>CM061497.1:6765000-7965000 GCA_030867185.1 Tagetes erecta | reverse complement strand
TGAACTTCAAGACTTGAATGATCGTTTGTTATGTGCTTTACCATCATCATGGAAGCAAACTGTTACTTTGTTGAAACATACTGAGAAATTTCCAATGGAATTAGATCTGCTTATTGGAAAGATTGAAGAAGTTGAGATTGATGAAGGATCAAGAAATACTGATAGATCAAGCTCACAAACTCAGTATAAGTATGTGGTAAATCCTGCCAATACTGTGGAGAATGCTTTTCTTGCACAAGATGCAATGAAGTTTGAAGAAGATGGTGACTTATTTGTTGGTGCAAGTTTTTATACTGATTCAGCATACTTTCCAAATTCACCAACTTATTCTCAACCTCAATCTCCACCAAGAGCTCAAGTTCCAAGTCAGAATCTGAAGAATCAATCAGAAAATCAAAGCTCAAATGTTCAAGCCAAAGTGAAAGACGTAATGAATATTCTGCTGCAAGATGACGAGACAAAAACTGCCTTCACAGCATTTATGGCAAGTTTCCAGGCATACCAAGGAAGTCACTTAAGTCAAATGGACGTGGTCCTTCAAGACTTATTTGAGATGGATCCAGTTGACGTTGAGGAAATGGATCTTATTTGGCAAATGGTTATGGTTGCATATCGAACACAAAAGCATGCATATGTTAACCGAAGTTACAAACCTCATGCTAACAAGACAGTTGGATTTGACAAATCAAAGGCCAGATGTTTTAATTGTAACCAGTATGGTCATTTCTCAAGAGAATGCAAAGCTCCTAAGAATTTCAATGATCAAACTAGTTCAAGTAGTCAAGGTCAAAGTTCTCAACAGTCTTCGAGTTATCAAGGCAGAAATCAACGTTTCTTTCAGAAACCATATCAAAGTCTTCCCATGCCTGAATTGAAAGATGAAGGAAAGAAACCAGAAGACCAAACAAAGGCACTGGTAGTGAGTGTAAAAGATGGTTATGATTGGAGTGCATATGCAGAACAATTCACTTCTGATCTTACGTCAAGTTTGGCGCTGGTATGTGAAATCGAAGAAGACTGGTCTGAAGAAGGGGATGGAAAAATGGTTGAAGATGTTAGTGAAGATTCTGAAGATTATGACTGGAGTGCAAAGTCTGATCCTACTGAAGAAACTGAATCTGAAGTTGCGCTGATGGCTACTGCAAATGAATCTTCATCTTCTACTGAACAACCAAAGGTTAGTAATGACTTACCCCTTAACTATGTTCCATTGCCCCTAGATGTGAAAGAAAGGTTATGTTCTGAACAATGCATTCAACAAGTAGAACATTATCGAACTCATTCATTTAAAATTGGTGATAAATTAAGTAAACATGAAAAACTTCATGAACAACTTAAAATTGATCATAAAATTTCTGATGAGAAGATTTTGTCACTAACCGAATCATGGAACAAAACTTTAAAAGAACTGGAACTTGTTACCAAACAACTTGAAGAAATGACAAAGAACTTTGAACAAGAAAAAGTTGCACATGCAGTCACTCAAGTTGAATTGAAAAAGGTTAAAAGTTGTAAAACAATGGTTGAACAACTCATTAATGAACGAGGTAACAAAACCAAAACCGGGTTGGGTTTTACTCATGAACCAATGCCAAATTCAATAACTCAAACCTTACCGGAAAACTTTAATGAATTTGATCATTCACCTGAAAATGAACGTAAATTCAAAGAAATTCAAAGAAGTAAATCCGAGTCCGAAGGATCTGAGGTGCTGATTGAAAGTTTGAAAGAAGAAGATGGAATGACAACTGAAGCTGATGATGAAGCAAGCAACAAGTCTGATAACAAATTAGAGCTTGTTCTGATTCAACTTGTTGAGTATCCGGAACTGAATCCGAAGCCAGAAACAGTGAAGGATGAAGGTGAATTTTCAGGATATAATGATCCTGAATACATCAGGTGGAAGAAAGAACAAAAGGCGCAAGTTGCTGATCAGTTGATCAAGAAGCAAGAAGTGAAGAAGGCTGAAGTTTTAACTGCAAAGAAGCAGAAATCGAAAGTAATGAACACTCAATCTGAAACAAAAGAATCAAAAGGCAAAAGTGTCTTAAAATCAAATGATAACACCAAAGTTCAAAGTGTTAAAGCTGACAAAGTTAAACCTGCCAAGAAAGTGTCAAAAGGTAAAAACATCAAGTTTGTGTCTGCAGGAACGTTTGATTTAAATGGATCTTATGGTAAACCAATCAATTCTCCAATCAAATCTAACTCTGGTCTGAAAACAGGTTCAGGTCCTAAGTCTTCCGCTGTCAATGAAAAGAGAATTGAATCCAAAAAGGTGACCAAACAGAACAATTTAAAATCGAACCAAAGTCCCATGCAATCAAAATCACAAACAAAGACTCCACAGAAAAACGTTAATCTAAAACCGAACAACCATGATAATGAATCACGTTTTGGTTCAACATCAAGAGTTAACAATCGGCTCTTTAGGATTAGCAAGAAACATTGTGAAATTTGTGATAGATATAATCATGCAACTGCTGAATGTTTCTTTAACAGGTACTGCAGTTTCTGTGACAAAAGAAATCTGATACGGATCCGGTTACAAGTCGTGGCTAGGAAGGGACGCGGGTTTTATCTCCACCATCCAACCGATTGTTTGCATCTATCTTTTAATTTAAGTCTTTATCTTTTCCTTGTTTATGGGGGATTTTGTTTCAAGTTTATCTCTTTGTTTGTTGGTGTTTGTTTTCTATTTAAACAATCGTGATTCAAGGTTGGATGGTCAAGTTTTTGAATAATAAGAGTTTCTTTTGAACACTTGTTTGTTCTTTGTCGTTAGGTAAATTAACGACAGGTTATCTCGCTAGGGTTCTTAGCGTTCGCTTGTTACGAATCCGTATCAAGTGGTATCAGCAGCTCAGGTACTCAGGATGTCTGCGCATGGGAGAGATCGTCGTCATCAACACCGTAGATTCGCCGCCGGAGGCAACGGTCATGAACAACGTGATCCTCGCGACGTTGCTGAGATTGAACGTCTACAACAACGGATTCGTGATCTTGAATTCACCCAGTTTCACGGGGATGATGCCTCTGCTACGGAATCCCATATGTGGGATGGAGAAGACGAAGGGTTCCACAACGTTTTTGGTCATCGTCCAAGACAGGCTCCACCACCACCGGTTGACCATATTAGAGCCTTGGGTATTCGTACTGAGATCCCAGAGTTTGAAGGCAGCATGCAACCGGATGATTTCATTGATTGGCTTCAAACAGTGGAACGAATCTTTGACCTTCGGGATGTCCCTGACAGCCTTAAGGTAAAACTCGTAGCAATTAAACTAAAAAAAAGTGCTTCTTTGTGGTGGGAACAGGTACAAAAACAGCGCTATAGAAAGGGAAAACACAAAGTTGAATCGTGGGACAAGATGAAGCGGTTATTACGGTCGAAGTTTTTTCCCGTTAATCACCGCCAAGAGTCCTTTTTGGAGTACCACAATTTCAAGCAACTAACGATGTTTGTTTCTGAGTTTATTCCTGCATTCGAACGCATGCGGATGCGTTGCGATGTGGATGAGGATGAAGAACAAGTTATTGCTCGATTTTTAACAGCCCTTCGATCTGATATTGCTGATGTCATCCAGTTGCAACAATTTTGGTCCTTTAATGATGTTTGCAGGTTAGCACTCCAAGTGGAAAAACAGTTATTGGCAAAAGCTAAGTTACCCGGTCGTGTTCCAAATTTTCCTCGTACATCAGCAGCCTCAAGTCCAATACCACCACGGGCCGGCCCAATCAAAGCCGAACCCACGACCACCACCCCATCCGGGTCAACTAGTAGTGCGCTCCGCTGTTACAAGTGTCAAGGTATTGGCCATCTTAAACGCGACTGTCCTAATAAACAAACTGTTGGTCTTGTCGATGCACCCACACCAACAGATGATACTGAGGAAGACGAGGCTCCAGCTTCAGATGTTCTTTATCCCGATCGAGGAGAAGCACTTGTGCTTCAACGCGTATTAAACACATCGATGGCTGAGACGACTGATGACACACTGTGGCTACGTAACAATATTTTTCGTACCAAGTGTACCTCTAAGGGTAAAGTTTGTAATGTTGTGATAGATGGTGGAAGCTGTGAGAATATTGTGGCCACTTCAATGGTGGAAAAATTGAACTTGACTTTGCATGACCACCCGGAACCGTATCAACTTACTTGGTTAAAAAAGGGTAATATCCTCAAAGTTACTCATCGGTGTTTGGTTCAATTTTCCATCGGTAACAAGTATACAGATGAAATATGGTGTGAAGTCCTACCAATGGATGCATGTCACATCCTCTTGGGACGACCGTGGCAGTACGATCGTCGAGTTAAACACGACGGGTTCCGCAACACATACACGTTTAAAAAAGATGGTCTCCATATTACCCTTGCACCATATGATCCACGCAACGAGGCACCAGAGTCGATGCTTATGACTCACAGCGAGTTAACAGGCCTCGCAAAACTGCCACAACAACATCTTATATTTGGCCTCTTAGTTGCAGAAGAAAACCCGAGTGTTCAAATAGTCCCACCGGAGGTACAACCACTTTTATCTGAATTTCATACTGTTTTTCCTAATGAGATTCCAGCAGGTCTTCCTCTCGAAAGGGAAATTCAGCATTGTATTGACTTTTTGCCCGGTGCAAGCATACCAAACAAACCAGCGTATCATATGAATCCGAAAGAGTTTGCAGAGTTGCATCGTCAAGTATCCGAACTCTTGGAAAAAGGTCTCATTCGGGAGAGTATGAGTCCCTGTGCGGTACCAGCACTATTAGTGCCAAAGCCGGGTGGCGCTTTTCGAATGTGTGTGGATAGTAGAGCCGTGAACAAGATTACAATAAAATACAGGTTTCCTATTCCACGTTTTGATGACTTATTAGATCATTTGCATGGCGCAACGGTTTTCTCTAAACTTGATTTACGTAGTGGCTATCATCAAATTCGCATGAGACCCGGGGATGAGTGGAAAACAGCATTCAAAACGCGGGATGGGTTGTATGAGTGGATGGTTATGCCATTTGGCTTATCAAATGCGCCTAGTACGTTTATGAGGTTAATGAATCATATTTTCAAGCCCCTTATTGGTCATTGTGTTGTCGTGTATTTTGATGACATCCTAGTGTTTAGTCGTGATGTAGACCAACATCTCCAACACCTTCGGGATGTTTTCAGCATCTTGCGGGACCAGCAACTATATGCAAATGCAAAAAAATGTCACTTCTTGACACTGGAAGTTGTTTTTTTGGGGTACTTAGTGTCCGGTAATGGTATACGTATGGATGAGTCTAAAGTTTCGGCCATTACTACATGGCCCGCACCCCGGTCATTACATGATGTTCGTAGTTTTCATGGGCTTGCATCTTTCTACCGAAGATTTGTTCGAAATTTCAGCACTATAGTGGCTCCACTTACAGAATGTTTAAAAGGATCTAAATTTACTTGGTCAGTGGCTGCACAACAATCTTTTGAGGCACTTAAAGTGGCTGTAACACAAGCCCCTGTTCTTGCACTACCAAACTTCGAGCATGTTTTCCAAGTAGAGTGTGACGCATCGGGATTGGCTATTGGGGGTGTACTGAGTCAACAACACCGCCCCATCGCGTATTTTAGTGAAAAGTTGAGCGAAACAAGACGGCGGTATAGTACGTATGATAAGGAATTTTATGCTATCGTTCGTAGCCTCGAGTATTGGCGTCACTACCTTCTTCCCGGCGAATTTATTCTGTATTCAGACCATCAAGCTCTTAAGTTTATCCAGGGCCAAGCAAAGCTGAATCCACGTCATGCGAAGTGGGTCGAAACTCTGCAGGATTTTTCGTTCGTTATACGTCACAAAGCGGGCTCGGCGAACACAGTGGCTGATGCATTAAGTCGCCGCCCAGCTTTATCCACTTCGGTACTTATTGAAGTAACTGGGTTCGAATCGTTTTCATCTTTGTATCAAGATGACCCAGACTTCCATAGCATTTGGCAGAAGAGCAGACACGTTCCATACCAATGTTTTGTTCAAAAAAATGGACTTCTTTACAAAGGAAGTCGTTTATGCGTTCCACAGTCATCGTTTCGGGAAGCCATTATACTTGAGTGCCATCAAGGGGCATTAGCAGGCCATTTTGGAAGGGAGAAGACAATTTCTTTGGTTCAAGATCGATTATTTTTGCCAAATATCTCCAAAGAGGTTTCCAAAATATTGAAGCGTTGTCGTATTTTTCATATAGCCAAAACTCACCACACAAATCAAGGTTTGTATACACCATTACCTACGCCTAATAGGCCTTGGGAAGATGTTAGTATCGATTTTGTTTTGGGATTACCTTTAACACAACGGAAAAAGGACTCAATTATGGTCGTAGTTGATCGTTTTTCTAAGATGGCTCATTTTGTTCCATGTGTTAAAACGTTTGACGCATCACAAGTGGCGCGTCTTTACTTTGCTGAGATTGTGCGTTTACATGGGGTGCCAAGATCCATAACGTCGGATCGTGATGTGAAGTTTATTAGTCATTTTTGGCGTACATTGTGGAAGCGTTTGGGGGCAAAATTGCAGTTTAGTAGTTCACATCACCCTCAAACGGATGGTCAAACCGAGGTAACAAATAGGAGTTTGGGGAATCTCCTTCGCAGCCTTGTTGGTGATAACAAAAAAAAGTGGGATCTTGTTCTCCCACAGGCGGAGTTCGCATATAATCGTTCTAACCATAGTTCTACGGGTCGTAGCCCCTTTTTTGTTGTTTATGGGCGCAATCCGTTCACCCCGTTGGATTTAGCTCCTTTCCCGGAGGTTGATTATTTTAGTGCTGATGGAGAGGAACAAGCCTCTCAGATTAAACTTTTGCATGAACAGCTGCAGGATGTTCTCAGGTTTTGTGGTTACAAAATCAGTTGCTTGACTACGGGTTTAACTTTCTAAAAACTCCTATTTACATAGACAATACTGCTGCTATGTTCATTACTGCTAATCCTGTTCAACACTCAAAAACCAAACATATCGAAATTCGATATCACTTTTTAAGAGACAACTCTGAAAAGGGTTTAATAATTTTGATTAAGGTTCATACCGACAAACAGCTGGCAGATCTTTTCACAAAATCTTTTTTGTCAGGCCGGTTTGAATTCTTAATTCAATCCATAGGATTAATCAATCATGATTGATTCTATTTTTCGTAAAAACAAACAAAAATCAGAAAAATATAAAAGCCAAAAATATAATAAGTTGATGTTAAGTATTGATTCCGTTGTCTTTTATTTTATGTTTTGCATTGTGTGTGTGCATGAAAAAGAAAATAGAAAAGCAAAAACAAAATATAAAAGGAAAAAGAAAAGAAAATATCATGTCATAAGAATCTATATTGCACAAAGTGAGAAATGATAGTTACACTAGACATTATTTGTTACATCATTTTTATTAAAGACTGATGAGTGTTAATTGATGTGCTAGACAGCTCAGGCAATTAGACCGAAAAAGTAAGTTGATTGTTGACAAACATAAACTTAATGATCTTTGTGTTAAGTTCCATTGTTATACATGTCTAGATATATATCTTTTGATACATTGCTTGTGATGATAGTTGTGCATGATCGGGTAACGATGTAGTCTATTCAGTGTGATGAACCGCATCGTGAGCTTCTTTGTTGTGGTACCCACAGACCTGAAGTCTCACACGAAGTCTCTTTTGAGCTTCAAGATGCAGCAAAAGATTCCAAAATGGAACGAAAAGAGTCCCAAATGTGGACCAACACCAAACAAAATTCCAAAAAGGAATTCAGAAGATTCCCAAGGGGAACAATAGGAAAGAAAAATTCCCAAAGATGGAATTAAAAAGAAGTCCCAAAGTGGACCAAATCCGAATAGAACCCAGATTCCACATTGTTTATGACTGTAAGTGACCAGGTTGTTGTCCAATATGCATTCAGGTAGTGATTGATAAGGAAATATGTTGACATATGTATACATGTGGGTCACATAAGTCATACTAATCGAACCTTAAATATCATCATGATACTGAAAAAGTAAGTGTGTCAACTCGAGCTAATTGATATGTTTTCATATCATCACTCAATCAAACATAAGTCAAATGTCTATTCAAAACTTGCAAAACATGTTCAGATAATGTGTGGTATGATCTCACTGCGATATTATGATTCATTGCATTGCATATGTCTTTACTTTAATGTGTGTGCTTTGTGTGTGCAGGCATATGGAATCTTTATTGACACATCGACGTCCTTGTTAAACTTAAAAATTTCAAGAAATTTCAAGTTTAGGGGGAGAATAAAATTGAAGAAAAATATCTACAAAAATCCAAAAAAATTTTGTTTTGAATAAGTGTGTTTTGAATGAACAAGATTATGTGGTATGAAAAACAAAGGTATTGGATGTGTTAAAAACAAACCCAAGGTCTGGTAATATGTTTTTAAGAAAATGCTTTGGGATATAGAAAAATTGGTTGTGCAAAAACATTTTTGAAAAAGAAAAAGAAAAATGAAGTTAATTGGAATTGATATTATTGACTTGTTTTAATATTGTTGATAATTAATGTGACAAATTCTTTTTAAGGATATCTTGTCCAATTAATGTGTCGAGAATGTTTGCAGGTGCAATAAATGACGTTGAAAAAGTCAACAGACGAGAAAAGTGAAGAAAAATCGCAAAGTGTTATTACCGGGCAAAGATATCAGATGCAACTAATCTGCCGGGTAAAGAACTGTTTAGCCGGGTAATGTTGTGGGTTGATACAAGCCGGGTGATTGAGGAAAAAGATGAAGATATTATGACCACTGTACAGCCGGGCAAAGATCATGTCAAATACAGCCGGGTGAAGGTCATAGATATCAAGCCGGGTGACAAGTGTTCACTATACAGCCGGGTAAAAGTCTTTTATCTTGCCGTGTAAATGAGTCACTATGTTGCCGTGTGAAGAAGAAAAAGCTTGCCGGGTGATACAACTGTGTTGTCGTGTAATGAAGGAAATCATGCCGTGTGAAAGGAAAGCAACTATGTTGCCGGGTAATGAAGAAAGCAAGCCGGATGAAGAAGGAAAGTAACTGTGTTGCCGGGTAATGAAGAAAGGTTGCCGGGTGATGTTTGAAGACTACTATTCTGCCGGGTGATTGATAAAACCCATCAGGTGTAGCTGTTCCTAACCTTTACCCGTCACTACAGTGACTTACCCGTCTCTACAGTGCTTGACTCGTCAAGTGTTTTTCACATGTTTGTGACTTGTCTTAAGTACATGACCCGTCACTACAGTACATGACCCGTCACTACAGTACTTGACCCGTCAAGGCTTATTGGGCCTATTTTGTTTACCCGTCCCTTTTGTTGACCCGACACCTCAGGTTTGACCTAAATTTTTGACGATACAAAAACCCGCCTCTTCACAAACACTTATCATTTCACACATTCACTTTCAAGCAAACACTTTGTACTTAAATCGTCTGTTATCATATTCAATCGTTTGCTCTGTAACAAGGTTGATCGATTGGATAAGGTAGTGATTAAGTGTTTTTGACCTTGATAGACCTGCAAATCAACTGTTAAAAAGAAAAACGATGATGAACAGTGTTTTGAGCATTGAATCGACACTTTGATCTTGTGTGTTAAAACCAAAATCGAATGTTGTTTTACGGTTAAAATCTGTCGATCATCAACAATCAGTCACTCATTTGCACCAAAACACCTTAAAATCAACTGAATCAATTAAAATTGTGACAACTGATAAAATCGCCATTGATGAACTTTGAAGCTCTTAAAAAATAATCATCAAAATGATGAAACATCTGTTTAAAAGTGATCAATACTTGTTAAAACTGAACCAAAACATGATAAACAATTTCATCATAAAAATGTCAAAATTATGTCTTAAGTGATTAACTGTTAAAATTGAAACATGAAGTATAATCTTTAAGATTCAAAGTTGTTTGATTAAAATGATGAAAATCAGGTTATTAGAACAATTTAGAATTTAAAATGATTCTGTGAATGTTTTGCTTTCTAACTTTTATTCAAACACTTATGAAAATTTTGATATGTTTTAATGAAGAATCTAACACATTTGTCTTGTTTTGTGTTGGTTTGTGTTTTAACAGATGGAGAATCTCAAGTTTGAGCCTAAACACAATTTGGTGGCAGTTTTAGATGAATCTATCCCTGAAACAGAAGGTTACAGAGATATGATCAAGTTTATCAAAAGGACCAAATATGTGTATGCTATGTGTGCCAAACCGGTCATATATGCAAGGTTGATTAAAAGTTTTTGGAGGACAGCAGAGGTCATTAGAGAAGAGAATGGTGTTACTGTTGTTCGAGGCAACATAACTAGAGATATGGTACGACAGTTTCTGAAGAAGCTATCAGAAATGCCCTGAGAATAGATGAAGATGAGATTGGGATGAATGATGAGTTGACAATGGACGAGTGCAAATCATGTTTTGTTAATATGGGTCACCCACCTATATTTCCAAAATCACAGTTTTATAGGGCAAAATTGGGAAAGACGTATAAGCTGTTATGCTATGTTGTGCAACAGTGCATGTCCAGGAGGAGTGCAGGCTTTGATAATTTCCCATCAGACATTGCATCATCGATTGTTGCCATAGCAGAAAATAAGCCATTTAATATGTCGAGATGGATCATGAATGGCTTTGTTTTTAACTTGGTGAAGGGCAAGAGGTTTAAGTTTCTTATGTACCCAAGATTCTTACAACTGATGATCAAGATTGCTTATCCTATCATCAGATCTGAAGGTTATGCTGGAGGTATGTTATACACTGAGGACATGAACGATCTATCTTACAGAAAGATGAGTATCGGGAATGTGCCTAATGTAGAGTTGTTTGACTATATGAGAGATATAGCCAACAATGAAGAAGATGTTGAAGGAGTGTATTATCATATTTCTAATGGTGAGATAGTTAATCCACAGGACCTAGTGGATGAGGTGCCTGATAACCTGTTAGATGATGACGAGTACTTTGCTCGTCATCCAGAAGATGAAGAAAAAGATGATAATGATAATGGTGATAATGATGAAGATAGTGATGGTGATGATGAACATGATGATGGTGGTAATGATGGTGCTGAATCTGAATCTAATTCAGAGGAGGCAGAGATTGTTGAAAAGGCCGAACCAATGAATTTGGATGTAGAGAATGTTGAAGTTTTTGAGCCTATGGTAATAGAAGAACCTGTTGAGGTTGCTTCTGTTGAAGAAGAAGAAGTTGCTGAAATTTCAAAGGATATCTCTATTCAGTATGTTAGAAGAAAGAGGTCGAAACCAGTTAAAGAGCCTGTGATTGTAGAGCCTGAAGAGATAGATGTACTTCAGATCGCTCAGGAGGTAATGGCCGAAGCTGAAACTATTGCACAGATAGTTGAGGAAGCTGATGCTGGCATTACTGATCCTACACTTGTTGATTTACCCACCACATCATCCCAAATTGCTGAAAACATTGAACAAGGTTTGGAGTCTTCACCAAATTTTGTGTCAAAGGTTGATGAAAATGAGAATGAGAAGGAGAAAAGAATTGCCGAGTTAGAGGATATGGTGACAAAGTTGATAGAAGCAAATGACTTATTGAAAGCTTCTAATGAAAGGAAAAAGAAAAGATTTGATGAGTACTGGGATATTCATAATCAGAATTTGAAAACCTTCAAAAAGTTGGATGAGGATCATGTCAAGCTTGTTGATGAACATGTGAAATTGAAGGACGATTATGAAAAACTGAAGGAGGAGCATGAGAATCTGAAATATGATTACAAGGAACTGAAAGCTGAATGCAATACATTGGAGGCTGAGAAAGAAATGTTAGAAAAATGGCTGGAGGAAACGAAACCGAAGAAAGCTGGCTCATCATCTGATAAAGATTTTTCAGATGAAGTAGTGGAAGTGACTGAATCTCAAGTACCGAAAGTTTATTTGACTAGAGCGCGAGGCACTACGAATATTGGCATAAGGGTGGAATCACCAATCATTATTCCCGATGAAGCTGTTGCTGAAACTGTCAATATGGACAAAGCTGAGGGAAAAAGGAAGTTAGATGCTATACCTGAGATTTTTGGAGATGAAAACAGTTCTAAAAAGGCAAAGATAGATGAGACAGTGCAGATTGAGCCGATTCAATCTGTAGCTGTAGTTGAGACTGAGAAAACTGATGAGAATGTGACTGAAGCTGAAATTGCTAAATCAGTTCAGATTGAGCCGATTCAATCTGAATCTGTAGCTGAAACTGAAGTATTTGCAGCCACAGATAGTGAGAAAGAAGTTGGTTCTGAAGAAACAGTTCAGGTTGAGCCGATTCAACCTGAAGCTGTTATATGCCTGAAACTGTAGCTGAAGTTGCAAGTCAGTTTGAGCCGTTTCAAACTGACAATGCACCTATGATTGAAGCGTTGGATGATTTAGACGATATAGACTTTACTGAATCTGAAGATGAAGCTGAGCCAGTAACTAATGTAGTTGAAGAGATTCCGGATGATTTGATCAAAGATTTGCATATCTTGAGAAAATGAAATACAATGCTGTGTTTTTGAATGGATTGACTGTAAGCCAGATAAATGAAGAGTATGAGAAATGCATGATTGCTCAAGACAAAGCTGATGCTGATAAGAAAGAGTTTGTTATTGAGATGGGAGAATGAACACCAATGCAAGAAAGTCTAAATATAGAAGAATTGCCTCCGACTGAACTGTATCACCAAAATCCAGAAGAAATGTCAGCTTCAGATATGCGTAGTTGGCTGAGTTCGAGAAATTATCCATATAAGACTTTGAAGAGGTTGAAATCTGAGTCTTTGAGGAAAATTGTTGTTAGCTTTATGAAGACTGAAAAAATGTACAATCGTATGTTTTACTTGGACTACAACAATCCTCAGTACTTCGAGCTGACAAAAAGATTCAAAGTTCTTGGACCGAAGGAGATTCCGGTGATGGCTCTACCTGAAAATGCTCACAAGAAAAGACATGAATTAATGGATATGTTTCCAAGCGAAGTTAAATCGTACAACATACCAATGGATGTTTGGGAATCTTGGCATAAGTCAGCTACAGCAGGTGACGTGGTGAGGTCACTGTTGAGTAAAGGTCAGTCTATTGCTGAGTTGCTTGACTCGATGATTGTGCCAGAGAAGAACAAGAAAGTGAAGATCATAGCATGGAAATACGATGAAGTGTTTGATGCTTTCATGATTAGGAGAGTGAATGGTTTATGTGACGTATACCATTACTTCTCGAGCATTTTTAAGTTGGAAGTTCAGGATTTGAAGGAGCTGCACAAACTTAGGTTGATAAATCACACGCATGCTGAGCGTGGTGATAAATGTGTAATGCTGCTTGATGCCGGAATAGCCAGACCACCGAAGTATCTTGATTTTAGAGGCCAACAAGAAGATACAGCATATGTGCAAGCGAAGAAAGAAAGGAAGAAAAAGAGACTTGTTGTTACTGAAGATATGTATTTAGAGGAATTTTCGGATGAATACTTTGACAAGGTGACAGATCCTGGACTGAAAGTGATTGATGGAAGTCAAATGACGAAGCCAATACTTAGAGTGTTTTACAATCAAGAAACATTTGAGTTGAAGCTAGTTAGAAATTTGGAAGATTGGGACAAAGACATGATTACTCTGTTTAGTACCTTTGAGTTGAAACTGCTGCATCCTTCATATATCGAGTTTTTGCGAAGTTACAAGATGGAAAAATGTAAAGATAAACTTGCTGAAGCTGATAGAAAGTTGTTCGTTGTGATGATAGAAGTGATTGTTGCTGCTTCAGAGAAGATTCGTGTGAGAAAAGCACTGCTCAATTCTAATCTCATGAGGGTTGATATACCAGAGATAGAATATATGAGGATTAGTAGGAAGGGTACTTTGGAGGTGCAAGTCAAAGGACAGGAGATGCCATTAGAATTTTACGCTAATATTGACTTTGCAGGTTTAAATCTGGATTCACTTAGACGCATGAATGACTGCCCAATTCTGACAAATGAGTCCAAGCCGAGACAAGCCAAAATTGCTGAAAAGTTCAAGTCCTGTATTGAAGAAGCATTGAAGGAACAAGAAGAGTACAAAGGCAAAGAGCTGCTGAATGTCAAAGATGAACCGGAAGAGTGGTAAAAGAGATTGATGCTGAACAAAGAAGAAAAAGATTGAAGATTTTTGCTGAAGATTCAAAGATAAATCTTAGGGGGAGTACTGTTAGGGTTATTTCCTAGTTAAGATTTACTTTGTATTTTGTTTATATGTTTGTATATAGTTTAGGGTCTATTTTGTTATATTCCTTAAACTTGTATTTTGTTGCTATAAGCATGTAGTGAGAGAGTGTGAGGAGGGAGGCTAGATCACAATATTCACGTAAGAGAGAGAACTTGTGTGTGTGATTTATTTTCTCCTGCACCTTGTATCACAATACTGCTTTGATCATCAATATACAAAGAGAATTATTAGTATGAATTGTGTTAATGATTAAACTGTGTTTTGTGTTTATGTTATTCTGATCATTGAGCGATTTTCACGATCCAATTGAACCTATCATTCAAAATTGTTCATATCAAATTTACCACCTGACACAAGTTTAACAGTTTTTAAAAACTTGTTATTTTGGTGTTCAAGTTGTTTTGGTGTGAATTCAGATTTAGCACTTTTGAAAGATTTCTTTGAGTATGATGAACTTGAATCTTTGCTTTGCTTTTATGCTTCATCGATGCTCTTCTTCTTTTGTTCTTCCTTATTCCATTTGATTAACTCGGGATTTTTGAAACCGTAATCCGATGAGTTATCATTTGAAGAACTTTCTGAATTGAATTGAGCTTTCTTGCTTTGATCTTCTTCATGAGCAACTTGTAATTCCTTTGCAACAAACATTTTTTTCGAACGGTTCCTTGAGTGATAAGATTTTATCTTCACGGGATGTCCCTTTTGGATTTTTTCTAGATCGGTTTCAACATAAATTTCCACATCAATCTTTTTAACTTGATCTTCACCTTTCTTTGAATCATTTTTTACTTCAGGCGTGGGAAGACTTTGATGATATGGTCTTTGAAACATTTGTTGTGATCTTGGTTGATAAGTCACATTGCTTGAATTTGATTGAGATGCAAAACCAATTGAACTTGAACGAGCTCCAGGTTGATGTTGTTTTGGTGCTTTGCATTCTCTTGAAATGTGACCGTAACTGTTGCAATTAAAACATCTTGCTTTTCATTTGTCGAATCCAACAGTTCGATTTGCAGCAGCTCTGAAATTTCTGTTTGTATGAGCATGTTTTTGAGTTCTGTAAGCAATCATCACCATTTCCAGTTAAGATCCATTTCTTCAACATCATTCGGATCCATTTCTTCTAAATCCTGCAAAACAATCCATGTTAGTAAGATGACTACCTTGATATGCTTGAAAGCTTGCCATAAATGCAGTAAATGCACTTTTTGTTTCTTCATCCTGCAATAAATTGTTAATCACATCATTTTCTTTACATGAATTTACAGAATTGAAATTAGGATTTTCAGACTGGTTTTGATGAGATGTTCCCGACTGAATTTGTTGAGATTGTGAAGCCTAAGATTTGTTTGCTGGTTGTGAAGGCTATGCACTTGAATATAGTGATTCGGCAAAGAAATTAGCTCCAACAAATAGATCTCCTTCTTCTCTAACTTCTTCTCTTTGAACCACAAATGCATTATCACTTGTGTTTGCTAGTGAAGTTATGAATTTGTGCTGTGGAGATGGTACAAAGTGACCATTGTTTCTTGAACTCTCATCAATTTCCACAGACTCAATTTTGGTGATAAGTAGATCCTTGTCCATAGGAGATTTTTCTATATGTTTCAACAAGGTAACAGTGTGCTTCCAGCTTGAAGGTAAAGCATTCAACAGTCTATCATTTAGATCTTTCGAGACATTCTTTACTCCAGCTTTTGACATTTTCCGAGTTAATTGCATGAAACGATTCATCATCTGATGAGCTGACTCTCCTGATAAATGATTGAATAAATCAAGATGTCTTTTCAATTTCTGCTCCTTCAAGGATTGCATTTCTTCCCCTCCATCATAGATAACTTTGAGTGCTTTATAAAGAGTGTATCCAGTTTGATAATTTTCAAGTTGGGTCAGAACTTCAAAAGGTATGCCTTTGCACATGAGTGAGTGTGCTTTGATATCATTTTTAACATTCTTCAAGTCTTCACCTTCTAAATCATCTTCAGGAGATGGAGTAGTATTGTCTTTAGTGTAGACAACTCCATTTGTATCTGGACCACCATGTTGAGTGGAAATGAAAGGATGTTTTTCAATAGATTTTCATAAGTCGGAATCTATTGAGTTCAAATGAACTTTTAGACGAATTGTCCAGTTCTTTAAATCATTTCGATTTTTCAATTTAGGAACATTCTTCTCAGAATCATCGATTGCCATGATGAACAAATGAAAAAAGTATTTTTGGTATTTTTGTTTTTAAAAGTAATGAGAAACAGACAAAAATATGAAACGGATAGAAAACTTATAATAATTTACAAAGCAGGAATGAATTAAAAACGGACAGATTTTGAAATTAAATGAAACGTACAGAAGACTTAAAAATAATTTCAACAAGAAACGGATGAAACAAGAAACAAATAAGTTGAAACTTAGTGAAACGGTCAGAATACTTGAGACGGATGAAAAGACTTAGAATATTTGTACTTGAACCGGATGAATAGTGCTAAAACGGACGAACAGTACCGTTAAACTCACAGTTTTTTACTAAGTTCTAATCAAAACGAATCAACAGTACTCAGGCGGATGAATAGTTGTCAAACGGATGAACAGTTGTCAAACGGATGAACACTTAGACAAATTTCTACAATTTTCCAAAACACTTAGATCCAAGATGGAAACTTCATAGACATTCCGATTCCTGATTTCATGGTTTTGATGTTGTTTTGATGAATTTTCTTCTGAATAGCTAAACAATGATTAGATCAATGATCCTTAATAACAATTTCCACCAATTCTTATCATGCTTGATGTAGATCTGAGATTTTTGTTAGATAGCTTTACGAACACAAAAACCTCGTAGATCCGATGAATTTTCTTCTATTTTATAGTATTTCTTCACAATTGAACCTCGATCTGTGTTTAGATTGTTGTAACACAGCTTCGACTCAACGGATCTGATCGAAATCGTTGATTTGATGCAAATTTTCAATGGAACAGTGTTCGTTGATGATGAACACGATCTAGATCTGAGCCAACAGCTCTGATACCAACTGATAAAGCAGGATTTACGATCTACAAATCTGCATCAATCGATTACAATCACGAGACAATTTCACACAACAATAATATCGATCAAATACACAACGAGAATACTCATAAATGCAATTGTATTGATCAATAGCAAAAGCTACACAGTGAATGAAAAAGCTCTCTAACATAGAGACATTACACGCTATTTATAGACCAATACAAAGTATCTAGAAACAAAGTTACATACTAAGTCCATAGACTTTTATAAAAGAAACAATTACAAAGCTAAACAAAATGCTAATCTATATAAGTCTAACAACGTGGATTAATTAATATCAATCAAACCAACACAAACATATAATACGCATCAAAAAGCAAAAAGATTAAAACTTTAACTCAGCATAAAGTCCATAAACCAAAAGTAACCAAACGTGAGTTCAAAAATCCATTAACAATTCATCAAAACGCCTAGGTAGTTTTAAATGATTAGCCAACCATAGTCATGAAAATAAAAACAAGTTTCAATTCTATAAACATGATAGAATAAATAAAAAACAAAGGAACAAAGAAACCTAGAATTGTTAAATTATGATTCTTGATCCCGTACGCTTCCTTGGCTTCGTTTTCTTGACTTTGGCCTTGAAATCACCTTTCTTGAGCTCCAATTCGTCCCTAAAACGAGTATGAGAGGCTAGGGTTTCATAAGATATGTTTATATAGTGATTTGGCTGAAAAAAAGTCAAAACTTTCTGCCGAAAACGGGCCGCTTCGTCGCGCAACGATGAAATCCATGGGTGGCCACGTGGTTGACGTCACCACGCCACCAACAAGCCTCCACGCCACATCACGCGGTCAGGATGCCCATGGTGGTCACGCGGCGCCCCGAGTTTCTTCTCATGCGCTTTATGCTCGACTTTTGCTTCCCATGTAGTTTCGGCATTCGGTTTTGCTCTATTTCACGCTACGGTTTGCTCGTAACTCTGTTTTGCGTCCCGTTTCTTCCCACCATCTTCATTTCTCGAGATCTTTTCATTTATTATCTGCGACCTACAAAACATGTTTGAATCATATTAGATAAAAATCAAAGAAAACTATACAAAATGACTCGAAACTTAAACAAACTCTACACAGGATAAACGTATAATTTACACTATATCAGTGGGTAAGCTGAAAAACAGTAAATCTGAAAAGTAATTACTACGGTCATAAAACTAAATAATTCTATGCTAGTTGTGTTAAGTTCCATCTAAGAGCATTTTTGGAGTATTCATTTTTCTAATAAACTCCTTGTAAAGTCACTTACATATTCTAGATATTGATGCAATAAAATACGTGTTGAGCGAAAAATCTGTGAACTTCTTTGTTGTGGTGCCCATAGACCTGAAATTTCACATGAGGTCTCCTTTGTTGTAGTAAGCTACAGACCTGGAACACCTCAAGATGTACAAAAGATTCCTAATGTGGAACAAAACCAAAAAGATTCAAAATAAGGAACAATTCCAAAAAATGAAATAAAAAAGAAGATTCCTAAAGGGAACACCACCATAAGACTGTCCAGAAATGGATCTCTTTAAGCCCCGCTCCACATATTATATTGTAAATGACCTGGTTGTTAAAGTTCTTGCTTGCATTTTTTGAAGAGAGTGGAACTTCTAAAATGTTTCTGAGTGTGGTTATTAGTCATATTTAATCTATCCAAAACATGATAACATAACACTAAGTATTGAAAACTAAGTATGTTATAAGCTGTATGTCCATCTTACACTTTGAAAAATTGTCTATGTCTATTCAAAACTTTCTTTTATTTTGTGTGAAGACATTTGATGTGATATGAACTCTTTGCTGGCTTACATTTGAAAAAATAGTATGTTCTTTGTTTTGTGACATAAGTGGCATTGATTATTCTTGTGATAGGTTCATGGTTTATCTGGAATAAAGTTTCAATTTCCATTGTTTAAGAAAATTATAACTTTAGGGGGAGAAAATGTCATAATCAAATAAGTGGACTTGCAAATTGTGGTATTATAAGTATAGATTGAATGTGTTCAATTGATTTCAAATTGAAATTGATCTCTTGCAGGATACAACTATACTTGTCATGGACTGAAGTCATAGACTGAACTGATCACATAAAACATTGAACAGAATAAAGAATTGAATAAATCAAAACAGTTGAAAAAATGTGCGGACACTGTCATCCGCATGTCAGCAGAATAATCTTTTGAATCTTGTTTCAATTGCTTTTGATAACTGTTGAACTATTTCATTGAATTTCATATGTGCAGGTATACAAGAAATTTGAACAAATTGAAAGATTTGTGAGTTAATGAACAATGTATATCGAACTGTTACCCGTAGATCAATTGATGATTTATGAGTACTTTTCATCGTACGACATCAAGTTATGTGAAAATGAACTTAAATTTGTCTAAGTGTTTGAAAGATGTGCGGAAAACACTGTAGCACGCATATTAACAGAAAGATGTGCGAATGATATTGTTATCTGCACATTAACCAAATTATGAACAATCTTGAAAATTAAATTTTATGATTGATTCATGGTTAATTGATCATAAAATGTTGATTTTTATTATGATATTGAATCAATGACATTAAAAGATTGTTAAAACTTTGAAGTGTGAAAAGATATGCGAAAAACAGTACTAAAGCATATCATGTACTAATATTCGGAATACTATTGCCCGCATATCACAAAATTCTTTTAATTTTGAGCAAATTTTGATGTTTAAACGATGTAAAAATTGTTTCTATACTTTTTCATTGGAAATTTTATCAAAGTTAACATGTTTATATATCAAAATTGTTTAAAAAATAAAATGATGTGCGAACAAACTGTTGTCCGCACATCTTTTGAAAACTTGTTTAACTTACCAAGTGTTGGTACAGTATAAATACACTTCAAAACACATAAACGGTTCATTTTCAAACACTTGTGATAAGTTCAAAGACAATTTTCACACATTTTTTAACAAAGTGCTGTTGAAATCTTTAAAACCTCATAATAAAAAGCAAATCGATATCTAACAAGAATGTAGATTAATTTTGGTAAGAATCAATCTTAAAATGTTTGAGAAACCCCTTTTCACCGTAAACATGAAGTTTTCTATCAAATTCTTAAAATACATCATCTTAATTGATACTGAACTTAGAATTTATCATCAAATCACTATCTAAATCTGTTAATCATATCAAAATCATCATTTAAAACATAGAAAATTGATTTTGATTTTTGACCAAGTTTGACCTAATAGACAAATTTGATGAATGTTACTTGAAACTAAAAGCTGACATGTTTCAATTTTTATTTGCAGGTTAAATGGACGAGCTTAAGTTTGTTAATAAACATAATGTTGTTTCTTATCTTCGAGCTGATGTTCCAAGAGGGAAAGAACAACTTTTAGAAGTGATCAATTTCTTGTCAAGAACCAGAATGGCTTATGCTATGTGTGTGGATCCTGTGATATCTTCTAGATTCCTTAGAAGGTTTTGGAGGGCTACTGTAGTAGAAGGAGTTTATGGTATAACAAGAATTAGAGGTGAATTTTCTCAGAACAAAGAACTGATCATTACAGTTTCTTGTTGAATATGAAGAGGCTGATATATTACAATGTTTTGAGGAGATTGGATTAGAAAGAGGACTAGTTAGAAGGCAAATGCTCAAAGGTCAAGTTAGTTCAAGATGGAGGTTTTTGATACACTGCATTCAACATTCTTTATCTAAAAGAAAGTCTGGTCGGAATGACATGACTTATCAGACAGCATCTATTGTTGTCTCATTAGTGGAGAACAGAGGATTCAATATAACTAGCTACATATTTAATGGTTTGAGAATGAACATTGAAGGAGATAAAAGGAACAAGTTTCTAATGTATCCTAGATTACTCTAGTGTTAGATTAATCATGCTTTTCATGAGCTTTTGCTTTAAGTTTGGAAATGATGAAAACTTTCTTGTTGAATATGAAGTGGCTGATTTATTACAATGTTTTGAGGACATTAGATTTGAAAGAGGACTAGTTAGAAGGCAAATGCTCAAAGGTCAAGTTAGTTCAAGATGGAGGTTTTTGATACACTGCATTCAATA
This sequence comes from Tagetes erecta, assembly GCA_030867185.1. Classification (NCBI taxonomy): domain Eukaryota; kingdom Viridiplantae; phylum Streptophyta; class Magnoliopsida; order Asterales; family Asteraceae; genus Tagetes; species Tagetes erecta. The sequence goes on along the minus strand of CM061497.1, from coordinate 7,943,688 downwards.
TTCTTTATCTAAAAGAAAGTCTGGTCGGAATGACATGACTAATCAGACTGCATCTATTGTTGTCTCATTAGTGGAGAACAGAGGATTTAATATAACTAGCAACATATTTAATGGTTTGAGAATGAACATTGAAGAAGATAAAAGGAACAAGTTTCTAATGTATCCTAGATTTCTCTAGTGTTAGATTAATCATGCTTTTCCTGAGCTTTTGGGAATGTATCATGGTCCTAGTATGAAGGTGCTCCATCATGATTACTAGCCCTGGCAAAACGGGCGGGTCGGGTTGGGTTAGTTGTTGGGTCAAAATGGGTCTGGGTCACAACGGGTCAATTTAAAAACGGGTCAGAACGGGTTGAGTCGAAATGGGTCCGGGTCTAAACGGGTTGGGTCGACGGGTCGTTTAAAAAAAATCACAGTTCTGCACAGATTGCAATGGCTACTACTGAAAAACATAATCTACTATATTGATCAAAAATTATAACATAATCAATCCCACTGTGTAAACCAATAGATTTGTAGAATGAAACATAACTCATTATGATACCAATTGATGATTAGTAAAATATAAATCACAACATGATCCCTATTTTGAATTGTGGGGTTAAAACGAAACAAGTCAGAATATAATTCATGAACAAATTCATAATAACAGGTTTGATTTTAGCTTGTTCACAAATCGCAATACTATTTCTGCATATAATAAACATACATCTGAATAAAAACAATCGAAGGTTACCTTGTTCGATTTAAGCTTAAATTCACACAGACGGATGTCGTACCCGTTCGCCGGATCTGGAAGATTTTTGTGTCTTAAATCGGTAGCCGGAGACGTGTTCATGTCACAATCGGTTGCCGGAGACATGTTTGTTGCTTCAATCGATTATAGGGATAATGAAAATTGATGTAAAAATCAAACCAATAAATGATGTTAGGGACGATGTTTCTTCAATCGATTATAGAGATGATCTTTCTACGTAGGAGCAATGTGAGAAGATTATTATTGTTCGCCTGAGATGTGAGAACACGATGGGGTTCACTTCTGAGTGGAGGATGAAAGGTGTAGATGTGAAAGACGTTGGTGACGAGATGAACTTTAGGAGTTTAGGCTGGACCCATCATGACCCGTAGATTATTTCACCAACCTATCTCGACCCGTAAGTATGTTTCTTTAGCCCACTGGGTTAAGTTTTGACCCGCCAATGAGATTTCTATGGCCCAAACTAACCCAACATGGATTGAAAAATTACCCAATATCACCCAAAACTATCAACACGGGTCAATTTTGCCAAGCCTAATGATTACAAAGTCTTTGCCTATCTGACAAGAACAAATGTGAGAAGAAACTTCAGTGGACTAGAAACTGATCTTACTCAGTATATGAAGGATGTTGCAAATGTATTAATTGCAAATGATGATAATCAGGTGAATTTGATTGATGAGCCAATTAATATGGATGAATTGATTGATGAAGAACATGTGGCTCAAATTGAATCTAGTTCAGAAGAAAAAATGATGATAGTAAAAGTAATGATGATGATTATGATAATGATGGTGATCAACATGATGATGATAACGTTGTGAACATGGAGGTGAATTCTATGATAGTGAATGAAGCTGTTGAATAACAAGATGTTGAACAAGATGTTTTTTCAGCTAATAAGGATGAAAGTTCAGAGAATATTGTTTCTGATAATCATGAAGGAATGAATGTGGAGGATATGGAAGTAGAACAAGTTGATTTTGTGTCTGACTTTTATGTAGAAGAAAATGTGAATATTTCTGTTGAAAAGGATGACGAACAAACTAAAGCTAATGAAGAATCAGAAAAGATAGTTATCTCTTCTTCAGATGATGAACAAACTGTTGAGAAAGATGTAAAGGTAGTGGATGATGAGTTACCTTTACAATATCCAACTCATGAATCCAGATTACCTGTTGGTAACCTGTCCAAGACATTAATGGCACATCTATCTGAGGTTGAAACGCTGGAACTTGGGATTGAAGAACTAAATCGATTGCTTGAAGACTTGAAGAAGTGAAGTTATTGATAGATATTACAGATTGGTTACAAAGAATACAGACTTGAAGAAGTTAAATTTTGATCTTAGAGATGAATTGGAAAAGAAAGAAAAAGTGATTGAAATTCAAAACTCAAGTCTGAGTAAAAAAGAAAAATCTATTGAAGAGTTAACTGAATTGGTTGCTCTAAGAGATAGACAAATTGATGATTTGTTGACAGAAAGAGATGCTCTCAAAAGGACTTATACTCCTACGTATGATTCTGATAACTTAAGAGATTCTAGTTGAAGTTCTGGTAATGATACTTCTGAAGAAAATAATAATGATGATGAACCTGATGTGTCTGATGATGAACCCAAGGATGTGTCTGAGGATACTCAACAAATGCATTTATTTATGGTTGAAGATGTTGAAGAAAGGTTTAAACCATTGGTTGTTGTGTATCCTGAAGTGATTCCAATCAAAGAATCACATACATTTAATGAATTGAAGGTTGATGAATCCATTTTGAGAGACACTCAGTCTAGTTTTCTGTGGAGAGCAAAAACTATATCTAGACCTGAATTGTCTGAAGGAGAAAAACAAATGATAATTTCCAAAGTTTTGACTATTGATAAAACAAAAAATTCTGTTGAAAGAGATTGATCGAATTGTAAATACTTTTCAAATTACAATTAAAAGCTTAAGTAAGTATCAGCCATTAACAATTCAACAAGCTTCAAATGAAACATCTGATTCCATTGTATTCACTTTTCAAAGAAAGAAGAGAAAGCTTGAAAAGGAAAACAACTAATGATTGAAGAACTTGTTGTTGAAGTGAGCGAATTATGCATGTTGGAAAAATTGGATGCTAAAATCAAAAGAAAACTAGAAAGAGATGAGTTTTTGACTACTGAAGAATGCAAAAGAAATCTTAAACTTATTGAACAAGCTCCTCAAAGTGCACAAGGCATTCAATCTTCACAATCTGTTGAAGAATTGAAAGATTTTGAAATGATTGAAGCTCTTGAAAGTCTTGATGAAGAATTATACCAAGATGAGATTGAACAAATAATTCAGGATACTGCAACTCTAATCACATCTTAAATAGAATTGAAGTATCCAAATGAATACTATGATGAGGTAATGAATTTTGAGTTGAATGAGTCAGAGCCTGAAGTGAAAAAGACAATTGAATATGCCTTTAACAATAAGATCATGTTCTTATTACAGAAATGATTCAATAGGGTATATGTATTGGGAAGAACAGAAGAAGAGTTAGATCAGGATATTCAGAAACTACAAAATGCTGACATATACTCCGTGGACTTAGAAGCTGAAAATCCTCGTACTTTGTTGCATCCAGTGATTGATAGAATGAAAAAAGACGAATTAAAGGACTGGTTGGCATCCACAAATTACCCTGTCAGGCAAATGAAAGATATGAACACAAAACAATTATGAAGAATGGTAGAAATATTTCAATTGAAAGAAAAGGCTGAAGGAAAAATGATCAAGCATAAACCATTCAAGGATCAATACATTGATATCTCTCAAAAGAGTCCTGCTCAACTGCCAAAGAAAAAGTCAATGATTGAAATCAAAGAAAAGTACAAGATCAATTCAAAACTAAAAAGATCTTATGCTACAAAAGAGTTTGTTCGTTCTTCAACTCAAACAATGGAAAGTTGGTTGCCAAAGAAAACAATTGGTGTTATTATGAGATCTATAATTGAAGGAGGACAGACAGTGCAAGAGTTAATGGGTAAGACAGTTGTTTTTTCAACTGATCAAAGATCAAATATAATTGCTAGGAAGTTTAATGAAGATTTTAAGGGGTTCATCATCAAAAGAATTAATGGTGCTTGTGAAGTATATTATTTGTGGACTCACATTGCTAATCTTGAACAACAAGATCTGAATGAACTTAGGAACTTTTCAATGGTAACTCACAAGTTCATTGTTCGAGCAACAACTTGTGAATTTATGTTGGAAAGATTGTTTACTTCTAATAAGCAATACTACTTGAATTTAGAAAAAGTTCAAGATGCTAAATACTTTCATGAAAAAGCTCAAGAGAATAAAAAGAAGAAAACTCCATTTGCACCAGGTATAACCAGACAGTTCATGCTTGATGATATTGCAAAGTATTTACCAAAACTTGAACAACAAGGAGTGAAAGTTTTTAAAGGTGATCAAGTGAGTCTTCCAATTCTAAAATGGTTTTATGATGTCGGAATAAAGAACTGGTGCTTATTAGAAATCTTGAAGATTATTAGGTTGATGAGATCAGAATGTTTGGTGCGTTTGAGATGAGAATGTCGCATCCAACTTATATTCATTTCCTTGCAAAGCAGAAGTTTGAAAGAGTAATAGGAAAAGATTCTGTGCAAGAATTATGTTATTTTCTTCATATGATAGATACTTTGTCTATTGCTTATGAAAAGATGGCTTTGACGAAAGAACTATTGGCTTTGAATGTTGCACTTTGAAGATCAAAGATGTACAATCCTTGGAAATCAATAATAGAAGAAATTTGGTGATAAAGAGTGCAAATAGAACAGATGAAATGTTTACCAAGGATGACAAACTCAATTTAGCTTAGGAAACAATTGAAGAACTGATGAACATTCCAATCATTGTAAGAAATGACAACCACTCAAAGGAAGCATCTAGATTTCAACAATACATCAATGCAGCTCAAGCATATTGGAATGTCAAGCCTTTGTCAGAATTTGTTGAAGTTAAAGATGAAGAAGAGTAGCCTCAGAATATCAAGTATGATGATAGGGGGAGTATTTTTGGTATTTTTGATCATCACACTTGAACATTGATGTGCGAACAAAATGATGATGTGCGGACAGAACTAGATTAGTAGTGATGTGCGGACAGATTGTTATCCGCACATCGACTTAAGTGTTTGTTTATTTTGTTTGTTAACACGTTTTATGGACTTGTAGTAGTATAAATAGGTGTTCTTATTTCATTTCATGTGCGCGCTTCATTTCTACACCGTTTGTACTCTCAACTACTTGATCTAATACAATTTGAATTTATAAGTGTTTTCTTTGCGTTGATTTGTTCATTGATCTTATACTTTGATTGTGATTATGTTTATTGATTAGATGTTAACAGATTCATAGCTCTAGACCTGATCCACAAGTAACCATCTCATGTAATTTGTTAAAGATAACTTTTAACCAACCTCAATTAACCATCTCGATTTATAAGATTTGAATAACTAATTAGCAACTTTGGGACATGGCATAGTAACTAGAATCTTAGTATAGCAACAACCGTCATAGCATAGCACACATAGTAAACATGGAATTATAATGGCCGGTGTTAAATCACCTATCGATGTTATCCAGGCAGGTGGGTTTGTTAGAGCCTTAGCACTAACATTGTACCGGGGGGATTACAAAGCAACAAACTACTTTAAACTACCGCATTATGATCTCTTTTAGAAAACAAATAGGAAAATGGAAAGCATGGTATAGTAATAGAACACATATTTCAGCCCCAAAACGTAAAAGTAAAAAAGGGAGTGAGTTTACTCACCTTCAATACGAGTCTGAAATAGATAGTAAACTAAGTAGATAGAAATCATGGAACGTCCAAATACTAGGATCACCTAAGTAAATAAATGATCCTAACTTAGTAAACATATATTATAAAAAACTAGAATAGGATCAATAGGAATCTAAGGTAATTTGGAATTCTAGGTTTTAGGATTGAGATTTGGGGGGTTTTTCGGTAAACGATTAGAAATATATAAACTTACTTAATCATTACAATGGAAAATCGTAGTATTTTTTATAAACAATTGTTATTCAAATAATATATTTCTAACGGAAACTATTTAACGTCAATAAAATATATTAGGTATCTAGAAATAATTTAGGACTTTTACCACAATTTTTTAAGTATACAAAAGTCCATAAAAAGTCCTATTTATAAAACTTTGTATGTATTTAAAAAAAGTATTAAAAATATATTTTTAAGGTATTTTTAAAGTATTAAAAATACTGGTAATAATTTGCTTTATAAAACTAAGTTTATATATATAATCATGGTTTTGATATAATTTATATGACTTTGACATATTACATTTTATATATATGTTATAAAGATTTATATAAAAGACTTGTAAAAACTAAACAAGTAAAAAAATCGTTATTAAAAATAATTTTGCCAGTGACCAGGTTCGAACCCTGGTCACTTGGTTCAAAGCAAAACCTCCCTACCAGACACGCTACACTTACAAGTTGTATTGAATTGGGATTAAAATGTTTTTATATGAAAACAAGTAAAGTCACCCAATTTCACATAAAGCCTAGAAAGCAAATTCCTAAATTTAATCCTGATGTTGATAGAAATACAACAATTAACCTTAGGGCTTTTGATCCTTAAATGATTACAAGCATTTTATATTATTTTACGTACCCAATTGATGACGAAATCGAAAAACGATGAAGAAGGGGAAGACGGTATGCTTAAGAATCGAATGGGATGATTAGAGGTGTTATAATTCAATTGAACTTGTAGAATCACTCTCAAAGATATCACAAGCAAAACCCAATGATCAATTGCAGTAAAACCCAATATCCCAAAGATATCACTCTTAGAGATGATTTAATTATAATACAAGGAGTTGCACGTTTTGCGAGAAATGATGATTAAATACTATTTTCTTGATCTTTTTGCTTAAATTTGATGTAACAAGAGTTTGATTGATTGATTGGGAGAGTTTGGAGTGTGTTAATTGCGTTTGATTTGGAATAGAACTACCGAAATGGTTATGGGTTTGCATCAAGAATATTGAATTCGAATGATAGGTAAAATGTCAATTGGTCCCTTATTGATTAGTGTTTAAGTTTGCAATGATGAAGGTGAGAGTTTTGGGTTGATCAAACATTCATTGTAACTGATTTTTCTATAGAAACTGATTCGGGAACTTTTAAAACAACAAATCATGTTCGTTTAAGATTAAAATGTAGCGATAAGTGATATGTCTTATGCACGAGGGTTCGAGACTCTCCAATAGAGATTGTACCATGCTTTAATTGCATTAAAAACTGTTAGAAATAGGATTTGGGCCTTGCCGGAGATGGCTGGTTTCCGGCAATGGTTGGGTGGAATTTGATGGCCGGAAATACGGGGTGGGTTTGGCGGCTGGGTTATAGATTTTTCAACAATTACATGTTTGGTCCTTGAGGTTTCATTTGGTTATAAATTGGTTATATAAGTTTTAATTCGATTTTTGAACTTTACGATTTTCACCTAAAGTTAATTCATAATTTATTTTATCTAACCAACCTAACTAAGTTAACTTATAATGTTTATAAAACTAATGTTTCTTTTTTATATATATACTTCGTTTTCGACGTTAAATGGTTATTTGTAGACTTAATAGTATTAGATTTGATAATTTGTATAAAATATTTTATAAAATACAATTTATATATTTTTTAGATTTATATATTATCAATAGTAGGTAAATAGTATACTTAGAAATTAATTCGGTCATTTTATTAAAGACGATATAATATAGAACTCGACATAATTATTCATATTAATAACGAAGCAATACTTTTTCAGAAATTAAATAGATAGCTTCGGTTTCGAGTCGGGCATTTGGGTTCAGGTTTGGGGCATATGTCACAAACCAGAATGTGAAGAAATTTTGAAAGATGATGAAGGAAAGAAGGAAGCTATGGATGAATAGATGCTGGAGGAAAAGGAAGAGGAACGCAAAAGAAACTCAAGGGTATGCAACTACGATAAATCCCTTGTTGTTGAAAAAGTCATTATAGGACTTTCTTATGAGGTAATTTAGGAAAAGTGTTAATATGCATGCAAAATCCGTCTTTTTGGGTTTTATAAAGCTAATAAATTGTTGTTATCAAATCAAGCTAAATTAACCACCATAAATATAGAACTTAAGAAAAATGAATTACTATTTCGATAATAATTCAATGAAGCCTTAGCTGAAATTGATCTTTTGAAAAGAAATCTTTATGAACGAAATATCGATATAAATCTGTCAAGTGAAAGACTCATATTCGCACAGTTTGAATCCACAAAACTTCAAACAAAACTTGATAAGTGGACTGTTGCTAGTATGAAAATGAATGAGCTTGCTTCAAAACAAAGGGGGGCTAGGATAAAAGATGGGGTTGCGTATGACATAGAGGTTCATACGGTTTTTCTACCTCCATTCACGTCATACAGGTTCATACGGTTTTTCTGCCTCCATTCACTGTGTGTTATTCACCAACACCTAAACCTCATCCTAAAAATGATTTGTTTGAACAAGTAACTAACAGCTTGCATGCAGGTTTAGAGGGGTTAATATTAAAGAGTTGCGAGATGATTATGACTCTTCGACTAGTATAGGATACAGTATAACGAGAACTGACAATTAAGCTCAGTTATTGTTGTTTCTAATCCAATAAGGGTTGTTTCTAATGATAGTTCTAGACGAACCGAGCTTGGATCTAGATCTGAGATTGTTTGGTGATGTTGTTTGCGATCAGTGATGCGGAATCTCACTAATCATGTATTGATGCTTGAATGTTCATGAAGATCAATGCAAGGTATGATGAAGATGATGATAATATGAATAGGTGAATTGTATTAGATCAATAGAGAGGTTACAAAGGATATGGAATGAAATGTAGGCTACTCACTAACAAATGACCTAGGTGATGGTATTTATAGTCCATACCATTCACCTTACATTTCAACCTAACCACGTGCAGTTAAGCACAAACGCGCATTTAAGCACGAAACGATTACACAAATATTCTTAGACAAATACAAATTATGAACGTCTTCACCCGTGCTTGCTCGTGATGATGCTCGATATCTTCACTCGCTTATATTTGGAAAGTGACATCTTCAAATAACCCCAACATCTAATAATTTTATTTGATAAGTTTAAAGTAGGTAAAAGTCGTATCTTTGAGCCTGTCAAGAATGTGAAGGAAGAGATTCTTCAGGAATCTCCTAATCATCAAGCACCAATCATATCAGCATATCTAATTCTTATCAATCAAGATCCATTGGAAGCAGAGGTACTTATTGAAGACTGGACAAGTTCAGATGTTGAATCAAAGATAAAGGAGAGACTCAGAGATTCAAATATCAAGATGTCATCTGCAACAGTAAAATGTGAAATGCTTTCAAAACCTGAATCTAGACAAATCCAGATTTGATTCCCACCTACAAAACAAGCCAGTCATCAATCTAGAGCTCAAAAGAAGAATCCTTCACCTCGGTCCATCATATATCAAACTTGTAAGACTTGAGAAAAGGCAAGTGAAGATCTCATCTTCCATCCAACAACCCACAACTCAACAAAAGAAGCCAAAAACTTGTTCATCTTTCACTGCTCAAAGTAAGAAGCCACAAGTTTCGCAGCAACTTGAAACAAGCTCAAAGAAAGCCCCACTCCCAACTACGACACACGGACCAGCCAAGCATCAAAAGTCACTCGAGGCTTGTTTCAAGTGTGGTAAGGATGATCACGTGCTCAAAGAATGTCCAAAAGACATGCTTTGGACGGTAAATTCAAAACAAATTGCTTCTCCGAATCAGGGTCTAGAAGGAATTTTCCACATGGTAAACGTAAGAAGGTTTGTTTTTCTAGATCTCAAGGTAAAAATCATACATCTTTGAATGGTCGGATGGCGAATATTCCATCTCTACCTACTCATGTGAAGCCGGTTTCACATGATTCAAAAATGAATGTGACGAAAGCATCAAAACTAAAATCTTTATCCATGGGGGTTAAAAAACAAATGAATTGAAAATTTAATTATTTCAAAACGAAAATGTTTGAATCTAAACAAATTTGACAAATTAAAAAAGAAAGGTGAAAAGATAACTGATACAAGAACAGGTTGTGTGCTGAGACATGTGTCTTACACTGATGAAAATTGAACGCCCAAGACTACGATGACCTGGGTTCCCCTTTCTAACTAATCTGTTAATGAGTGCAGGAACATTTCAGGAGGACTTTTAGTAATTCGGTTTACTGACAAAGAATGATCTTTATTCAAATTTAAGGCAGAACAAACAGGTTATGTTTCTACTATCATATCGCATTATCACATCCACTACTTTTTGTTGATAACTCATTTTTAATATTTTGATAGGGTAATATGGAAGACTTTTCTTTGGTAATTTATATTTTATATATAGTAGATAGTAAAAAAAACGTTCAAAAATAAAAAATATTAAAAAATGAGGTGTACATCAATAAAATTTAGGGTGGAGTAATATAAAAAAAAGAACAAAAAGATTTTAAATTTTATTAGTTTCCGTAGGTTATAAAATAAATAAAAGACTTGATTTGATATGATTGAGAAATGATAGTATATTTTCTTGATATACTTGTTTAGAATGTATCACTTTCTCTGTGTGAGAAATGATAGTATCTGATTAGATGTCTATGTCTCTTTAAATTAAAAAAAAATAGAAAATAAAAAATATACAAAAAAATAGTTTGAATCTTCTTGCATTTACATGAGAAATGATAGTACACTTAGTTATTGTCTTTTACACAAGATTTTAAAATGCATAATAAAGACTGACTTATCATTATGTTTTGTGTGGGTAAACTGAAAAACGGTACATCTAAAAAGTAGACTCTTTGTTGATCAATTAAATACTTCTATGCAAGTTGTGTTAAGATCTATCTTAAGACATTTGTTAAGTATTCGCATTTGTGATGGACTACTTGTAATGTCACTTACACACACCAAGTAATGATGCAAAAAAATTAGTGTGAAGCAAAGAATCTGTGAACTTCTATGTTGTGGTGCCCTTTGTTGTAGTGAGCTATAAACTTGTAACACTTCAAGATGCACAAAAGATTCTCAATGTGGAAGGAAAATAATAAAAAAAATTCCAAAAAGGAATATAAAAAGAAGATTTCCCAAGGGAACACCACCTAAGACTTCCATTCGTGGATTTATTCAAAACCAAGCTTCACTAATTATATTGTAAATGACCGGGTATTAAAGATGTTAAAGTATTTACTTGTATGTTTTGATGAGGGTAGAGTTTACTGTGTTTCTTGGTATGGGTCACATGCTTGTCATACTTAATCAAATCAAAACATGATAAAAATCACCGAAATGTTTGAAAAAATAAGTGTGTTTGAAGTTAAATGCTCGTCATCCACTTTGAATTATTGTCTATGTCTATTCAAAACTTTCTTTTATATTGTGTGAAGACATTTGACTGGTATGATCTCACTGAAAGTATTAGATTGTTCGTTGAAAGAAATAAGGCATAGGTTTAAGAGGAGAAACATACCAGCAATTATTTTTGAAGACTGTTTAATTAAAAAAATATTAAAGAAATGAAAATGATGTGATCAAATTCTATATCAGTGTGATCTCACAGCTTGTCGATGTTTAACTACATCTATGTGTTTTAGTGTATCTTGCGAATGTGATTTAATGATTGAATCGGTTCTTAGTTCTAAATTATAAAAAAACAAAACAATACCAAATAAAAAACAAAAAAAGAATATATATAGATATAATATATATATATATATATATATATATATATATATTATTTCTAGGTAGTGATAGATATTTTGTTAGATTTTATTAGTTTCTAAAAAATTAAAAAAAAATCAAAAAGATTTTCATTTCAAATTATTTTTCAAGTCTTACATATTATGCTATTAAAATGATATCATTTTCACAAGCATTTCAAGGGAAATTGCACGCACAAACGCACACGGGTTGGCTTGTTTTCATACACAAATAAACACAGGTTTATTTTGTTAAATGAAATGATCTAATGAGAAATCTCGAGATTTTGTTTAGGATTGTGTTACAGATATTTGCTACAAATGATGGTGAATCATCAGTTGAGTAAAACACCTTACCAGAGAACCTGTTCCTCAAAATTTGCAGAAGATAACAAGCTAGGAATCCTCCTCCTACATCTTCTGAAGCACTCAAGAAAAGAATGTTGGAAAGCCGTTCCAGATTTTACAAAAGGATGCATAGAAAATGGGGGAGCTTGTGATATAAAAATTCTTCAACAACAAGATTTGGCAAGCATCAGTCTTGGGAGAGTTTTGTTGGATCTGAAAATAAGAATGAAGCTTACCAAATTGAAGATCCAACAGTATTGACTTATCGGTGCTAAGCACGATGAAAGACGTTGATAATAATAGACTATGGGGAATATTTTTGGACCTGGAGTTTAGTCTAATATTATTAACACACTCAAAGACAACGTCAACAGTCAACGCAAAAATCAACACAACGCGTTCGGGACGAAGATTAGAGACAAGACGTTGAAGGCGACAGAATTTAATAGTTAATAAATATATTTTATGTCAACAAAATATATTTAATCATTTTCGTCTATTTAGTATTTCATGTAATATATATATTTTGTCGTTATGACAAAATATATACTAGACCAAACATTAGGACTTTATTTGTATTATTTCTATTTGTCATGTTTTAGTCTAAATATAGGGTCCTAATAGTCATTAGTCCAAAGTGTCATTAGGCTCTAAATTATAGTGCCCAGAATAAAAATAATAATATATTTATTTAAATGAACTTGATAGCATTAAAACAATTTAAAAAAATGAAAACACAAAGAAAAATTAATGATATATCAATATGGTTTCATATTCCGTTCAATCAACTCAACTAACTTTCGAGAGTTTTGCGAGGAGAATTGTTTATTAAGCCAAATTGCTTTAAACTAAAATTCTATCTCCTTCAACCCATAAACTCATATTTACAAAAACCCATGATCAAACACGGTCGTCACACTATCAAAATCAGCCCCCGCCATTGTTGAGAAACCGTTGTTGCACATCCACATCAACACTGAGAGCTTGTCCAGCCATCGCACGCGTTCGTTTACTCCGATTCAATTCGTGAACAAAGTTTCGTCGACGTTACTGACTTGTTTCTGTATGGCAAAATTTAGGTAACGAATCCATTCTTGAAAGGATATGATTGTTAATTTAATCATCCGAAATTGTTAGGACTGTAGCTCTGAGACACATTAACATGATTTTGAAGATAGATCACTTATGAGTTTATATAAATGACCTAACAGATCCTTTCTGCCTATAATGTTCTATCTTGTGTCGGTCATAATGAGAACATCTCAAGTCATGGTTAGTCAAACTCACATTTTTTATGAATCATATTTTGTTGATGCACCACTGCAGTAATTGTATTCAAAATCCTTACCGTTCACCCATTTAATTTTAGTAATTTAGTAAATGTCACTACTACAAATTAGACCTTTAATGACACGCAATGCATGTCATTAAAGGGTATACATGACACACAAAAGTGTGTCAAGGAAGCCTATGTCATAAATTTAAGACGACATGCATTTGTGTGTCATGTTTTTATGACACGCTTTTATGACACACTAATATGACATGCATCTACAACACACATTTATGACATATATTTACGACATTCATTAGTGCGTGTCATGGTTTTAATTGCTTAAAAATGTTTTTATTAGTATTAATAATTTACCATGGATACACAAAATACCAAAATAATATAGCTAAACAAATCCATTTCATAAAAAAGTATACATATAAAACAAAACAATACATTTCAAAATTAAAGAAATACTTAAAGCTAACAAAATTATTTTTTGTCGATATGAAATATGATTGCTCCATTAAAACCTTCTTCCATCAACAGATCTTGAGAATGACCATGACCCTGTAATGAGTAATTCTTCATGTAAAAAGAAACATCTCAGCTCACATATAAGGCTCTCACTCAGTCACTTGTATGATCATGTGCTTAGCCAATGACCTATTAAGAAATGGTTGATCCAGTTTAATAATATACGTATGACTGGAACTAATATGATACTATAGACGATTATAATAACATAATTTATATGGATATATGAATTGTATATGCCAAGTGTTCAACAAAGTATTAGCTGACCCTTAAAATTTGGAACAAGATGATAGCTAAACTAGAGGTCAGGTGAAGTAGGTAGGATGATGGGTCAAAACAGGTTGGGGTTAAAATTTAATGTTTTATAAAGGGTTGAAAGTTTGAAATGGGCAGGTTGACCCACGTATACTTACTCTACATATCTTTAATTTTTCAAAGTAAGTAGTGACAGTGAGTTTGATGACTTGCTTATAATTACAAAAAAAATATAATACAATAGCAATATAGATCTCAGAATAAGAACAATAACAGACTTGACGTGCCTTTCAACCTAATTGACCCGTTCATTTTTTAGCTAAATATGATCATCCCATTTGATATAAACCAAAACCCAAAACGACCCAATAATATGTGAACATGTCAAAATGGAGTAATGGACACCTATAATTTAAACTGTGAAACAATAAAAGCAATACGGGAAAGCTGAGAGCCCAAAGCTAGTAATCGATTATAACAAAAAACAATAACTCCATAACATGTGACCACAAAATATAAAAAGTTAATAACGGGTGGTCACTACACCATAATATTTGATTTCAAAATAAATGGAGCGTTTAGCTGTTGTTTACCTTATAAGAAAGCGTTACAGTGCAATTAATTGAATAGACTCTTCCTCAACTCATGCAGCTGCCTTGGCCTCAGAATCTGTCTTGCCCTGAATGAATTTTCAGTAAGGTGATCAAAGAAACATAATGGCACCAATTGTGAATTATAATTTCTTTCATATGATTAGTGTTAGTAAATTTATTACTCAGAGAGGTGGCAAAATGGGGCAGTACTGGAACAGGTTCACAAAAAAGCGGGCATGTGTTTGTACTGGTCAAAACGGGCAAATCATATAGCAGCAAAACGGGGAAGAATCAGTTACACAATAATCAGTTTTCATTGTAAAATTTATGCTTCGAATCATTTAGGGGTTGAAAAATCGTTTATGGGTTATTACTTATTAGGTTCATACTAGCTGCAAAAAACTAATTATCCAAGTGTACCAAAGTACCCATTAACCCTTTCCCTTAACCTACTTAAAAAAACTGATTTTAACTTCACAAATGCCAGCCTATTTTCACAAAAATGACCAATTTGATTATTTAATCTATATTTTTTAGATAGTCAAAATGTGTCAAACACACAAATATGTAATTATTACAACTTCAACCAACACAAGCACAACCAAAACACTTTTTTCTATGGCTCATTTTATTACTTCATTCTGATACACATCCAAACACCCTTTATAGAGAAGTTCAGTGGCATACCCCAGATGAAGAATTTCGAATTTTCCTTGTAGGTGTCCTCATGGTGACAAATTCCTCTGCTGATGTAGGATGAATACCAACTGTTGAGTCAAACTGCGCCTTGGTCAACCCAACTTTAATAGCAACAGCAAATCCCTGTGTTTTATCATAAATTTGATCATAAAACAAATTAGGGAAAAAAAATAAGAATGCAAAGTTGCAAAAAGGAGATGCAAGTAACCTGAACAACTTCTGCTGAATCTTCACCGCACATGTGCAATCCTACCACTTGGTTAGTTTTTGCAGACACTACAAGTTTCATGAAAACTCTATCTGGAAGGCCTGATAGAGTAGCTTTTAAGGGCCTAAAATTTGCAGTATAGACATCGATGTCTCCATATTCTTCTATTGCCTGCAAATTCTGTATGAATTAGTAGTCTATTTGCTTATAAAACTTCAAAACCAAAGCACTACCCACTTGACCCATTATACCATAAAACTTCAAACATGATTTATAACAAAATCTGTTGTGTTGACAACATGAATATACATATACACACACACACAAAAGTTTTGAGTTATAAAGTAGATTTGGCATTTCAATATCTAATTAACTTAACAACCCAACTTGACCCGTTATCAATCTTACAGTACTATAATTACAATCAAAAGTAACAGAAAACATATCTAGCAGGCTATCATTGAACAGCAAAATGTATTTAAGCATGACTATGAACATAGCAACTCAAAGTCATATAGTGAATAGTATTAGAATAAGTTCGAGCCGTATCAAGTAACTCAGTAACCTATAACCTAATCTAAGTACAGCACAGATCCAACAATCAATCTGTAGAGAAAATACACAACCGGATCTCAAAACCAGAAGCTGTAGCTATAAAAAAGCTAAATCAAAACAAATTAACTGCAATTCAACCATAAAAAAGCTAGAAAGTAACAATACAGCCAAACAATATGACGATAATCTACAATAGTAATCAATCAACACATACACGATCACTGATTTCACAATCACACTAAAAGACATCCTAAATTCTAAAACAATAAACAAACCTCACTCAGACACCAGTTCCAGCTCAATCGAAACAAATTAACCGCAATTCAGCCATAAAAAAGCGTATTGCGGTGATGCGATTAATGACTTTGAAAATAAACAAAAATTGTATCTAGTTCGTACCTTGAAACAATTGTGTTAAGAAGACGAATGTAAAAAGAATCGATAGTTGTTGTACAGAAGCCTGGTGAAACAGATGCGTTAATAACTTTGCAACTTGTGTAAGCTTGGTGAGCGATCTCCAAAATCGATCACCGGATTGAAACAGTTGCATTAAGAAAACGATTAACAAGATCTGGTGAAGCCTGGTGATCAATCTCCAAATCGATCACTGGAGGTTGCAAATCAATCTCTAAATCGAAGTCTGGTGAGCGATTGAGAAGATCCGTTGAGGTTACATGCCGTCGAACGTGCGGTGGTTTGCTCGCCGTTGTGGCGGTGGTGATGCGATTGAATTAGGGCTTGCTCGCCGGAGGTGATGCGCTGCTCATAAACTTGTGGTGATGGTGAACTGTGTGTTTTATTTTGGGATATAGCAAAACAAAATCCCGTGTTTTTTTAGTTCATGACACTTAATGGATGACACACAAAAGTTGGTGTCAAGGTTTTCTTTAAATTTTAGTAAACATGACATATTTTTAACGACACACGCCTTTACATGTCGTAAAATTAGTGTGTGTCAACGTTTGCGTGTCAATAAAGGTACTTTTTCTAGTAGTGTGTGATGAATTAAAGCATAAATGAGTTTTATAAATAAATTGTACAAGGTATTGATATATTACTATATTTCGTTTTAGAACTCTTAAGTGCTATAACTTTTAGAATATTAGAATCTAACCAACAATTATAACTAGTAATAATAACTATTTAGTGCAACACTGAGAATTTAACTAATTAATGATGCATGCGCAAGAGGTATAATATGTTGAGTTTTTAAGACTTAAATCATTCACTGAGTATTAGACACTTGACATGGTACGGATTACATGTCCTTTTCATCATAGTATAAATTCTGTTTTTGTTACTTTGTAGTGCGGAAAATTCGATACGTTTATTTAGTTTAATTATTTTTGCTTCCGCTTATCCAACCCATTTGACCTCAGAGTATTATTATCTAGTTTTGTTCTATTATTACCCGTTTCGATTTTTAGCTACATTTGTTGAGACTTTTAGCATGCAATAGTTTTTTAAATATGTACTTATTATTGCATGTTCCCGTATTTGATAGTATGGACTTTATATGTTACATGTTAGGTAGTTATGCTACTACCACTATGACTTTGTACTCTGTTACCCGAGCTGTCTAACATGTCGTTGTGACGTCAATGACATGACACTATTTTGTGACGGTGTGTAATAAATATTTCACGACGTCTCCGTTTATATGTTAGTACTCAAGGAGTACATTGGCCACATCTGTCTAGGAGGCACATTGATATATATCCTAGTTTCTGATCATTTTGTTTTTGGGGGATGAAATAATGTGTGTACGCCCCACACGCCATCTCATTAGTACATTAGCCTAGCTAGTGGCTCACGAGGAATGGAAAGAAACATATTATATTTGATCTCGAAGTCCTCATATAGCACTTCTTCCAATCCTGGATGGGGGATCACTTGTAAGAATGACATAATGCTAATCCATGTTTCACATGGCCATGGAAGCATCAGTTTTTAATCTCATTATGACTTGGTCGTTCAGAGGATATTCTTTCTTGATCAGAATAATGGAATGGAAGGCCATTATAAGAAAGATATACTCCTTTTCAAATCGCCCCGCGAAGACAGACGTTCAAAAAGGTTCTCGAGATTCTCAATCGCTCTTTTTTAGTGGGGAGAAATAGTAGGGAAGGGAGCGAGACCAAGCCGAGCCACTAGTAGAGTAAGCCCTTCCCATGTGTCAAAATGCAGCCTCAACTAGAGAGATCAACCTGCGCCTTTGATGTTAGGCCCCCGGCGGAATGTTTTCCGAAACCGAACTGAATGGAATGGTTACTTTAAAAAATGCTTTCTGAAAAGAAAGAAGGTCCATTTTCCCATGTAGTTCGTCGTTCTGGGTACTTCCTATATTACACGACTTGTTTATTTATTTATTCATACGTCCTGTCGTGTAGATCATTTGCTTCAGTAATATGTTCAGATCAGTTATCAGTTATATGTTCAGTATCAGTTTTCAGTTAAAAGTTCAGTTAAGTATCAGTCGTCAGTTAAAAGTTTAGTTCAGTATCAGTCGTCTGTTAAAAGTTCATTTCAGTATCAGTTGTATGTTCATACCTTATATGTGTTTGGTTAATGATTATAAGTACTTTCTTCTGCTTATTCGTCTCGCTTTATTTACTATTGTTCTCTCCGTTACTGAGCAATGTTTGGCTCAGCCGTATTTTCTTTTCGGGTGTTTCTTTATTTATACGAAGGTAATCGGGGAAATCCGGGAAATTAGTGAGAAGAGCATTTGAAGATCAATAAGTTTTCTTTTATTTCCGTTAAATGTAATAAATAATTATTAGGATATCTTTAGCATTTTGGGTTATCGGAATTATGACATTGAATTATGTCTTTTACCTTATGAATTGGTTTTGGGTTTGATATCTATAATTGTGACGTCTCAGCCTCTGCGGGTTGGGATGTTACATAATTAATAAATGGCAATTGGGGTTTTCAGAGCTTGAATGAGCTAGAATTGGGAGTTTCCATGTAACAAAAATCTGATGTAATTCAATAGATCAAAGTGAGGGTTTTTATTGCGTACTTGACTGTTCATATATATATATATATATATATATATATATATATATATATTCATATATGTTATGTCATTTTGATCCAAATCTTCCCAAAAACACTGATTCAAAACTGACTTGGACCAACAGAAAATTTGGTACTTTTATTTTAGTTTCACTATTTTTTCTTCCGCTAATTCGACCCATTTGGCCTTATGGCATTATTAATTATATTTGTTTTATTATGACCCGTTTGAATTATTAGCTATATTTGTTGATACTTTTTAGCATGCAATAGTTTTATAAACTTGTTGTACTCATTATTGCATGTTCTCGTAGATGATATATGGTGTTAGGGCTCGTTCCTATTAGAAGATTTACTTTGTTCTTAGATTAGACAAGTTTGTATAGTGTAGGGTTAATTTTGTATTTTCCCTAAAGTTGTGATGCATAAAGCATGTTGCTAGTGAATGTTAGAGAGAGAGTCCAGATCACATCTTACACATTAGAGAGAGAATTGTGTGTGTGATTGTATTCTCCTGCACCATTGTACTGCAACTATTGCTTTGATCATCAATACAAGACAATTATTTAGTAATGGATTGTGTTGTTGATTGATTTGTTGTGTTTGTACCTTGATCATTCTGATTTGATGCAATATCGATCCAATTGAACCTATCATATGGACTTTATATGTTAAATGTTAGGTAGTTATACTACTAACACTTTGACTTTGTATTCTATTACCCGAGCTATCTGACAATTCATTGTGGCATCAATGGCATGACACATTTTGTGACAGTGTGTAGTAAATAGTTCAGGACGTCTCCGTTTATATGCTAGTACTCAAGAAGTACATTGGCCACATCTGTTTAGGAGGCAAATGGATATATCTTAGTTTCTGATTAGATCTGTTTATGGGGGATGTAATAATGTGTGTACGCCCCCCACACACCATCTCATTAGTACATTAGCATAACTAGCTATGCATACCTCTGTTTTGGCTCTGGGTACTTTCTATATTACACGACTTGTTTATTTATATTTATGTCGTGTAGATCAGTTGTTTTTCAGTAATATGTTCAGATCAGTTTTCCGTAATATATTAAGATCAGTTATCAGTTATAAGCTTAGTTCAGTATCAGTTGTCAGTTAAAAGTTCAGTTCATTATTAGTTACTAGTTTAGTGCACGCGCTACTCTCGGGAACACAACATTCAATTGATGCTTTTAAAGATATTCATGAATGTTCCAATCAGTTTTGATAGAAAACCGTGGTAAACTGGAATACAAGATATAGTTTTAAAAATTAGACTTTTAGTATAACAATATTATACTTAAAATTTACTACACCATAAAGATTTTTGTTTTATGGTGTAGTTTATTATTTTTTTTATAACGTATAAAAATGTTATGTATATTTATAAAACACGGAAGTCTTTAATTGTATTTTATTATTAACTTTATCTATAAGTTCCATTTTTAAACCATATCAAATACTTTGAAATTTTTCAGAATGCTCCAAAATATTAGGGGACTAAAAATGTAATTAGTTTTATTATAATATATTTTATATACATATTTAAATAAAAAAATAATTATTATGAGATAAACTCTGAAATGATGCCACATAAGCCAGAAGCTTTAAAAAGATGCCACATAATCTTTTTTTCGTTTTGCCATACTATATAAGGATATGTTCATACCATATATATGTTCGGTTAATATTTATAAGGACTTGCTTCTGCTTATTCGTCTCGCTTTATTTACTACTGGTCTCTTTGTTACTGAGCGATGTTTGGCTCAGCCGTATTTTCTTTTGTGGTATTTCTTTATTTATGCATAGGTAATCTGAGAAATCCGAGAATTCAGTGAGAAGAGCATTTGAAGATCAATATCTTTGCTTTTATTTCCAAGAAATGTCATGAATACTTCTTTAGGATTTCTTTAAAATTATTTGGTTGTCGGACCTACAACATTGGATTATGTATTTTATCTTATGGATTGGTTTTGGTTTGATATCTGTATAGTGATGTCTCAGCCTCTCTTGGTTAGGGTGTTATAAATACATATACTACTCTTGTCCCCGAACACTGGTAAATACTCTCGGTAGCCATTAACTTCTTACGGGACCCATTTGAAATTTGAATGGTACTATTTGGGAACTCCCCACATACAGTGGCGTATCCCTCTTGAGGTGTGAAACCGTTACGCCATATGTTCAATGATTTCGTCGGTGCTTAGCAGAGCACGTTAGCCCACTTTGGGGTAGGGGATTATTAATTATAGTATTCGGGTTGGGTATCCAAAAAGGTTTGGCGATATTTACTGTCGACTGTACACCAAAAACGTACTTATTTAATGTCTAGTAGATTTGTGGATTAAACGTTTTATGACATTGTATGTTTTGTTAAACCATGAGCTCACCAAATTTATGTTGACGTATTTTTTGGGTATGTGTTTTAGGTATTTAGACGATTTATTGATGAAAGTATATAGTTAGACTTTATAAACATTGGATGTGCTTTTAAACACATGGTTGATAGCTTTAGAAGACCTTGACTAGAAGAAACATGCAAAGACAATAGACAAACAATAAAGGAAGACTACTTAGGAATAGTGTACCATATGGCTTCACTGCTTTTTGTTAGAGTTCACTTTTATACCCTTTGATTTATACTTAGAACCAATGATATTTCGAGTAAACCTATGGCCAATTATCAATCC
Source organism: Tagetes erecta (assembly GCA_030867185.1). Lineage (NCBI taxonomy): Eukaryota > Viridiplantae > Streptophyta > Magnoliopsida > Asterales > Asteraceae > Tagetes > Tagetes erecta. The sequence goes on along the minus strand of CM061497.1, from coordinate 7,921,944 downwards.
ATACATAGTTTCAGCTATGTTTTATTGGATACTTAACCGTCACAGCCAGCCCCCTTGGTCGGGATGTGACAGATTAGTATCAGAGCCAAAGATTAGCGCGAATTAGGAATCCCTCTTAAGAAATTCCTAGGCTCTAACCGAAACCCCTTAGCGGCACCCAACCATCAGACAGGTAAGATTACTTTGACTTACGACTAAGATAAGTAATCCGTTTATACTTGAGATAAACTAATAGGACTCTAAGTTATGCCTAAGATAAGTAATCCGCCTAAGATGAAATTTCACAAGTTAACAGGCAAAACGACCAAACAGTGGTCATATGCCTAGAAGAATGAAAAACCTTCTAAGTATCAGACGCATGATGATCTTCAAACGGCCAAATAGTGCCCAAACGACCAAACAGTGGTCATATGTGATAGGTTCAATTGGATCGATCTCGCTCAATGATCAGAATGATTAGTACACAAACACAGTTCAATCAGCAACACAATTCATTACTTAATAATTCTCTTTGTACTGATGATCAAAGCAAATATTGTAGTACAAAATGCAGGAGAATGTAATCACACACAGTTAACTCTCTCTCTAACGTGTAATTGTGATCTAGACTCCCTCTCTAACATTCTCTTACTACATGCTTTATGCAACAATACATTAGGGAAAATAACAAAATTAACCCTAAACTATACAAAATGTATAAAAAAAAGTACAAAGTAAATCTTAAACAGAAATAGACCCTAACAGTACTCCCCCTAAGATTTATCTTTGGACTTCAACAAAATCTTTAGTTTTCAACACTTTGCTTTTTCAGCTTCAATCTCTCACCATTCTTCTGGTTCGTCTTTCACATCCAGCAACTACTTTCCTTTATAATCTTCTTGTTCTTTTAAAGCCTCCTCAATGCAAGACTTGAACTTTTCTGCAATCTTTGCTTGTCTCGGCTTTGATTCATTTGTGATGATGGCACAGGCATTCATGCGTTTCAGAGTATCAAGAGTTAGACCTGCAAAATCAATGATAGCATAAAATTCATATGGCATTTCTTGTCCTTTTTCTTGCACTTCTAATGTACCCTTTGTAGTCACACGCATAAATTCAATCTCTGGAATATCAACCCTCACAAGGTTAGCATTGAGTAATGCCTTCCTTAGTCGGATTTTCTCAGAAGCAGCAGCAATCACTTCGATCATTACCACAAATAATTTTCGATCAGCTTCAGCAATTTTATCTTTGCACTTCTCCATTGTGTATTTTCGCAGATGATCGATGTAAGATGGATGTAGCAGCTTCAGCTCGAACGTGCTAAATAATGTGATCATGTCTTGATCCCAGTCATCCAAATTACGTACCAATTTCAGCTCGTAAGTTTCCTGGCTGTAGAAAAACTTCAAAATTGGTTTCGTTGCTTGTGTACCATCAATCACTTTCAAACCTAGATTTGTCACTTTATCAAAATATTCATCCGAAAACTCTTCCAAAAACATATCACGCAAAATCAACTTCTTTTGTTTCTTCTTCTTTGAATCCAAATAGATTTTATCTTCTTGCTGCCCTCTGAACTCCAAATACTTAGGCATGCGGCTGATCCCGGCATCCAACAACATGGCACATTTATCACCACGCTCTGCTCGCGTGTGATTAATCAATCTCAGCTTATGTAACTCTTTCAGATCTTGCACCGGCAATTTGAATATGCTTGAATAATAATGATAGACATCACATAATCCATTCACCCTCTTGATAAAAAATGCATCAAAAATCTCATCATATTTCCATGCTATGATCTTCACATTCTTGGACTTTTCCGGCACGATCATAGAATCAAGCAGTTCAGCAACGAACGGTCCTTTACTCAGCAGAGATCTAACAACATCACCTGCTGTGGCAGATTTATGCCATGATTCTCGTACATCCATTGGAATGTTGTATGACTTCATCTCACTTGGAAACATGTCTATCAACTCTTTTCTCTTCTTGTGTGCATCTTCTGGTAAAGCCATCACAGTTATCTCCTTGGGTTCGAGTACTTTGTACCTCTTTGTCAGCTCATAGTATTGCGGGTTGTTATAATCCAGGAAAAACATGCTGTTATACATTTTCTCAGTCTTCATAAAACTTACCACAATCTTCTTCAGTGATTCATGCTTCAGTCTTTTCAACGTCTTGTATGGATAGTTCCTCGAACTAAGCCATTCTCGCATATTTCTGCTTGACATTTATTCTGGATCTTGATGATACAGTTCTTCCGGAGGAAGATGATCAATATTCAGGCTTTCTTGTAATGGTGTCCATTCACCCATTTCTACAACAAACTCTTTCTCATCAGCAGTTACTTTATCCTGCGCATTCAGACACTTCTCATATTCTTCATTTATCTGACTGACAGTAAGCCCATTCAGATACACTGGATTATACTTCATCTTCTCTAAGTAAGCAAAACGTTCAGGAAGATCAACCGGTATCTCATCATCTGGATTAGCCTCAGGTTCAGAATCAGTGAAATCTATATCATCCAAATCCTCAAGTGCCTCTATCATTGGTGCAGTTTCAGTTTGAACCGGCTCAAACTGAAATGCTTCTTCAGTAACAGTTTCTGGCACATTCTCAACAACTTCAACTACCTTTGGTACTTCAGCTACCAATATAGATTCAGATTGAATCGGCTCAATCTGAACTGTTTCTTCAGTTTCAGTCTCCTTTACTATCTCTGTCACCTTTGCCACCTCAGACACTTCAGTTTCAGTTACAGATTCAGATTGAATCGGCTCAATCTGAACTGTTTCTTCCATTTTGGCTTTCTTCGTAACAACCTCTTCTTCAGTAATCTTAGCCACATCATCCAGTTTGCGTTTTCCCTCAGCTTTGTCAAGATTGACAGTATCAACAGCTTCATCAGGAATTGGAATTGAAGTATCAATCCTTTCACCTACATTCTTTGTTCCACGAGCTCGAGTATAATAAACTCTAGCATCTTGTGAAGGTTCAGCAATTTCCATCACATCATCAGAAAAGTCTTTATCTGATGTAGAACTTGATTTCTTTGGCTTGGCTTCTTCCAACCATTTTTCTAACATCTCCTTTTCTGCATTTAGAGTATTGCATTCAGCAGATAACTCTTTATAATCTTCTTTCAATTTTTCATGCTCAGCCTTCAACTTCACATAATCAACATCTAATGCTTTGAATGTTTCCAGGTTCTGTTGATGAGTAGCCCAAAACTCTTCTAATCTTTTCTTCTTCCTTTCATTAGATGCTTTCAACTGTGCATTTGCATCCTAGAGTTTGGCTACCATCTCTTCTAACTCAACAATTTTCTCTTTATCTTTATTCACATTAACACTTGAACAAACTTTTGGTGAAGTCTCCAAAGGTTGTTCAATGTTTTCAGCTGCTTTGGGGGATGTGGCAATATCAACAGGAGCACTCACACAAGCATCAATATCATCGACTGTCTGAGCCACAATCTCTACTTCTGCTGCAACTTCTCTAGCAATTTGTACAATGTCCACTATCTCAAGCACATTTACATCTTCAATTACATTCGGTTCCTCCACAATGATAGGATCAATCACAGGTTTCGATCTTCGTGATCTAACATACTGCATTGTGATATCCTTAGGAACTTCAACAACCATTTCTTCTACATCTTTCTCAACCTCAACAGTTTCAATCTCAAACACACTTGGTTGATCAATCTCAACATTCTCTGCCTCCTCAGAAACTGATTCAGCACTATCATCACCAATTTCATCATCACCACCATCATCACTATCATCACTATCATCACCATTACCATCATCACTATCATCTTCTTCTTCATTCTCATCATTCTCAGACTCATTCTCATCTTCTGGATGACGAGCAAAGTACTCATCATCATCTAACAAGTTATCAGGCACCTCATCAACTAGGTCCTGTGGATTCACAATCTCTCCATGTGATATGTGATGGTATACTACTCCAATATCCTCCACATTGTTTGCTATATCCCGCATATAGTCAAACAGTTCAACACTTTCAACTCCTCCAATACTCATCTTCCTGTATGATAAATCATTCATGTCCTCAGTATACAATATTCCTCCACTAAATCCTTCTTCTCGGATGTTTGGATATGCAACATTGATCATAAGTTGCAAGAATCTCGGATACATGAGAAACTTGAACCTCTTTCCTTTTACCAAATTGAACACAAACCCTTTCATAATCCACTTCGACATGTTGAAAGGTTTGTTCTCTGCAATAGCAACAATCGGGGATGCAATGTCAGAAGGGAAGTTATCAAATCCAGCACTCCTTCTAGACATGCATTGTTGTATCACATAACAGAGTAATTTCCACTTCTTTCCCAACCGAGCTCTAACAAACTGCGACTTGGAAATATGGGAGGATGACCCATATTCACAAAACACGCCTGACACTTAGCAGTAGTCAGCTCATCAGTTGCACCGACTTCATCATTATCAATCCTTAGCGCTGTTCTGATAGACTCCTCAGATACAGTCAACTGTAAATCTCTGGTAATATTCCCTCTTACCACTATCACACCATCTTCATTTGTAACAACCTCAGCCGTCCTCCAAAAACTCTTGATTAGTCTAGCATAGATCACAGGCTTCGCACACATAGCATACACATATTTGGTTCTCTTGATAAATCTGATCATATCTCTATAACCCTCTGTTTCTGGTATAGCTTCATCTAAACATGCAACCAAATTATGCTTTGGTTCAAACTTGAGATTCTCCATCTGTTTTGACAAAAACAAGACATATGAATTAGATTTTTCATTAAAAATTAACAGATTTGTATAAGTATTTAAACAAAAAGTTACAATGTAGAACAATCACATGATCAATTTATCACCTAAGTTATACTATCAATCAGATTTTCACCATTTTGATTAACATAACTTTTGGAAATTTAATGATCATACAATGTTTTACACTTAATAGTAAAAACACTTAAGAGCATAAATATGAAATTTGTATGATGAAGTTGAATAACATGTTTAAGTTCAGTTTCAACATTGTTTGTCACTTCTTAACACACATTTCATCATTTTGAAGTTAAAGCTTAAGAACATTCAACAGGTCATCAATGGCGGTTCGATAGTTATGAGCAAATTTGAGTTGATTTAGTTGATTTTAAACAATTTGATGCAAATTAATGATTGATTGTTGATGATCGACAGTTATTACACCTAGTACAACATTCGATTTCAGTTTTAACACACAAAATCAAAGTGTCGATTCAGTGATCAAGTACTGTTCATCATCGTTTTTCGTTTTAACGAACGATTTACAGGTTTATCAAGGTCGAAACATGTACATTATACCTTATTCAATCAATCAAACTTGTTACTATACAATCGATTGAACAAAAATATAACGATTTGAGGTACAGGGGATTTTGCTTGAAAATTTTGGTGAAAAATGATAAGTGTTGTGAAAAAGCGGGTATTTATATGGTTGAAAATTAGGTCAAACAATTTGGGACGGATCAACAATTTGGGACTGGTAAACACTAAAAGCCCAATAAGCCTAGACGGGTCATGCACTGTTGAGCCGTGTCATGCACTGTTGGGACGGGTCAAGTACTTTGGGATGGGTCACTACATGGACGGGTCAACATACAAACATGTAAAACACTTGGACGGTTCAATCACTGTAGAGACGGGTAAGAGTTAGGAACAACTACACCTGTTTTGGTTTTACCCATCACCCGGCTGTATAGTGATCTTCTAACATCACCCGACTTGCACAATGACTTTTGTTCATTACCCTGCTGCATAGTTGTATTCCTATCACCCGGCTGTATTTCTCTTCATCACCCGGCAACACAGTTGTTTTTTTTTACCCGGCTACATAGTGTTATTCACTTACCCGGCTGCACAGGATCTTCATTCTATTACCCGGCTATACAAGTGTCAACACTGCTTCACCCGGCTGTATAGTAACATACAACTTCTTTAGCGACTTGTTCATTACCCGGCAGATATCAATGACTCCTTCACCCGGCTGTATAGCGACTTGTTCATTACCCGACAACACAGTAGTCATAATATCTTCACCCGGCTTCACTTCGTCTTTTCACCCGGCTGATATCAAAATACTTCTTTACCAGGCTAAATAGTTACCTTCATTACCCGGCTAAACAGTCTTCTGATATCTTTGCCCGGCTACAACACTTAAGCGATTTTTTTCTAATTTTTCTCCGTCTGTTGACTTTTCAACTGCATTTATTGCACCTGCAAACATTCTCGACATATTAATTAGACAAGACATCCTTATTAGGTTTTGTCACATTAATTAATCAACAACATTTTTAGGGCAACAAATTTAATTCAATTTAATTCCCTTTTTCCTTTTCTTTGAATTTTCTTTACAAAAAAAATGTTTTTGCACAACCAAAATTTCTATATCCCGAAGCAATTTCTTAAAAAACACATCACAATGTTTTTAACACATCCAATACATTTGCTTTTCATACCACATAATCTTGTTCATTCAAAACATACTTATTCAAAAATATTTTTGGATTTTTGTAAATATTTTTCTTCTTCAATTATGCTCCCCCTAAACTTGAAATTTCTTGAAATTTTTAAGTTTAACAAGGATGTCGATGTGTCAATAAAGATTCCATATGCCTGCACACACAAAGCACACATATTAAAATAAGGACATATGCAATGCAATGAATCAAAATATCGCAGTGAGATCATACCACACATTATCTGAACATGTTTTGCAAGTTTTCAATAGACATTTGACTTATGTTTGATTGAGTGATGATATGAAAACATATCAATTAGCTCGAGTTGACACACTTACTTTTTCAGTATCATGATGAGATTTAAGGTTCGATTAAAATGACTTATGTGACCCACATGTATACATATGTCAACATATTTCCTTATCAAACACTACCTGAATGCATATTGCACAAAAACCTGGTCACTTACAATCATAAACAGTGTGGAATCTGGGTTCTATTCGGATTTGGTCCACTTTGGGACTTCTTTTGATTCCATTTTGGAATTTTAATTTCTTATCGTTCCCCTTGGGAATCTTCTGAATTCCTTTTTGGAATTTTTGTTTGGTGATGGTCCACATTTGGGACTCTTTTTGTTCCAACTTTGGGAATCTTTTGCTGCACCTTGAAGCTCAAAAGAGACTTCATGTGCGACTTCAGGTATGTGGATACCACAACAAAGAAGCGCACGATGCGGTTCATCACACTGAATAGATTGCATCATTACCCGATCATGCACAATTATCATCACAAGCAATGCATCAAAAGATATATATCTAGACATGTATAGCAAAGGAACTTAACACAAAGATCATTAAGTTTAGATTTGTCAACAATGAACTTACTTTTTCAGTCTAATTGCCTGAGCTGTCTCGCACATCAATTAACATTCATCAGTCTTTATTTAAAAATGATGAAACAAATAATGTCTAGTGTAACTATCATTTCTCCCTTCTTGCAATATAGATTCTTATGACATGATATTTTCTTTTCTTTTTGCTTTTATATTCTTTTTATTTGCTTTTCTTTTTCATGCACACACACAATGCAAAACGATAAAATAAAAGATAAAGGAATCAATACTTGACATCGACTTATTATATTTTTGACTTTTATATTTTCTGATTTTTGTTTGATTTTTCAAAAATTAGAATTAACCATGGTTGATTAACCCTATGGATTGAATTAAGAATTCAAACCGTCCTGACAAAAAAGATTTTGTGAAAAGATCTGCCAGTTGTTTGTCGGTATGAACTTTAATCAAAATTATTAAACCTTTTTCAAAGTTGTCTCTGAGAAAGTGATATCGAATTTCGATATGTTTGGTTTTTGAGTGTTGAACAGGATTAGCAGTAATGAACATAGCAGCAGTATTGTCTATGTAAATAGAAGTTTTGAGAAAGTTAAACCCGTAGTCAAGCAATTGGTTTTGTAGCCACAAAACTTGAGAACATCCTGCAGATGCAGCGATATACTCTGCTTCAGCTGTAGATACAGAAACGTTGGTCTGCTTTTTGCATTGCCAAGAAACAAGTCTAGGACCCAGAAATTGACATCCACCAGTAGTCGATTTCCTGTCAAGAGCACACCCACCAAAGTCACTATCAGAATAACTATATAATTCAAAATTGCCTTCATAAGGATACCATAACCCGAGATTCGGTTTCCCTTTAAGGTATCTGAAAATACGTTTAACAGCAACCAGGTGCGACTCCTTTGGATCAGACTGATATCTTGCACACACACATACAGCATACATAATGTCTGGCCTTGATGCAGTAAGATACATCAGTGAACCAATCATTGATCTGTACAGTGTTTGATCAACTGATTTGCCTTTCGGATCCGGTTGTATCTTGCAATTCACATCAGATGGCGTTCGAATAGTCTGACAGTCTTGCATCTTGAACTTTTTCAGCAACTTCTCAACATACTTTGATTGGTTGATAAAAATTCCGTCTGCTGACTGTTTTACTTGCAATCCGAGAAAGAAATTAATCTCCCCCATCGAACTCATCTGAAATCTTGATTTCATGATTTCTTCAAACTCTTTGCACATGGACGCACTTGTTGATCCAAAGATGATATCATCCACATACACTTGAACACATAAAAGATCTTCATTCTCCCGCTTCATAAACAAAGTTGGATCAATCTGACCTCTTGTAAACCCATGTTCTAGCAAATGTTTAGATAACGTCTCGTACCAAATCCTTGGATCTTGATGTAGACCATATAAAGCTCTGCTCAATTTGTATACACGATGTGGATAATCAGGATCTTCAAAACCAGGAGGTTGTCTGACATATACATCATCGGTAATAGGTCCATACAGAAAAAGCACATTTAACGTCCATTTGAAACACTTTGAACTTCATGAAAGAGGCATAAGCTAAAAAGACACGAATAGCTTCAAGTCGAGCGACCGGAGCAAACACTTCTTCATAGTCAATACCTTCTTCCTGAGTGTAACCTTGTGCAATAAGTCTGGCTTTATTTCTCACAACAATGCCACGTTCATCTGGCTTGTTCTTGTACAACCATCTTGTACCAATCGCATTTTCTCCTTCAGGTAAGTCCACTAATTTCCAAACCTCTTGTTTGCGAAATTGAAGTAACTCCTCTTGCATGGCTTCAATCCAACTGTTATCTTGTTGAAAGAAAACATGAATAAAGACACACATTTGCATGTTCAGTCTGACTTCTCATAGTTCTCTGATTCAACGGCCCAATAATCTGAGATAAAGGATGATTCCTGTGTACTCGATGAGTCGGAATTGAATCTCCTTGAACTTGCGTCTCCAGATTAGACTGATTCAGATTCGGTAAATCTTGCAGAATTGTAGACTCATGCGGAGTGAAATTAGGAACTTGTTCTGGTGAATTGATGAAGTAGTCAAATGATTCTGGAATAACTTCAACATTCGGATCTGATGATGGTTGATTTTGAACAGATCCACCATCATTAGGAGAATTTTGCGGATTCACATCATCACCAAGAATATTTGATTCTTGATCCTCTTGAGAACCAGATGGACCCGGAGCTTGACTGGATACACCATGATCAGGATTATGAAATGACATGAATGGATACTCAGAATTGAGATTGCTATCATCGTCATTATCAGAATCATCACTGAAACATCCCAAGTCTCCTGATTCTTTTCTCGATTTTCCTGAAAAATCAAACAAGTTTGAATTGAAAGATTTTGATAACGAATCTAAATCAAACAACCATTCGGGACCATGACCCACTGACGAAAACGAATTTTCTAAAAACTTTACGTTAATAGTTTCAATAACAATGTTTGTTTTGCTATTAAAAACCCGATAAGCTTTTGAAACAGACGAGTAACCGAGGAAAAATCCATCGTCAGATTTTGACTCAAATTTACCGAGATGATCACTTAAATTTAGAATCGATACAGGACAACCAAATGCTTTCAAGTATGAAATATTCTGTTTTCTTCCAAACAATAACTCATAAGATGTTTTATTTTTATCCTGAACCAATAATGTCATGTTTTGTACAAAACACGCAGTAGCAATAGCTTCGTCCCAGAATGTGATAGGGATTTTGGCATCTGCGAGCATGGATCTTGCTGCTTCGATTAGTGTCCGATTTTTCCGTTCTGCGACTCCATTCTGTTGAGGAGTTCTTGGAGCACTAAATTGACGTGCAATTCCTTTTTCAGCACAAAACGAGTCCACATTAGTATTTTTAAACTCAGTTCCATTATCACTTCTCAAGATTTTTACTTTACAATCCAATTGATTTTCAACTTTGATAATAAATTCTTTTAACAACTCAGCAGTTTCAGATTTAACATGCAAAAAATAAACCCAAGAAAATCTAGTGAAATCGTCAATGATAACAAAACAATAAGACTTCTTTCCGATGCTTTGAACATTTGTTGGTCCGAAAAGATCCATGTGTAGCATCTGCAAGGGTTTTGAAATGGAGTTTTCTGGCTTGGACTTAAAAGACATTCTGTGTTGTTTTCCTTTCAAACATGCTGGACAGAGATCAGTTGTAGAGAACTTCTTTGATGGTATTCCTACAGCATGATTTCCAGTCACCAGTCGGTTCATGTTTCTGAAGTTTGAATGGCCCAGCCGTCTATGCCAAAGCTGACTCTCATCATTTGAAGCATGCGCTATGAGACAAGTAGTTTCGGTTTCAGCATCAATCTGTGACATATCAAGCTTGTATACATCACGATCTCTTGGAGCTTTAACCACCACCCATTCATTGTCATTCTTGAAACCTGGTTTGAGAATTTAACAGGAAGAATCATCAAATAAAGTTGAATAAGATTTGTCACAAATTTGAGATACACTTAGCAAATTAAAGTTCAACTGTGCACAGTAGTTGACTTTATCAAAGCTAATGACCCCATTTGACACAGTTCCTTCTCCAGTTATTTTACCACCAGCATCTCGTCCAAACGCAACATGTGAACCATTCTTCAGCTTAAAATCTTGAAGCAAGGCATGGTTGCCTGTCATATGCCGGCTACACCCACTATCAACAAACCATGAGTTGATAGGTCTTCGAGGGCGTACCTGCATTTCAACAATTACCTAGTTAGTTTGGTCAACCCAGGCCCACATGGTCTTGGGTTTTCCGAATCTATCTGTAACAGTAACTTGTTGATAATGAAGATTTTGAAAATTTGTTTCATTAGAGAGATTTGGTTGAAAACTGTTTCGCCCATTAGCTTGATTCGATTGCTTTCTTCTCAAAGCAATAAACCTTTCCTCTAACTTAGGATCAAGGTTATTTTCAAATTTCTGGTTTCTTACCATCAAAGCTCTCGGCTTAAAACTATTAACCTGCACATTTCTTGATGAAAAGTTATTAAAATCAGAATTGTTTCATTTGAAAGTTCTCAAATCAGGAGAATGACTTTGGTTAAATTTTTGAAAACCAAATGTTTGATTTCTTTGAAAATTTGGAAACAGAGTTTTTCTGAAAGAAACAATCTTTTGTGTCATGATTTCGTCTTTCACAGATATCACAAAATTTGTTATAAAAACATTCCTCTGAAGAATGATTTCTTTTGTCACAGTAACTGCAGTACCTGTTAAAGAAACATTCAGCAGTAACATGAATATAACGATCACAAATCTCACAATGTTTCTTGCTAATTCTAAAAAGCCGATTGTTAACTTTTGATGTTGAACCCACACTTGATTCATTATCAGTTTTGTTCGGTTTTAGATTAACTTGATTCTTTTGTGGAGATTTTGATTGTGATTTTGCTTGCTTGGGAACTTGGTTCGATTTTAAACCATCTTGTTTGGTTACCTTCTTTGGTTCAATTCTTTTATCATTGACAGCGGAAGACTTAGGACCTGATCGTGTTTTCAGACCAGAGTTAGATTTGATTGAAGAATTGATTGGTTTACCATAAGATCCGTTTAGATCGAAAGTTCCTGCAGACACAAACTGAATTGTTTTACCTTTTGACACTTTCCTCTTGACAGGTTTGATATTGTCAGTTTTAACAGTTTGAACTTTGGTGTTGTCATTCGATTTTATGACACTTTTACCTTTTAACTGTTTTGTTTCAGATTGATTGACTGTTAATTTCGATTTCTGCATCTTTCCTTTTGAAATTCAGCCTGTTTCACTTCTTTCTTGTTGTTTAGTTGATCAGCAACTTTTGCCTTTTGTTCATTCTTCCACTTGATGTATTCAGGATCATTGTATCCTGAAAATTCAGCTTCATCCTTCACTTTTTCTTCCTTCTTGGGATTCAGTTCAGGATATTCAACAAGTTGAATCATAACAGGCTCTGATTTGTTGCTTGCTTCATCATCAGCTTCAGTCGTCACAGCATCATCTTCTTTCAAACTTTCAATCAACACTTCAGATCCTTTGAATTCGGATTTACTTCTTTGAATTTCTTTGAATTTTCGTTCATTTTCAGGTGAATGATCAAATTCATTGAAGTTTTCAGGTAAAGTTTGTGTGATTGATTTAGGCATTGGTTCATGAGTAAAACCCAATCCTAGTTTGCTTTTGTTTCCTCTTTCACTGATAAGTTGTTTAACCATAGTTTTACAACTTTTTACCTTTGTTAATTCAACTTGTGTGACGGCATGAGCAACTTTTTCTTGTTCAAAGTTCTTTGTCATTTCTTCAAGTTGTTTTGTTACGAGTTCCAGATCCTTTAAGGTTTTGTTCTATGATTCTTTAAGTGACAATATCTTCTCATCAGAAAATTTGTGTTCAATTTTAAGTTGTTCATGAATTTTCTCATGTTTATCACCTGTAACACCCGCACCCGGTACCCGGGCGAAAGTGCACAATTGATATAGCTTACAGCGGAAGCAAAACATAACTATTATTACAAACTATAATAGCTTTGTCACATCATCTTTTATTTTACAATAATAAAACTTAAGAACTATTTGGTCTTCTAGATCTATTATTATCAAGCAGCTTCTAATCCTCTCTTCAAATAATATCTGTGATACATATACTCAAAAGACGTCAGCTAATGCTGGTGAGCTCAGGCTATACAGTTTATAAAATAAAATTTAACTTTAACTTTTACATGCATACAATATGGGTTGTAATATTTAATGTCCACAGTTCATGGTTTTATCACAACCACCGGCGGCGGGCTTGTCAGACCCTCCCGACCGTCAAATAGGTATAGGCGAGTGTGTAAATTATTTGGAACACAGTGTTCCCCAGAGCACACAACGGCTGTGTGTAAATTATATACCAGAGCACACACCCTATTAAGTATAACTGGATCCAGTATACCCCTACTGACTTGTGCATATTATAAACATTTTTTATTTATTACAACTACAGACAGGACGAGTATATTATCACAGTTTTAAAAACAGTCATGATAACTCACCTTGGCTTTTGAGTACTACTAATACTGACAAACGGTTTCAGATTTTGGTTCCAGATTTTATAAAGGTATGATTGAGATGTAGTGAAGAATGAATTCTATTGTAGGACTATATATATATATAAATCTAAGCCGACTATGTTGGTTCTAGAGTCCCTTTTTTTTAATTTAAAATACATACACTTATCGTTTGCCCGTGCATACATACGTTATGCTCACCCACACACATGCTATACTCACTCATACCCAAGCTATACTCATGCATGCACATTATTTACACACTCTTAGACCTTCCATACATGTGCTCAGCTCACAACTTTTGTTAAATGGACATGCACACATCTTCCTTTAAATTATTATTAATATATTATATTTAGTTTGAACGGTTTCTTCAAATCTTCTTTATGAGATATATATTATGATTTATTTAACTTAGATTTAAATTTTTTTATTTAATAACTTTTTATATAAGATGTTTTATGTAATTATGTCGCTACAACGAGCTTATTCTTTGGTATGTATCGGTCTAAGTCTTATTTATTATTATTAGATGGTATTCTATAAATACTTGTCTAAACATCTTATATTTATAATAACTACTTACTTGTATGACAATATATAAAAATATAAATCTCATATTTCTCGTGTTTATAATTATTACCTTAAGGTTTAGGGGTGTTACATCCTCTTCCCCTTACAAAAATTTCGTCCTCGAAATTTGCATTCACTTGAAAAGACGAGGGTATTTTTCTTTCATCTCACTTTCTAACTCCCATGTAAAGTCGGGTCCATGACGTGCGTTCCATTTGACCTTCACCAATGGGATTTCTTTTCTGCGCAACTTTTTAATCTTTCGATCTTCAATGTGTAGTGGTTCTTCAACAAAGTTGAGCTTTTCATCAATACGTACATCTTCCAATGGTACTTCTTGAGCCTCATTTACAAGACATTTTCTTAGGTTTTATATGTGAAAGGTATCATGTATTCCTTGCAATTGCTCGGGAAGTTTTAGTCTGTATGCCAGGTCCTACTCTAGCCGTTATTTCGAATGGTCCAATATATCGTGGTTTGAGCTTTCCCTTCTTTCCGAACCGAATTACTCCTTTTAATGGTGATACTTTTAGCATTACTTTATCTCCTATTTGGAATTCTAGCGGTTTGCGTTTCTTGTCTGCGTAGCTTTTCTGTCGGTCTTGAGCACTCTTCATTCTTTCCTTGATTTGTTTTATTTTATCTGTAGTCTCATGAATAATTTCTGGTCCAGACAGTTGACTTTCACCTACTTCAGCCCAACATATTGGAGTTCGACATTTCCTTCCATACAATGCTTCTTATGGTGCTGCTTTGATACTAGCATGATAACTATTGTTATAAGCGAATTCTATTAGGGGTAAATGATCATCCCAGCTACCACCAAAGTCTATTACGCAAGCCCGAAGCATGTCTTCCAACGTCTGAATAGTTCGCTCACTCTGTCCATCAGTTTGGGGATGATAAGCAGTGCTTAGGTTCAACTTAGTTCCTAGTTCATATTGGAACTTTTGCCAAAATCTTGAGGTGAAACGACTATCTCTGTCGGATATAATTGAAATGGGTACTCCATGTCGTGAAACTATTTCCTTTATATATACATGGGCCAACTTGTTCATCTTATAGTCTTCACGGATTGGTAAGAAATGTGCTGACTTGGTTAATCTATCCACTATTACCCATATGGTATCATAACCATGGCTTGATCTTGGGAGTTTTGTGACAAAATCCATGGTGATTTTCTCCCATTTCCATTCTGGAATTTCTGGTTGTTGTAATAAACCTGAGGGTTTTTGATGTTCTGTTTTTACTCTAAGGCACGTAAGACATTTTCTACATACCTAGCAATGGATCTTTTCATCCCCGGCCACCAATAGTTATTTCTTAGATCCTTGTACATTTTATCACTACCGGGATGAATGGAATATTTTGACTTATGGGCTTCTTCTAAGATTATGTCTTGTAGTCCACCAAAACTAGGTACCCAGATTCTATTGTTAAATCTTAAAATATAATCACCTCCTACCCTTAATAGCTTCTCTCTACCAATCATTCTTTCTTTCTTAACATGGTTTTCTTTTAAAGCTTCTTGTTGTCAATCTTAACTTGATCTAAAAGATTGGTTCTAACCTCAATTCGAGCTGCACAGATTCTTATTGGTTGGGGTTTGTCCTTTCTGCTTAGCGCATCTGCGACTACATTTGCTTTACCGGGATGGTATTGGATTTCACAATCATAATCACTTAATAATTCCATCCATCTTCTCTGATGCATATTGAGCTCTTTCTGATTGAATATATGTTTTAGACTTTTGTGGTCTGTATGAATTGTACACTTTGTTCCGTACAGATAATGTCGCCAGATTTTTAATGCAAACACTATTGCACCAAGTTCTAAATCATGGGTGGTATAGGCTCGCTCATGACTCTTCAACTGTCGAGATGCATATGCTATCACTTTGCCTTTTTGCATGAGTACACATCCCATTCCATAATGAGATGCATCACAGTACACAACGAAATCCTCAGTTCCTTCGGGAAGTGATAATATTGGAGCGCTACACAACTTTTTCTTTAAAATAGTAAAGGCTTCTTCTTGCTGTGATCCCCAAATAAACTTAGAAGATTTTTGAGTTAACATTGTTAATGGTACTGCAATCTTAGAGAAATCCTGAATAAATCTTCTGTAATACCCTGATAATCCTAGAAATCTTCTAATCTCAGTGGGGTTCTTTGGCGTCTCCCATTTCTTGATTGCCTCAATCTTGGTTGGATCAACTTGTATTCCTTTCTCATTGATCACAGGACCTAGAAATTGAACTTCACGCATCCAAAATTCACATTTGGAAAACTTTGCATAAAGTTTCTCCCTTCTAAGCAGTTCAAGGACTGCTCTAAGATGTCGCTCGTGATCATTCTTTCTTTTTGAGTAAATTAGGATATCATCAATAAAGACAATCACAAACTTATCCAAATATGGTTTACAAACTCTGTTCATGAGATCCATGAACACTGCAGGTGCGTTGGTAAGCCCAAATGGCATTACCAGAAATTCGTAAGGACCATATCTAGTTCTAAAAGTAGTCTTAGGTATGTCTTCTGGTGTTACTTTCACCTGATGGTATCCAGACAGTAAATCAATTTTCGAAAAATAACTTGCTCCTTGTAATTGGTCAAACAAATCGTCGATCCTAGGTAACGGGTATTTATTCTTTATAGTGACTTTATTCAAGTCTCTATAATCGATGCACATACGCATAGTCCCGTCTTTCTTTTTGACGAACAAGACTGGTGCTCCCCAGGGTGATGAGCTTGGTTGGACGAATCCTTTGTCGAGCAATTCTTGCAGTTGTTTCTTAAGCTCTTGCATTTCTGTTGGAGCTAGTCTATACAGAGACTTAGCAATTGGTAATGTTTTGTGTACTAAGTCGATTCTGAACTCGATTTGTCTATCGGGTGGAAGTCCTGGGAGTTCATCAGGAAATACATCGGGGTATTCTCGTACTGTTGGTACATCTTCAATCTTATGTTTTTCTGTGGTGTTTGTAACGTAAGCCAAGAATGCAATACATCCTTTTCTTAGACATTTTCGTGCTTGAGTCACGGTAATGAGGTTCTTAATCTTGTCAGTACGATCTCCAGATACGATTAGACGTTTGCCATTAGGTAATCGAAGTCGGACAATCTTTTTATCACATAAAATTTCTGCATGATACGGAGCTAGCCAATCCATTCCTATGACTATATCAAATTCTCCTAGTTCAATAGGCATTAAATTTATAGGAATCGAATGACCATTCAAGTTTATGGAACAATTCTTAATAATATCGACAATTTCCTTTTTACTTCCATCAGCCATTTCTACTATAAAGGTATGGCCTAGATTTTGAGATTCTTGATTCAGATAAGGCCTAAAGGTAGTCGATACTAAACTTCTATTGGCACCGGTATCAAATAGCACTCTTGCAAATATATTATTGACAGGATACGTACTGGTAATCACATCTGGAGTATTTCGAGCTTCCTCGGTTGTTAGCACAAATGCACGTCCTCTAGGTTTGTTTGGTTGATTATTGTTATTCACTTGAAGTTTTGGGCAGTTTGGTTTTAGGTGTCCTGGATCACCACATTCAAAACATCTTCTATTCTCCCTACATTCTTGAAGAAGATGCCTCGTTCTTTTACAGTTAGGGCATGGTTGTGAACGACACGGTCCTGAATGATTTTTATTACAAAATCTACATTTAGGCATTTCCTTTGCCCTTTTAAAATTATGATTCTTCTTGTTATCCTTTCTTTCTTCCCACTTCCTTTTTAATGTGAAGGATTCAGTTTGACGATGTTGAATTTCAGCAGCTATGATGGCACCAGCTTCTATTGTTTCAGAAAATGATTTCAGGGATTTAGACTTAATGAAAATTCTCATTTCAGAGGGCAATCCCCAAATAAACCTGTTGGTTAGTTGTTCTTCTGTCGTAGCAAGATGAGGAACCAATCGTGACACTTCGTTGAATTTGGTAACATACTCACGATATGTTTTATTTCCTAATTTTAATTGGAAAAATTCTATTTCCAATCGTTCTATCTCGCTAGGAGGGCAAAATTTTGCAAGAAACGTGCGGACAAACTCTTTCCAGCTCATTTTCTTGGCGATGTCCTTTCCGTTCGTTCGTACTTTAATGTTCCACCAATTGAGAGCTTCTGTTTGAAACATACATACCGCAAATCGAACTCGGTTATTTTCAGTGCAATCACAAATGTCTAAGACGGACTCCATTCTATTAAGCCAGTCTTGAGCTTCCACAGCTCCTTTCTTGCCATCAAACAACGGAGGATTACAGGACATAAAGGATTTATACGTGCATTCTTTATTATTGTATCTTCCATCCTCGATCTTCTTACCAGCTTTCTTTATTACAGATGATGATGAATTTTCTTCTTGATCAACTTGTTTTTCAAATTTGTTCTGAGCAGTAGCCATAATCTTAGCCACTTCCATAGCAATTTTACTTATTGCTTCATCATCCAGTTGTACTTTTGCGTTTCCAATAGTTCTGTTGTTTTGAGAAGTGTTTCTAGTTCGTGAGGAACCCTCAGTCCTATCGTTAACAGAACGATCATCTCTATTTCCAGACATAGTATGTGACAACCTGCAATTCCAGATTAACACCGTTAACCCATCTTAACAAAATTATGTTAGTCTTTATCAAGTCGAAATCCTCTTTCATATATTACATCAATTATAAATTAAGAGTATTAATTTAAATAATTAATTAAATCGCTATTTATTACAAACATGATAATTTGAGAAATTATCAGATCACAACGAACCGTTAGTAATTTGGGAAATTCTAATTCATATGACTCGAAACGTATTGAAGAATTAACGGGATGATTTCGTAAACTACGTATGTCGTAATAGTACGGGTTTAATTTGTAATTAATTAAATATTGATTTATAATAACTTTAGAAAGAAGTTACACAAAGTTAAAAGCTTAGTGAGTAAAGTGCAAACTACAAAGAAAATCAAAATCTATATAAAGAACCCAGTCCCCACCCGTCGAACCCTACCGCCGTTGCCAACACTCTCGGCAACCACCTCCTCCACAATCACAGATCACTATAACATCCACCTCCGTCACCTGCTGTGAACACCCCACAGTCCCCGTCTTCTGTCGCTGTTCGCCACAGTCATCACTGCCTCTGTCGCCACCGTTTTCCACCCGCTCAAATCATCTCGTTCACCTCCGGCGAACCCCATAAACACCGACGAAGCTTCGCGTAAAATTTCTAGTAAGTTTCGGTAACTCGTTTAGTGTTTCGGTTCATTACGGTTTCGGTTTCGGTTTCTTTGCGGTTACGGTTTGGTTAAAGGGTTGATCCGATGCGTATACGTGTTTGTATAGAGATGTGATTTATGGTTATATATGTAGTCATGTGTATATATGATTAAGATCTATATTAAACAGCATGCGTATATGATGTGTGTGTATAATTAAGTTGTTATGATAGCATGTGAGCATCAAGTAGATGAATATGTATATAGCTTTGTAATTGCATATGTACTGATCGTATTTATATAAAGCATCTAACAGTGGTGAAGATGGAAAGTATATATATGTATATTGTCTATGTGCAGGCAAGCGTCTGATGATGATATAAATGTGTATTAAGTTTTGTGGGGATTATGATTGAGTATATATGTATAGACAATGACTGATTTAAAGTGTGTGTGCGTGATGGGTTTATGAGCATGTATGCATAGTAAAATTAAAAGAGTGTTTGTCTGTATATAACTTTATATGCACAAAATATATGTGTAGTAGCTGAGATTGATTTAATAAATAGGCGTTGATTGCATCGGTAAATATATCTATCAATGAATGAATAAATATGGGTGCGTATAGGTGAACTTATACAAAAATACTGGAGTGTGCATGAGGCGAATACGCCAAATAAATTCATTAATACATATGGTGTGCAGATGCATGATTTTTATATAAGTGAGTATGTGTGGTTTATATATGTAGAATACATTGTAAATTGTGTGACAAGTTGTATAAAATGTGGTGTGGATTAAATGCAATATTAAATTAATAATCTAAACATTTTTAGTCCGGGTCGCATGTCAAAATCCATTGTTTTTACTATTACATGACAAATGATAATTGGGGTTTTGGGTACGAAACCGAACATGAACTCTATTAGAGTAATTTATATTTAATTAGTAGAACTCGAACAGGTTGTTGGTTGGACTTGGAAATTATAATTTTCGCTAATAATTTGTAGCTGCGTATCTAAGGTGAGTTCTTTGCCTGCTTTTAAATCTTTTTCGGGGAGAAAACATACAAATGTTTTACAACGCCTTCGGGCAAAACTTTATGCCTTCGGGCGGAGCCAACTAAGGCTGCATTTTATACCCTCGGGTATGGCCTACGGGCAGGTTTCGGCAAAAGTATAAATGCCTACGGGCAGGTTTCGGTAAAAGTATAAATGCCTACGGGCAGGTTTGGTAAAAGTATAAATGCCTACGGGCAGGATTTTATTAGGGCTTATAGTGCTTTACACGAATTGGAACCACATAAAAGTCCTTATAAAAGTTCGAGGTTGATTAATATATGATAGCGGGGAAATTTGAGTAGTACTACCGGGTTGCGACGGCACCCCACCCTTGACTGGGCGTCATGTGGTGCAAATTGTCCTTAAAGGTTATGGGTCATCCTGGTTAGATGACGACAAGGCAAAAGTAACGTTTAGCTTTCATCTCGACGTGTTGACAAGCAATAAGCATTCGGTCTTGCAAACCGCCTAATAAAATAGAATTGGTTTATCTATATTATTAACGGTACTTTTCATTTATGTACAATTCTCATTGAACTCACCAACATTATGTGTTGACCGTTTTAGTATGTTTTCTCAGGTAATTAAGGAGCACGAGCACGAGTAGGACATGCATGCATTGGGTTGTCCTTTGGACTGTTTCAAAAACTACATTTAATCCTTATTTTATATTATTGACTTGGTTTGTTATTTTGTGCGCGGGATTTTTGCATACTTGATTTATTTTATGCTTCCGCTAAACGTTGGTTTTAACATTTAAACTCTGAACTTTGGTTTATTTATAAAATTAAATATTGTGTTAAACGTTGAGTCAGTGTTAACTGTAACTAATGGCTTGAGATCCTGGTATGTCACACGCCTAACGGATACCCCGTTTGTGGAAAATTGAGGGTGTGACAGATTGGTATCAGAGCCAGGTTATAGGGAACTAGCATTTTCATTGCATATAGTCTATAACTGTAAGCATTTGCATTAGTTACACTTACACTGCACCGTAGTACTATAGTTAGAACTAGCACTTGTTTGCCTATACGTGTTACATTTTCATGCTTGTCTGATATATGATCCTTGTAGTCTAAGAATCCTTATACGAAATACTGTGTCCTTATCATAAACATGAACTTAAAATTTTCCTCCTAAATCAAATTATTCTTCGCGCCATGTGGCTGAGACATCTTCTCGAGGCGCATAGAGGCCAAGAATATGAGACTGACTATTGCAACCGTTTTGACCGTTTGAGGCTATCCCTCCTAGAGTTCTTGAAGTGGAGCATAAGTTATTCAGCAGTTCATTCCTTCATGTCAGAATACGTTAAATCTTGTAATCCAAGAAAACTGATTTTTATTCAGATTTTTCTCACTCTGTTGAATGCGTGTTGACAACAAAAGCACGTTAAGTATTGAACACTCAAATCATAAGGACTAAGACGTTGAATTTATCCGTTGTGGTTTTCTTTCGTTAAGACGAACAAAACAATAAGCATGGTAATACTTAAGATTAAAGTTCATGATGGGAGACAACCTAGGGTGATTGTGTAAGGTAAATTGACGATTAGGGGTGCGCAACGTAATGGTGAATTAACAGGTACACGATGATCCTGGTAAGACCTGTCATGTGGGCTAAACCCAAAAATCTAAAAGTGAAGAACCAAACAACACAGATTCACCTGAAACAAAACTCCATTTAAATAAGTAACGCATTGATATTAAGACTATCCTTGATCGACACTTATAATACTCCGTCTATGAATGGTAGACGCGTACAATACACCTATGTGTAGTAAACATTTATAATACAACCTTATATTGCAAATTCAAAAGTTCATCTCTAAACTACATGCAATTTACCTTATACACCTAAGTAAAAGAGGATTAAATTTCAGATAGCAACAAGCAAACAATAGTAAGGAGCTACTTAAGCAAACTTAATAGGGATTTCACTATTAATTATTGATTCCAAAAGGTAATGATTCAACCTATCTACAAGCAATCTAAATCTTCCAATATAAACATCTACCTTGCTAAAGTCACAAGTTCATGATAAAATGAGACGTTATAAATTCCGGTCAGCGTGTTATGACCTCTTACTCAACGTCAATAATAACTTAATATCATGGTTTTCTCAATCGAACATTAAACAAACTTTGTAGTTGTAAGGGTCCCTTGGGGGAGCCCTATAAAACTGCGACTTATTTGGAAAACTCCTTCCCGTCAGAATAAACCCACCACATAAAATGCTTTGGATCTAAAACTTTATTTATCCATCAAGAATATTTAAATTCATAAACATTATCTACATTCACTACATCAGAAAATATATTCAAATCTCTTTACCAAATTATTCGCGTAACGGTAACACAACTTATATATTCAAATCAACCTTGAATTTTGTTTTTACGACAACCCTATTACATCTATCATTCATAAGGAAATTCACTATAGAGTATTCACAGTGATAACATAAACTAAATGATTATAACTAAATGATTATTATTTTTTTTGTAACTGACACCATGAAAATCCTAATTGAAAAAAAAATGTCTGTTTAAAGGAAATAGTTAAGCTACACAATCCAAGAAATTAAATAACACGTTGTCCTTATCTAACCCCTTTTATCTCTCACCGTCCCTTAAACACTCTAATGGCGAATTCAAACGCTATAACTCAATGAAGCTTGATACCAAAATCCTTGCTAACATCTTATTGGTTGAGCTCTTATCTAATCCATGTGTAAACTAAAACTCGTATTTTAAAAAGGAATATTGTTAGATCACCTTAAAAGACCTACATGATTGAGTAAACCTCCTATTCGAATAAAAAGATAAGCTCTTAGCGTATCATATACCCCCCACGCACACTTCTGACCGTATCACTAAAATTTCATCAACAAGAAAATTTATTGTACTCCAACAACTCATGAAACATCGACCATTTTGGTTTAACACTACCTAAGTACATAAACTTTAATAACATATTATCCATGTCGTATAACTACTTGTTCTTTTGATCACAACAAATCCGCATAAATTCTTATTATTAGAGTTCGTTGAAATTCAAAAAAAAGAAAAAGAAAAAAAAAAGGTGAATTGAAGTCCACGTAAGAACGCATAAAATCTAATAATGCATGAGCATCCGTGACTAATCAAAAACCTCAACACCATACGCTAATGCTAGTGTTAAATTTCGGGACGAAATTTGTTTCAACAAGGGGATGATGTGATAACCTGAAAAAAAAAATAAAAAAAAAAAATCCTTCTTTTCTTCAGTTCTATTTCATTTCGGGCAACCAATTATGCAGCATAATTTTCGGGACGAAAATTCTTTTAACAAGAGGATGATGTGACAACCTGCAATTCCAGATTAACACCGTTAACCCATCTTAACAAAATTATGTTAGTCTTTATCAAGTTGAAATCCTCTTTCATATATTACATCAATTATAAATTAAGAGTATTAATTTAAATAATTAATTAAATCGCTATTTATTACAAACATGATAATTTGAGAAATTATCAGATCACAACGAACCGTTAGTAATTTGGGAAATTCTAATTCATATGACTCGAAACGTATTGAAGAATTAACGGGATGATTTCGTAAACTACGTATGTCGTAATAGTACGGGTTTAATTTGTAATTAATTAAATATTGATTTATAATAACTTTAGAAAGAAGTTACACAAAGTTAAAAGCTTAGGGAGTAAAGTGCAAACTACAAAGAAAATCAAAATCTATATAAAGAACCCAGTCCCCACCCGTCGAACCCTACCGCCGTTGCCAACACTCTCGGCAACCACCTCCTCCACAATCACAGATCACTATAACATCCACCTCCGTCACCTGCTGTGAACACCCCACAGTCCCCGTCTTCTGTCGCTGTTCGCCACAGTCATCACTGCCTCTGTCGCCACCGTTTTCCACCCGCTCAAATCATCTCTTTCACCTCCGGCGAACCCCATAAACACCGACGAAGCTTCGCGTAAAATTTCTAGTAAGTTTCAGTAACTCGTTTAGTGTTTCGGTTCATTACGGTTTCGGTTTCGGTTTCTTTGCGGTTACGGTTTGGTTAAAGGGTTGATCCGATGCGTATACGTGTTTGTATAGAGATGTGATTTATGGTTATATATGTAGTCATGTGTATATATGATTAAGATCTATATTAAACAGCATGCGTATATGATGTGTGTGTATAATTAAGTTGTTATGATAACATGTGAGCATCAAGTAGATGAATATGTATATAGGTTTGTAATTGCATATGTACTGATCGTATTTATATAAAGCATCTAACAGTGGTGAAGATGGAAAGTATATATATGTATATTGTCTATGTGCAGGCAAGCGTCTGATGATGATATAAATGTGTATTAAGTTTTGTGGGGATTATGATTGAGTATATATGTATAGACAATGACTGATTTAAAGTGTGTGTGCATGATGTGTTTATGAGCATGTATGCATAGTAAAATTAAAAGAGTGTTTGTCTGTATATAACTTTATATGCACAAAATATATGTGTAGTAGCTGAGATTGATTTAATAAATAGGCGTTGATTGCATCGGTAAATATATCTATCAATGAATGAATAAATATGGGTGCGTATAGGTGAACTTATACAAAAATACTGGAGTGTGCATGAGGCGAATACGCCAAATAAATTCATTAATACATATGGTGTGTAGATGCATGATTTTTATATAAGTGAGTATGTGTGGTTTATATATGTAGAATACATTGTAAATTGTGTGACAAGTTGTATAAAATGTGGTGTGGATTAAATGCAATATTAAATTAATAAGCTAAACATTTTTAGTCCTGTTTTTACTATTACATGACAAATGATAATTGGGGTTTTGGGTACGAAACCGAACATGAACTCTATTAGAGTAATTTATATTTAATTAGTAGAACTCGAACAGGTTGTTGGTTGGACTTGGAAATTATAATTTTCGCTAATTATTTGTAGCTGCGTATCTAAGGTGAGTTCTTTGCCCGCTTTTAAATCTTTTTCGGGGAGAAAATATACAAATGTTTTACAACGCCTTCGGGCAGGGCCTTCGGGCAAAACTTTATGCCTTCGGGCGGAGCCAACTAAGGCTGCATTTTATACCCTCGGGTATGGCCTACGGGCAGGTTTCGGCAAAAGTATAAATGCCTACGGGCAGGTTTCGGTAAAAGTATAAATGCCTACGGGCAGGTTTGGTAAAAGTATAAATGCCTACGGGCATGATTTTATTAGGGCTTATAGTGCTTTACACGAATTGGAACCACATAAAAGTCCTTATAAAAGTTCGAGGTTGATTAATATATGATAGCAGGGAAATTTGAGTAGTACTACCGGGTTGCGACGGCACCCCACCCTTGACTGGGCGTCATGTGGTGCAAATTGTCCTTAAAGGTTATGGGTCATCCTGGTTAGATGACGACAAGGCAAAAGTAACGTTTAGCTTTCATCTCGACGTGTTGACAAGCAATAAGCATTCGGTCTTGCAAACCGCCTAATAAAATAGAATTGGTTTATCTATATTATTAACGGTACTTTTCATTTATGTACAATTCTCATTGAACTTACCAACATTATGTGTTGACCGTTTTAGTATGTTTTCTCAGGTAATTAAGGAGCACGAGCACGAGTAGGACATGCATGCATTGGGTTGTCCTTTGGACTGTTTCAAAAACTACATTTAATCCTTATTTTATTGACTTGGTTTGTTATTTTGTGCGCGGGATTTTTGCGTACTGGATTTATTTTATGCTTCCGCTAAACGTTGGTTTTAACATTTAAACTCTGAACTTTGGTTTATTTATAAAATTATTGTGTTAAACGTTGAGTCAGTGTTAACTGTAACTAATTGCTTGAGATCCTGGTATGTCACACGCCTAACGGATACCCCGTTTGTGGAAAATTGAGGGTGTGACATACTATTTTGTTTTACCTATAGAAATGTACAAAATACTTTTTCTATTTACAATAAGGAAAGAATTCAATATATCAAAATAACTTACTACACTGTAATGTTACAAGACTGAGTATAACAGATCGTTTATTTCTTTCGAACCATATAATCGCTTGAATGGTTCACGGATATAGCAACATCACATACTATAACATATATTTGTGACTCGAGCTTAATAGCAAAAGCTTAACAGTTATCATACATATATATTTTATAGATATTATATTTGTAACTAGTTACTAATCACTAATACGACAGTCTTCTTTAATAAATACATGAAGTTAAATATAGTTATATTAATCACAATCGTTCATTATAAAATAAATTATAATTTAATTTACATATAAATCTTCATGTGTTTATACATCACTGTTTCAAAGTTTTGAACTAAACAGTTTACATACTTATATATATATATATTTATATATGTATACTTTTATTTTATTATATCAGGTACTATTTAGTTGACATAATAGTTTTGCTATTACTAGTATTTTAGCACGTGAATCCTAGTACTAAGGTATACTTAATGAATTCATATCTTAAAGGCATCTTGGTCCTTACGTATTATGGTTAAAGCCTAGGTACCAAAGGCACCTAATTCGCTAAAACCTCAGGCTCTGATACCAACTGTAACACCCGCACCCGGTACCCGGGCGAAAGTGCACAATTGATATAGCTTACAGCGGAAGCAAAACATAACTATTATTACAAACTATAATAACTTTGTCACATTATCTTTTATTTTACAATAATAAAACTTAAGAACTATTTGGTCTTCTAGATCTATTATTATCAAGCAGCTTCTAATCCTCTCTTCAAATAATACCTGTGATACATATACTCAAAAGACGTCAGCTAATGCTGGTGAGCTCAGGCTATACAGTTTATAAAATAAAATTTAACTTTAACTTTTACATGCATACAATATGGGTTGTAATATTTAATGTCCACAGTTCATGGTTTTATCACAACCACCGGCGGCGGGCTTGTCAGACCCTCCCGGCCGTCAAATAGGTATAGGCGAGTGTGTAAATTATTTGGAACACAGTGTTCCCCAGAGCACACAACGGCTGTGTGTAAATTATATACCAGAGCACACACCCTATTAAGTATAACTGGATTCAGTATACCCCTACTGACTTGTGCATATTATAAACATTTTTTATTTATTACAACTACAGACAGGACGAGTATATTATCACAGTTTTAAAAACAGTCATGATAACTCACCTTGGCTTTTGAGTACTACTAATACTGACAAACGGTTTCAGATTTTGGTTCCAGATTTTATAAAGGTATGATTGAGATGTAGTGAAGAATGAATTCTATTGTAGGACTATATATATATATATAAATCTAAGCCGACTATGTTGGTTCTAGAGTCCCTTTTTTTTTAATTTAAAATACATACACTTATCGTTTGCCCGTGCATACATACGTTATGCTCACCCACACACATGCTATACTCACTCATACCCAAGCTATACTCATGCATGCACATTATTTACACACTCTTAGACCTTCCATACATGTGCTCAGCTCACAACTTTTGTTAAATGGACATGCACACATCTTCCTTCAAATTATTATTAATATATTATATTTAGTTTGAACGGTTTCTTCAAATCTTCTTTATGAGATATATATTATGATTTATTTAACTTAGATTTAAATTTTTTTATTTAATAACTTTTTATATAAGATGTTTTATGTAATTATGTCGCTACAACGAGCTTATTCTTTGGTATGTATCGGTCTAAGTCTTATTTATTATTATTAGATGGTATTCTATAAATACTTGTCTAAACATCTTATATTTATAATAACTACTTACTTGTATGACAATATATAAAAATATAAATCTCATATTTCTCGTGTTTATAATTATTACCTTAAGGTTTAGGGGTGTTACATCACCAATTTTAAAAAAATGAGTACGATAATGTTCTACTTGTTGAATGCATTGTTCAGAACATAACCTACCTCTAACATCATCAGGCAAAGGAACAAAGGTAGGGGGTAATTCGATACTAACCTTTGGTTGTTCGGCAGATGATGAAGATTCATTCGATGTAGCCATCAGCGCAATTTCTGGTTCAGATTCTTCAACAGGATCTGACTTTGCACTCCAGTCATATTCCTCAGAATCTTCACTCACAGCATCAGACACTTTACCATCCCCTTCTTCAGACCAATCTTCCTCAATTTCACAAACTAACGCCAAACTTGAAGTGAGATCAGATGTAAACTGTTCTGCATAAGCACTCCAATCATATCCATCTTTCACGCTTACTACCAGTGCTTTGGTCTGATCTTCTGACTTCTTGCCTTCATCTTCCAGTTTTGGCATGGGAAGACTTTGATATGGCTTCTGTATGAAACGTTGATTCCTTTGTTGATAGCTTGAAGACTGTTGCAAGCTTTGACCTTGACCTTGATTTTGTCCACTTGAACTGGCTTGATCGTTATAGTTCTGATTCTTAGGAGCTTTGCATTCCCTAGAAAAATGACCATAGCAGTTACAGTTAAAACATCTGGCCTTTGACTTGTCAAAACCAACTGTCTTGTTTGCATGTGGCTTGAAGTTTCGGTTAACATATTCATGGTTCTGAGTTCGATATGCAACCATTACCATCTGCCAATTCAGATCCATTTCTTCAACGTCATCAGGATCCATTTCAAACAAGTCTTGAAGCACGACATCCATTTGATTCAAATGGCTTCCTTGATAGGCTTGAAAGCTTGCCATGAATGCAGTAAATGCAGTCTTGGTCTCGTCATCTTGTAACAAAATATTCATTACATCTTTCACTTTGGCTTGAACAGTAGAACTTTGACTATCAAACTGAGATTTCACATTTTGACTTTGAACTTGAGTTCTTTGTGGAGATTGAGGTTGAGAATAAGTTGGTGAATTTGGAATGTATGACGAATCAATATAAAAACTTGCACCAACAAATAGATCACCCTCATCATCAATCTTCGCAGATTCTTGAGCCAGAAAGGCATTCTCCACTGTGTTAGCAAGATTCACAATGTACTTGTACTGAGCATGTGAACCAGTTCTATCAGTATTTCTACAACTTTCATCAATCTCTACTTCCTCTATCTTTGCAATGAGCATATCCAAATCCATCGGAAACTTTTCAGTATGTTTCAGTAGTGTCACAGTCTGTTTCCATGATGATGGAAGAGCACATAATAATCTGTCATTCAGGTCTTGGAGATCTGTCTTTGCACCCACATTTGTCATCTCAGTAGTTAGATGAACAAATCTATTCATCATCTGGTGCACATATTCTCCAGCAATATGTTCAAATAACTCCAATTGTCTCTTGAGTTTCTGCTTCTTGAGACTTCTCAACTGTTCTCCTCCTTCACAGATAGATTTCAATGCTTTGAACATTGTGTAGCCAGTTTGATAAGCATCCAATCTGGACAACACTTGAAGTGGCAGTCCCTTACACATCAAAGAGTAAGCCTTACTGTCATTCTTGACCTTTCGTAAGTCTTCAGCTGATAGATTATCTTCTGGATAAGGTTCAGTAGAGTCTTTGGTGTAGGTACTTGCACTATCAGGAGCAGTTTGAGTTGGAATGTGAGGACCTTTGTCAATTGACTTCCAAAGATCATTGTCAATAGAACATAGATGATGCTTCAGTCTTATTGTCCAATTCTTGAAATCTGCACGATTAACCAATCTAGGAACACGGTTATCAGAATCATCATTAGGTGCCATTTTAACAATTTTAAAGAAACTATTTTTGTGTTTTTAATGATTTTTGAAAAGAAATAGTTAAAAATACTAAATAAAGACAAGTAAATAATGACAAGATAAGATAACAAGGTTTGAAACAACTAAAATTGAGTCACACGGCTGAACAGTGAAAAATATTCTTCACCCGGCTGAATAGTGATTTTTCTTCTTCACCCGGCTGAGAAAAGTCTTCACCCGTCTAAACAGTCACACGGCTCAACAGTTGTAAGTCTTCAATGCTTGTAATCTTCACCCGGTAGAACAGTTACCCGGCTGAACAGTTAAACTTCACACGGATGAAATCTTGACCCGGCTAGAACTTGACACGGCAATAAGGTTTACACGGCTGAACAGTAGTTGATCACACAGCAAAGTTCTTTACCCAGCTGAATAGTTGATCACCCGGCTGAACAGTTGTCTTTACCCGTCTGAAAGGTTCTTCACACGGCTAAACAGTACTATCACCCGGCTGAAATATCAATCACCCGACTGAACAATACAACTTTTTTCAAGCAAATTCTTCACCCGTCTAGACTAAAATCCTTTACACGGCTGCACAGGACCTAATTTGTTCACAAATCTAAGTCCAAAGGAATTTGTCTAAGTCAAAATTATCACCCGGCTAGTTAATCTTCAACCTGTTCATCCTGTTCATCATCTTGTTCAAGCGAATTTTTTTGATTCTAACAAAAACTTGTCTAATTACTTCAAAAATCTCACCCAATCAGTGAAATATACCGATTATCAATCTCCAATCTCAATCAATCCAAAACATGATCAAATTTTGATGAATTTGAGCAAAATTTTGATTGAACAGTAACTTTCTATTTCTTCTTAATTCCTCAGATCTGATGATAATCTGATGGAATTTGCACAATTGATGTGAAGTAGAAGTGATTGCGATGATAAATCACAACTAAAAACAGCAACAACTCATTCA
Organism: Tagetes erecta; assembly: GCA_030867185.1. Taxonomy (NCBI): domain Eukaryota; kingdom Viridiplantae; phylum Streptophyta; class Magnoliopsida; order Asterales; family Asteraceae; genus Tagetes; species Tagetes erecta. The sequence goes on along the minus strand of CM061497.1, from coordinate 7,891,006 downwards.
GATCATGATTTTGAGCAATATTGTAGTGTTTTTGCTTGATGAATAGCGAAGAACACAATACCAACAGCTCTGATACCAATTGATAGGTTCAATTGGATCGATATCGCTCAATGATCAGAATGATTAGTACACAAACACAGTTCAATCAGCAACACAATTCATTACTTAATAATTCTCTTTGTATTGATGAACAAAGCAAATATTGTAGTACAAAATGCAGGAGAATGTAATCACACACAGTTAACTCTCTCTCTAACGTGTAATTGTGATCTAGACTCCCTCTCTAACATTCTCTTACTACATGCTTTATGCAACAATACATTAGGGAAAATAACAAAATTAACCCTAAACTATACAAAATGTATAAAACAAAGTACAAAGTAAATCTTAAACAGAAATAGACCATAACAGTATGCCTGATATGTTGACTTCATGAAGTTTTTTAACCTTCAAAACGGCCAAACACTGTCCATATGGTAAAAACAGTTGAATTATTTGAAGTGTTGAAATAAGTGTCATATTTCTCAAGCGTCTACAATATCTGAAATTTTCGTAAGTGTTGATAGACGTATCATGATGCTCAAACGGCTAAACAGTTGATTTCCAAGTCAAGGAGTAGTCGTTTTATAAATTGTTGAAAAATGTCAAGTGCTAGAAGTTTGGTGTTTTCCATATGACCAAACAGTCCTGTCACACCCTAAATTTTCCACAAACGGGGTATCCGTTAGGCGTGTGACATACCAGGATCTCAAGCCATTAGTTACAGTTAATATTGACTCAATCGTTTAACGAGATGTTTATTTTTGTAAATAAAACAAAATTCAGAGTTTAAATGTTAAAACCAACTTTTAGATAGAATAAATAAATCCAGTATGCAATCCCGCACACAAAATAATAAACCAAGTCAATAAAATAAAATACGTATTAAATGTAGTTTTTGAAACAGTCCAAAGGACGACCCAATGCATGCATGTCCTACTCGTGCTCGTGCTCCTTAATTACCTGAGAAAACATACTAAAACGGTCAACACATAATGTTGGTGAGTTCAATGAGAATTGTACATAAATAAAAAGTACCGTTTATAACCAACATAAACAAAATCCATTTTATTAGGCGGTTTGCAAGACCGTATGCTTATTGCTTGTCAACACGTCGAGATGAAAGCTAAACGTTACTTTTGCCTTGTCGCCATCTAACCAGGATGACCCATAACCTTTAAGGACAACTTGCACCACATGACGCCCAGTCAAGGGTGGGGTGTCGTCGCAACCCGGTAGTACTACTCAAATTTCCCCGCTATCATATATTAATCAACCTCGAACTTTTATAAGGACTTGAATGTGGTTCCAATTCGTGTAAAGCACTATAAGCCCTAATAAAATCCTGCCCGTAGGCATTTATACTTTTACCGAAACCCGCCCGTAGGCATTTATACTTTTACCAAAACCCGCCCGTAGGCATTTATACTTTTACCAAAACCTGCCCGTAGGCATTTATACTTTTACCGAAACCTGCCCGTAGGCCCTACCCGAAGGTATAAAAAGTAGCCTCAGTTGGCCCCGCCCGAAGGCATAAAGTTTTGCCCGAAGGCCCTGCCCAAAGGCATAAAAATGCAGTCCGCCCGAAGGCGCTGTAAAATAATTGCCCGAAGGCGCATTAAAAACATTTGTATGTTTTCTCCCCGAAAAAGATGTAAAAGCGGGCAAAGAATTCACCTTTGGAGCGCACAGCAATTAACAGCAAAAGAACACAGAGAATTTAAGTCGCCCTATGACCTGGTTAATAATTATTCTATCTATTAGCTAAGCACTGATATATGTGAAAACCCAATATAGAAGACATATATACATATATATATATATATATATATATTTACACATACCTTTCATTCACGAAAACAAAAACACGTATACCCATATACACACATACCTACTTACACATGCTATTTCTACTTACACACATACGTTTTACAGGTAAGACAGTTTGATATATAATTACCATCATGCTTCTACATATATACATATATACAAGTACCTTCATTCAGTTGGTAACCTACCACTACTTTTCAAACTTTTGTATACATCTACTAGCTTCATGTTTTCATACGACACGTTTGCATTTAGTTTCATAATAATATTTACATACCCACATATACCTATTCAAGATTTTCATGCAGCGCATTATATATAAACAGTTAACATACGCACTCATATACATTAATATATCTTTACTTTCTTGGTTCTTTAATATATATATATACCTACAATCTGCTACTCAAATGCATACATACATACATGATGTCTCTACATTCATTACAATCGCATATACACGTATAACACATACATACATACTGCGCATACATACCTATATATACATATCATGCAAAACTGTTTCCAACTATTATATATCACTACTAGAAAATTTGGCAATAGCGACGGCCATTTTGGTCGCAAAACGGTCTCAAAAGGACATCTGAGACCGCTTTGCAACCGGAAAGTTAGTTGGAAAAACGCTCGTCTCTAATGCCCTATAGCAACCATTTTGCGACCGATTTTAAACTTGCGACCGCATTTTCCATTGCAAACCTTGCGACTATTGTTGCTACCGCTTATTTGCGACCGCCATTGTTTGCGACCGTTTTGCGACCGCCATTGTTTGCGACCGTTTTGCGACTGCCAATGTTTGCGACCGTTTTGCGACCGCCAATGTTTGCGACCGTTTTGCGACCGCCCATTGGATTTTGTAACTCTTTTAGCAACCAGAAGATTCCTACTAGTTGCACAGCTGCAACAAGCTTCTACAACCCTTTATTAAGCACTAAAATACACTAATAAAGCTCATACTTGTAAAATTTACCATTTATCAAATATTCTAAACTACATTAAACAATCCAAAAGTTTTCGATAACAACTCAAAAACAAGTTTTCCATAACAACCGATAAACAAGTTTTTAGCCTTAACTTGATGATTGCCCTCCTTGAGCCATAACTTTTAGCATCCTTTCAAAGTTTTCCATCCTGTTGCGTATAGTTTCGTTTTCCGCCGCCAACCCCTCAATAACTCCATCCATCCTTTCTTTCTCTTCATCTTTTTCTTTAACAAGCTCGTCTATAACTTTGTTCAACCTTTCTATCTACATAACAACCCATAAACAAGATTTGGATGAATATAGATGATATCCCTAACAAGCACTACTTTAACTATTCGCTTTATTTGAATACAAGATCGGCTACATATCAATTGTCACACTACACATTTCAACATGAATCTATTGAACAATTTGAAGCTATTTTCAACCCAACACATAACATAACCAGCACAAAAAATAACACTTATTAATAATAAACCTATTATGAACTAAATTAGGTTATGGTTATAGCATCCCCTAATCAAACTGAAATTAAAGATTAATGATTTACACATCAAAACCCTAATTGAAATTTAATTATGTTAATGGGTCGAAAGCATCTAAAGTATGTTTAGAGCGTCACAAATTTACAGTGTTTCGAAAGTAGGCTATAACCTTTTTTAGTAAACATATAATGGAGTGAAAGACTAGATCCACATTGAAACAGAAAACTACTAAATAACCCAAAATACTGATTTGCAGGCAATCTAAATCTTAATCCTTTTATCCTAGCAGCAAACCTTCTTATTTTCATTTGTATAACTAATAACCCAAACTATTGAATAACATCTGCAAATAATATGTTTGTAGGTTGGTTATACCTCGGGGTTTTGTCTACCATGTGTATACGAGTCGCTAACATTGCTTAGCCCGTACACTTTGCCTTTTTTGATGCCCCCAGAAGCTTGTATCCACAAGTCTTTATCAACAGATTTAGGGTGTTTGCATTGTTCCTTCCCGTACTTGTTCACAAGACATTCCTTGTATTTAACCTATTGAGAGTAAAAGAATTCATTACATTATCAAATGTTAAAGAGTTTAAACATAAATAAATAGGGAATTCATTGTTGGCAATTCACTAATCAGTCAACTTACCCAAGTCTCACGTGCCCTGTCATCAACCCAATCTAGATTTTCTTCTTCAATGTTCTCATCTAAATCAACATCCTCAAAATCAACTTCCTCAACGAGTAAACTTAGATCTTTATCCAACGGTCTGCTTCCTTTCTTGCAATGCGATTGCTTCCACATCTCAATATGTGAGAGTTCACGCCCAATTGCCTCTGCCTATAAAGATAGAATTAAGAAGTTAATAAAAATAATAATTTTGACAACATATACTTATATGCTTTTACCGCTTTTCTTTTTGCAGTCACATAAGTTTGAGATCCAAGAGTATGTATGCCCCCTGTTGATTTGCTTCTATTATGTTTGTTTCTTTCACGCTTTGCTTTAAACTCAGGTGTGTTCCAGATTTCAATCATTTGTTTCCATATCTCAATTCTTATCCACTGTGGTTTAAACTCAATAAGAACAGACATGTCATCTTCAACTAGAAAACCTTGATATATCGCCGTTGCTTCAGCCTCATCTCGTACCCTCCCCAACAAATCAGGAAATTTACCAGCAATGCACTTCTCAAAGGTTTCATGAACTTCAGCATTCCAGGACTCATCCCACTGAAAATAACACTAAAAAAATGTACTTTTTGTAATTATAAATTTACCAATTATAAATAATGCATAAACAAAACATATGCAAACTGGTATTTTATAAAATTTTGGTTACATTACAAACCTGGAAACGCTCAAACAACCGCATTTTGTCCTTAGTAGAAACATCTCTCCAACTTTCCCAAGGACCAGACCACAAAACCCTTAAGATTGTTCCAATAATCCGGGTACACGCCTTTTGATTACTAAATCTACAAAATGGAAGACATGAATAAAAACCACATTTTATCCACATAAAGAAACAATCTTAACATATATGTATGTACTTACTCCCCATCTTCAATCCAAATCCACTCACGGTTCACTGGTTCAGGTACTTGGACTTGAGAAGCGCGTCCTCGTCTCGAAGGAGCAACGTGAAAGGTAGACTCATCATCACTGTGACATCTGCCCCAAACCCGAACCCGAATATCCGACTTGAACCCGAAGTTGTTCATCTTTAATGTATTCGTAATTATCTTCCTTTAAATGTAACGCGTCGTTATTAAATATATATATATATATATAAATGAGTCGAGCTTTACGTTATTTCCGTCTCATTTAAATAATGGTATTCACATCGTAAAATAGCCACGTATATCAAATAATCATTTTTTTTGTAACAATAAATCTCAAAATATATATATAGATAAATATATATATAGCTCGTAAAAGAAGATTATCGAAAACGTTAAACAAAAAGGCTTCAAAGTCTTGAAATAGTATCTTAATGATGTAAACGAGCTAAAACTGTAAAAACGTCACTTAAATAATCGTTACGTTTCAATTTAGTTAAGTTAGTTAGTTAATCTTACTTATAAATTAACTTTGGGCCAGAAGTGTAACTTATGAAACTTCAATTAAAAGTTAATAGGTTAAATAAAACAAAACCCAAACATAAAGGGGCGGTTATGTAAATTTAAAATTACCCAGCCCCACCCCCCTAATACCCGTGAATCCGGCGAGTCCAGGTCCGGCCACTTTGGCCGGGAAATGCCGACTTCCGGCGATGTAGTGATACTCGATTTCAGCACTTAATAATCAAATTAAACCGGTACAAAACATCCATATACATGTTTCGAATACAATGCCACGTCCAATTCACCGCTTAATCGTCAAATTCCATGGTCAATTGCAAATCCAAAAACCGGTTCAACACCCACGAAGTCAAATCGACCTCTAACGCACCAAATCAGTAAAACTAATTAACTACAACAATCATTTGCGCGTTTTGAATTCATTACGAGCAACCAATTGAATTAAACAAATCAGTTTAACACCCAATTAATCGTTTTTCACTCGTAACCTACGTTCAAACCATTCGACTAATTCCTGATCACCAAAACGCAATTCCATCGGCATACACAATCCTCCCTACCTGTTGTTGATCTCTGTTGCTTCAATTTCTCTCAAAAACATCAAGAAGTTCATTTTTTATTCTCAAAACCGTAGCACTTGTTCATCGTGTTCATCGACTCGATCTTGCAACAATCGAGTAAGTAATTTATATCAAAATGATCGTGTGTTCACAGGGATTAAAAGCCCTATAACTAAATTGGATTCAATCATCTGAATAAAACGAATTGAGTGAATCATGTTTCTAGGGTTTATGTGGGTTTGGGTTTTGTTGGTAAATAAGGTTTAAAACAATTAAAAACGAATTATATAAACAAAAGTTGCGCCTGGTCCAACGGATTGTTTGTGTCCTTGTTAAATCTGTGACCTGGGTTCGAGTCCCCTTGCCACCCTTTCTTTAAAACTGAATTTTTTTATATATATATACAAATACTAATGTTTCATGATTATAAGTATTTGTACAAAAATATTATATAGAAAACAAAACATGGATCTTTATAAAAACTATACGATACGAAATACAATACCGTTTCATTCAAATTCCCAAATTATATTTTGAAACCCTAATTTCAAATTGGTACTTTAAAACCCTAAATTCCCAAATTATATTTTAAAACCCTAATTCCCAATTTGTGATTTAAAACCCTAAATCCCAAATCTGAAATCCTAGATCTCGGACTTTTGATTCTTGTTACTATTGTTTCGTTTCTAAGTTAGGGTTTTTCCCAATAAATTAGGTGGTACTAATGTTTGGGCAACCCTCGGTGCTTTTATCTGCGTTTCTAACGGTTCGATATTTATTGCATTTCAAGGTGAGTAAACTCACTCCCCTTTTTACTATTTACGTTTTTGGGGCTGAAATGCGTGTTTCTATAATACAACGGTTTCTTTTGATGTTTCTATTTTCGAAAATGAGATCATTAGATGTGTTAATCATGTTTGGCCGCATGTAGCAAAATTGTGTGATAGTCAATATTAGTTATATTATCTTGTAATTTCCACCGGACAATGTTAGCGCTAATGGCTTGACAAGCCCACCTACATTAATGGCCTGATAGGTGATTTGACCCGGCGATTCTTTGGTTGATTCTTTAGGATAGTTACTGTTACTATACTGCGATACTTGTTGCTACGTTGCTATGTCCCTTAGATGCTTAAACATTTTTGATAACTTACATATCGAGACGGTTAAATGACGGTTAAACGATGGTTATCAATAAATGTAACATGAGTTGGTTCCTCATGACTTGTTGCTAAAGGTAACCCTGCGGGGTCTATGATACTTGTTTCTATGTGTTTCTATGGTCACGGTTGAGATATATATGATGAAATTGCTATGCACATGAGATTGCGAGACACAATCTATTATGATCTCGGATTTTATACTATGTACTATTAGTTGTGTTTTACTCACTAGCTAATTCTTTAGCTAACTTATTTTACACGTTTTCAGGTGGAGTTTGATTCGGTTTTGGTTCAAGACATTTAGGATGCTTCGGACTTAGAATAAAAAGACAATAAATAGTATTTAATTGTCGGTTTCTGTTACGGTTTTTATGACTATTTAATGCTTCTTTATGTCACGACATTATTGCTTAATTAATATTAAAATATGCATTTAGTGCCATGTGCTTTGTACTACTGATATCCGATCCACTTGACGCGCCCGGTGTTTTCCGCCGCCGGGCGGGGTGTCACAGTTTGGTATCAGAGCCATGGTTATAGGGAACTAGGATAGGGTATTAGAAACACACCGTCCTAGACTATAACCTAAGAGTCCTTAGTGCAAATAGATGTACTCAGGAATTCTTTTGAACTTGTTTGTTTTCCTTCTACGAACCTTTCTATGCTTTTCTTAATCTCATTTCTTATCCGATTTCGCGAAGGAGCTACAAGAGACTCGTCGGTATGATTGGGATCTTCTCTTTGTGAAATCTCGTCATCGTCTTAAGTAAGTTTGAAAACGTGGGAACGTGTGCAATCCGGAAGGGGGAACACCTGTATCACGGACATCCTGTCTAAGGCAAAGCATTTCGTATAAATCTCTTTAAGAGACCTGTATGCTTACCTGGGGATGTACGAGATGAGTGTGAACCTATAGGCTAAAGCACGCTTTCTCGAATACGTTGAAAACGAACTTAACACTTTGATAAGTCATTAGTGTCCAAAACCAAGACACACTCCTAAGCCATTGAAATTTCACATTTTCATTCCTACGATTTATAACTATTTCTATGATTCTTATAGTGATTCAAATAATATTTCAACTTCATTTACTAATGATCTAAAGTTTCTAAGTGATTTTCTATGATATTTTCAAAGGATTCTATGATGCTCTAAGTACTATCACAATTTCATTTAATCGAAATTTCTAAAGTTTCTACGTGATTTTCTATGATATGTTTCAAAAGATTCTATGATATCCTAAGGGGAACGAGGTGCTATTATTACATCAGATGTTTCTATCGGTCAAAGAGGTTGCTACAAAACCGTGTTATTCTACGTTTCATCATATATTCCATTTGCTTCTAAGTTACAATAATACTTATGCGATATACTCGCTAGCTTATCCAGTAACACAATTACACCGTTGTAAACCAAACATTTCAAATCAAAACTAAGACATATCTCAATCGAATTATCAAAAACTTCAGATCATGCATATATCGATTACCGAATCTAAGTCGTAGTTCTAATCTTAAATCAATTATCAACTCTTGAATCAAAGGTTCGTTATGACTTCTAAATTATAGTCAAGGCTAATTTCCATAACAAAATAAAAGTTAACGGACTTTGCTATTCCTATAAGCTAACGTATTCTAAACGAACGTTTGCCCTCAGATATTACAACTTGACTTCTATACTCAAATAGATTCCAAACTACTCATCTAATTACAAGATTCTAATCCAATTTCAAATCCATCATTACAACTATAAATCTACTATCAAATTATGAACTAACCATCAAAACAAGTGCTCGTTAATCAACTAGACGATGCTATCCATGAGTTCGTTATCCAAACCTAACGAGAACTCACTACACAACTATTCTCGAACTCATTCAACTAAATGTTCTTCATCTATACATATGACCACCAACAAAATTCTACGCAACTGGTTTCCATGAACTAATCCAAACCTAATGCATATCATTTATAAACTCGTTACTCTAGCACAAGGTGTAATCAATGGACTTTGTAAAACTACCGGTATTCGACCCTATTAAAATAATTTTCTTATTTTCCCAAACAAAAAAAATATATATATATATATACATATATATTTAAAAAAAAAAAAAAAAAAAAGACAAACAGAATTTTAATAACCTTTTTGTCTTAGTATTTTGTAAGGAATAAAATAGATATATATATACATGTACATATAAATTTCGTGATAAATGGTTTCTTTAAAAAGTGATTGGTCACTCTAACGTCGTCGGCCAAATATTTACACAAACATTTTTCTGTTTCTCAAATACGACACAAAGACTTGCAACAAACGCCATGACTTCTGTTTTTTTTTTCCAATACCAAGTACTTATAACTTAAATTGTGTCGTTTATTTTCAAATCAATCCTCTTATCTATGGATCAAAACCTTCAACTTTTTACTTAGCTTTTAAAACTGCATTTAAAAAAAAAACTATATCATCTCTTATAAATTTATTTACCCCCTATATCTGGTTTACCTAAAGCTATCGGTCATATAAATACAAACACCTTAACAGCTAAATCCAATTGGAACTAAGTGATCTATTCATTCGAACTATAGATTGAATTATCCGCATTATCAAATTTTCTTAAAACTAGTTTTTCTAAAGATCCCAATAAACTATATTATTACATGTACACCATCATTTATTTCTTATGAACTGGTCAATATCAGAAAACCTAAATAATTACATCTTACACATATAAAGTCGATTTCCACAAACTTAAGTGTTACTATCCTAGTACTCGAATTTAACTATCTATATCGTGAACAAGGTTATTTATAGGAGCAATGTCTACCTAAAGGACGTTAGTTTCTTCTGAATCATCAATCTATTTATCACCTTAATATGATTTTCCCAGGTACTATTTCTATCAAGTATGATATCAATACCTATACGTATCATCATTTTAACCAAAAATTGTTGTGTACTACAGACCCGCACGTGATCGAATGAACTATGGAGTCCATGCAAAAACTTAAGTAATTACGGGTGCACACGGAATTATGAAAGTTAGTGCATGGGGACCATAGTAAGTATTGTCTTGTGTAGCTATGTCATATTTAATCATCTTATTTTCACTTAATTTTTCTACTCAATTTACTAATTGCATATAAGCCACTTAATTATGTGTAAGGTTACTTAATTCGTTTCAAACATTCTATTAATCACGACTATGCTCGATGATCATTTAAATAATTTTAAATCCACCTACCTGAAATATTTCATTTGCAAGTTGGTATCCTATTCTATTCCTATATTGAGTAACAAATAAAATTTATTCGAATCTACATACAAATAGTTCGACCGAACTCTTATAAGTGAAAAGAGTTAAACAAACAATCCACAATGAGACAAAGCAAATTAAAAATAAATAACTTCTTAATCTCGTTATTTAAAATCGTGTCTCAATCAAAATGCTCACTTTTTCATTGATCGAATTCTCAAGAGTTTCTTGCGAGATGAAACTCCCTACGAAAGTGGGCAGTGTTCATCCCGTGTTTCATATTTCTAATCTGAATAAGTACTTATCCGATAAAAATCTCATTGTGCATATCGATAATGAATCAATACAATTTATTGAACGGTCATTGGAAATTATGGACCGTGATGTCAAACGACTCAAGCGTAATCAGATATCAATCGTTAATGATCGTTAAAACTCAAAATGTGAACATGAATTTAAGACCAAATAAATTTAAGTATCCGCACCTTTTTGCTTCGTCTTCTTCTACTTCGGTTTGAGCAAATTTCGGGACGAAATTTCTATAAGGAGGGGAGACTGTGACATCTGCCCCAAACCCGAACCCGAATATCCGACTTGAACCCGAAGTTGTTCATCTTTAATGTATTCGTAATTATCTTCCTTTAAATGTAACGCGTCGTTATTAAATATATATATATATATATAAATGAGTCGAGCTTTACGTTATTTCCGTCTCATTTAAATAATGGTATTCACATCGTAAAATAGCCACGTATATCAAATAATCATTTTTTTTGTAACAATAAATCTCAAAATATATATATAGATAAATATATATATAGCTCGTAAAAGAAGATTATCGAAAACGTTAAACAAAAAGGCTTCAAAGTCTTGAAATAGTATCTTAATGATGTAAACGAGCTAAAACTGTAAAAACGTCACTTAAATAATCGTTACGTTTCAATTTAGTTAAGTTAGTTAGTTAATCTTACTTATAAATTAACTTTGGGCCAGAAGTGTAACTTATGAAACTTCAATTAAAAGTTAATAGGTTAAATAAAACAAAACCCAAACATAAAGGGGCGGTTATGTAAATTTAAAATTACCCAGCCCCACCCCCCTAATACCCGTGAATCCGGCGAGTCCAGGTCCGGCCACTTTGGCCGGGAAATGCCGACTTCCGGCGATGTAGTGATACTCGATTTCAGCACTTAATAATCAAATTAAACCGGTACAAAACATCCATATACATGTTTCGAATACAATGCCACGTCCAATTCACCGCTTAATCGTCAAATTCCATGGTCAATTGCAAATCCAAAAACCGGTTCAACACCCACGAAGTCAAATCGACCTCTAACGCACCAAATCAGTAAAACTAATTAACTACAACAATCATTTGCGCGTTTTGAATTCATTACGAGCAACCAATTGAATTAAACAAATCAGTTTAACACCCAATTAATCGTTTTTCACTCGTAACCTACGTTCAAACCATTCGACTAATTCCTGATCACCAAAACGCAATTCCATCGGCATACACAATCCTCCCTACCTGTTGTTGATCTCTGTTGCTTCAATTTCTCTCAAAAACATCAAGAAGTTCATTTTTTATTCTCAAAACCGTAGCACTTGTTCATCGTGTTCATCGACTCGATCTTGCAACAATCGAGTAAGTAATTTATATCAAAATGATCGTGTGTTCACAGGGATTAAAAGCCCTATAACTAAATTGGATTCAATCATCTGAATAAAACGAATTGAGTGAATCATGTTTCTAGGGTTTATGTGGGTTTGGGTTTTGTTGGTAAATAAGGTTTAAAACAATTAAAAACGAATTATATAAACAAAAGTTGCGCCTGGTCCAACGGATTGTTTGTGTCCTTGTTAAATCTGTGACCTGGGTTCGAGTCCCCTTGCCACCCTTTCTTTAAAACTGAATTTTTTTATATATATATACAAATACTAATGTTTCATGATTATAAGTATTTGTACAAAAATATTATATAGAAAACAAAACATGGATCTTTATAAAAACTATACGATACGAAATACAATACCGTTTCATTCAAATTCCCAAATTATATTTTGAAACCCTAATTTCAAATTGGTACTTTAAAACCCTAAATTCCCAAATTATATTTTAAAACCCTAATTCCCAATTTGTGATTTAAAACCCTAAATCCCAAATCTGAAATCCTAGATCTCGGACTTTTGATTCTTGTTACTATTGTTTCGTTTCTAAGTTAGGGTTTTTCCCAATAAATTAGGTGGTACTAATGTTTGGGCAACCCTCGGTGCTTTTATCTGCGTTTCTAACGGTTCGATATTTATTGCATTTCAAGGTGAGTAAACTCACTCCCCTTTTTACTATTTACGTTTTTGGGGCTGAAATGCGTGTTTCTATAATACAACGGTTTCTTTTGATGTTTCTATTTTCGAAAATGAGATCATTAGATGTGTTAATCATGTTTGGCCGCATGTAGCAAAATTGTGTGATAGTCAATATTAGTTATATTATCTTGTAATTTCCACCGGACAATGTTAGCGCTAATGGCTTGACAAGCCCACCTACATTAATGGCCTGATAGGTGATTTGACCCGGCGATTCTTTGGTTGATTCTTTAGGATAGTTACTGTTACTATACTGCGATACTTGTTGCTACGTTGCTATGTCCCTTAGATGCTTAAACATTTTTGATAACTTACATATCGAGACGGTTAAATGACGGTTAAACGATGGTTATCAATAAATGTAACATGAGTTGGTTCCTCATGACTTGTTGCTAAAGGTAACCCTGCGGGGTCTATGATACTTGTTTCTATGTGTTTCTATGGTCACGGTTGAGATATATATGATGAAATTGCTATGCACATGAGATTGCGAGACACAATCTATTATGATCTCGGATTTTATACTATGTACTATTAGTTGTGTTTTACTCACTAGCTAATTCTTTAGCTAACTTATTTTACACGTTTTCAGGTGGAGTTTGATTCGGTTTTGGTTCAAGACATTTAGGATGCTTCGGACTTAGAATAAAAAGACAATAAATAGTATTTAATTGTCGGTTTCTGTTACGGTTTTTATGACTATTTAATGCTTCTTTATGTCACGACATTATTGCTTAATTAATATTAAAATATGCATTTAGTGCCATGTGCTTTGTACTACTGATATCCGATCCACTTGACGCGCCCGGTGTTTTCCGCCGCCGGGCGGGGTGTCACAATCACTACCCTCAAGGGGAGAAGACGTCAACGTATGTGCATCTGACTGTAGTCCAGTGGTATCACAACTACCTCGATCACCACCTTGATCACTACTTCGACCACCACCTTGATTAACACCTCTGCCGCCATTTTTACTGCCACCTTGACCAACTCCCCTACCTCGACCCATAGTATATCCCATGATATTTTCTACAGCAAAAACAAAATAATAAATATTAATACTACAACTGATTATGAAGTTAGTTGTTAAACAAAAACTACTAATTTGACACCTTGATTAACACCTTGACTACTACTTTGACCGACAACCCTGCCTCGACCCATAGTACGTCCCATGAAACCTTCTACAACAAAAACAAAATAATAAATATTAATACTACAATGATTAGCAATAAAAATATAAGGAGACAAATACCTCGCCCAATTCCATGATCACCACCTTGACTACTACTTTTACCAACACCCCTGCCTCGACCCATATTACGTCCCATGATACCTTCTATAACAAAAACAAAATAATAAATATTAATACTACAACTGATTAGCAATAAAAATATAAGGAGACAAATACCTCGCCCAATTCCATGATCACCACCTTGACTACTACTTTGACCAACACCCCTGCCTCGACCCATATTACGTCCCATGATACCTTCTACAACAAAAACAAAATGATAAATATTAATACTACAACTGATTAGCAATAAAAATATAACGAGACAAATACCTCGCCCAATACCTTGACTAACACCTTTTCCAACACACCGACTATCACCTTGATTAACACCTCTGCCTCCATTTTTACTGCCACCTCGCCAAATACCTGGATCACCACCTTGACTACTACTTTGACCAACAGCCCTACCTCGGCCCATGGTACGTCCCATGATATTTTCTACAAGAAAAATAAAATAATAAATATTGGGATTAATTTTCACTGCTTTTCCAATTAATTAGAAACAACAATTAACTATAATCTGGTTTATCAGAAACGAATTAAATATGACAAGTAAAACCAACAATATAAAATATGACAAGTAAAACCTATCACTCTGATTCTTCATCATCAAAATCTTCATTGCCAAAATCAACTTCATCATTGTTGTCGAAGTCACTATCAACTAAATTTGTTGCTTCAAACTCAGCTTCTTCAACATTATCGCTATCCACATCTTCCACTTCTTCTAACTTTCCATCCTCTTTTACAAAAGAAAAGGGGATAAGATCCTCTGTTACCAAACATTCTACCCTTTCATTCTCTTGAAAAAAATGGTCCACATCCACATTATCATCCACCATTTCTCTAACATCTTGGTCGAGTTGGTAAACTGCCCTTGGGGTCGTCTTTACAACAGCTAACCAGCCTTTCAAATCCTTTTCTTTTGAAGGATATGATGCATAATATACTTGTTGAGCTTGTGACGCTAAGATAAAGGGGTCATGAACACAACCTATCTCGGTGGGCTTAACATCAACCATTTGAGTTTTGGGGTCCACTCGTACCCCCTTGTCGGGATCAAACCAAGTACATCTAAACTCTAACAACCACTCGTACCACTTGAAGGATATGGTGCTATGATATTCCAACTCTAAGATCTCATCTATTAACCCATAATAGTCGTTTTCTTTTTCGTTGTACGTAGACCCTTTGACACATACACCACTATATTGCGTGACCCGCCCATCATAAGCTGTTTGTGTGTGAAACTTGTAACCATTGACAAAATAGCCCTTATGTAACTTAACATAAGGGAGAGGCCCTTGGGCTAGACCTCTCAGATGTTCCTTATTTGGATCATTCATAACCTGCATTCATAAAAATGTGTTATTATAGTTGCAATGCTACAATATTAAGAAATAGATTACGTGTTAAAATGTTTACATGCTTCTGGAACCACTCAGCAAACTCTTTATCTTTCATTTCATCAAGGATGGCTTCGTCATAGTTTGGGAATGAATCTTTCAACTCTTGATCATATAACGAAACGGATTCGAGAAGCTCTTCACAGTTAAGCATATATATAAGTTATTATTTTGTTAAGTGTGGCTTCCTAGAAAGAACATATAACCGTAACATTTTTCTCGTCAATAACATCGTATATCCATATAACTTGCAAATACAAGCACTTCAAATCTATCAAGAGCAGGAACATCATAAAACTTACTTAACACCTACACAATCAAATAAACATAAGCAAAGTAGGTTACCAAACACCAGAAACCATCACTAAAAACAAAAAACAATCAAATCAATTCCGAAATTCAATTAGATCAGATGTGATTCGACTCAAATAGTGAAATAAAAAGATTATAAGTGAGGCATCATTGATGCACAGAGGAATCAAAAAGACCTGCAACTACCCATTGACTATAACAATCTTTATTAATTTCATAAGTCATAACAGAAACAAATAGCAACATTTACTTAAACAAACACTTTCAAAAGCTTTAAAGTACAAATAATCTAACAACCATGTAACTTTGTTAATCAGCAGTTACAAATTAAATTCAATCCAAGATGATTATTGTATGATACATCCTTAACAAAGCATATATTTAATTAGCTTTTTAAATAAACAATCCATAAATAGACCATTTAAGCACAAGCAAACAACATCCTTCACTAACACTTCCATATTCACAACAATCATCATCATCTGTACACCATTTCAACTTTTCCTATATGCTAATTTCACTTTAATTTAAACTTCAATTTCCCCAACCCTAACATAAACAATCAAACAACTAATACTAAAGCAACCAAATCGTCTGATTCAAGATGTAAAACAACTAATACTAAAACATCAGAAATTATCGTCTTACAGTGGAAATAGAGCTTATTCCTCGGATCAAGTCAGAGACGACGTTGTGTAGGAAGCAGAGATCTAGCAACAGATGTACCAAAGGTGGAGCTGTGGTTATTGTTGTTGGTGGTAAGAAGAAGACGATGGTGACGATGATGACGGAGATGTGGTAGTGGCGATGGTGACGGTGTTGACGGAGATGTGCTTCGAAACGGAAGCTTAAATAATCCCCAAACTTTGCTGCTTCTGCTGCCACCACCACCGGTGGTAGTGGCGATGGTGACGGTGTTGAAGGAGAACCGTAATGGCAGCGATGAAGAAATCGGAATTGAAGAAATGGCAGCAGCACTATGTTTTGAATTGAGATTGAAGAAATGGCTTACGGCACTGTGTTTTGAAAAGTTAGGTCATAACTGAAGAGGTGATAAATTAACCTATTTGTAAATAACATTTTTATTATTTGCTACCATTAAATTGGTGGCAATTTATAACGTAGACTAAACGGTGGTAAATTTTATGACTGTTTTTCTCCGTACCTTAGGATCACGGTTGTGTTAATTTCTTTGATTTCGAACCATCAAAGCTCTTGGTGTGAATCTGTTAACCTGAAAGTTTCATGACTCATCAAAACCAGAATTTATTCTTTTGAAAGGTCTCGAATCAAGAGCATGACGTTGATTTGTTTTTGAAAAACCAACAGATTGATTTCTTAAAAAATTTGGAAAACGAGTCATTTCTCTTGATGAGGTTTTCCGAAAGAAACAATCTGCAGTGTCATGATTTCTCCTTTCACAAATCTCACAAAACTTGTTATAAAAACATTCTTCCGAAGAGTGATTTCTTTTATCACGGTAATCGCAGTACATGTTAAAGAAACACCCATCAATAGTATGGTTATAACGATCACAAATCTCAGAATGTTCTTACTGATCTTAAAGAGTCGACTGTTAACTTTTGATGTTAACCCAACATGTGATTCATTAACAAACTTGTTCGTTTTAAAGTTAACTTGGTTCTTTTGTGGAGATTTTGGTTGTGAATTTGATTTCTTGTTATCAAATTGTATGTTTGGTTTGGGAACATGTTTTGATTTTGAAACATCTTGCTTAGTTACCTTCTTGGATTCAAATCTTTTATCATTGACAGCGGAAGTCTTAGGACCTAAATCTGATTTCAGACCAGAGTTAGATTTAATCTTAGAATTTATTTGGTTACCATGAGATGAATTCATATCAAAAGTTCCTGCTGACACAAACTTGATTGGTTTGATTTTTAACACTTACTTTGGCACAGGTTTTACAGTTTCAGCTTTGACAACTTGAGCTTTGGTATTGTCATTTGATGTTATGACTTTTTTACCTTTTGATTGTTTCATTTCAGATTGATTGTTTAACATTTTCGGTTTCTGCACCTTAGTTTTCGAAACATAATTCTTCTTCACTGTTTCTTTTTGGACCAACTTATCAGCAACACGTATTTTCTGCTCCTTTTTCCACTTGATGTATTCTGGATCGTTGTAACCCGAGAATTCTGCTTCATGCTTCACCGTTTCTGTTGGTTTTGGATTCAGTTCCGGATATTCAACAACTTGCACCAGAATAGGATCAGATTTGTTACTGGCCTCGTCATCAGCTTTAACAGACACACTTTCATCTTCTTTCAAACATTCAATCAACAATTCAGATCCTTCGGATTCAGATTTACTTCTTTGTATTTCTTTGAATCTTTGTTCATTTTAAGGTGAATGATCAAATTCATTAAAGATTTCTGGTAATGTGTTAGTGATTTATTTAGGCATTGGTTCATGTGTGAAACCCAATCCTGTTCTGTTATCTTTTCTATCACTTATCAACATTGCCAAAATAGCTTTTGAGCTTTTCATTTTTGTCAATTCAACCTGAGTTGCTACATGAGCAATCTTTTCTAATTCAAAATTCTTGGTCATTTCTTCCAACTGTTTATTTGAAAGTTCCAGTTCTTTCAAGGTTTTGTTCCATGATTCTTTAAGTGACAATATCTTCTCATTAGCAATTTTGTGATCATTTTTAAGTTGTTCATGAACTTTTTCATGTTTACTTAATTTGTCACCAATTTTAAATGAATGAGTTCGATAATGTTCCACTTGTTTAATGCATTGTTCAGAACATAACCTGCCTTTCACATCATGAGGTCTTTGGTTGATTCGATACTAACCTTTGGTTGATTTGACTCGGCATATGAGAAAGACTCTTATGATGTAGCCATAAGAGCAATCTCTTATTCAGATTCTTTAGTTGGATTTGACTTTGCACTCTAATCATACTCTTCTGAATCTTCACTGACATCATTAACCACTTGACAATCCCATTCTTCATACCAGTCTTCTTCCTCAATTTCACAAACAAGTGCCAAACTTGAAGTAAGATCAGCTGTAAACTGTTCCGCATAAGCACTCCATTCGTATCCATCTTTGACACTAACCACTAGTGCTTTGTTCCGATCTTCAGGCTTTTTACCTTCATCTTTCAGTTCTGGCATTGGAAGACTTTGATATGGCTTTTGAATGAATCGTTGATTTCTGTTCTGATAGCTTGAAGACTGCTGTGAGTTCTGAATTTGACTTTGATGCTGATTCTGTCCTCTTGAACTTGCTTGACCATTGTAATTCTGATTCTTAGGAGCTTTACATTCCCTTGAAAAATGACCATAACAGTTACAATTGAAGCATCTAGCCTTTGACTTGTCAAAACCAACTGTCTTGTTTGCATTTGGCTTGTAACTACGGTTCACATATGCATGATCTGAATTCGATATGCAACCATAACCATCTGCCAATTTAAGTCCATCTCTTCAACATCATCAGGATCCATTTCAAATAGGTCTTGAAGAACAACATCTAATTGAGTCAAATGACTTCCCTGATAAGCCTAAAAGCTTGCCATGAATGCAGTAAAAGCATTCTTAGTCTCATCATCTTGTAACAAGATGTTCATGACATCTTTTACTTTTCCTTGAACTGTTGAACTTGAACTTTGATTTTCTACTTAAGATTTCATTGGCTGAACTTGAACTCTTGGTGGAGATTGAGCTTGAGAGTAAATTGGTGAACTTGATTGATACGACGAATCAGTGTAAAAGCTAGCACCAACAAACAAATCACCGTCATCATCAGATTTAATAGCATCTTGAGCATAAAAAGCATTCTCAACTATGTTTGAAGGATTCACCACAAACTTATATTGAGCATGAGAACTTGATCTGTCAGTATTTCTTGAACTTTCATCGATTTCAACTTCTTCAATCTTTGCTATAAGAAGATCTAAATCCATTGGAAACTTTTCTGTGTGCTTCAACAAAGTCACTGTTTGTTTCCATTAGGATGGAAGAGCACTCTCATTAAAGTCTTGAAGATCTGTCTTGACACCAACATTTGTCATCTCAGTTGTTAGATGCACAAATCTATTCATCATTTGGTGTACAGATTCTCCAGAAATATGCTCAAACAGTTCTAATTGTCTGTTAGGGTTATTTCCTTGTTAAGATTTACTTTGTATTTTGTTTATATGTTTGTATAGTTTAGGGTTTATTGTGTATTTTCCTTAAACTTGTATTTTGTTGCTATAAGCATGTAGTGTGTGTGTGTGAGGAGAGAGGCTAGATCACTTTTACACTGTTAGAGAGAGAATTAACTGTGTGTGATTTTGTTTCTCCTGCACTTGTACTACGAATTGCTTTGATCATCAAATATACAAAGAGAATTATTAGTATGAATTGTGTTTGTGATTGAACTGTTTGTTTGTGCATGTGATTCTGATCATTTGAGTGATATTAACGATCCAATTGAACCTATCATTTGGTATCAGAGCTTTCGGTATCGTATTCTTCGCTGTTCTTAAGCAAAACACATCAATATTGCTCAAAATATCATGATCTGAATGAATTGTTCGTGTTTTTAGTTGTGATTTATCATCGCAATCACTCCTATACACAACGATTGTGCAGATTCCATAAGATTATCATCAGATCTGAGGAATTAAGAAGAATAGAAGAAGTTACTGTTCGATCAAATTTTTGCTCAATTTCATCAGATTTGATCATGTTTTGGATTGATTAAGATTAGGGTTTGATAATCGGACTATTTCACAGCTTGTGTGTGAATTTTGGACAATTTGGACAAATTTTAGACAAAACCCAGAAAATTCTCATGGAGAAAATGATGAACATTAAGAACTTGGTTGAAGATTAACTTGCCGGGTGAATATTTTGACTTAGACAATTTCCTTGGACTTAGATTTGAGAAGAAATTAGGTCCTGTATTGCCGTGTAAAGGAATTTGTTCTAGACGGGTGAAGAATTTGACTTGAAAAAGTGCTACTGTTCAGTCGGGTGATACACTGTTGTGCCGGGTAAAACACTGTTACGCCGGGTGAAGAACAAAAAGTCAGCCGGGTAATCATCAACTGTGTTGCCGGGTAAACAACTCTGCCGTGTGATCGAGTACTGTTCAGCCGGACAAAGACTTTTGCCGTGTCAAGATTCTGCCGGGTCAAGATCTATTGCCGTGTGAAGTTTTTCTAGTTGCCGGGTAACTGTTCATCCGGGTGAAGAAAAAAATTATTACAACTGTTGAGCCGGGTAACTATTTAGCCGTGTAAAGACTTTTTCCTGCCGGGTGAAGAACAAAGACACTGTTTAGCCGGGTGAAGAAGGATTTTCACTGTTCAGCTGTGTGACTCAACTTTAGTTGTTTTTAATATTTGTTTCTTATCTTGTCTTTAATTACTTGTCTTTATTTTAGTATTTTAATCATTTCTTTTCAAAAATCTACAAAAAACCAAAAATATTTTCTTTAAAAATTGTTAAAAATGGCTCCTACTGATGATTCTGATAACCGTGTTCCTAGACTTTTGAATCGTGCAGATTTCAAGAACTGGACTATCAGGTTGAGACATCATTTGTGTTCTATTGACAATGACTTGTGGAAGTCCATTGAAAAAGGTCCTCATATTCCAACTCAGACTGCTCCAGACAGTGCAAGTACCTACACCAAAGATTCTACTGAACCTTATCCAGAAGATAATTTGTCAGCAGGAGATTTGAGAAAAGTAAAGAATGATAGCAAGGCTTATTCTTTAATGTGCAAGGGATTGCCACTTCAAGTTCTGTCGAGATTGGATGCATATCAGACTGGTTATACATGCTTCAAAGCATTGAAGTCTATATGTGAAGGAGGAGAACAATTGAGAAGTTTGAAGAAATCTAAGTTGAAGAGACAATTGGAATTATTTGAACACATTAATGGAGAAACAGTACACCAGATGATGAACAGGTTTGTTCACTTAACTACTGAGATGTCAAACCTCGGAGTGAAGACTGAACTTCAAGACTTGAATGATCGATTGTTGAGTGCTTTACCATCATCATGGAAGCAAACTGTTACTTTGTTGAAACATACTGAGAAATTTCCAATGGAACTTGATTTGCTTATTGGAAAAATTGAAGAAGTTGAGATTTATGAAGGATCAAGAAATACTGATAGAGCAAGCTCACAAACTCAGTATAAGTATGTGGTAAATCATGCCAATACTGTGGAGAATGCTTTTCTTGCACAAGATGCAACGAAGTTTGAAGATGAGGGTGACTTATTTGTTGGTGCAAGTTTCTTTACTGATTCAGCATACTTTTCAAATTCACCAACTTATTCTCAACCTCAATCTCCACCAAGAGCTCAAGTTCAAAATCAGAATCAGAAGAATCAGTCAGACATTCAAAGTTCAAATGTTCAAGCTAAGGTGAAAGACGTAATGAATATTCTGCTTCAAGATGACGAGACAAAAACTGCCTTCACTGCTTTTATGGCAAGTTTTCAAGCGTATCAAGGAAGTCATTTAAGTCAAATGGACGTGGTCCTTCAAGACTTATTTGAAATGGATCCAGTTGATGTTGAAGAAATGGATCTTAATTGGCAAATGGTTATGGTTGCATATCGAACACAAAAGCATGCATATGTTAACCGAAGTTACAAACCTCATGCTAACAAGACAGTTGGATTTGACAAATCAAAGGCCAGATGTTTTAATTGTAACCAGTATGGTCATTTCTCAAGAGAATGCAAAGCTCCAAAGAATTTCAATGACCAAGCTAGTTCAAGCAATCAAGGTCAAGGTCAAAGTTCACAACAGTTTTCAAGCTACCAAAGCAGAAATCAACGTACTTTTCAGAAACCATATCAAAGTCTTCCCATGCCAGAACTGAAAGATGAAGGAAAGAAACCAGAAGACCAAACAAAGGCACTGGTAGTCAGCGTAAAAGATGGTTATGATTGGAGCGCATATGCAGAACAATTTACGTCTGATCTTACATCAAATCTGGCGTTGGTGTGTGAAATTGAAGAAGACTGGTCAGAAGAAGGGGATGGAAAGACGGTTGATAATGTGAGTGAAGATTCTGAAGATTATGACTGGAGTGCAAAGTCTGATCCTACTGAAGAAACTGAATCTGAAGTTGCGTTAATGGCTACATCCAATGAGTCTTCATCTTCTACTGAACAACCTAAGGTTAGTAATGACTTACCCCCTAACTATGTTCCATTGCCCCTAGATGTGAAAGAAAGGTTATGTTCCGAACAATGCATTCAACAGGTAGAACATTATCGAACTCATTCATTTAAAATTGGTGATAAATTAAGTAAACATGAAAAACTTCATGAACAACTTAAAATTGATCATAAAATTTCTGATGAGAAGATTTTGTCACTTAAAGAATCATGGAACAAAACTTTAAACGAACTGGAATTGGTAACCAAACAACTTGAAGAAATGACAAAGAACTTTGAACAAGAAAAAGTCGCACATGCTGTCACTCAAGTTGAACTAACAAAGGTTAAAAGTTGTAAAACCATGGTCAAACAACTGATCAAAGAAAGAGGTAACAAAAACAAAACCGGGTTGGGTTTTACTCATGAACCGATGCCAAATTCAATCACTCAAACCTTACCGGAAAACTTTAATGAATTTGATCATTCACCTGAAAATGAACGTAAATTCAAAGAAATTCAAAGAAGTAAATCCGAGTCCGAAGGATCTGAGGTGTTGATTGAAAGCTTGAGAGAAGAAGATGGAATGACAACTGAAGCTGACGATGAAGCAAGCAACAAATCTGACAACAAATTAGAGCCTGTTCTAATTCAACTCGTTGAATATCCAAAGCTTAATCCAGAACCAGAATCGGTGAAGGAAGAAGGTGAGTTTTCATGATACAATGATCCTGAATACATCAAGTGGAAGAAAGAACAAAAGGCGCAAGTTGCTGATCAGTTGATCAAGAAGCAAGAAGTGAAAAAGACTGAAGTTTCAACTGCAAAGAAGCAGAAATCGAAAGCTATGAACAATCAATCTGAAACGAAACAGTCAAAAGGCAAAAGTGTCTTAAAATCGAATGATAACACCAAAGCTCAAAGTGTTAAAACTGACAAAGTTAAACCTGTCAAGAAAGTGTCAAAAGGTAAAAACATCAAGTTTGTGTCTGCAGGAACGTTTGATTTGAACGGATCTTATGGTAAACCAAACAATTCTCCAATCAAATCTAACTCTGGTCTGAAAACAGGTTCAGGTCCTAAGTCTTCCGCTGTCAATGATAAGAGAATTGAAAATAAAAAGGTAACCAAACAGAACAGTTTAAAATCGAACCAAAGTCCCATGCAATCAAAATCTCAAACAATGTCTCCACAAAAGAATGTTAATCTAAAACCGAATAACCAAGATAATGAATCACGTTTTGGTTCAACATCAAAAGTTAACAATCGGCTCTTTAGGATTAGCAAGAAACATTGTGAAATTTGTGATAGGTATAATCATGCAACTGCTGAATGCTTCTTTAACAGGTACTGCAGTTTCTGTGATAAAAGAAATCATTCTTCAGAAGAATGTTTCTATAACAAATTTTGTGATATTTGTGAGAGAAGAAACCATGACACAAAGGATTGTTTCTTTCGATCAAACTCAACTAGAGAAATGACTCCGTTTTCAAAAATTAACAGAAATCATTCATTTGGTTTTCAAAATATGAGTCAATGTCATTCTCCGGTTTTGAGAAATTTCAATCGAAACAATTCTGTTTCTAACTTGTCAAGAAGTGTGCAGGTTAACAGTTTTAAGCCAAGAGCTTTGATGGTGAGAAATCAAAAGTTTGAAAATAACCTTGATCCTAAGTTAGAGGAAAGGTTTAGTGCTTTGAGGAGAAAGCAATTAATAAACGCCAATGGACGAAACAATAGTTATCAGCATCAAAATCTCATGAACGAAACAAATTTTCAAAATATTCAATATCAACAAGTTACTATTGTAGATAGATTCGGAAAACCCAAGACCGTGTGGGCCTGGGTTGACCAAACTAACTAAGTGATTGTTGAATTGCAGGTACGCCCAAGAAGACCTATCAACTCGTGGTTTGTTGATAGTGGGTGTAGCCGGCACATGACAGGCAACCATGCCTTGCTTCAGGATTTCAAGCTGAAAAATGGTACACACGTCGCATTTGGAGGTGATGCGGGTGGTAAAATCACAGGAGAAGGAACTGTTTCGAATGGGGTCATAAGTTTTGATAAAGTCAACTACTGTGCACAGTTGAACTTTAACTTACTTAGTGTATCTCAAATCTGTGATAAATCTTATTCAACTCTTTTTGATGATTCTTTCTGTTATATTCTTAAACCAGGTTTCAAGATTGACAATGAGTGGGTAGTGGTGAAAGCTCCAAGAGATCGTGATGTATACAAATTGGATATGTCGCAGATTGATGCCGAAACCGAAACAACCTGTCTCATTGCCCATGCTTCAAATGATGAGAGTCAGCTTTGGCATAGACGGCTGGGACATTCCAACTTCATAAACATGAACCGTTTGGTAACTGGAAATCACGCTGTGGGAATCCCATCGAAGAAATTCTCCACAACTGATCTCTGTCCAGCATGTTTGAAGGGAAAACAGCATAGGATGTCTTTTAAGACCAAGCAAGAAAACTCCATTTCAAAACCCTTGCAGATGCTACATATTGGACCAACAAATGTGCAAAGCATTGGAAAGAAGTCTTACTGTTTTGTCATTATTGACGATTTCACTAGATTTTCTTGGGTTTATTTTTTGCATGCTAAATCTGAAACAGCTGAATTATTAAAAGAATTTATCATCAAAGTTGAAAATCAATTGGAATGCAAAGTTAAAGTTTTAAGAAGTGATAATGGAACTGAATTTAAGAATGCTAATGTTGATTTATTTTGTGCAGAAAAGGGGATTGCCAGACAATTTAGTGCTCCGAGAACGCCTCAACAAAACGGGGTTGCGGAACGGAAAAACCGGACACTAATTGAAGCTGCAAGATCCATGCTCGCAGATGCCAAAATCCCTATCACTTTTTGGGACTAAGCTATTGCTACTGCGTGTTTTGTACAAAATAGAACATTATTAGTGCATGATAAACAGAAAACTTCTTATGAGTTGTTATTTGGAAGGAAACCAAATATTTCTTACTTGAAAGCATTTGGTTGTCCGGTATCGATTTAAAATTTGAATGATCATCTCGGGAAGTTTGAGTCAAAATCTGACGATGGATTTTTCCTAGGTTATTCGTCTGTTTCTAAAGCTTATCGAGTTTTTAATAGCAAAACAAATACTGTTATTGAAACTATAAACGTCAAGTTTTTAGAAAATTCGTTTCCGTTAGTGGCTCATGGTCCCGAATGGTTATTTGATTTAGATTCATTATCGAAGTCCTTCAATTCTAACTTATTTGATTTTTCAGGAAAAACAAACAAAGAATCAGGTGACTTGGGATGCTTTAGTGACGATTCTGATAATGACGAGGATGGAAGTCTCAACTCTGAATATCCATTCATGTCTTTTCACAATCCTGATCATGTCAAATCTAGTCAAGATCCGGGTCCTTCTGATTCTCATGAAGATCAAGAATCGAACAATCGTGAAGAAGATGTGATTTCTCCTAATGATGGTGGATCTGTTCAGAATCAACCATCATCAGATCCGAATGTTGAAGTTATTCCAGAATCTTTTGATTACTTCATCAATTCACCGGATCAAGTCCCGAATTTCACACCGCATACTTCGACCATACTACAAGATCTACCAAATCTGAATACTTCTAATCTGGAGAGTCAAGTGCAAGGAGGTGACATACCAATTCATCAAATTCACAAGAAACATCCTGTCTCTCAGATTATTGGACCGTTGAATCAGAGAACTACAAGAAGTCAGACAGAGCAAGCAAATGTTTGTCTTTATTCGTGTTTTCTATCTCAAGTGGTGCCAAAGAACATTTCAGAGGCGCTGCAAGATAACAGTTGGATTGAAGCCATGCAAGAGGAATTACTCCAGTTTTGCAAACAGGAAGTTTGGAAACTTGTGGACTTACCTGAAGGAGAGAACGCAATTGGTACAAGATGGTTGTACAAAAACAAGCCAGACGAACGTGGCATTGTAGTGAGAAACAAAGCAAGACTCATTGCACAGGGATACACTCAGGAAGAAGGCATTGATTACGAAGAGGTGTTTGCTCCAGTCGCAAGACTTGAAGCCATACGCGTTTTTTTTGCATATGCTTCCTTCATGAAGTTTAAAGTATTCCAAATGGACGTCAAAGGTGCTTTCTTGTATGGACCAATTACAGATGACGTATATGTCAGACAACCTCCGGGTTTTGAAGATCCTGACTATCCTCATCGTGTATACAAGTTGAGTAAAGCTCTATATGGTCTACACCAAGCTCCGAGAATCTGGTATGAGACATTATCCAAGCATTTACTAGAACATGGATTCACAAGAGGACAGATTGATCCAACTTTGTTTATGAAGAGGGAAAATGACGACTTATTGTGTGTTCAAGTTTATGTGGACGATATTATCTTCGGATCGACCAGTGCGTCAATGTGCAAAGAATTTGAAGAAATCATGAAGTCTAGATTCCAGATGAGTTCTATGGGGGAGATTAACTTCTTTCTTGGATTACAAGTGAAACAGTCTGCTGACGGAATTTTCATCAATCAATCAAAATTTGTTGAGAAGTTGTTGAAGAAATTCAAGATGCAAGATTGTCAAACAATTCGAACTCCATCTGATGTGAATTGCAAGATTCAACCTGATCCAAAGGGCAAAGCAGTTGATCAAACACTATACAGATCAATGATCGGTTCTCTGATGTATCTTACTGCATCAAGACCAGACATCATGTACGCTGTGTGTGTATGCGCCAGATACCAGTCAGATCCGAAAGAGTCACATCTTGTTGCTGTGAAGCGTATATTCAGATATCTTAAAGGGAAACCAAATCTTGGGTTATGGTATCCTTACGAAGGAAATTTTGAATTATATAGCTATTCTGACAGTGATTTTGGTGGTTGTGCTCTTGACAGGAAATCGACAACTGGTGGATGTCAAGTTTTGGGTCCAAGGCTTGTCTCTTGGCAATGCAAGAAGCAGACCAATGTTTCTGTATCCACAGCTGAAGCAGAGTATATCGCTGCATCTGCAGGATGTTCTCAGGTTTTATGGTTACAAAATCAGTTGCTTGACTACGGGTTTAACTTTCTAAAAACTCCTATTTACATAGACAATACTGCTGCTATGTTCATAACTGCTAATCCTGTTCAACATTCTAAAACCAAACACATCGAAATTAGATATCATTTTTTAAGAGACAACTCTGAAAAGGGTTTAATAATTTTGATTAAGGTTCATACCGACAAACAACTGGCAGATCTTTTCACAAAATCCTTTTTGTCAGGACGGTTTGAATTCTTAATTCAATCTATAGGATTAATCAATCATGATTGATTCTATTTTTCGAAAAACAAACAAAAATCGAAAATATAAAAGCCAAAAATATAATAAGTTGATGTTATGTTTTGATTCCTTTGTCTTTTATTTTATATTTTGCATTGTGTGTGCTTGCGTGAAAAAGAAAATAGAAAAGCAAAAACAAAATATAAAAGCAAAAAGAAAAGAAAATATCATGTCATAAGAATCTATATTGCAAAAAGTGAGAAATGATAGTTACACTAGACATTATTTGTTACATCATTTTTAATAAAGAATGATGAATGTTAATTGATGTGCTAGACAGCTCAGGCAATTAGACTGAAAAAGTAAGTTGATTGTTGACAAACATAAACTTAATGATCTTTGTGTTAAGTTCCATTGTTATACATGTCTAGATATATATCTCTTGATACATTGCTTGTGATGATAGTTGTGCATGATCGGGTAACGATGTAGTCTATTCAGTGTGATGAACCGCATCGTGAGCTTCTTTGTTGTGGTACCCACAGACCTGAAGTCTCACACGAAGTCTCTTTTGAGCTTCAAGGTGCAGCAAAAGATTCCAAAATGGAACAAAAAGAGTCCCAAATGTGGACCAACACCAAACAAAAAAATTCCAAAAAGGAATTCAGAAGATTCCCAAGGGGAACGATAGGAAAGAAAAATTCCCAAAGATGGAATTAAAAAGAAGTCCCAAAGTGGACCAAATCCGAATAGAACCCAGATTCCACACTGTGTATGACTGTAAGTGACCAGGTTTTGTGCAATATGCATTCAGGTGGTGTTTGATAAGGAAATATGTTGACATATGTATACATGTGGGTCACATAAGTCATTCTAATCGAACCTTAAATATCATCATGATACTGAAAAAGTAAGTGTGTCAACTCGAGCTAATTGGTATGTTTTCATATCATCACTCAATCAAACATAAGTCAAATGTCTATTCAAAACTTGCAAAACATGTTCAGATAATGTGTGGTATGATCTCACTGCGATATTATGATTCATTGCATTGCATATGTCTTTATTTTAATGTGTGTGCTTTGTGTGTGCAGGCATTTGGAATCATTATTGATACATCAACATCCTTGTTAAACTTAAAAATTTCAAGAAATTTCAAGTTTAGGGGGAGAATAAATTGAAGAAAAATATCTACAAAAATCCAAAAATATTTGTTTTGAATAAGTGTGTTTTGAATGAACAAGGTTATGTGGTATGAAAAGCAAAGGTATTGGATGTGTTAAAAACAAACCCAAGGTCTTGTAATTTGTTTTTAAGAAATTGCTTCGGGATATAGAAAAATTGGTTGTGCAAAAACATTTTTGAAAAAGAAAAGAAAAATGAATTTTAATTGAAAATTAATGTTGTTGCAATGTTTAATGTTGTTTGATAATTAATATGACAAACATTCTTTTTAAGGATAACTTGTCTAATTAATATGTCGGAGAATGTTGCAGGTGCAATAAATGATGTTGAAAAGGTCAACAGACGAGAAAAAGTGAAGAAATCGTTCAAGGGTTGTAGCCGGGCAAAGTTATCAGATATAACTATTCTGCCAGGTAAAGAACTGTTTAGCCGGGTAAAGTTGTAAGTCTGATACATGCCGGGTGATTGAGGAAAAGGTGAAGATATTATGACCACTGTACAGCCGGGCAATGATCATGTCAAATACAGCCGGGTGAAGGTCATAGATATCTTGCCGGGTGACAAGTGTTTACTATACAGCCGGGTAAAAGAGAAATCTTCTTGCCGTGTAAAGGTATGACACTGTGTTGCCGGGTAATGAAGAAGGTTGCCGTGTGAAGAAGGTTGCCGTGTGAAGAAGGTTGCCATGTGAAGAAAGTTGCCGTGTAATGAAGAAAGCAAGCCGGATGAAGAAGGAAAGCAACTGTGTTGCCGGGTGATGAAGAAATATTGCCGGGTGATGTTGAAGATAACTATTCTGCCGGGTGATGAATAAAAACCCATCAGGTGTAGTTGTTCCTAACCTTTACCCGTCACTACAGTGACTTACCCATCTCTACAGTGCTTGACCCGTCAAGTGTTTTTCACATGTTTGTGACTTGTTGTATGTACTTGACCCGTCACTACAGTACATGACCCGTCACTACAGTACATGACCCGTCACTACAGTACTTGAACCGGCAAGGCTTATTGGGCCTATTTTGCTTACCCGTCCCTTTTGTTGACCCGGCACTTAAAGTTTGACCTAAATTTTTGACGATACAAAAGACCGCCTCTTCACAAACACTTATCATTTCACATATTCACTTTCACACAAATCCTCTGAACTTAAAATCGTTGTGTTATCATATTCAATCGTTTGCTCTATAACAAGGTTGATCGATTGGATAAGGTAGTGATTAAGTGTTTTTGACCTAAATAGACCTGCAAATCAACTGAAAAAAGGAAAAACGATGATGAACAGTGTTTTGGACTTTGAATCGACACTTTGATTTTGTGTATTAAAACTTAAATCGAATGTTGTTTTAGGGTTAAAATCTGTCGATCATCAACATTCAACCACTCATTTGCACCAAAACACCTTAAAATCAACTGAATCACTCAAAATGTTCTTAACTGATAAAATCGCCATTGATGAACTTTGAAGCTTTTAAAAGTTAAACATCAAAACGATGGTATATCTGTTTAAAAGTGTTTAAACTTGTTAAAACTGAACCAAAACATGATAAATATTTTCATCATAACATTGTCAAAATTTTGCCTAAGTGATTAACAGTTAAAATTGAAACATGAAGTATAATCTTTAAGATTCAAAGTTGTTTGATTAAAAATGATGAAAATCAGGTTATTAGAACAATTTAGGATTTAAAATGATTATGTGAATGTTTTGCTTTCTAACTTTTATTTAAACACTTATGAAAATTTTGATATGTTTAATGAAGAATCTAACACATGTGTCTTGTTTTGTGTTTGTTTGTGTTTTTAACAGATGGAGAATCTCAAGTTTGAGCCTAAACATAATCTAGTGGCATGTTTAGATGAATCAATTCCTGAAACAGATGGTTACAGGGATATGATTAAGTTCATCAAGAGGACTAAATATGTGTATGCTATATGTGCCAAACCGGTCATATATGCTAGGCTGATTAAGAGTTTTTGGAGGACAGCAGAGGTTGTCAGAGATGAGAATGGTGTTGCTGTGGTCAGAGGGAATATTACTAGAGATTGGTTACTGACAGTTTCTGAAGAATCAATTAGACATGCCCTGAGGATTGATGAAGATGAGATTGGTATGATGGATGAGTTGACTATGGATGAGTGCAAAGCGTGTTTTGTTAATATGGGTCATCCACCTGTATTTCCAAAATCATAGTTTTATAGGGCTAAGTTGGGAAGGAAGTATAAGTTGCTGTGTTATGTTGTGCAACAATGCATGTCCAGGAGGAGTGCAGGCTTTGATAACTTCCCTTCAGATATTGCTTCACCAATTGTTGCCATAGCAGAGAACAAGCCATTTAACATGTCGAGATGGATTATGAATGGCTTTGTTTTTAACTTGGTGAAAGGAAAAAGATTTAAGTTTCTCATGTACCCGAGATTCTTACAACTGATGATAAACATTGCCTATCCTATCATCAGAAATGAAGGTTTTTCTGGAGGTATTTTATACACTGAGGACATGAACGATCTATCTTACCGAAAGATGAGTATCGGGAATGTGCCTGATGTGGAGTTATTTGACTATATGAGAGATATAGCCAATAATGAAGAAGAAGTTGGAGTAGTCTATCATCACATTTCGAATGGAGAGATTGTAAATCCAATGGATATTGTTGATAGAGAAATTGATGAAAGTGATGATAATCCAAAAGATGAAGAAGATGATTGTGACAATGATGAGGATAACGATAGTGATGATGAAAATGATGATGGTGGTGATGATGCTGAATCTGAATCTAATTCAGAGGAGGCTGAACCAATGGAGACTGAGATAGAGGAAATTGAAACTGTTGAGATAGAAGAACCTGCTGAGGTTGCTTCTGTGGTTGAAGAAGTTGTTGTTGAAGTTCCAAAAGACATTGCTGTTAAGTATGTTCGAAGAAAGAGGTCAAAACCTATTGATGAGACTGTGATTGTTGAGCCTGAAGAGATTGATGTACTTCAGATTGCTCAGGAGGCAATGGCCGAAGCTGAGACTATAGCACAGATAGTTGAGGAAGCTGATGCTGGCGTTGCTGATCCTAATGTTGTTGATATTCCCACCACATCACCACAAGTTGCTGAAAATGTTGAACAAGGTTTGGAGTCTTCACCAAACGTTGTGTCAAAGACTGATGAAACTGAGAATGAGAAAGAGAAACGTATTGCAGAATTAGAGGATATGGTGGCAAAGCTTATGGAAGCTAATGATCTGTTGAAAGCTTCAAATGAACGCAAAAAGAAAAGATTTGATGAGTATTGGGATATTCACAATCAGAATTTGAAAACCTTCAAGAAGTTAGATGAGGATCATGTGAAGTTAGTTGATGAACATTTGAAGTTGAAAGATGATTATGATAGACTGAAAGAGGAGTATGAGAACCTAAAGTATGATTATACTGAGGTTAAAGCTGAGTGTAATACGTTGGAGGCAGAAAAAGAAATGCTGGAAAAAGAGTTGGAGGAGACTAAACCGAAGAAGGCTGGCTCATCATCAGACAAAGATTTTTCTGATGAAGTAATGGAAGTGACTGAATCGCATGTGCCTAAAGTTTATTTGACTAGAGCTAGAGGTACTTCGAATGCTGGTATTTTGGTAGAATCACCAATCATCATTCCCGATGAAGCTGTTGCTGATACTGTCAATATGGACAAAGCTGAGGGAAAGAGGAAGATAGATGCAATACCTGAAATTTTTGGTGATGAAGAAAGTTCAAAAAGGGCGAAAATTGATGAAACAGTGCAGATTGAGCCGATTCAATCTGTAGCTGTAGTTGAGTCTGAGAAAACTGATGAGGAGGTGACTGAAACTGAAACTGCCAAAACAGTTCAGATTGAGCCGATTCAATCTGAATCTGCTGCTGACACTGAAGTAGTTAAGCTGACAGATAGTGAGAAGGAGGTTGGCTCTGAGGAAACAGTTCAGATTGAGCCGATTCAATCTGAAGCTGTTGATATGCCTGAAACTGAAGCTGAAGTTGCTAGTCAGTTTGAGCCGGTTCAAACTGACGATGCACCTATGATTGAAGCATTGGATGATCTAGATGACATAGATTTTACTGAGTCTGAGGATGAAGCTGAGCCAGTACAGAATGTTGTTGAAGAAATACCTGATGATTTGGATCAAAGGTTTGCATACCTTGAGAAAATGAAGTATAATGATGTATTTTTGAATGGGTTGACGGTGAGTCAGATAAATGAAGAGTACGAGAAATGCATGATTCATCAAGATAAAGCTGAAGCTGATAAGAAAGAATTTGTGATTGAGATGGGAGAATGGACTCCGATGCAAGAAAGCCTAAACATAGAAGATTTACCTCCGACTGAGCTTTATCATCAAAACCCAGATGAGATGTCTGCTTCAAATATGCGTAGTTGGTTGAGTTCGAGAAACTATCCGTACAAAACTTTGAAAAGATTGAAGTCTGAATCACTAAGGAAGATTGTGGTTAGTTTCATGAAGACGGAGAAAATGTACAACAGAATGTTTTATTTGGACTATAACAATCCGCAATACTTTGAGTTGACAAAAAGATTCAAGGTGCTTGGTCCAAAAGAAATTCCAGTGATGGCGTTACCTGAAGATGCTCACAAAAAGAGGCACGAATTGATTGATATGTTCCCTAGCGAAGTGAAAGCATACAACATACCAAGGAATGTTAGAGAGTCTTGGCATAAGTCAGCAACAGCAGGTGATGTGGTGAGGTCACTGCTGAGCAAAGGTCAATCCATTGCTGAGTTGCTTGATTCGATGATTGTGCCTGAGAAAAATAAGAAGGTGAAGATAATCGCTTGGAAATATGATGAAGTGTTTGACGCTTTCATGATTAAGAGAGTGAATGGTTTATGTGATGTATACCATTACTTCTCGAGTATCTTTAAGTTGGAAGTTCAGGACTTAAAGGAGTTACACAAATTAAGGTTGATAAATCACATGCGTGCTGAGCGTGGTGATAAGTGTGTAATGCTTCTTGATGCCGGGATTGCTAGACCACCGAAGTTTCTGGATTTTAGAGGCCAACAAGAAGATTCAGCATATGTGCAAGCAAAGAAACAAAGGAAGAAGAAAAGATTGGTTGTGACTGAAGACATGTATCTAGAAGAGTTTTCGGACGAATACTTTGACAAAGTGACGGATCCTGGACTGAAAGTGATTGATGGAACTCAAATGACAAAGCCGATACTTAGAGTTTTCTATAATCAAGAAACCTTTGAGTTGAAGCTTGTTCGGAATTTGGAGAATTGGGACAAGGATATGATTACTCTTTTCAGTACTTTTGAGTTGAAGCTGTTACATCCGTCCTATATAGACTTTTTGAGGAGCTACAGAATGGAGAAGTGTAAGGATAAACTAGCTGAAGCTGACAGAAAGTTATTTGTGGTAATGATTGAAGTAATAGCTGCTGCAACTGAAAAGATACGTGTGAGAAAGGCTTTGCTAAACTCTAATCTTGTGAGGGTGGATTTACCAGAGATAGAGTATATGAGGATATCTAGGAAAGGAACCTTGGAGGTGAAAGTCAAAGGCCAGGAGATGCCATTCGAATTTTATGCTAATATTGACTTTGCAGGTTTGAATCTGGATTCGCTTAGACGCATGAATGCTTTACCAATTCTGACAAATGAGTCCAAGCCGAGACAAGCTAAAATCGCTGAAAAGTTCAAGTCCTGTATTGAAGAAGCTTTGAAGGAACAAGAAGAGTATAAAGGACGAGAGTTGCTGAATGTCAAAGATGAACCGGAAGAATGGTAGAAAAAGATTGATGCTGATCAAAGATGAAAAAGATTGAAGATTTTGCTGAAGATCCAAAGATAAATCTTAGGGGAAGTACTGTTAGGGTTATTTCCTTGTTAAGATTTACTTTGTATTTTGTTTATATGTTTGTATAGTTTAGGGTTTATTGTGTATTTTCCTTAAACTTGTATTTTGTTGCTATAAGCATGTAGTGTGTGTGTGTGAGGAGAGAGGCTAGATCACTTTTACACTGTTAGAGAGAGAATTAACTGTGTGTGATTTTGTTTCTCCTGCACTTGTACTACGAATTGCTTTGATCATCAAATATACAAAGAGAATTATTAGTATGAATTGTGTTTGTGATTGAACTGTTTGTTTGTGCGTGTTATTCTGATCATTTGAGTGATATTAACGATCCAATTGAACCTATCATTGTCTCTTCAGTTTCTGCTTCTTGAGACTTCTTAGCTGTTCTCCTCCTTCACTAATTGATTTCAATACTTTGAATAATGTGTAGCCAGTTTGATAAGCATCCAGTCTTGACAACACTTGAAGTGGTAGCCCTTTACACATTAAGGAATAAGCCTTACTGTCATTCTTGACCTTTCGTAAGTCTTCACCTTGTAGATTATCTTCAGGATACGGTTCAGTTGAATCTTTTGTGTAAGTGCTTGCACTATCAGGAGCAGTCTGAGTAGGAATATGAGGACCTTTATCAATAGACTTCCACAAATCATTATCAATAGAGCATAGATGGTGTTTCAATCTGATTGTCCAGTTCTTGAAATCTGCACGACTAACCAACCTTGGTACACGATTATCAGAATCATCAATAGGTGCCATTTTAAATTTAAAAGAAAATATTTTTGTGTTTTTGTTGATTTTTGAAAAGAAACAATTAAAATTTAAACATAAAGACTATTTTTAAGTGAAGAAATAAGAGTTGATGTGACCAAACAGTAATGAAGTAAGATAATACAGTTTGAAACAACTAAAATAAGTCACGCGGCTGAACAGTGACAACTTCACACGGCGGAACAGTGATTTGTCTTCTTCACCCGGCTGACTAGTACAGGTATGAAGTCACACGTCTGAACAGTTGCAAGTCTTCAAACAATATAAATCTTCACGCGGCTGAACAATGTCACTCGGCTGAATAGTCACACGGCTTGATGAATGTCACACGGCTGAATAGTGATAACTTGACACGGCTAATCTTGACACGGTTGAATAGTGAATCACCCGGCTGAACAGTTGTCAAAATTTTCACCCGGCTAGAACTTGTCACGGCTGAAAAAGTCATGACCCGGCTGAACAGTAACAAGATGACCCGGCTATGTATAAAGTTGATCACCAGGCTGAATAGTTGTTCACC
Source organism: Tagetes erecta (assembly GCA_030867185.1). Taxonomy (NCBI): domain Eukaryota; kingdom Viridiplantae; phylum Streptophyta; class Magnoliopsida; order Asterales; family Asteraceae; genus Tagetes; species Tagetes erecta. Next base: position 7,854,491 of record CM061497.1, on the reverse strand, counting down.
CGGCACAACAGTACACAGATTTTACTTGAAAATTCTTCACCCGTCTAGACAAAATTACTTCACACGTCCGCATAGGACCTAATTGTTCACAAAACTAAGTGCAAAAGTTTGTCTAAGTCAAAATAATCACCCGTCTAGTACTTCTTCATCCTGTTCATCATGTTCATCAACATCTTCATATAAATTTACTGAATTTTAACAAAAATTGTCCAAATCGTCCAAAAATCACACACAAGCAGTGATTTATACCGATTATCAATCCTCAATATCAATCAATCCAAAACATGATCAATTTTCTATGAATTTTGAGCAAAATTGATCGAACAGTAAACTTCACTTTTCTTCTTAATTCCTCAGATCTGATGAAATCTGATGGAATCTGCACAATTGTTGTGAATTAGAAATGATTAAGATGATGAATCAGATCTAAAGACAGCAACAGATCATTCAGATCATGATTTGAGCAGTATTGATGTGTTTTTGCTTGATGAATAGCGAAGAACACACAGTACCAACAGCTCTGACACCAATTGATAGGTTCAGTTGGATCGGTACTGGCACAAATCAGAATGATCTAAGTACGAAAACAACAATTCAATCAACAACACAATCCATTACTAAATAATTCTCTTGTATTGATGATCAAAGCAAATAGTTGCAGTACAAAGTGCAGGAGAATACAATCACACACACAGTTTCTCTCTCTTTGGTGTATTGGTGATCTAGACTCTCCTCTAACACACACTAGCAACATGCTTTATACATCACTACTTAAAGAAAATACAAAATTAACCCCAAACTGTACAAACTAGTACAAAATAAGAATAAAGTAAATCTTAAACACGGAACGAGCCCTAACACTTCACTTAAAATCACTAAACTTGTGGTTGTTATTAACCTTGAGAAGGACGAATGACAAAGTAAATTTAAAGAAACATCAGTCCAATATGAACATGAGGCAAGTACTCTTGATATCTTAGAGCTGAAAGAAAAATATACTCATCTTTTGTGGATGGTTCGAACTTAAATTCAAAGAATGAAAAGTTAGACGTTGAATTAACAGAAAAGGAAGCTTTACTGCATAAATACAAGGTGAATCTGCATTAGAACCCGCAAGTTCACAATGAGCTGACAGCAAAGTATGAAAAACTAGTGAAGAGTTTGTGTTGATAAAAGTAGAGAATGTTAATCCTAAGGCTGATTTGGAACTAATGAAGCAACAAGAATCCAAAGTTCTCGTATTATCAAGTGATAAGGAGTTTGTTCTGGAGGCAGACACTGAGGTTGCCCATGTAGAATCTCATATTGTTACCAGATCTAGAAGGTTTGTTAGTGAAGCTTGATAAACCGAATCTAAGCTTGGATCTTATAATTCATCAATATGTTTGATTAGAAATGGAATAGAGATGGGAGGTGTTGTGATCCAATCAATCATGCACACATGAACACAAACCTAATTGAATGTTGTATGGATTTCATTGATGTAAAGAATAATAATTACAATTGAGCAAAGATACATCTAGAGATCATATTTGGAGCCATGGTCTTCACTAGCCGCTTCTAGAAAGACCTGATGTCACTTTGACATTTTGACTTTGACTTTTATATTCTTGCAATCAACCATGATCTCTAAATTGATTTACAAGGATCACAATATAACTTGTAGATCATAATTTGGTTAGTTTGAGTTTCATAAAGTCCAATAATACTCCCCCTAAACTCAAACTCACCAAATCTATCAAATATCTTCTTGATTTAATGAAGACTCAACACTCTTCATTGTAGTTCTCCCCCTCACAATAAGCATCTCCTAAGTTAGTTAATTCAAATGATGGAATCTCTTGAGGACACTTTTTCGTATCGGATATGTGTTGTATCTTCTTGATTACATACCATATCACACTCTAAGGATTAAAAAGCATAGGCATAAGATGAGGCTTCGAACTTCAACCAAGAACATCAAATCATTCATCAAACCGAAGAGAATACCCAATAAGTTCACCAATTCATGAATTTTCAAGCAATTTGTGATCAAGAAGTTCATTGATGTATTCTTTTTCTTTTTATAGCTTGTTACATCAATTTAGTTGCTGCTGTCAAACCATATCAGCTGCTACTGATGTGTTGATCATGCAACTGCAGCATGCTACTTTACTCTAATCAGAATAGGCTGCCGGTACACATATTTGCTTCTTCATAGAGTTGTTGTTCTTTTCATACACCATTAGTTGCTAAAGCAAGTCTGCTTCAATTTAGTTGCAATCTGCAGCTGATTTTGACCCATATCAAAACACATATGAGATGCTGTTGATCTGCACAACCATAAACACAGCTGCTAATTGATCATTATTGCAGCTGCTAATATTCTGTTTTATAGTACTTTTGCTGATACATTCAAGATCATGCTGCTGTGATTTTGATCTTTTAATTATGCAAACACACATCTTGATTGTTTCATCAGCTGCACTGTTGTCTTTATCTTAACCGGCTGCTGCAATTTTGTGGTTTATGTAATCCAACTTCTAATCGCAGTTGGTCTTCGTTAATATGATCTGCATCAAATCATATAAATTTCTGCTGCTGCAACCTTCACACATGCTTACTGTTGATCTGTATCTCGTTATCCGGATTGCGTTAGCAACATTCACACATATGTCGCTGCAAATTCTGCTGAACTAGATGTTGTTGGATTTATGTTGATGTGATCTGCCTTATTGATCACCTCAACTATAACAATTGTTGCTTGTTGCTGTGTACTATTTGAGCGTTTTATGTGCATGTAGCTGCTGCACATTCAACTCAAACAGTTTAACATCATGTTACTGCTGATTTCTTATGCTTTCCATCATAACAAGTTGCAAGCAAATGTTACTTCTATTCATCGATTTTACACAAACATTCACTGGAGTAACAAACGTGCTGTTGTTGTATGATGTGCATCTGAATGCATCATGTTGCATGTTAATATTCAATCATAACCATCAATACGTGCAGTACATCATGCTATTCACTTTTGCTACAGATAGTTGCTTGTTATAAGTCTGCAGATCGATATGATCACCATACACATCATGTATTTGGTTGCTGCTATTAGTTTATAATATCAAATAAGTCTTGTTTAGTATGCTGTATAAAAACATAAGGACCTAGTGTGTAAATTACTGCATCAACATTTGTCGATAACTGTTGACCAGCAGTTATTATGGTTAGTTACCAGCAGTTTATACACACCAACAGTTATGACTGTTGGAAGAACCGTTTGGTTGTGTATATATATGCATCACATCAATGTAAACATTATCACTTATATATAATATATTACTATCCATTCTGCAAGTACTGTTGTTTATATATTTTGTGTGAAACAATGGTGAAATCAATTTACAACAGAAGATGTACAGCAACTCCAATCTCTAACAAATGGCATCAGAGCACAGGATTCAATCGTGGGAAGAGGGTGATCGATCAAACAGGAGACAGAAGAACTTGGAAGGGATCCGAGCACATTTGGTTGAAGACCCGACACAACGAAAATTTCAAAAGAAGTTCGAGACCTGTCAACAGGCGCGATGTGTTTGACAGGTCTGAACATTTGAAGATTGGAAAGAAGCGGGTAAAAAGGTGAGGCAGAGAATCTGCGTGAAAATTGGCAAGGGCTATATGTTTTAATTGCAACGTGAAGGGGCATGCTTATTGGAACTGCCCTGCCAACACAACCAACCACAAATCATATCGATCATCAAACTGTGACAAAAGAAAGAATTTGCAGATTCAAGGCCAATGCAGAATGGATTGGTCGTCAAATCATACTCAAGATAAAAAGGTACATATAGACACCACCTTTACAGTAAATGGGATAGAAAATGGGGACTGGAATAATATTTGGTATATTAGTGACTCGATAGAGAAACATGTCACACCAAATAGAAATTTTATTATAAATCTCAGTCCATGTTACAAAACAGAAAGATGGAAGGATGAGTATGTGTTCATAATGGGAATTGGAAAGGCTGAACTAAGTCAAAATGAACAAATACTCACTGTTCCAGAAGTGTCATATGTTACCAATGTTGGTCTAAATGTTTTGAGTCTACCAAAGTTGGTCTCACAAGGGTTTTTAGTTGAAATTATGGGTAGCAAATGCAGTCTACGCCATATATCAAAAGGTATTGGTGAAAGTAGCAAAACTATGGGAAAAAGGAAGATAGAAATGGATAATTTCATGAAAGAACTTGAAAAGGAGACAACAATTGGTATGACAAAAAGAATGTTAAGTGGGTATGTCACCGAGCAATGTAGCAAAATTGGAGAATCATCGGGAAAAGGATTCTATGGTGATACTCACTCAAATCAAAATGAAGTATTAAAGAAGATGGTTGACTTTATTGATACGGCTCTTATAAGGAAGCAAACTTATGCCGAAAGAGTACACTACGTGAAGGAATTTGATAAATTGGTAAAATGTTTTTATGGTGAGTACTTAAAGAGCCCAAATCAGAAAACAATACCACCAATTGTTGCTATGGTTTTATAGTGAGTACTTAAAGAGCCCAAATCAGAAAACAATACCACCAATTGTTGCTGGCAGAAAAGTATGCCTACTAGATCTACTAAGGATTGTCAAAGAACGAGACGAAGCAGGGAAGATTCTGGTTCGAAACCAATGGAGTCATGTGGCGATGGCAATGGGTTTTCCAGGAGAGTATGAAACAGAAATAGAAGAGTGTTATGTTTACAATCTGCAGCAACTTGACATTCACTATGAAACAGGGAAGGAATCATTGAAGTTTGATGAACATATGCAATCAAAATCAAAGGAGGAACACGTGTTATGGAAGGGAAAAAGAAGGATGATAAATGTGAAATCTTTTAATGGCTTCATCGAGTTCATGAAGATGACGAAACATATACCAACAGTTTACAAACACAAAAACGTGTTCACTCAAAAGTTTAATGAAATGATTATGTGGTTTCATGAAACCTACATGGATAGCACATTTGATGTAATTATACCACCCAAGATTGGAACTTTGAAAGTTTGTCTGTTCGAATTATACATGTTGATTGAAAACATGGGAGGTGGAGAAACAATTACCAACCAGGGAAAGTGGGATGAAGTTGCAAAGAGATTTGGTTTCCCAAGTTGCTTGAAGAATCGGCTTAAAGAAATCTACGAAAGATACTTGAATTTACCGATTTGCTACTTCAGGGCTGCAATAATTGACTTATGGAAGGATGAACGTGATGAGATAAAGACCTGGGAGGCTGCAAAAGATGCTGGAGGCAACAACGGATTACCACGAGGATGTGAAGTTGCAAGCACGAGTCAAGAAAGTGACTATGTTTCACTGAGAAAGAATGAAATAGCAGCGGGTCTTGGGGCTGTTCAAACTAGCAAAGAAGTCAAGAATGATGCAGGAAAAGACAGCATGGAGGCAGCAGTAGATCGAAACCAAACCGCAGTAGCAAATGCAGGGAGCACCACCAATGTTCGTGTGCTATATCGTGATGATAATAACTTAGTGATTACCTTGGAAGATGAAAGTGAAGACAAGGAAGATACAAGCAACAATGGGGCTGATTCAAGTGATGAAGACAGTGAAACAGAGGATGAAAAGGAACCAAGTGAAGACTACTCTCTGGTGGATCCAAATGAAGCATAAAGCAAGTGAAGACATATTTGATATTAGAGGGAAATATTAGTTTATAATATCAAATAAGTCTTGTTTAGTATGTTGTATAAAACCTTAAGGACCTAATGTGTAAATTACTGCATCAACAGTTGTCGATAACTGTTGACCAGCAGTTATTATGGTTAGTTACCAGCAGTTTATACACACCAACAGTTATGACTGTTGGAAGAACCGTTTGGTTGTGTATATATATGCATCACATCAATGTAAACGTTATCACTTATATATAATATATTACTATCCATTCTGCATGTACTGTTGTTTATATATTTTGTGTGAAACAATGGTGAAATCAATTTACAACAGAAGATGTACAGCAACTCCAATCTCTAACAGCTGCTTCATTTCGACAATCATATCATAATAACAACAATGATCTACAACACGTCATAACCTCATCTGCAGCTAACAACATAATCATAATCTGCAGTTCAATTTCAAAATCTCACGGATCCTCAATTACTCGCATATCATAATCAATTGGTCATGATATAGCTGTAACGATGTTCGAATTGGAATGAATATCAACATGACATTTGAACATAAACATATTTTTTCTACTTCTTAAAACTTGAAGTCGTTCATCATTGTTTCACATATATCCTTATGAATTCAAAATTGAATCTGAAAATCAGCTTTAAGCTGATAGAATCTGTTTCATGTGGTCATTGAGTTGTAATCTAGATGAAATATCAACTCAATTTCATCAACGAATCATGATGTCAATTTCAGAACTCATGTTTATATGACGAACATGACAATTTCTTCAACAATTCATTCAATTCTACATGAATTATGTTCAAATTTTGATTTGAAACACTAACCTTCATTGAATTAGCATTGAATCATCATATATCATCATCAATTCATGTGTTATTCTCAAATCTGATGACGAATACTTCACTGTTCTTCATGAACTCAACTTGTTCTTCATTTTATAGTTGAGCTTTGACTTTTATATTCTTGCAATCAACCTTGATCTCTAAATTGATTTACAAGGATCACAATATAACTTGTAGATCATAATTTGGGTAGTTTGAGTTTCATAAAGTCCAGCAATGCTAAAGTAGCTGAAAAAGCTTTGCCTGAAAAAGCCGAAGGGAAAAGCAAAGTGGATGCAATTGAACCAATTGTGGAAAATGCGGAGTCCTTTAAGAAAGCTAAGTCTGATGTAGATCATTCAACACTAGTAATTTTATAAGATGATCAAACTATATAAACGCTAGAGTTTACTGATGATTGGTATGACAATGTTTTGGATGATGAGGATGAGAATCAAGCAGTTACTACAAGTGATGACATTCCACTTGAATTATAATCAAGTATATTTGGATGGTCTCACTGTTTCCCAAATAAATGATTAATATGAAAGTGCAATGCTACTAAGACATGTGTTTCTTCTGATCCCAATGAGATTGAGGTACAACATGGTGAGTGGATTCAGTTACACGAAAGTTTGAATGTAGATGATATCCATGAAGAAGAATTGCATCATCCAAATCCTAAATAAATGTCTGCTTATGCGATGAGACACTGGTTACAATCAAGAGATTGCCGGTGTCGAAGCCTTAAAAGATTAAAATTTGAATATCTAAAGAAGTAAGTAAAGAGCTATCAAGTGATTGAAAGGAAATATAAGAGAATGATTATCTTGTATGTGAGTAATCCTTAATACTTGGAAATTACCAAGAGATACAAAGCATTGGAACCGACAGAAATTCACTCTATGGCTAGATCTGAAGGTGTGATTAAAAAACGGCAAGCTCTGATCAATATGCTTCCAAAAGAAACTCGAGGTTATGATGTTCCAATTGATACTCGTCAAACATGGAACAAATCAAGAACTTCTAGAGATCTTGTTAGAACAATCCTTTAGAAAGGACAATCTGTTTCTGGTTTGCTGGATGCAAGGATTGTGCCAAATAAAACAAAAGAAGTTAAGATTATGGCATGGAAATATGCTAAGATTTTTGATGCATTCCTGATAAAGAAAGTAAATGGGATATGTGATGTTTATCACTATTTCACAAGCATCATCGAATTGTCAGTGCAAGATCTAAAGGAGTTACAAAAATTGTCTCTCATAAATCTTTCTAAGGCTGAAAGGGGAGAACGATTTCTTAAACTCTTGAATGCTGGAATAACTCGAATGCCATAATATCTTCAAACAAGATGTGATCAAGAAGATAAGTATTACTTTCAGTCGAAGAAGAAGAGAACAAGAGTGGATACTGCTGAAGAAAAGTATTTGATTGACTTTAGTGATGAGAACTTTGAAAAGGTCACAAGTCCAGGACTTAAAGTCATTGATGGGAATCAAGACTCCAAACCAATTCTTAAAATGTTTTATCATGAAGAGACATATGAATTAAAGCTGGTAAGAGACTTGAATGATTGAGATAATGATATGAACTCTCTTTTCGGTGTCTTTGAACTGCAACTGCTTCATCCAAGTTAAATCAATTACCCGAGAAATCAAAAGCTTGAGAAACTGAAGTCCGAAGTTTCTCATGCAGAGAGAAAACATTTTGTAGCAATAATCGATGTAATAGGTGCCTCAATGGAAAGAATCAGGCTAAGGAAAGCCCTTGCCTATGCACAACTAGTAAAGACTGATATAAAAGGTATTGCCTATATGAGAATATCAACTAAAGAAGTACCTGAGGTACGATTAAAAGGAATCGACAAGCCTTTTGAATTTTATGTAAACGTTGATATTGCTAGATTGTCAATTGAAAAGTTGAAGACTATGCTCGAGATGTCAATCTTGGTAAGTTAGTCAAAATCAGCTCAAGCTAAAATCGCTGATCAATTCAAAGAATCAATTGCCAAAGCAATCAAAGAGAGGAGATGTACAAGCAAAAGCCCATGTTCGATATAAAGGAAAAACCAATAGTGTTTGAAATTGAAACTAACATCAAACCTAAGGGATAGTATTGTTAATTATCATGTAATTGATTAGCTTGTCCTATTTGCATTATTGTATTGCTTGGTATAGTCTACGGACTACTTATGTAAAGTTTCCTAGTAGGTTTGTAGTGTAGTATAAATAGAGGTAGATGCTTCATGCAGGTTTCGATCCAATTCCAGCTTATTTGTAACCTCTCATTTTTGCTAAAATACAAATTAGAACTTATTGAGTATTCAGTTGTGTTGCTATTATAATTAATTGTCTATAATTAAATCATGAAGGTTTCGATCCAATTCCATCTTATCAAAAGCATTAAAGATAATATGTGATGTAGATGAAGAGCTGCAAACGTTGAAAAAGCATAAACTGAAAAAACAACTTGAGTTGTTTGAACATGTGTCACGGGAATCAGTGCATTAAATGATTAACAGATTCATGTCGCTTACTCAAGAAATTTCTACTGTTGGGATAAAGAATGATTTGAAAGATTTGAACTATAGGTTGTTGAATGCACTTCCTTCAAACTGGAAACACACCATAACATTTCTCAAGCATTTAGAAAAATTTCCTAAGGACTTAGACATGCGTATTACAAAGACTGAATGTGTTGAAGTAGATGAGAGTTCAAGAAACAACGATCATGTTGCTCCATCGTCTCAATATAACTAGGTTGCTTCTCTAGCAAGTACGGTTGATAATGCTTTCCTTGTTCAACAAGAATATTAGTCCGGAGAAGAAGGATATCTATTTGTAGGAGCTGGCTTTTTCGATGACTCACTATACTCAACAGAAACTCCTATATATACATCTTCTCAACCTCAATCTTCTCCTAAAGTGCATCAAAACAAAGGAGAAAATAAGAAATCCATTTTAATTTTGTAATTCTTGAAGAGTAAAAGATGGGATCAATATTATGTTGTAGGAAGAGGAAACCAAGAATGCTTTCATAGCCTTTATGGCAAGTTTTCAAGATTATCAAGGATGCCATCTTACTAACTTAGAGTTGATTTTGCAAGATTTGTTTAAAATGGATCCTGATAATGTGGAGGAAATAGATTTAAACTGGCAGATGGTTATGGTTGCTTACAGGACGCAACAACATGCTAATGAGAAGAGGAACTATAAACGAAGTGCAAACAAGTCAGTTGGATTTAATAAGTCAATGTCTTGATTCTTTAGCTGGAATAGTTATGGACATTTCTCCAGAGAATGTAAAGCTTCGAGATATCAAGCTGGTGGTCAAACAAGTTCCAATAATCCATCACATCAAGCAAGTTCAAGCAATTATGGATTTCATCCAAGAACTCAGTTATCTTTCCAGAAGCCTTAACAGACTCTTTCTATGCTAGTACCCAAAATGGAATCCAAGTTTGCTAAAGATCCAAACAAAGCATTGGTTGTCAGTATCAAAGATGGATATGACTAGAGTGCATATGCAGTGCAATTCACTGTTGATCTTACATCAAATCTTTCTCTTGTTGCTAAAACAAATGAAGAAGTCTGCTCTGAAGAGAATGATCCAAGTCTTGCTGAAAATGAAGAAGATCTTGACTCATATGATTGGAGTGAATAATCAGATCCTACAGGGAAAGAAGATGAAGAAGTTGTTACTGAGAAACAAGCTGAAGAAATCGCTTTAATGGCTCATTTTGAATAACCCAAGGTTGATTCCTCATCATCTGAATCAGAAAAACCATCAAACTATGTTCCATTACCTAATAATGTGAGAGAGAAAATATATTATGATAAACGCATGGAACAAATTGAACATTATCGAACATACTCTTTCAAAATTTGCGATAAATCGAATAAATAAGAGAAAACCACAAGAAATAAAAGATCATAAGTTCTCAGATGAAAAGATCTTATATCCACTAGATTCTTGGAAGAAATCAATCATTAAATTGAACTGTTAAAACATCAATTCAATTAAATGACTAAGAATCTGGAACTTGAGAAAGTCACTCATGCATCAACTCAAGTGGAATTGGCAAAACCGAAAAGTTTTAAAATAGTTGATGAGTGAAAGAGGAAACAAGAACAAAATAAGGCTTGGTTTCACTCATGAACCAATGCCTGATTCAATCTCAAATACCTTACCTGAAAATTTTAACACCAATGACCATTCACCTGAGAACGAAGTAAGGTTGAAGGAGTTTTTCGAGAAGAAATCTGATTCTGAAAGTTCGGAAGATAAAACCGATGTTGAGACATTTGTGTAAACTGACAAAATCAAGATTCAGAATGGACATCTAGTGAAGATCAAGTCGTATTAGCCAAAGAAGAAGATGAATCAGGTTTACGTTCCAAATGGATCACAAGTAGTTGAAGAAATTAGCTTAAAAAGGACTGACAATTTAGCACCGAATGAATTAACAAGTGATGACCCGTCAACTTATGGGTACAACAATCTTTAGTTTATCAAATGTCAGAAAGAGATGCAAAAGCAAGAAGCAAAAGCTGAAATTCAAAACCAAAGCACGGGAAGTTCTTCTCAATCAAAGAAACAGAGAAGGAAATCAATGTTTACTCATCCTAAATCAATGCAGCATCAGATATAAAAAATCAAACTAATACTTTTTAAAATCATGTGAAGCTTGTATTTGCATGTAAATATGATTTGAACAAAAGTGAAGATAATAAAATTTCAAAGATCAAACCAATCTCTGGTCTGGATGCAGGTTCAGGTCCAAAGTCTTTTGTTGTTAAACAAAAGTTTGAATCTAAGAAGTTCTCCAAATCTAATGTTCATGAATCAAAACCTAAAGGTAAAACCAAAATGAACAGAAAGTCAAATCTAAATCACAACATTAACTTCCAATCTTCAAATGATAAAAAAGGAATCCAAATCTGAATCCAAAGTAAACGTAAACCGGAAGTTCCAATGATTTGAATGTTATGTGAAATGAGAATTATCAAAAGGACAGATTTATTCCACATGCTTTATTCCACATGTTCTTGTGAGAATAAGCATGGGTGGAAAAGGTAATAATAGAGAAAATCTTGATTCTAATGTAAAAGAAAGATATCATGCATTAAAGAGTAAGCAAACACGCGATATGAGTGAATTTCAATACTAACAATTTATGATTACTGATAAATATAGCAAGCCCAAGACCATATCGGCATGGGTTAATCTCCCAAAGTAATCAAGTTTGTAATGCAGGTACGCCAAGAAGACCTATTAACACATGGTATGTTGATAGTTAGTGTAGCCAGCACATGACAGGCAATCATGCCTTACTAAACGACTCCAAGTAGAAAGATGGTACACACGTTGCATTTGCTGGAGATCCAGGTGGGAAGATTACTAGAGAAGGAACAGTATCCAACGAGATTATTAGAATTGCTAAAGTCAACTACTATGCCCTTTTAAACTTTAATCTTCATAAGCTAAATTGGATTGAAATCTGCTTGAGTATGATCAGGTGAACAATTCCTATTGATTCAAACAAACATAAACACGATGAACAATTACTCAATAATTCGCGCATTGTATTAGAATGAATAGCGATTATGATGTGCAAATATTGCTTCCAAAAGTTACATAAAAAGTGAGCACATAACCACTATATACCTCCTAACACAATCCTACTAGTAGACTTTTACATATTAAGTCCATAGCCTACACAAAAAAATGCAATTAAAAAAAAACAAAGCTAATCTATAACAAAAACGTAACATGGATCGAAATCTGCTTGAATACAATCAGGTGAACAATTCCTATTGATTCAAACAATCATAAACACAATGAACAATTACTCAATAATTCACGGATTGTATTAGAATGAATAGCGATTGCGATGTGCAAACATTTTAAATAAAAAGTGAGCACATAACCACTATATATAACCTGACACAATCCTACTTGTAGACTTTTACATATTAAATCCCTAGTCTATATAAATAAATACAATAAACAAAAATAACAATAAAGCTAATCTATAAGAAATTACGTAACATGGATCGAAATCTGCTTGCGTATGATCAAGTGAACAATTCCTATTTATTCAAACAAACACAAACACAGTGAACAATTACTCAATAATTCATGGATAGTATTAGAATGAATAGCGATTACAATGTGCAATGTTTCTTGGAAAAGTTACATAAAAAATCAGCACATAACCACTATATATAGCCTAACATAATCCTACTAGTAGACTTTTACATATTAAGTCCCTAGTCTCTGAAAAACAAATGCAATAAAAAAATAACAACAAAGCTAATCGATATCAAAAGACGTAACATGGATCGAAATCTGCTTGAGTATGATCAGATGAACAATTCCAATTAATTTAAATAAACACCAACACAATGAACAATTACTCATTAATTCATGGATTGTATTAGAATGAATAGCGATTACAATGCGCATATATTGCTTTGAAAAGTTACATAAAACTGAGCACATAACCACTATATATAGCCTAACACAATCCTACTAGTAGACTTTTACATATCTCTAATGTATACAAACAAATACATTACTCAAAAATAACAACAAAGCTAATCTACAACAAAATACGTAACATGGATCGAAATCTGCTTGAGTATGATCATGTGAAAAATTCCTATTGACTCAAACAAACACAAACACAATGAAATATTACTCAATAATTCATGCATTGTATTAGAATGCATAGCGATTACAATGTGCATATATTACTTGGAATAGTTACATAAAAAAGTGAGCACATAACCACTATATATTGCCTAACACAATCCTGCTAGTAGACTTTTACATATTAAGTTCTTCGCGTATATAAACAAATACAATAAACAAAAATAACTATAAAGCTAATCTAAAACAAAATAGGTAACATGGATCACAATCTGCTTGCGTATGATCATGTGAACAATTCCTATTCATTCAAACTAACACAAACACAATGAACAATTACTCAATAAATCTTGGATTGTATTCGAATGAATAGCGATTACAATGTGCATTATTGCTTTGAAAGGTTACATTAAAAGTGAGCACATAACCACTATATATAGCCTAACACAATCCTACTAGTATACTTCTACATATTAAGTCCCTAGTGTATACAAACAAATACAATAAACAAAAATAATGACAAAGCTAATCTATAAGAAAATACGTAACAATATTCCCCTTAGATTCGTTGTCGATTTTTGTTATTGCTTTCTATCTTTGAACTCTATTGATTCATCCTATATATCTAACATGGGCTTTTCTTTGTATGTCTCAGCCTTTACCAACTTAAGCTCTTCTGCTAACATTTCATACTCTGCAGATAACTCATTAAATACTTTCAGATTTCTATGCTGATTTTACCCAGTATTTGTGCGTTAGATAATCTTTTTCAGCAATTTTTTTCTTTAACTTTTCATTCTTTTTTTGTGGATTTCTTATTATTAATAGATAATGAAAATTTTTTCATTCACATTCTCAAACACTTCTTTATCAGTCTCATGTTCAACTTTTCTCTGACCCTCATCTTTTTCTAAATCTATAACATCTATCACCTTTATGATTTCAAGAGAATACTCCTTGATCACCCCAGCTTCATTAGATGTCTTGATGACCTCAGTATCACCAGATTTTATTACTTCAATATCACCCGATGCATTCGGAGTAGAAATAACATGGGATGAAACATTCACTAGCTCAGTTTTAGCTTCATTGCCCAACTGTGCCTCATACTCATCTACATTTTCCAACACTTGTTGAGCAATCTCAACAACGTCCACTTCTATAGCATTCTCATTTTATAGTTGAACTACCGCTTCTGCAACTTCAAAAACCTCATCATCAAAGATAGTTGTATCTAAATTCAAAATATGATCAAATTCAGGTATTACATTCTCTTCTTCTATAATCACATTGTCATAAACATTTGGTTCCTCATTCAATTCCAGAATATCATCCATACTATCTTCATTACCATCATCAGCATCATTACTGTTATTTTCTCCTCCATTACCATCATTACCATGATTAACACCATCAACATTTTCATCTTCTATTCCATCATCATCGTCATTTACTTCGACATTAACTCGATTATCACTATCATCAGAATCTGATTCAAAATCATTTTCAGATTATGTTGAGCTTGACTCATCATTTTTATCATCATCATTATCACTTCCACTAACCATTTCATCATCAGTTTCAACCTCTTCTAATTCACCTTCAGATTCAGGTTCACTCTATACAAGATCATTTGGATCAACTGGTTCTTCATCTTTCAAATGATAGTGTTCCTCAATAACAATAACCTCATCATTTTCCAAAGCCCTTATATAATCAAATAATGGTTTACTGCACCAGTGATTACAGTTAGCCTCTAATATAAATCCTTATTCATATATTCAAGAATACGTCTTTCTCCTTCTAATCAACTAGATTTAAGACCAGGCCGCGTGTTGCAGCGGCCGGGTCACGTAGTCGGGTCTTGCGTAAATGACTTCGTCACATGATTTGATAAAAAAAAGTCTCATGTCTTGTACGTTACGGCATAACACAGTAACGTGTCACATATTAAAAAGCGTGAAATATAAAAAGTTAGAGGTAAAAAAATAACCACGTCAGATCAAGAATGTGGAAGTCGTAGGACATGTCAAAGTAGAGTAAGAAATCAAAGTCTAAATATCATCAGGGGCTAAAATGACAATTAGTAAAAATAGGGGATTAAAACCGTAAATGCATAAAAAAATCGGGAATTAAAATCGTAAATACGTCAAAAGTCGAGGATTAAAACCGTAAATACGTTAACTTAAAAAAAATCGTAACGTCACTTGGTAGGCCGGTGCAAAGCACCGACCTTACCAATTAGTAAAGATATAAATATGTAACAATGTTAAGATTTTCATCATTTACCATTCACTTCAAGAATCTTGGATACATAAGAAACTTGTTTTTGACACCCTTTGTCAAATGGAAGATAAACACATTTAGTATCCATTTTGGCATGTTGAATGGTTGATTTGTAACCAATGAACAATCAGAGAAGCTAACTCAAATATGAATGAGCTAAAACCAGCACGTCTCTTCGAAATGCAATGTTGAAAGAAATAACATATTAACTTCCAATGATCCCATACTCTTGCACAGAAGAATAGTTGTCTTTGGAAGTTGTTGGGATGACCCATAGCCACGAATACCTCCTTGCACTTGTTCTTTGAAAGATGATCCGGCTCTTATGGATCAGTTTCACCCAATTAGCATTTCTGATCGAATCCTCTAAAAATTCAATCTTTATCATATCTGAAATGAATCCTCGAATAATTTTGTTCCCATTATCATCATCCTCTACCATAGTAGTCCTCCAAAATCTTCTAACTAAGCTTTTGTAGATGATGGGCTTTGCACACATGACATAGACATACCTGGTCTTAAACAGGAATCTGGTGGCTTCTTCATTACCAGTGGCTTAGCAATTTTCATTCAGAAATGCTGCCACATTATGCTTAGGTTCAAACTTCATGTCAGCCATCCCTGAAAATAAACATGAAGTGTCTAAGTTATACGGTTCTGATTAATGAGCATTGATTAGTTGATGATAGCTTTATTAAAATGATGATTCAGTTGTGATGTAGTAGTCCATTTAATAGTTAATTTATGATTTCAAGATGAATTATGAATTTAAGGACCACATGTAGGGTGGTATTCACCTGACCGTTACTGTTATCGTATATGCTTTATTTAGACTAGTTCGTATTTTTCTTATTTTAATAGCGTAGCTAGATTAGTCATTTTATTAGTTTGTAAGTTGTGTCATGCGAAACTACGTGCGAAACTAGAGTATCGCACGTAGCAAGCACTGACTCATCGACCAGACAGTTTCGCATGTACCCGAAACTACATGTGAAACTGTGGTCTATATTTAAAGTTGTTTTTGGTTCATTTGTAAAGAACTCTTGGAACTTATTGAATACAATTCACAACTGAATCATCATTCTATTCTGAATCTTCATCTAATTCTCAAATGGTTTTTTTATTTAGTATTGTGCCTTGTGAATCGATCCAAATCCATTGGTTGTTAGATCTCGTGACAATTAGTGAATTCGATGTGATCTAAATCCTTATAGCACGAATCGATCGTCGTTTGGACCAACAATATTGTATCAGAGCCATTGTGCTCTTGATTTTTGAGGTTTTTGTAGGGTTTTAGTAAAAAGGCAACTTCAATCATTTTGGATCTATTTTGGTGTTCTTTGTAATGGAATTTGATTGAGATTTGTTTGTTTTTTACTATCTGGATTAATTAAAATTATCAAATCTTTCATCAATAGATTTGTAGGGTTTTAGTAAAAATGCAACCTCAATCATTTTTCGTAAGTTTTGGTTAAAAAGTATTTTAATCAAATTTGGATCAGATCTGTTGTTTCTTCAATGAAATTTGATTGAGGATTGTTTAGTTTTGGTATTAGAAGTCATAGAAATCATCAGATCTGTCATCAGTCAAGGCTTAGGCAATTTATGGGATTTTAGTGGTTTTTTTTTTTGAAAAGAGGGTTTTCATATTCATCTTGCGAAACTACTGTTTCATCTTGCGAAAGTGTGGTTAACTTGCGAACTTGTCTGGTCTTTGTGTTCTTAGTTCTGGTTGGTTGGCTTGCGAAAGTATCCAACGAAAGTTCACTGTTCTGTTATCTGTGCATACGAAAGTGCTGCCGAAATATCAGCTTTACCGAAACTATTCGTGAATGAAAGTTCACAAAGATCTTGCGAAACTGTATGCGAAACTGTATGCGAAACTAGCTTGCCGATACTATGCGTGAAATTGCAAAAACTAAGAATTAAATCAAAATTTTAAATTTACAAGGTCAATGTCATTCACGCTTGCTGATTTGGAGAGCGGTTCACTAAATAGACCACCTAAATTGATCAACGGTGACAAATTTGAGGATTGGAAAATGAGGCTCAGGGCTTTTTATCTATAGACTGATCACACTCAGTGGGAAGAAATTGAAAATGATCCTCATATACTCGTAACTACCGTCGGAAGATGCAACCGTTCGGAACATAGCTCCTGAAATATTACTGAAAGAGACAAGAAATTAGTTGATAGAGACAACAAGGATTTTGGAGCCCAAATTCTGTGGTTGAGTTCATAAATTCATAACCATTTTGGTGAGCATAAGAATGCAAAAGATCTCTAAGAAACGTTATGTGAATTTAGTGATGGAAATGCTGGTCTGTAGAAAGACAAGGGAGTTTAAGCACAAAAGGAGTTCAATTCATTCATGGGTCATAGGAATGAGAAGATTTCAGATTTGAAAAATCGATTCTTGACTATAGCAAGCAATTTGACGAAATATGATGAGAAACTGACAACTGTTGAGCAAGTTACCAAGCTTTTGGATTCACTCCCACCTGAGTGGAGTCTATAAGTAAGGATGTTGAGACAAGAAAGAGAGTTTACAGAATACAAGCTGATGGACGTGATCAACAACTTAAAGTCCTTTGAACTGGATATCAAATGAAGGGAATACAATCAGGAAGTCTATCATGCTCAGGTTCATTCGCAAGATGCTGCACTGATATCATCTACATCAATGACTCCAACTAACAACTCTGGTTTCTTCAGTACGTCAGGGTGGGGATCTTTTGACAATAAGAATTCTGGAAAGGATCATACTGCTATACAAGTCCCTAGTGATATCATGGCTTTATTTGGAATGTTTATGAATAGTTATGAAGCGTTAGTTGCTGGTGAGGTAAAGGGAAAAGGAATTACGATGGAAGACATGCTTCAAGTAGTTAATGATCTAGAAGAAGCCAATATTCAATGGCAGATGGCAATGTTGACTTTAAGAGCTAGAATTGTTTATGGAGCAAACATGAAAGAGAAATTTTGGGAATCAAAATGCAAAAGTAGGGTTTGATAAACGTAAGTTGAGGTGTTTTAACTACAAACAATTGGGTCATTTCAAGAGAGACTGTCCTTCTCCAATTGTTTTTAAAGCACCAACTACAGTCACAAAGAGAAATCCAGTCATGGAAAAAGGTGAAAGCTGTAACAAAAAGGAAACAACACTTATAACAAACTTTACTGGAGTGCTAAAATTGCTGAAGCTAAAGAAGAAATTAACCATGCTTTATGGCTAAGGTTACCATTGGTAATGAAGATAAGCATAACTTACAAGAGAAGGATGAGACTAAAGGGATTGAATCTGTAAATATGGAGTTTGTTGATGAGAAGAATGATGTGATAGTTGATGATGCTGTGAAAGCTGATGATGCTGTTGATGATGAGGAAGAGCAAGAAAGAAAGAGGAACATTCGCGTCTACAAATGTGACAAAGCTTTGGCAGCTGAAAAAGTCATCATGGGCCTTCCGTATGAGGTTTTACAAGACATGTGTTCAACAGCATGTAGAGTTCGTCTTTTTGGTATGTATAAAGCTAATAAATTGTTGCTAACTAATCAAGCTGAATTAAACACCATAAGCTCCAAACTGAAGAATAATGTAGTGAACTATTATGTGAAACTTAATGAAGCCTTTCAGGAAATATATCATCTAAACCGAAAACTTTTGGAAAAAAATGTTGAAATAAATATTCTAAGTGAAAGGGTAAAATTAGCTAAATTTGAAAGTAGTAAACTTCAAACTAAGCTAAACAAATGGACCATATCATTTATGAAACAAAATGAATTGTTCTGTATACAACGAAGAGCTAGAATTAAATCAAGAATAGGTCATGAAGTAACTCCTTATGTTTACCCTCCACCTTGCACTTTTTGTTATTCTGCTATGCCGAAACCTCATCCAACTAATGATTTAATTGATGAAAATACTATCAATTTGTTAGCACGTTTAGGAGTAAATCATAAGGAAGTGTAGGAAGATTATGGATATGGTGGAACGACCGGCCTTGGATTCTCTATTTCTAGCTCTGGTTTTAATTTCAAGAAATATGTTTTAGACAATTCTAGTACTATTAGTGATAATTCTAGCAATTTAAATAGTTTAAACATTGAAACGTGTGTATTAAACAATGGTTGTGACTTGAATGTTTTGATGATGTTGATTCTACTATTACTGCTAAAAGTGATACTAAGACATCTCACAAAAATTGCTTTGAGAAGTTTGTCTCTAAACCTGTCGGACCCCGAATCCAGGGCCCGACACGTTGCATAATATCAGCCAATCAAATAAAATAATCATATTACAGTGGAAGTCTTTCATAATAAAGACCACTAAATGTCAACCCAATTTGAACTTTTAACAATGCCATTAAATTAAACTACCTACACTCGCCGTGAGTGTGGTACAAAGACAACTATCTAACGACACTGCTCCTAGGTGTCCAAATCGGGTACTAGCTCCTATGATGAGAGCATCAACCATCTGATCCTAGCTAAGCATCTTCAACCTAGCTAACGCCCTTGGGCGTTTACTGTACCTGCATCACGAGCTAAAAGACGTCAACAACAATGTTGTTGGTGAGTCGTAACTAGTGACATAAGACATATAAAAACATTTAAAAATCATTCATTCATATATTGATAGGTTCAATTGGATCGATATCGCTCAATGATCAGAATGATTCAAGTACATAAAACAAACAGTTCAATCAGCAACACAATTCATTACTAATAATTCTCTTTGTATTGATGATCAAAGCATAAAAGTTGTAGTACAAATGTGCAGGAGAATGTAAGAACACACACACTAATTCTCTCTCTAAGCGTGTAATTGTGATCTAGACTCTCTCTCTAACATTCTCTCACAACATGCTTTATGCAACAATACATTAGGGAAAATACAAAATTAACCCTAAACTATACAAAATGTATAAACAAAGTACAAAGTAAATCTTTAACTAGAAACGAGCCCTAACAGTACTCCCCCTAAGATTTATCTTTGTACTTCAAAAATCTTCAGTTTTCAACTTTGGCTTTTCAGCATCAATCTCTCAAAAATCTTCATATTCTTCTTTAACATCCAACAGCGGCTTCCCTTTGTATTCTTCTTGTTCTTTTAAAGCTTCCTCGATACAAGACTTGAACTTCTCAGCAATCTTGGCTTGCCTTGGCTTTGATTCATTTGTCACAATATCACAGTCCTTCATGCGTCTGAGAGTGTCTAAGGTAATACCTGCAAAATCAATGTTAGCATAAAACTCGTATGGTTTCTTCCTTCCTTTGACTTTAGCTTCCAAGGTACCCTTTGATGTCACCCTCATATACTCGATCTCAGGCATATCAATCTTCACAAGGTTAGCATTGAGCAATGCCTTCCTTAATCGGATTTTCTCTGTAGCAGCCCCAATCACCTCAATCATAATCACAAACAGTCTTCTATCTTCTTCAGCAACAGCATCTTTCAACTTATCCATCTTGATGTTTCGAAGATAGTGATAGTCATGTATAGGTCGGACTCACCGGTATGTCGGTGTTATATATTTGTATGTATTTTGTATGTATTAGTTCTAGCGAACCTATAGATTCGCCCGTAGCACAGTTTAGCTTTTGTGTTGGTATCGACCGGGCGAACCTGATTGTGCCCGGCGAACCTATGTGGTTCGCTAGATAGATTCGCTGTCAGCGAATCTATCAGCGAACCTATGTCTGTTATATATTGTAACCTTATCTTGTTGAAATACAACTTTTGACAACTTTTCACAAAAACCTTATCCAACTGATTGTGTCGTTTGTGTGTTTACTGGAGGTGCTAGGAGCATATATTACTCATCTTTGTAGCGTATTTACCTCCGGTTGTGTGGTTTTAATCTCGTTATTGGTTATTTGGTTATAATACACTTTGTTTGTTTGAGTCAAGAGTGTTCGTTGTTAAACAAGTCATTATAGCACTGAAATCACGATCATTATGGACCAACAATATGGTATCAGAGCCTTAGTGCTCTTGATTGTTTGATTCTAGTGATTTTTGTGTTGATTTTGGGGTTTTTGTGTCAAAACACTATTTGATTCTTTTCTGGACTGGTTTTGGTGTTTTGGTGTTGTATTTTGCTCAAGTGTTGTCATATTTGGTCATAGAAAGCTTCTGAAACAAACGGGTCTACAAATGGTCAAGTTTTGAAGCTGTTCTGTTTGTTTTCGTACTGAAACAGGTTTCTTCGTAACCCAGCGAACCTATCTGTTCTTCCAGCGAAACTGACTGTTCATCCAGCGAATCTAGTACAAATCTTGTGTTTTGAAATTTTGTGTTTGTGGCTAGCGAATCTGACATTTCATCGAACGAAAGTTCACTTGTTTGGCAAATTGTGCAAGCGAAACTGCTGCCAAAATCTGTCGAGCGAAACTATTCTTGCTGGTCAGCGAATCTGTTTGTTAGTCTAGCGAATTTGCGAGCGAATCTGCCAGCGAATCTGTTTGTTCATTGGGCGAATCTATTCCAGCGAATCTGTTTGTCTTCAGTGAATCTATAATCTGTTTAAAATTATGACTACATCAACTCTGAATATGAATGATCTGGATAGTGTTCAACCTAACAGGCCACCAAGGCTTGTTAGTGGTGAAAATTTTGAAGATTGGAAGAGGTGTTTGAAAGCTTTTTTCTACTACACTGACTATAATCAATGGGAGTCAATTGTAAATGGTCCGCACGTGCCAAAGACAGTTGAAGGAACTGTTACTTCAATAAACACTGATCCAAGTACTTTTACTGAAGCAGACACCAAGTTGCTTGATCGTGACAAAAAGGCACTAGGGGCATTGATACTTTGTTTGCATCAGGATATTTTTAACAGGTTTGCTGAACACACAACTGCAAAAAGCTTGTATGATGCGTTGTGCGAGTTCTATGATGGTAATGAAGATTTGAAGTTGGATAGAAAAGCTCAAGCTGAGAAAGAATTTAACTCTTTTGTGGGGTATTCGCAAGAAAATATGACTGATATTACCAATCGATTCCTGTCTGTATCAAGTAACCTGAAAAAGTATGATGATAAGCTGGGAAATCATGAACAAGTCACAAAGCTGTTGGATTCACTTCCCCCTCAGTGGAGTCTTCAGATCAAATTGTTGAAACAAGAAAGAAACTTTCATGACTATAAGCTGATGGATGTTATAAACAAGCTTAAGTCATTTGATCTTGATGTGAAGAGAAGAGAATACAATCAGTCAATGATGGTTCCTGTTGGTCCCAATATCAGATTTGAATCATGTAATTTGGTGAAGTTTGGATCAAAATGACATAAAATTGATGAAGAATGGATGAACAATGATGAACACACTATAAAACCTTCATTTGATCTATTTGAATTGCATCAGATATTACAAAAGTGTTAAGACCCCAATTCTAGCTCATACAAGCTTAACAAAACCCTAATTGCACTTTACTATTTATAGCTTAATGACACTTTGGACTAATGACACTTTGGACCCTAGACTATAAAATAAAACATGACAATTAGGAAAATACAATTAAAACTCATAAAAGACTAAAATTAATTAAATATATTTTGTTGACACAAAATATACTTATTAACTATTAAACCCGTAATCTTTTACGTCTTCAACGTCTTGTCTCTAATCTTCGTCCCAAACGCGTCGTCTTGACTTTTGCGTTGACTTTGACCGTTGACGTTGACTTTTGTTGACTTTGACAGTGTTGATAATATTAGACTACAATATATTCAGGTCCAACAATACTCCCCCATAGTCTATTATTATCAACATCTTGCATCGTGTTCAGCACCGATAAGTCAAATTATGTTGCTGAAAATCCTTTATCTCACAAGCTCCCCCATATTGTATGCTCCCCCATTTTGCGTGCATCATTTCGTAAAATCTGGAACGGCTTTTCAACTATCTTTTCTTGAGTGCTTTAGAAGATGTAGGAAGAGGATTCCTAGCTCGGTATCTTCTGCAAACTTTGAGGAACAGGTTCTCTGGTCAGGTGCTTTGCTCAACTGATGATCGACCATCACTTGCAGCAAATATCTGTAACACAACAATCACAGACAAAATCTCCAGATTTCTCATTAGATCATTTCATTAATCAAATTAAACCCGTGTTTATTTGTGTATGAAGAACAAGCGAACCCGTGTCCGTTTGTATGTGTAATTTCCCGTGAAATGCATGTGAAAATGATAACATTCTAATAGCATAATATGGAAGACTTGAAAATAATTTGAAATGAAAATCTTTTTGGAATTTTTTTTTAAGTAATTGTTTTGGAATTAAAAAATCAAAAATGAGAGGACGAGTCCGACAAGATCACAAATATTTTAGACAAAGTGAACACATCCCAAAAGGTACACACGACCAACAAGACTCAAGAACCCAAACATAAAATAAAATAAAATAAAAACTTCATGAAAGGATATCAGATAATGCATTTCGAGCAACCATCCAGAGAAACAAAGACTTGGCTAGATTGTCAATATGTTTGTCCATTTAAACCCATGCCTTGTTCCTTTCAACAGACAATCTGTGATGTTCTTATCATGTTTTAGGTTCGATTTGAAGAAACTCTTGCAACTCGGTCCGCATAGACATCTTGGTAAAGAAACTTGTCCTATCATCAGGGTTTATAGAGCAATATGATTGACTTTGCTTGAATTTCATGAATCAAATTTTGAATATTGATCAATTTATGAGCCTCTTTTGACATTCTGCATTTTTGCATTTTTGGGAGTGGAGCTTGTCAACAATGATTCTTTTGAACACATTGCGACTTATTATTTGGGAAACTCAAATGATTAGAGCTCCAGGTCTAAACCGACGTATAACAGAGGAGATAAACATTTGAGCATGCTCGGTGAATCTTCAGGTCTATACCGACGTATAACAGAGAAGATCCACCAACTCCAGGTCAATACTTCCGTATAGCAGAGGAGTTAAGAACTTTGACTCAATACATTCTGAGGAATTAACAAGTAACTCACTCAGAGGCTTTTCTGAAGAGCAACACTAGCAGCTTTTTATTTTGTTTTGCTAACTAGAAACTCAATTCAGGGTTAGGGTGTGGGTGATTTGGGATGTTTTGGGAAAATCAAAGCAAAGATTTGACACTCTCAACCCATTTCTGACAAGGACTTGTAACTTTGTACAGGCCAATCATGTCAAGGAGGTAATCCTTATTGCCGAGCTCTTATTGAATTTAGTTTGATCACAAAATTGATGTCTAATTGTATTCGGGCTGAGCCTATTGACACATCATAACACAAATCAATATCCTCCTTCAGATGCTTTTCATACAAACCTGAAACCTTCAAAAGACAATTAGAAAATTTTGGACAATTGATATTCAGTACATTCATTTGAGATATTACTCCCCCAAAATTTCTATTTCAGCACAAAATTGAAATTTTCAAAAGACACAAGAGTGACCTCAAAGAGATGTGAAAACTTGATCAAAAAATACAAGTAAAAATGTTAGACTCCCCCATTTTTTTATTAATTTGTTTTTAAAAAATTTTTTTTTAAAATTTTTTTTTTTTAATCTCTTTTTTATTAACTATTTACAATATATAAAATTGAAATTACTAAAGAAACGCCTTCCATATTACTCTATCAAAAGATTATAAATGAGATATCAAGAAAAATGCAGTGGCTGTGAAAATATATATGTGAAAATGAGAGAAAAATCCAGACTGTGGATAAGATACCAGAACCGTAACCGTTTGTTCCGCCTCGAATTTAAATGAGGAACATTCTCTGTCAGTAAACCGGATTACTAACAGTCCTCCTGAAATGTTCCTGCACTCATTAACAGATTAGTTAGAAAGGGGAACCCAGGCCATCGTAGTCCTGGGCGTTCCATTTTCATCAGTGTAAGACACATGTTTAAACACACAATGAGTTTTTGTATCACTTATCTTTTCCTCTTTCTTTTTAATTTGCCAAATTTGTTTAGGTTCAAACATTTTCGATTTGAAAGAATTAAATTTGGAAATCTTTTTCTGTTTAAGCCCCGAGGAGAAAGAATTTTGTTTTGGTGATGTTGTCACATTCATCTTTGAATCATGTGAAACCGGCTTCACATGAGACGGTAGGGATGGAATGTTCGTCATCCGACCTTTCAAAGATGTATGATTCTTACCTTGAAATTCAAATAAACAAACCTGTTTACCTTTACCAAGTGGAGGATTCTTTCTAGACACTGATCCGGAGAAGCAAACCTGTTTGCCTTTACCGTCCGAAATATGTCCTTTTGGGCATTTCTTGAGCACATGATCACCCTTTCCACACTTGAAGCAAGCCTTGAATGGCTTTTGATGCTTGACTGGCCCGTGTGGAGTAGCTGGGGGTAGGGCTTTCTTTGAGCTTGATGCAACTTGTTGAGAGACTTGTGGCTTCTTATGTTGAGCAGTGAAAGATGAACAGATCTGTGGCTTCTTTTGCTGAGTTGTGGGTTGTTGGATGGGAGATGAGATCTTCACTTGCTTGTTCTCAAGTCTTTTACAAACTTGAGATATGATGGACAGAGGTGAAGTCTTCTTCTTTTGAGCTCTGGATGGAAGATTGACTTGTCTTGCAGCAGGAAATGAGATCCTGATTTGACTTGATTCAGGTTTTGGAAGCATTTTAGATTTGACGGTTGCAGATGACATCTTGATCTTTGAATCTCCGAGACTCTCCTTTGTCTTTGATTCATCATCTGAACTTGTCCAGTCTTCAATAAGTACCTCTGCTTCCAACAGATCTTGATTGATGGGAATTGAGTGTGTTGATGTAGTTGCAGCTTGATGATTAAGTGATTCCTGAATTATCTCTTCCTTCTCACTCTTGACAGGCTCAAACATAGGAATTTCACATGCTTTAAACTTATCAAAGAAGTTAGAAGTAACAACCGTTACAGGATTAGAAACAACAGGAACCGAGCAATCATTAGCTTGACTGTCAGTACCCGTTTTACTATATCCCATACCAGTCGAAGAATCATAATCATCTCGCACCTCCTTCAGATTAACTCCCTCTAAACCTGCATGCAAACTGTTAGATTCTTGTTCAAACAAATCATTTTTAGGATGAGGTTTTGGTGTAGGTGAATAACACAAAGTGAATGGAGGTGGAAAAACCGTCTGAGCATCTGTGTCATACCCAACCCCATCTTTTACCCTAGCCCCCCTTTGTTTTGAAGCAAGCTCATTCATTTTCATACTAGCAACAGTCCACTTATCAAGTTTTGTTTGAAGTTTTGTGGATTCAAACTGTGCTAATATGAGTCTTTCACTTAAAAGATTTAATTCTACATTTCGTTCATAAAGATTTCTTTTCAATAGATCAATTTCAGCCAAAGCTTCATTGAGTTTTATCAAAAAAGAAACTTCATTCTTTTTAAGTTCTGTATTTATGGTGGTTAATTCAGCTTGATTTGTTAACAAAAGTCTATTAGCTTTATACACACCAAAAAGACGAACTCTGCATGCAGATGAACACATGTCTTGAACTGTCTCATAAGAAAGTCCCATAATGACTTTTTCAACATCAAGGGCTTTATCGCAGTTGCATACCCTTGTGTTTCTGTTGCGTTCCTCTTCCTTTGCCTTCAGCATCTCTTCATTCTCAGCTCTTTTCTTTCATTCATCATCTTTCAAACTTTCTTCACATACCTCTTCACATTTACTCTTCTCTTTTTGAACATCAAGAATCTTTTTCATTAAAGCATAATTGATTTGACTCTGAACTTCTCCAATCTCAATCTTATCCTCAGTACAAACATTTCTCCCAGTCCTCTCCATAAACCGATGTGCTCTCACAGTTAATGATTTTATTTGCCATTTTAAATCCTCTTCTTCCATATCATCATCATAACTAACCTTCAACTTATTTTCTTTCATAGTCTCCTCGATTTCAGCAGGCGAATCGGAATCGGTTACCATCGATTTCAATTTTTCCATCATCTTAAATGGTTTGTAATCAGATTTGCTAATCATAGATGAAATGAGAGCAACATTCGGTGTGTTGGTTTGTGGTTGGATCATTGCTTCAAAAAATTCCTTTCTTTTAATATCCAACTCAAAAGATTTCAACTTGTCGATCACATCCAACAGCTTGTAATCTGAAAACATTTTCTCTTTCTTAAGATTTTTAACATAAAAACTCCATTCTGGTGGAAGGGATTCAAAAAGCCTTTGAATTTGTTCATAATTTGTGAGTTCAGGATCATGCTTCTTCGGGTTACTTGCCACCATCACAAATCGATCGAGAACCACGGGCATCCTTTCATTCTTTAAAACTGCAAAATTATCAAACCGGCTTTGTGCCATTGTGAGATCATCAGATTTAAAGGAGTTAAAAAGTTCTGCATAAGCCATTTTTGAAATTAATTTTCCCAAAAATAATTTTCCCAAAAACTACGAATATTTCTCCCTCGGGAAAATTACTTTTTCGTTTCACTGAAACACCCCAAAGAAACTTTTGGTTCAAACAACTCGGTCCAAAGAAAAAATTTGAAATTACCCGGCCAACAAACAAGAATATTTTCCTCTCAACTGACCAAAATTAAACCCAAAGAATAAGAATAATAATACCGGGCCTTTTTGACAAAAATATTTTGGTCTCAACTGACACAAATTTGGCCCAAAGATTAACAATAATAATACCCGGCCAAAAGACGTCACCTTTCAAAATTTAATGACGACTTTAACGAATACGCCCATAATATTTTTACTTTAATACCCGACGACTTATGTAGTCCTTTTAATTAACATGACTAATTCAAACTCAAAGCCCACACCCATAACCTAAATTTTAGCCTAAAAACCGCAGCCCATTTCAAATATCAACCCAACAATTTTCGGCCCACTAGAACAAAACCAACTCAATTTAAATGACTCAAGTCCCAAACCCTAACCCTAATTTTTTAAAAAAAAATCAGCCGTTAAAGAAAAGAAAAAAAAAGTTCCTCAACAACAATATCATCCACAAACACAATATCTACTTCACTTACACACACAACTCTCACTCTCTCTCTGCACGATCTCTCTCTTCTCAATCTGAAATCACACACACACTCACATCATGAACAACCATCTCAAATCTCTCTCTACTCTATCCTAACACATGAACACAAACAACAAATACACTCTCGTCTATTTCAGCAGCAGCTAACAACACAACTAGAACACAGCAGAACAATCATCAACAACATGCTTTCATACTCGTCTTTTTCAGCAGTTCAAACAACAAACACATCTTTAAATCATCATTACAGCAGCTGCGTCTTCTTTGTTACCCAAACAACCAACTGTTTCAACAAACACACACAAACAAGAACTCGATCTCTCTCCCTGGTTCGAAATCTATCTCTCTAGTTGAACATACACACACAAACAACTCTCAAACATAAACACACATCAAGAACCTTGCTGATTTTTCTTCTTCGGTCTGAAGAACACAGATGCTCAAAAATAACCAGATCTGCTTCTTCTTAACTTACTTCTTGTTCTCTCTTTGAACGAGCTGGTTAACGGCACACCGTCACAACACACACATAGTTCTTTCTTTTTCTGCTCCACGTTCAACACAACAACACACAATAGTTTAAACAACAATGGCTGCAGCTGAACCAGGGTATGGTGATGTTTTGGATGTCGATTTGAAAACAGATCAGTGATGTTGGATGGTAGATTTTTTGGTGGTGAACGATTTGTTATGGATATGGTGGGGGTATGAGTTTAGGTTTGGGTTAAAATGAAACTAAAATGATTATAGGTGTGATTGAATGATGTGTTATGTTAGGGTTATTTCCTAGTTAAGATTTACTTTGTATTTTGTTTATATGTTTGTGTATAGTTTAGGGTCTATTTTGTTATATTCCTTAAACTTGTATTTTGTTGCTTTAAAGCATGTAGTGAGAGAGTGTGAGAGAGGCTAGATCACCATTACACATTAGAGAGAGAGTTAACTGTGTGTGATTTATTTCTCCTGCACTTGTACTACAAATTTGCTTTGATCATCAATATACAAAGAGAATTATTAGTATGAATTGTGTTTGTGATTGAACTGTTTGTTTGTGCGAATTATTCTGATCATTGTGAGTAATATTAACGATCCAATTGAACCTATCAATTGGTATCAGAGCTTTGGTATTGTGTTCTTCGCTGTTCTTAAGCAAAACACATCAATATTGCTCAAATATCATGATCTGAATGAATTGTTGCTGTTTTTAGTTGTGATTTATCATCACAATCACTTCTAATTCACAACGATTGTGCAAATTCCATCAGATTATCATCAGATTTGAGGAATTAAGAAGATTGAAAAAGTTACTGTTCGATCGAATTTTGCTCAAATTCATAAAAATTTGATCATGTTTTGGATTGATTGAGATTAGTGATTGATAACCAGACCATTTCACAGCTTATGTGTGAATTTTGAACGAATTGGACAAGTTTTTGACAAAACCCAGAAAATTCTCATGGAGTAGATGATGAACAGTATGAACTTGGTTAAAGATTAACTTGCCGGGTAACAAATTTGACTTAGACAATTTCCTTTGGACTTAGATTGAAGAATAATTAGGTCCTGTGCAGCCGTGTAAGGGATTTTGTGCTAGACGGGTAAAGAATTTGACGAGGAAAAGTGTTACTGTTCAGCCGGATCAACAACTGTTGTGCCGGGTAATACACTGTTACGCAGGGTGATTAAGAAAATTCAGCCGGATGATCATCAAACTGTGTAGCCGGGTAAACAACCTTGCCGTGTGATCGACAACTGTTCAGCCGGGTAAAGCCTTTTGCCGTGTCAAGATTCAAGCCGGGTCAAGTTATCTGCCGTGTGAAGTTATTTCTTGTTGCCGTGCAACTGTTCAGCCGGGTAACTGTTCTGCCGGGTGAAGAATACAAGATTTACAACTGTTGAGCCGTGTAACTGTTTAGCCGTGTAAAGACTTTTTCTCTGCCGGGTGAAGAACAAAGCTACTGTTTAGCCGGGTGAAGAAGGATTTTCACTGTTCAGCCGTGTGACTCAATTTAGTTATTTTAATTCTTGTCTTTCTTATCTTGTTTTTAATTACTTGTCTTTATTTTAGTAATTTAAATCATTTCTTTTCAAAAATTAACAAAAACCAAAAATATTTTCTTTAAAAATTGTTAAAATGGCACCTAATGATGATTCTGATAACCGTGTTCCTAGACTTGTTAATCGTGCAGATTTCAAAAATTGGACAATCAGACTGAGACATCACTTATGCTCCATTGACAATGATTTATGGAAGTCAATTGAAAAGGGTCCTCATATTCCAACTCAGACTGCTCCAGATAGTGCAAGTACCTACACCAAAGATTCTACTGAACCTTATCCAGAAGATAATCTGTCAGCAGAAGATTTGAGGAAAGTGAAGAATGATAACAAGGCTTGTTCTTTAATGTGCAAGGGACTGCCACTACAAGTTTTGTCGAGATTGGATGCATATCAGACTGGTTATACATGTTTCAAGGCACTTAAGTCAATATGTGAAGGAGGAGAACAATTGAGAAGTTTGAAGAAATCAAAGTTAAAAAGGCAATTGGAGTTGTTCGAGCATATTAATGGAGAAACAGTACACCAGATGATGAACAGGTTTGTTCACTTAACTACTGAGATGTCAAACCTCGGAGTTAAGACTGAACTTCAAGACTTGAATGATCGATTGTTATGTGCTTTACCATCATCATGGAAGCAAACTGTTACTCTTTTGAAGCATACTGAGAAATTTCCAATGGAATTAGATCTGCTTATTGGAAAGATTGAAGAAGTTGAGATTGACGAAGGATCAAGAAATACTGATAGATCAAGCTCACAAACTCAGTATAAGTATGTGGTAAATCCTGCCAATACTGTGGAGAATGCATTTCTTGCACAAGATGCAATGAAGTTTGAAGAAGATGGTGATTTATTTGTTGGTGCAAGTTTTTACACTGATTCATCATACTTTCCAAGTTCACCAACTTATTCTCAACCTCAATCTCCACCAAGAAATCAAGTTCAAAGTCAAAATGTGAAAACACAATCAGAAAATCAAAGTTTGAATGTTCAAGCCAAGGTGAAAGATGTAATGAACATTCTGTTGCAAGATGATGAGACCAAAACTGCTTTTATAGCGTTTATGGCAAGTTTTCAAGCATATCAAGGAAGTCACTTAAGTCAAATGGACGTTGTCCTTCAAGACTTATTTGAGATGGATCCAGTTGACGTTGAGGAAATGGATTTAAACTGGCAGATGGTAATGGTTGCATATAGAACGCAGAAGCATGCATATGTTAACCGAAGCTACAAGCCTCATGCAAACAAAACTGTTGGTTTTGACAAATCAAAGGCCAGATGTTTCAATTGTAACCAGTATGGTCATTTTTCAAGAGAATGCAAAGCTCCCAAGAATCAGAATTTCAATGACCAAGCTAGTTCAAGTAATCAAGGTCAAGGTCAAAGCTCACAACAGTCTTCAAGCTACCAAAGCAGAAATCAACGTTACTTTCAGAAACCATACCAAAGTCTTCCCATGCCTGAATTGAAAGATGAAGGAAAGAAACCAGAAGACCAAACAAAGGCACTGGTGGTCAGTGTAAAAGATGGTTATGATTGGAGTGCATATGCAGAACAATTCACTTCTGATCTTACATCAAATTTGGCACTAGTGTGTGAAGTCGAAGAAGACTGGTCTGAAGAAGGGGATGGAAAAATGATTGAAGATGTGAGTGAAGATGCTGAAGATTATGACTGGAGTGCAAAGTCTGATCCTACTGAAGAATCTGAATCTGAAGTTGCGTTAATGGCTACATCCAGTGAGTCTTCATCTTCTACCGAACAACCAAAGGTTAGTAATGACTTACCCCCTAACTATGTTCCATTGCCCATAGATGTCAAAGAAAGATTATGTTCTGAACAATGCATTCAACAAGTAGAACATTATCGAACTCATTCATTTAAAATTGGTGATAAATTAAGTAAACATGAAAAACTTCATGAACAACTTAAAATTGATCATAAAATTTCTGATGAGAAGATTTTGTCACTAACCGAATCATGGAACAAAACTTTAAAAGAACTGGAACTTGTTACCAAACAACTTGAAGAAATGACAAAGAACTTTGAACAAGAAAAAGTTGCACATGCTGTCACTCAAGTTGAATTGTCAAAAGTTAAAAGTTGTAAAACAATGGTGCAACAACTTGTAAGTGAAAGAGGTAACAAAACCAAAACCGGGTTGGGTTTTACTCATGAACCAATGCCAAAACCGGGTTGGGTTTTACTCAAACCATACCGGAAAACTTTAATGATTTTGATCATTCACCTGAAAATGAAAGAAAATTCCAAGAAATTCAAAGAAGTAAATCCGAGTCCGAAGGATCTGAGGTGTTGATTGAAAGCTTGAAAGAAGAAGATGGTATGACAACTGAAGCTGATAATGAAGCTAGCAACAAATCCGAAAACAAATTAGAGCCTGTTCTGATTCAACTCGTTGAGTATCCGGAACTGAATCCGAAGCCAGAAACAGTGAAGGATGAAGGTGAATTTTCATGATACAATGATCCTGAATACATCAGGTGGAAGAAAGAACAAAAGGCGCAAGTTGCTGATCAGTTGATAAAGAAGCAAGAAGTGAAGAAGGCTGAAGTTTCAACTGCAAAGAAGCAGAAATCGAAAGTAATGAACAATCAATCTGAAACAAAAGAATCAAAAGGCAAAAGTGTCTTAAAATCGAATGATAACACCAAAGTTCAAAGTGTTAAAACTGACAAAGTTAAACCTGTCAAGAAAGTGTCAAAAGGTAAGAACATCAAGTTTGTGTCTGCAGGAACGTTTGATTTGAACGGATCTTATGGTAAACCAATCAATTCTCCAATCAAATCTTACTCTGGTCTGAAAACAGGTTCAGGTCCTAAGACTTCCGCTGTCAATGATAAGAGAATTGAATCTAAAAAGGTAACCAAACAGAACAGTTTAAAATCGAACCAAAGTCCCATGCAATCAAAATCACAAACAAAGTCACCACAGAAAAGCGTTAATCTAAAACCGAATAACCATGATAATGAATCACAATTTGGTTCAACATCAAAAGTTAACAATCGGCTCTTTAGGATTAGCAAGAAACATTGTGATATTTGTGATAGATATAATCATGCAACTGCTGAATGTTTCTTTAACAGGTACTGCAGTTTCTGTGACAAAAGAAATCATTCTTCAGAAGAATGTTATTATAACAAATTTTGTCATATTTGTGAAAGAAGGAATCATGACACAAAGAATTGTTTCTTTCGATCAAACTCAACAAGAGAAATAACTCCGTTTTCAAATTTTCAAAATAAATCATTTGGTTTTCAAAATATGAATCAAAGTCATTCTCCAGTTTTGAGAAATTTCAATCGAAACAATTCTGTTTCTAACTTTTCAAGAAATGTGCAGGTTAATAATTTTAAGCCAAGAGCTTTAATGGCAAGAAACCAAAAGTTTGAAAATAACCTTGATCCTAAGCTAGAGGAAAGGATTAGTGCTTTGAGAAGAAAGCAGTCAATGAACGCCAATGGGCGAAACAATAGTTATCAGCATCAAAATCTCTTAAATGAAACAAATTTTCAAAACGTTCAATATCAACAAGTTACTATTGCAAATAGATTCGGAAAACCCAAGACCGTGTGGGCCTGGGTTGACCAAACTAACTAAGTAATTGTTGAAATGCAGGTACGCCCAAGAAGACCTATCAACTCATGGTTCGTTGATAGTGGGTGTAGCCGGCATATGACAGGAAACCATGCCTTGCTTCAGGATTTCAAGCTGAAAAATGGTACACACGTTGCATTTGGAGGTGATGCAGGTGGTAAAATAACAGGAGAAGGAACCGTATCGAATGGGGTCATTAGTTTTGATAAAGTCAACTACTGTGCACAGTTGAATTTTAACTTACTAAGTGTATCTCAAATTTGTGATAAATCGTATTCAACTTTATTTAATGATTCTTTCTGTTATATACTCAAACCAGGTTTCAAGATCGACAATGAATGGGTAGTGGTGAAAGCTCCAAGAGATCGTGATGTATACAAGTTGGATATGTCGCAGATTGATGCCGAAACCGAAACTACTTGTCTCATTGTGCATGCTTCAAATGATGAGAGTCAGCTTTGGCATAGACGGCTGGGCCATTCAAACTTCAGAAACATGAATCGTTTGGTGACTGGAAATCATGCTGTGGGAATCCCATCGAAGAAATTCTCTACAACTGATCTCTGTCCAGCATGTTTGAAAGGAAAACAGCACCGCATGTCTTTTAAGTCCAAGCCAGAAAACTCCATTTCAAAACCCTTGCAGATGCTACATATGGATCTTTTCGGACCAACAAATGTGGAAAGCATTGGAAAGAAGTCTTACTGTTTTGTCATCATTGACGATTTCACTAGATTTTCTTGGGTTTATTTTTTGCATGTTAAATCTGAAACTGCGGAGTTATTAAAAGAATTTATCATCAAAGTTGAAAATCAGTTGGATTGTAAAGTGAAAATGTTACGAAGTGATAATGGTACAGAATTTAAGAACGTTAATGTTGATTTGTTTTGTGCAGAAAAAGGAATTGCTAGACAATTTAGTGCTCCAAGAACGCCTCAACAGAATGGGGTTGCGGAACGGAAAAACCGGACACTGATTGAAGCTGCAAGATCTATGCTCGCAGATGCCAAAATCCCTATCACATTCTGGGACGAAGCTATTGCTACTGCGTGTTTTGTACAAAACAGGACATTATTGGTTCAGGATAAACAGAAAACATCTTATGAGTTGTTATTTGGAAGAAAACCGAATATTTCATACTTGAAAGCATTTGGTTGTCCTGTAACGATTCTGAATTTAAATGATCATCTCGGGAAATTTGAGTCAAAATCTGACGATGGATTTTTCCTTGGATATTCGTCTGTTTCTAAAGCTTATCGGGTTTTTAATAGCAAAACAAATACTGTTATTGAAACTATTAACGTAAAGGTTTTAGAAAATTCGTTTCCGTCAGTGGCACATGGTCCCGAATGGTTATTTGATTTAGATTCGTTATCAAAATCTTTTAATTCTAACTTATTTGATTTTTCAAGACAAGCAAGAAAAGAATCAGGTGACTTGGGATGCTTTAGTGACGATTCTGATAATGACGAAGATGGAAATCTTAACTCTGAATATCCATTCATGTCGTTTCATAATCCTGATCATGTCAAATCCAGTCAAGCTCCGGGTCCTTCTGGTTCTCAAGAAGATCAAGAATCAAACAATCTTGAAGATGATGTGAATCCGCAAAGTTCTCCTAATGATGGTGGATTAGTTCAGAATCAACCATCATCAGATCCGAATGTTGAAGTTATTCCAGAATCTTTTGATTACTTCATCAATTCACCGGATCAAGTCCCGAATTTCACTCCGCATTCTTCTAGCATACTACAAGATCTACCAAATCTGAATACTTCTAATCTGGAGAGTCAAGTGCAAGGAGGTGACATACCAATTCATCGAATTCACAAGAAACATCCTGTCTCTCAGATTATCGGGCCGTTGAATCAGAGAACTACAAGAAGTCAGACTGAACAAGCAAATGTTTGTCTTTATTCGTGTTTTCTATCTCAAGTGGTGCCAAAGAACATTTCAGAGGCGTTGCAAGATAATAGTTGGATTGAAGCCATGCAAGAGGAGTTACTTCAATTTCGCAAACAGGAAGTTTGGAAATTAGTGGACTTACCTGAAGGAGAGAATGTGATTGGTACAAGATGGTTATACAAAAACAAGCCAGACGAACGTGGTATTGTTGTGAGAAACAAAGCGAGACTCATTGCACAGGGATATACTCAGGAAGAAGGCATTGATTATGAAGAGGTGTTTGCTCCGGTCGCAAGACTTGAAGCCATACGCGTTTTTCTTGCATATGCTTCCTTCATGAAGTTTAAAGTATTCCAAATGGACGTTAAAGGCGCTTTTCTGTATGGACCAATTACAGATGACGTTTATGTCAGACAACCTCCGGGTTTTGAAGATCCTGACTATCCTCATCGTGTATACAAGTTGAGTAAAGCTCTATATGGTCTACACCAAGCTCCGAGAATCTGGTATGAGACATTATCCAAGCATTTACTAGAACATGGATTCACAAGAGGTCAGATTGATCCAACTTTGTTTATGAAGAGGGAGAATGAAGAACTCTTATGTGTTCAAGTTTATGTGGACGATATTATCTTCGGATCAACCAGTGCGTCAATGTGCAAAGAATTTGAGGAAACCATGAAGTCTAGATTCCAGATGAGTTCAATGGGGGAGATTAATTTCTTTCTTGGATTACAAGTAAAACAATCAGCTGACGGAATTTTCATCAATCAATCAAAATTCGTTGAGAAGTTGTTGAAGAAGTTCAAGATGCAAGATTGTCAGACTATTCGAACTCCATCTGATGTGAATTGCAAGATTCAGCCGGATTCGAAAAAGGCAAAACTGGATGAAACAGTGCAGATTGAGCCGATTCAATCTGTAGCTGTAATTGAAGCTGAGATAGCTAAGACTGTTGATGAGATTGTGACTGATGATGTAATTGAAAAACCAGTTCAGATTGAGCCGATTCAATCTAAAGCTGCTGTTGTTGTAGAAGTACCTGAAACTGCTGAATCTATTGAAAAAGTATCTGAAGTTGTTGAAGTTATGGAAAATGTGCCTGAAATTGTACCTGAAGTTGCAAATCAGTTTGAGCCGGTTCAAACTGACAATGCACCTATGATTGAAGCTTTGGATGATTTGGATGATATAGACTTTACTGAATCTGAAAATGAAGCTGAGCCAGAAACTAATGTTGTTGAAGAGATTCCAGATGATTTAGATCAAAGATTTGCTTATCTTGAGAGGATGATGTATAATTCTGTGTTTTTGAATGGGTTGACTGTGAGCCAGATAAATGAAGAATATGAAAAGTGTTTGATTGCCCAAGACAAAACCGAAGCTGATAAAAAGGAATTTATTATTGAGATGGGTGAATGGACTCCATTGCAAGAAATTTTGAATATAGAAGATTTGCCTCCAACTGAATTGTATCACCAAAATCCGGAAGAAATGTCAAGTACAGATATGCATAGTTGGCTGAGCTCAAGAAATTATCCGTATAGGACTCTGAAGAGGTTGAAATCTGAGTCACTAAGGAAGATTGTTATTAGCTTTATGAAGACCGAAAAAATGTACAATCGTATGTTTTATTTGGACTACAACAATCCTCAATACTTCGAGCTGACAAAGAGATATAAAGTTCTTGGACCGAAGGAGATACCGGTGATGGCTTTACCTGAAAATGCTCACAAGAAAAGGCACGAATTGATGGATATGTTTCCAAGTGAAGTCAAATCTTATAACATACCGATGGATGTTCGTGAATCATGGCATAAATCAGCCACAGCAGGTGATGTGGTGAGGTCACTGCTGAGTAAGGGTCAGTCAATCGCTGAATTACTTGATTCAATGATTGTGCCGGAAAAGAACAAGAAGGTGAAGATAATTGCATGGAAATACGATGAAGTGTTTGATGCATTTATGATAAAGAGAGTTAATGGTTTATGTGACGTATATCATTACTACTCTAGCATTTTTAAGTTGGAAGTTCAAGATCTGAAAGAATTGCACAAACTCAGGTTGATAAATCACACGCATGTTGAGCGTGGTGATAAATGTGCAATGATGCTTGATGCCGGGATAGCCAGACCACCAAAGTATCTTGATTTCAGAGGCCAACAAGAAGATACAGCGTATGTACAATCGAAGAAAGAAAGAAAGAAAAAGAGATTGGTTGTCAGTGAAGATATGTATTTGGAAGAATTTTCGGATGAGTACTTTGATAAGGTGACGAATCCAGGATTGAAAGTGATTGATGGTTCGCAAATGACAAAGCCTATACTTAGAGTCTTCTATAATCAAGAAACCTTTGAGTTGAAGCTTGTTCGGAATTTGGAAGATTGGGATAAAGACATGATTACTCTATTTAGTACTTTTGAGTTGAAGCTGCTTCATCCATCCTATATTGATTATCTAAGAAGTTGCAGAATGGAGAAGTGTAAAGATAAACTTGCTGAAGCTGATAGGAAGTTGTTCGTGGTGATGATAGAAGTGATAGCTGCTGCAACTGAAAAGATTCGTGTACGAAAGGCATTGCTGAACTCTAATCTTGTGAGGGTCGACATACCAGAGATAGAGTTTATGAGAATATCTGGAAGAGGAACGCTGGAAGTGCAAGTCAAGGGGAAGGAAATGCCGTTTGAATTTTATGCTAACATTGACTTTGCAGGTTTAAATCTGGATTCTCTAAAACGCATGAATGCCTGCCCAATTCTGACTAACGAGTCCAAGCCGAGACAAGCAAAGATTGCCGAAAAGTTCAAGTCTTGCATAGAAGAAGCATTGGAGTAACAAGAAGAATTTAAAGGAAAAGAGCTGCTGAATGTCAAAGACGAACCAGAAGATTGGTAGAAAGAGATTGATGCTGAACAAAGAAGAAAAAGATCTGAAGTTTTTGCTGAAGAATCAAAGATAAATCTTAGGGGGAGTACTGTTAGGGTTATTTCCTAGTTAAGATTTACTTTGTATTTTGTTTATATGTTTGTGTATAGTTTAGGGTCTATTTTGTTATATTCCTTAAACTTGTATTTTGTTGCTTTAAAGCATGTAGTGAGAGAGTGTGAGAGAGGCTAGATCACCATTACACATTAGAGAGAGAGTTAACTGTGTGTGATTTATTTCTCCTGCACTTGTACTACAAATTTGCTTTGATCATCAATATACAAAGAGAATTATTAGTATGAATTGTGTTTGTGATTGAACTGCTTGTTTGTGTGAATTATTCTGATCATTGTGAGTAATATTAACGATCCAATTGAACCTATCGTGTTATGGTGAATGGTTCGATTTTGGTGGGGTTTGGTTATAAATATAATTCGGTTGTTTTAATTTTTTTTTTTTTTAGGTGAATATGCACAGATCTGTAGTAATGTCGCACAGATCTGGTCTCGGTGAATGATTTTGGGTTTGTTTGGTTGATTGTTGGTGCAGGAATGATGTCAAGAAAGGTAGTGTCGCATAGATCTGATCTAGTGTCGCAAATACGCGAAGCTGTACTTTCGACACTATGTCGAAGCAGTACTGTCGCATGGGATTTTGAACTTTCGTTCAGTATGTGGTCTAGTGTCGCAAAATGAAGATTTCAAGCCCCAAGAACACCAAGAACACACACACAACTGTGTGTAAGAGAAAATCTCAGATCTGAGATTTTTCTTTTAATTTCTGGTAAAATTTGTTGTGGAGATGACGATTTTGATGGTCACAATAGTAGATCTACAACAGATTGTTGTAGATCTGAAGATGTGTTGATGATTTAAACTTTCAGATCTGGTTTCTCTCTCTAGAAACACACCAGATCTGTTTTCTCTCTCTAAATCTTCTACTCTTTCTTCAAAAACAGTAATAATCTTCAACAAATGATTCAAAAACGGATCTCAGTTAGGCTCTGATACCATTTGTTGGTCCCAATATCAGATTTGAATCATGTAATTTGGTGAAGTTTGGATCAAAATGACATAAAATTGATGAAGAATGGATGAACAATGATGAACACACTATAAAACCTTCATTTGATCTATTTGAATTGCATCAGATATATCAAAAGTGTTAAGACCCCAATTCTAGCTCATACAAGCTTAACAAAACCCTAATTGCACTTTACTATTTATAGCCTAATGACACTTTGGACCCTAGACTATAAAATAAAACATGACAATTAGGAAAATACAATTAAAACTCATAAAAGACTAAAATTAATTAAATATATTTTGTTGACATAAAATATATTTATTAACTATTAAACCCGTAATCTTTTACGTCTTCAACGTCTTGTCTCTAATCTTCGTCCCGAACGCGTCGTCTTGACTTTTGCGTTGACTTTGACCGTTGACGTTGACTTTTGTTGACTTTGACAGTGTTGATAATATTAGACTACAATATATTCAGGTCCAACAGTTCCAATTATTCCTTCTCAGAATGCTGCACTTATTTCGTCCGCTGCAAACTCTCATATCTACAGTGCTGCACCTGGAGGATCATCAAGTCATGTGTCTCTTAAATCTGGTGGTGCCTCTACAAATGTTGGTTCAAGCTCAAATGCATCTGTCACCACTCAGATTCCATCTGACACTATGGCTTTGTTTGGAATGTTTGTTCACAGCTATGAAGCTCTTGTTGCTGGAGAGTTAAAGGGAAAGGGGATGACTGTTGAAGATATGTATCAGGTGGATCCTGATGATCTTGAAGAAACCGACATCCAATGGCAAATGGCCATGCTTACTCTTCGTGCTAGACGGTTTATGGAAAGAACAGGTAGAAGAAGTTTTGGGAATCAGGGACAGAATAACAAGCTGGGGTATGACAAAGGGAAGCTGAGATGTTATAACTGCAAACAATTGGGTCACTTCAAAAGGGAATGTCCTTTACCAATTGTTACTGAACCAGTGAATTCTGGAAACCCTAGATCTGTTCCAAATCAAGAAAGGCTTGAGGAAGCGAAATCAAAGAATGAAACTGCACTACTCACCAACTTTGATTGGAGTGCAGAAATTGAAGAGACAAAGGAGGAAATTAATCATGCCCTAGTTGCTGAAATTGTCGAGGTTGATGATAACTACATAAATTGCTTTGATCCTTTCAAAGAATTTTATGGTGAATATGAGGAAGAGAAACTGGAGAAAGTTGACAAAGATCAATCAGATGCTATTGATCAAGGCTTAACTTGGGATTGGTTTGTGAAGCTGCGGTAAATGAAATGAAGAATGATGAAGAGTCATAGCTTAACTTGGAAGCCATGATTGAGAAGGCGAGGCTTGATGCTGTTGATGAATTCAAGAGGAACACTCCATACTGCCAGTGCGATCGTGCCCTTGCTGCAGAAAAACTGGTAATTGGTCTTCCTTATGACGTTATTGAAGATATGTGTTCATCTGCTTGCAAAATTCGTTTAATTGGCATATACAAAGCTAATAAATTGTTAATGTCAAACGAAAACGAATTAAAGAGAACTAACAAAGAGCTTAAATTAAGTGAATCAAAATATTTTGTCAAATTAAGAGAAGCTTTGAAAGAAAATGAACATTTAAAAAGAACTCTTTTGGAAAAGAACTGCGAAATAAACTACTTAACTGAGCAAGTCACTCTTGCTGAATTTGAAACAAGAAAACTCAAAAATAAACTGCAGCAGTGGACAATATCTAGTATGAAAAGGGAGGAACTCTGCAAGAAACAACGGGGGGCCAGAGTTAAGACAGGTTTGGGTCTTAATAATGAAACGTATGCATATCCCCCACCTAGTACCTTCTGTTACTCTCCAACACCTATTCCTTATCCCTCAAATGAGTTGATACAAGAGATTATACAGAATGATACTAACAGCTCTATTGCAGGTTTAAATCTTAAAGAGGTTAGAGAGGATTACGCATATGGTGGGAGTACTGGGCTTGGTTGTTCTAGCAGTAGTAAATGTTCTAATTCTGATTCCAAGAAGTCTGTTGAAGACATTAGTTTAATTAATTCTGTTTCTAGCAATGTGTTATGTTCAGACAATTCTATGTTTAATAGTAATTTAGGGTGCACTACTTCAAGCTCTAATGTGTTGAATGATGATCTGATTGAAAATAAGTGTGTGAATGACAAGGATGAACTTTCAGGTCATGTCTCTGAAAGTCAAACCAAAACAAACTGTTTTCAAAAGTTCTTTACTCATCAAATCCCGTCCTTCACACCTATAAGGATTTCAAAACCTAAATCTGAATCTGAAAAGGCAAAAGTCACAACAGGCAAATTAAAGGAGCCTTATGACTCTTACAGTGATTGCAATTCTCAAATGTCTGAATGTGACGAGGAAATTGAAATGGATAAAATTCTTGTTGATAAAGTTCCCAAAGTCAGTTTGAAATCTCATTGCTTTAAATGTGGAAATGTTAATCATACTGTTAAGCAATGCCCTAAGTTAATCAAAAACAGTTCAAAGCAAAAATCTTTTGGAAAAAGATTAAACACATTTGTAAATAATTTCTTTTGTAATTCTTCATCTGTTTCACCACCCAAGTACACAAAGGCTTGGGTGCCAATTTCAAAAGTCTAACTTCTGTATATTTTTAATAAATGTCAGGAACATTCAAATGCCGTTGTAAATAGTCATTGGCATATTGACAATGGATGTTCTAGACATATGACAGGTTTGAAGGACTTACTGACTAACTATCGGATTATCAATGGCGGATATGTTGCCTTTGCGGGAGACAAGAAAGGTGGTAAGATGATTGGTCAAGGAGAAGTCTCAAATGGTTCACTAACTTTGGAAGACGTCAACTATGTTCCTGAACTAGCATTCAATCTTCTTAGTGTATCACAAATCTGTGATAAGAATATCCCAGTGATGTTTCTTCCAAATGAATGTTTGTTCTTGAAGCCAGAGTTTTCTATTCCTGAAGAATTGGTGATCATGCGTGCTCCGAGACGAAATGATACATATATGCTAAATATGGGATCAAAAGAATCAACTTCCACCGTGACCTGTCTCCTATCTAAAGCTTCATCTTTTGAATCTTTTCAGTGGCATAGACGTTTAGGGCACATTAATTTTAAAATTCTAAATAAATTAGTTAAGAACAATTTGGTCAGGGGTTTACCACTTAAAGATTTTTCAGTGGTTGAGAAATGCATGGCTTGTGCTAAAGGAAAACAGCACAAAAAGCCACATAAACTTAAAATTACAAATTCTATCTCAGAACCCCTCGAATTGTTACATACTGATTTATTTGGTCCAATAAGTGTCAAATCTATTCCTAAGAAATCTTATTGCTTGGTTGTCACAGATGATTACTCTAGGTACACTTGGGTGAGATTCATGGCATACAAGAGTGAGACTGCTGAAGAGCTAATGAAGTTGATCCCTCAAATCGAGGTTCTTGGAAAGCGAAAGGTTCAAGCCATCAGAAGCGATAACGGAACGGAATTCAGAAACCATATCTTCAACTCTTTCTGTGAACAACGGGGTATTCTCAGACAGTTTAGCGCCGCACGAACACCACAACAAAATGGTGTTGCTGAAAGGAAGAATCGAACTCTTGTGGAGGCTGCTAGAACTATGCTGATTGAGTCAAAGCTTCCAATTATTTTCTGGGCAGAGGCAGTTAATTGTGCAGCTTACGTTCTGAATAGGGTACTGATTGTCAAAGAAAAGATGAAGACATCATACCAGCTGTTTCGGGGAATTAAGCCGTTGATCGATTTTCTGCGCCCCTTTGGATGCTCTTGTACTCTGTTGAATACTCAAGATCAGAAAACGAAGTTTGGTGCTGTTTCGGATGAGTGCTTCTTTGTAGGATACTCGAACACACAAAAAGCGTATCGTGTTTACAACAAGCGAACGCGGATTGTGCAAGAGTCCTATTATGTTGACTGGCAAGAGTCAAACACAACAAGTATTGGCAGTGAACCGGCATGGTTTTATGATTCCACCACTATTTTCAAATCATTCAATCTTCCTGACTCTGACGATGATGACATCGTTCCTCACACATCAGTTTCTATCTTTAACCATCCACCTACACAATCACAACCACAACCTTCAACTACACAATTACCTCCCACTTCATTTGACATTCCACCACCTCCACCACCTCAAACTGTTCCGACTTCTCCATCAGATATTCCATCATCGTCCATTTCCATTCCTACATCTACCACTAATACAATTCCTCCAACCTCAAACATACCTTCACAACCATCTAATCAAACACCCTCAACCGAAACAAATCCTTTGCTCCTCAACACAGACTTCAAAACCTTGAAAAATCACCCTCATGACTATATCATTGGATCAATTATTGATGGTGTGCGAACTCGGAGTCAGAGTGGTTTGATTAATGAATGTCTCTATGCTGCCTTTCTATCTCAAGTTGTTCCGAAGAATTATAAACAAGCACTTGAAGATCCTAGTTGGGTTGATGCCATGCAAATGGAACTGCAGCAATTTAGGAAGCTTAAAGTTTGGGAACTTGTTGATCTTCCTCCTAATAAGTGTCCCATCGGAACTAAGTGGGTTTTCCGAAACAAGCCAG
Source organism: Tagetes erecta (assembly GCA_030867185.1). Lineage (NCBI taxonomy): Eukaryota > Viridiplantae > Streptophyta > Magnoliopsida > Asterales > Asteraceae > Tagetes > Tagetes erecta. The sequence goes on along the minus strand of CM061497.1, from coordinate 7,809,892 downwards.
ATGATCGCGGTGTTGTTATCAGAAACAAGGCGAGATTGGTTGTTCAAGGATTTGCTCAAGAGGAGGGGATTGACTACACTGAAGTTTTTGCTCCAGTAGCTCGCCTTGAAGCCATTAGAATCTTTCTTGCTCATGCTGCGAACAAAAACTTCAAAGTTTATCAGATGGATGTGAAATGTGCATTTCTATATGGAGATATCGATGAGGAGAGCTACGTATGTCAACCACCGGGTTTCGAGGATCCAGATTTTCCTTCAAAGGTGTACAAGCTTGATAAATCCTAGTATGGGTTGCATCAAGCTCCACGTATCTGGTATGAAACTCTGACACAGTATCTTCTCAGCAAAGGTTTCTCTCGTGGGACTATAGATATGACATTGTTCAAGAAGGAGGTGAATGGCGAGCTGCTGATCGTTCAAGTGTATGTTGATGATATAATTTTCGGTTCGACTAATGAAGGGCTGTGTAGAGAGTTTGAAAAAGTGATGATGGATCGCTTTGAAATGACGATTATGGGGGAGATGTGTTTCTTCTTGGGGCTGCAAGTGGAACAAAAGCCAGATGGAATTCTTATTCACCAAGAGAAATATATCAAAGAGATCCTCACGAAGTTTGGCATGGATGATTCTTCTCCGGAACTGATTTCTTTCACCGCTCAAACATGCCTAACTTCTGATGATAATGGGAATCCTGTGGATGCTCATCGGTATCGCTCGATGATCGGATCTCTCATGTATCTGACTGCAAGCCGACCGGACATTACATTCGCTGTGTGCTACTGTGCGTGTTTCCAGGCCAATCCAAAAGAATCACATGAGAAAGCTGTTAAACGAATTTTTCGTTACCTTAAGGGTTCCTCTCGTTTGGGACTTTGGTACCCAAAAGGTGGGAACTTTGATTTACATGCTTTTTCTGATAGTGATCATGCAGGTTGCAGGATTAACCGAAAATCAGTCACTGGCGGATGTCAATACCTTGGCGAATGTCTTGTTTCCTGGCAAAGCAAGAAGCAAACAACCGTGTCTCTGTCCACAGGAGAAGCAGAATACATTGCTGCTTCAAGTTGCTGTTGCCAAGTGCTCTGGATTCAGCATCAGATGATGGATTATGGCATCAACTTTCTTCATACGCCACTCTTTTGTGATAATGAAGCTGCTGTTGGAATTGCCAAGAATCCTATTCATCACACTCGCACCAAGCACATTGAAACAAGAATTCATGCCATCAGAGATGCACAGGAAAAGGGGTTCATAGATATTATTCCTATTGAAACTCGAAAGCAAAAAGCTGATCTTTTCACAAAAATTTTTGACAAACCACGTTTTTATGAACTGATCTCTATGCTGGGACTTATATCTTTTTGAAAACCTTTTTCTATGAGAACCAATTTGTAAATACGTAAATAACTTTTTCATTTTCTTCTTTGAAAATTCCGTGGGTCACTCATTCTTCGCTCCTTTATTTTATTTTATTTCCTTTTATTTTCTCTTTTATTTTGTATATATATATTAAGTAAAATCTGAAAAACAAAAATTTCTTATTAAGATAGCTATAATATAAAAATTTTGGGGGAGATATAATAGATTAACTATTTATAGTTTTTCAAATTTTGCTATTTCAGGATCTCCGTTTTGATTGATGTTGAAGAGACGTTGAAGGAGGTCAGAAGTATTGTGTCTGGGATATGTCAGATAGGCTCAGCCCGAAAACAAAGTAAACAGTGATTGTGCAGCCAAACATAACGTTCAAGATCTCGGCAACAAGGATTATCCCCTTGACATGATTGGATTGCACCAAGATAAGGGTTCTGTCAAAAATGGGTTGAGAGCGTCAAATCTTTGCCTTGATTTCCCTAAACATCCCAAATCACCCTCGCCCTATCCCCGAATCGAGTTTCTATTGTGCAAAACAAATAAAATAAAAAGCTGCTAGTGATGCTCTTCGGAAAAACCTCTGAGTGAGTTACTTGTTAACTCCTCAGAAAGTATTGAGTCAAATTGCTTAACTCCTCTGCTATACGGAAGTATTGACCTGGAGTTGGTGGATCTTCTCTGCTATACGGAAGTATTGACCTGAAGATTCACCGAGCATGCTCAAATGTTTATCTCCTCTGTTATACGTCGGTATAGACCTGGAGCTCTGAACTATTTGAGTTTCCCAAATAATAAGTCGCATTGTATTCAAAAGAATCAATTGCTGACAATCTCCACTCACAAAAAGATGCAAAAATTGCACAAGTGTCAAAAGAAGCTAATGCATCGATCAATATTCAAAATTTGATCCTCGAAACTCTAGCAAAGTCAATTGTATTGCTCAGATATATCCTGATGACAGAACTTGTTCTTTTTACCTAGATGTCTGTGGGGACCGAGTTGTCTGAGCTTCTTCAATCAAACCAAAAACATGATAAAAGAAGCTGCTGATCTCTTGTTGAAAGGACTAAGGCATGGGTTTAAATGGACAAACATATCTACAATCCCGCCAATCAATGATTCTCCGGATTCTTCTCAAAACGTCATGAAAAATATATATATCCTTCTTTAGCTTTTAATTCTTGCCTTTTCTTTTATCTTATTTTAGTTTATTTTATTTTTTCTCTTGTTATCATTATTATTTAGGTTAATGTGTTTATTTTCGGAGCATTGATATTGTGGGACGTTTTCGTGGATTTACAAAGAATTTAAAATTTGAGAAAAACCAAAAATATTTTAATTTTTGTGTGTCAGCGAATCTACTAGCGAACCAACATGTTCGCCAGAACCTCAGGTTCGCCCGGAACCTCTTTACATCGCCGCCGTGGTTTCACTTGACTTTTGGTCTTCGGGCGAATCTAAAGTTCGCTAGTGTGTCTGCCAGCGAACCTGTGTCTGTATATATATGTAGTGACAGCGAAATATTTCACAATTTCGCTGTCACTATTATCGTAGCTGGTTTTTCATTTTCTAACCGACGAACGTTCGATTCTCTATCTTCAACCGGTTTTTCACACTTAAACACCTTTATTTTGGTCTGGTATGTCATCGTCTCCATCTTAATCTATGTTTCAACCCATCAATCGCACTTTAATCTCCTTAAATCAGTTGATCTGTGATGATTATGTAAATCAAATGTCTGATGTGTGTTATTAGTTAGGAATTTACTTCATAATATCCTCGTTTGATGACTATATTGCTTGACTGTTACTTTGTTTGCTTGATTATGGTGTTTTGACTGAGATTTCGGCCGTTTTTCAAAAACTAGGGTTTCCAGCGAACCTATGTGTTCGTCTGGCGAATCTGAACGAAAGTTCAAAACTTCGAGCGAACCTATGTCGTTATGCCGCCCGTGCATCAACATAGATTCGCCCGTCTGTTTCTAGCGAACCTATACATTCGCTCGACCAAATGACTGATTTTTCATGTCAGCGAATCTATAGGTTCTGGCGCCAAATCTCATGTTCGCTCTTTCAGCGAACCTATTTATCCAGCGAATCTATTAACTGTTTTCAAAATCTTCGTTTCTGATCAATCTCCGCTTATTTTTCAAGCACGATGTCTACATTATTCTTTGAAAGAAAGCACAATATGTGTGCTTTGCTTGACGAGAATCACGAGAAAGCCGGTGGGTATAGAGATTGCATTAGATGGTTGAAGTCGTCTCACATTCATCACGCCATTTCTCATTCACCGACTATATACGAGCTGCATGTTCGAGATTTCTGGAGAACAGCAGTGATGAACGTGTCTGTACAGCCATCTCGTATATGTGCCAAAGTTAGTGGTTTTGATCTGGAGTTTACTGAGGCTGATCTGGCCAGGATTTTGAGGTTAGAGGAGGATGTCGGTGAGGAAGTCAGTATGACGGCTGAGGAAGTTTACGGGGCATTCAGGACAGCTGGTTATGAAGGACCAATGCCGGGGGAAAAGAAAATGGAGTTCGTGAAGTCCTATCTGATCCAAGAATGGAGATATATTGCACACGTATTCATTATGTGCTTGGATCATAGGAAAGGGGGTACTGTCGAGTTGAATTTGGACTGGGCTCGGGCTATGATGCTGTTCTGTCGGGGGCAAAAGGCAAATCTAGCAAAGCTCATCTACAATTACATGCTAGAGAACATTCATGCTACGAAGGCGGGAAAATGGTTGATGTACCCTAGATTCATCCAGATGATTCTGAATGACAAGTTGCCCAATCTGCCGGTTGTTGGTGATGTTCTGAAAATATGGGAGATGCATTCTAGAATTTTTGGGGATTGTAAGTCGGTTCGTGCTGATTGCGTTGGTAGGACCTCGTTTTTATGGGAAAACATGTACCCTGCCGATAGATGGGTACAAATTCAGAGATTAATGGAGACTGAGAGGAAACGGGGTGGTGAGAACATAGAGGTTGTTGAGAAGAAGATGAAGAAAAGGAAGGCGTACGCTAAAGAAAAGGATTATTCTTTTGATCGAGAGTTAGATGAGATACAGGCTGAGGTTGATGCAGGTAGGGAGAAACGGACAAAGAGAAGATCTGATGCACCGACTGAAGCGTCAAAGAAAGCAAAGCATGATACTCCGGGTACATCTACTGAATCTGTTAGTGTATTGAAGGGTGAGATTGACAGTTTGAAGGCAGAATTTGGGGAACAGAAGAGTAAATATGAGGAATTGGAGACCCAGGATGCTGAAAAGTCGACTATTATATTTGAAATGGGGAGGATGATGAAGGATCAACAATGCCTGATAGTTAGGATATTCAAGGAACTGAATAGCCTAAAAGAAAAAGATGGGTCAGAACCTGCTATGTCTTAGGCTGAACTGAAGAACTTAACGGATGCTGCAAAGTATCTGTTAATGGACGTTGTGTTTGGAGATCAGGACAAAGGCAAAGGTAAAGCTGCTGAGGAGCTGTTCGATGAGGATATGGGTATAGATCTGGATGTGTTTGATGGGGCTGAGGTTGTTGGAGGCTCAAGCGTGAATTTTAGTCTGATAGATGAACCAGAGGTTGACATAAATGCTGACAGTGAGGAAGATTGGATGTTGAGCCTGAGAAATACAAGGTTGAGGAGAAAGGGGTCAGTTATCAGTTTGAGCATATTGACTTAGATAAATCAGAGTGGTTCAGAAAAGAAGAAGTTGTTCCCGAGGTGCCCATATTTCAGAATATCGATGAACCAAACACCTCCCAGCTGGATAGACAGGTGATTGCATGGAAATACAATTCCCTTGTGGATGCGTATATGATCAAAAGGAGCGGAGGTGACATCTGTTACATCCGAAACAGGAAGCATTTCGCTACACTGCCTCGATGGGACTTACGTAGGCTGGCTGAGCTACCGTTATTGGGAAAAGAGGACAGTGGAAGAGCCTGTGCGTTTGAGGTCACAATCAGAGAAGCTGCCAAGACTAACTTCGTGGATTTTGGGTATCCAAAACCGAGGCGGATGAGACAGAAAAATGATAGGCATTGGGTTTCGTGGAAGGGTAAGGTGGTTTTGAAGATTGAAGCGCCGAAGATCATGACAAGGGTCAGGGTTCCGGATACACAGCCACCGAGACTGAAAGAATTTCTGAAGTGGTTCTACGATAATGGTACAGGTGAAGCTGTTATCAGACTTAGAGGAGATGACCGTCTAGAGATTCGTTTGTTTGATCCAATGGAGGTTTTCTCTTTCTGTGACGAGGATTTGAAAGTTTTGTGTGAGAATCGCATTAAGCACCGGGCTGGAGATGACACAAGGACTGAAGCGAACTTGTTCGTGAAAGTCGCTAACAAAGCCCGGGGCATTCGTGCTGAATTGAGGAAGGTGAACGAAAGACTGAGGATGACAGATGATCAGAACTTGGAAATGGATGACTTGTCAAAGCAGCTTGATCAAACTATCGAGAAAAGGTTCGAGAAACCAGTTGAAATCGTTGATTTTGATGTGACTGGTGAGGAGCATACAGAAGAAATACAGGCGGAAACAATTATTCTGGATGTGCCTGATACTGAGGTCGCAGAAGCAGAGTTCGTGGAATCAATGCTAGTGTTTAGTGAAGACGAAGAGGCCGGATCTGAAGACGTTACTAATCCAATGGCCGGAATTAAAGGAAGGGCAGGAGCTTTCATTGAGCATCTTTGAAGCCAACAGAAGATGGAGCTTAAACAGAAGACTTCCCCAGGTGAGGTCCAACCTAGGGGGAGTATTGATGGTCATGTATAGGTCGGACTCACCGGTATGTCGGTGTTATATATTTTGTATGTATTAGTTCTAGTGAACCTACACAGTTTAGCTTTTGTGTTGGTATCGACCGGGCGAACCTGATTGTGCCCGGCGAACCTATGTGGTTCGCTAGATAGATTCGCTGTCAGCGAATCTATCAGCGAACCTATGTCTGTTATATATTGTAACCTTATCTTGTTGAAATACAACTTTTGACAACTTTTCACAAAAACCTTATCCAACTGATTGTGTCGTTTGTGTGTTTACTGGAGGTGCTAGGAGCATATATTACTCATCTTTGTAGCGTATTTACCTCCGGTTGTGTGGTTTTAATCTCGTTATTGGTTATTTGGTTATAATACACTTTGTTTGTTTGAGTCAAGAGTGTTCGTTGTTAAACAAGTCATTATAGCACTGAAATCACGATCATTATGGACCAACAGATAGTCAATGTAAGATTGATGTAGTAGTTTGAGCTCAAACGTACTAAATAGTGTGATCATGTCCTGATCCCAATCATCCAGATTACGAACAAGTTTCAGCTCATAAGTCTCTTGATTGTAAAATACCTTCAAAATGGGCTTTGTAGCTTGAGAACCATCAATCACCTTCAATCCCGGATCTGTGACTTTGTCAAAATATTCATCTGAGAATTCTTCCAAGTACATGTCTCGCAGAATCAGCTTCTTTACTTTTCTCTTCTTCGTCTTCAGATATTCACTATCTTCCTGTTGTCCTCGAAATTCCAAAAAATTTGGTAAACGGCTCATCCCAGCATCTAGTAACATTGCACATTTATCACCACGCTCAGCATGCGTGTGATTAATCAATCTCAACTTGTGCAGCTCCTTCAAATCTTGCACTTGCAGCTTGAAAATACTTAAATAATAATGATATACATCGCACAAACCATTTACCCTCTTTATCAGAAATGCGTCAAAAACCTCATCATATTTCCATGCAATAATCTTTACATTCTTGGATTTTTCCGGCACGATCATAGAATCCAGCAATTCAGCAACAGATTGGCCCTTACTCAGCAGTGATCTGACGATATCACCTGCTGTGGCAGACTTATGCCAAGATTCTCGTACGTCCATTGGAATGTTGTAAGATTTCATCTCGCTAGGAAACATGTCAATCAGCTCCTTTCTTTTCTTATGCGCATCAACTGGTAATGCCATCACTGGTATCTCTTTGGGTTCAAGTACTCTGTATCTCTTAGTCAACTCATAATACTGCGGATTGTTGTAATCCAGGAAAAACATGCGATTAGGCATTTTCTCAGTCTTCATAAAACTCACCACAATCTTTTTCAGAGATTCTCGTTTCAGCCTCTTCAACGTTTTGTATGGATAGTTCCTCGAACTCAGCCATTCACGCATACTTCTGGTTGACATCTCCTCTGGATCTTGATGATAAAGTTCTTCAGGAGGAAGATCATCAATATTTAAGCTTTCTTGCAGAGGCGTCCACTCACCCATTTCTACAACAAACTCTTTCTCATCAGCCGTCACCTTTTCTTGAGCATTCATACACTTCTCATATTCCTCATTTATCTGACTAACTGTAAGTCCATTCAAATAAACTGGATTATACTTCATCTTCTCTAAATATGCAAATCGTTTAGGAAGATCAACAGGTATCTCATCGTCAGGATTAGCCTCAGGTTCAGAATCAGTAAAGTCTATATCATCTAAATCATCGAGTGCTTCTATCATCGGTGCAGTTTCAGTTTGAACCGGCTCAAACTGAAATGCTTCTTTTTCAACTTCTTTCACATTCTCAGCCACTTTGACCACTTCAGGCACTTCAGCTGCCATTACAGACTCAGATTGAATCGGCTCAATCTGAACTATTTCTTCAGTTCTGGGTTTCTTCGCACTCACCTCTTCTCCCATTATCTCCGGCACAGCATCCAGTTTGCGTTTTCCCTCAGCTTTGTCAAGATTGATAGGATCAGCAGCTTCATCGGGAATAGGGACAGATTCTACAATTGGTTCTGTCACAGTCTTAGATCATTGTGATCTAGTTTCATAGACTGTGACGTCCCTAGGAGTCTCAGACACTCCAACGTCTTCATCAACAATAAAATCTTTGTCTGATTCTGATCTGACAGGCTCCTCTTCTTTTATCCATTTTTCCAACACTTCCTTCTCAGCACGTAAAGTGTTACACTCTGCCTGTAACTCTTCATAATCAGCCTTCAATTTTTCATGATCAACTTTCAGCTTTTCATGATCCTCATCTAATACTTTAAAAGTTTCTAAATTCTTCTGATGAGTAGCCCAAAACTCTTCTAATCTCTTCTTCTTCCTTTCATTAGATGCTTTCAGTTGTGCATTAGCATCTAAGAGTTTGGCTACCATCCTTTCCAAATGAAAGACTTTATCTTCTTCTTCATTTAGATCAACACTTGAACCAACCTTAGGTGAAGACTCCTTTAGTTGTTCAACATGTTCAGCAGCTTTGGAGGATGTGGCAACTTCTACTGGATCAGAAACAATCATGCAATCATCAGTATCATCAACTGTCTGTGCCATAGTCTCCACTTCAGCTGCAACTTCTTGTGCAATTTGAACTATATCTATCATTTCAGGTACACTAACATCTTCAAATACACTTGGTTCCTCCACAACAATAGGATCAACCACACTTTTCGATCTTCGTGATCTGACATACTGTACTGTGATATCCTTACGAGCATCAACACTAACTTCTTCTACTGCTTTTTCAACCTCAACAGGTTCATTTACTTCAACATTTTCAGTCTCAAACTCAATCGGTTCATCAACTACAACAATCTCTGCCTCCTCAGGAACTGATTCAGCACTTTCTTCTTCAATACTACCATCATTTCCATCATCACCATCATTGCCACTATCATCATCAACACTATCAGATTCAGCAGATTCCTCATCTTCTCCTTCATCCTCGTCATCATTCTCATCTTCTGGATGACGAGCAAAGTACTCATCATCGTCTAGCAGATTATCTGGAATCTCATCAACAAGATCCAACGGATTTACAATCTCACCATGTGATATATGATGATATACCACTTCGATATCTTCATCATTGTTTGCTATATCTCTCATATAGTCAAACATTTCAACACTTTCTACACCTCCTATACTCATCTTTCTATATGATAGATCATTCATATCTTCTGTGTATAAAATTCCTCCTTCAAAACCTTCTTTTCGAATGATTGGATAAGCAACATTGATCATAAGTTGCAAGAATCTCAGATACATGAGAAACTTGAACCTCTTCCCTTTCACAAGATTGAATACAAACCCTTTCATGATCCACTTCGACATATTGAAAGGCTTGTTCTCTGCAATAGCAACAATGGGTGAAGCAATGTCAGAAGGGAAATTGTCAAATCCAGCACTCCTCCGAGACATGCATTGCTGGATGACATAGCACAGAATTTCCACTTCTTCCCCAATATAGCTCTAACAAACTGCTGTCTAGGGAATATGGGAGGATGACCCATATTAATAAAACATGTCTGGCACTCAGCAGTTGTCAGCTCATCAGTGGCTCCAATCTCATCATCATCTATCCTTAGAGTAGTCCGAATAGATTCTTCAGACACAGTCAATTGCAACTGTCTGGAAATGTTTCCTCTCACCACTGTCACACCGGCTTCATCAGTTACAACCTCAGCCATCCTCCAGAAACTCTTGATGAGTCTTGCATATATAACTGGCTTTGCACACATTGCATAGACATACTTGGTTCTTCTAATGAATCTGATCATATCTCTATACCCTTCTGTTTCAGGTATAGATTCATCCAAACAAGCAACAAGATTGTGCTTGGGCTCAAATTTGAGGTTCTCCATCTGTTTTGACAAGGACAAGACATATGAGTTAGATTTTTCATTCATAATAACAAAATTTGCATAAGTATTTAAACATAAAGTTACAATGTAGAACAATCACATAATCATTTTATCACCTAAGTTAATCTATCAATCTGATTTTTACCATTCTGATTAACACAACTTTGGAAATTAATGATCATACAATATCTAACAATTAACAGTTTAAACACTTAAGAACACAAATCTGAAATTTGCATGATGAAGTTGTTTAACATGTTTTAGTTCAGTTTTAGCATCGATTTGTCAAAAATTAACAATTGATTCATCAGTTTGATGTCAAAAGTTAAGAGCATTCAAAAGTTCATCAATGGCGGTTCGACAGTCATGTGAAAATTTCAATTGATTCAGTTGATTTTAGGCAATTTGATGCAAATTAACGAGTGATTGTTAATGATCGACAGTTATTACACCTATTACCACATTCGATTTGAGTTTTAACACACAAAATCAAAGTGTCGATTCATTGGTCCAATTACTGTTCATCATCATTTTTCGTTTTTACGATCAATTAGCAGGTTTATCAAGGTCGAATCATGTAAAATATACCTTATTCAATCAATATAACTTGTTACAGAACAATCGATTGAATATAATAATCAACGGTTTGAGGTACAGGGGATTTTTGCTTGAAAATGTTGGTGAAAAATGATAAGTGTTGTGAAGAGGCGGGTATTTATATGATAGAAAATTAGGTCAAACTTAATGGGACGGGTCAACAATTTGGGACGGGTAAACATTTAAGCCCAAAAAGCCTGGACGGGTCATGCAATGTTGAGCCGCGTCAGGTACTGTTGGGACGGGTCACAGTCAAGGGACGGGTCACAACATTGGGACGGGTCAACAAAAAACATGTAAAAACACTTGGACGGGTCAATCACTGTAGAGACGGGTAAAGTACTGTTGAGACGGGTCAGAGTTAGGAACAACTACACCTGTTTTGGTTTTACCCATCACTCGGCTGCATAGTAGTCTTCTCCCATCACCCGGCTTGCACAATGACTTCTTGTTCATTACCCGGCTGCATAGTGATCTTCTTCCATCACCCGGCTTGCATAATGACTTCTTGTTCATTACCCGGCTGCATAGTGATCTTCTTCCCTTCATCACCCGGCTACACAGTTGTTATACTTACCCGGCTGCACAGTGTTCTTCACTTACACGACTACATAGAATCTTCATTCTATTACCCGGCTGTACAGTGTCAACACTTCTTCACCCGGCTGTATAGTAACATACAACTTGTCACCCGGCAGATATCACCATGACTTCTTTACCCGGTAAAATAGTGACTTGTTCATTACCCGGCTGGTAACATATCACTTCATTACCCGGCAACACAGTAGTCATAATATCTTCACCCGGCTATCTTTTCTTTCAATCACCCGGCTGATGTCAATCAACACTCTTACCCGGCTGAATAGAAACTTCATTACCCGGCTAAATAGTCTTCTGATATCTTCACCCGGCGACAACACTTTGACAATTTTTCATTTTTCTCTGTCTGTTGACTTTTCAACTGCATTTATTGCACCTGCAAACATTCTCGACATATTAATTAGACAAGACATCCTTATTAGGGTTTGTCATATTAAATATCAAAAATATAAGACAAGGCAACAAAAATTAATTCTAAATAAATCCTTTTTCTTTTTCTTTGATTTTTCTCACAAAATTATTTTTGCACAACCAATATTTCTATATCCCAAAGCAATTTCTTAAAAACACATCACAAGACCTTGGGTTTGTTTTGAACACATCCAATACATTTGCTTTTCATACCACATAATCTTGTTCATTCAAAACACACTTATTCAAAAATATTTTTGGATTTTTGTAAATATATTTTTCTTCAATTATTCTCCCCCTAAACTTGAAATTTCTTGAAATTTTTAAGTTTAAAAAAAAAAGGATGTCGATGTGTCAATAAAGGTTCCATATGCCTGCACACACAAAGCACACACATTAAAATAAAGACATATGCAATGCAATGAATCAAAATATCGCAGTGAGATCATACCACACATTATCTGAACATGGTTTGCAAGTTTTGAATAGACATTTGACTTATGTTTGATTGAGTGATGATATGAAAACATACCAATTAGCTCGAGTTGACACACTTACTTTTTCAGTATCATGATGAGATTAAGGTTCGATTAGAATGACTTATGTGACCCACATGTATACATATGTCAACATATTTCCTTATCAATCACTACCTGAATGCATATTGCACAAAGACCTGGTCACTTACAATCATAAACAGTGTGGAATCTGGGTTCTATTCGGATTTGGTCCACTTTGGGACTTCTTTTGATTCCATTTTGGAATTTTAATTTCTTATCGTTCCCCTTGGGAATCTTCTGAATTCCTTTTTGGAATTTTTGTTTGGTGATGGTCCACATTTGGGACTCTTTTTGTTCCAACTTTAGGAATCTTTTGCTGCACCTTGAAGCTCAAAAGAGACTTCATGTGAGACTTCAGGTCTGTGGGTACCACAACAAAGAAGCTCACGATGCGGTTCATCACACTGAATAAACTGCATCGTTACCCGATCATGAACAACTATCATCACAAGCAATGCCTCAAAAGATATATATCTAGACATGTATATCAAAGGAACTTAACACAAAGATCATTGATTTTAGATTTGTCAACAATGAAACTTACTTTTTCAGTCTAATTGCCTGAGCTGTCTCGCACATCAATTAACATTCATCAGTCTTTATTATATAAAATGATGAAACAAATAATGTCTAGTGTACTATCATTTCTCACTTTTTGCAATATAGATTCTTATGACATGATATTTTCTTTTCTTTTTGCTTTTATATTCTTTTTGTTTGTTTTTCTTTTTCATGCACACTCACAATGCAAAACAATAAAGTAAAAGACAAAGGAATCAATACTTGACATCAACTTATTATATTTTTGACTTTTATATTTTCTGATTTTTGTTTGATTTTTCAAAAATTAGAATTAATCTTGATTGATTAACCCTACGGATTGAATTAAGAATTCAAACCGCCCTGACAAGAAAGATTTTGTGAAAAGATCTGCCAGTTGTTTGTCGGTATGAACTTTAATCAAAATTATTAGACCTTTTTCAGAGTTGTCTCTGAGAAAGTGATATCGAATTTCGATATGTTTGGTTTTTGAGTGTTGAACAGGATTAGCAGTAATGAACATAGCAGCAGTATTGTCTATGTAAATAGGAGTTTTGAGAAAGTTAAACCCATAGTCAAGCAATTGGTTTTGTAGCCACAAAACTTGAGAACATCCTGCAGATGCAGCGATATACTCTGCTTCAGCTGTGGATACAGAAACGTTGGTCTGCTTTTTGCATTGCCAAGAAACAAGTCTAGGACCTAGAAATTGACATCCACTCGTAGTCGATTTCCTGTCAAGAGCACACCCACCAAAGTCACTATCAGAATAACTATATAATTCAAAATTGTCTTCATAAGGATACCATAACCCGAGATTCGGTTTCCCCTTAAGGTATCTGAAAATACGTTTAACAGCAACCAGGTGCGACTCTTTTGGATCAGACTGGTATCTTGCACACACACATACAACATACATAATGTCTGGTCTTGATGCAGTAAGATACATCAGCGAACCAATCATCGATCTATACAGTGTTTGCTCAACGGATTTGCCTTTTGGATCTGGCTGTATCTTGCAATTCACATCAGATGGCGTTGGAATAGTTTGACAATCTTGCATCTTGAACTTTTTCAGCAACTTTTCAACAAACTTTGATTGGTTGATAAAAATTCCGTCTGCTGATTGTTTTACTTGCAATCCGAGAAAAAATTTATCTCCCCCATCGAACTCATCTGAAATCTTGATTTCATAATTTCTTCAAACTCTTTGCATATGGACGGACTTGTTGATCCAAAGATGATATCATCCACATACACTTGAACACATAAAAGATCTTCATTTTCCCGCTTCATTAATAAAGTAGGATCAATCTGACCTCTCGTAAACCCATGTTCCAGCAAATGTTTCGATAACGTCTCGTACCAAATCCTTGTAGCTTGATGTAGACCATACAAAGCTTTGCTCAATTTGTATACACGATGTGGATACTCAGGATCTTCAAAACCTGGAGGTTGCCTGACGTACACATCATCAGTAATTGGTCCATACAGAAAAGCGCCTTTAACGTCCATTTGAAACACTTTGAACTTCATGAAAGAGGCATACGCTAGAAAAACGCGAATAGCTTCAAGTCGAGCGACCGGAGCAAACACTTCTTCATAGTCAATACCTTCTTCTTGAGTGTAACCTTGTGCAATAAGTCTGGCTTTATTTCTGACCACAATGCCACGTTCATCTGGCTTGTTCTTGTACAACCATCTTGTACCAATCGCATTTTCTCCTTAAGGTAAGTCCACTAATTGCCAAACCTCTTGTTTGCGAAATTGAAGTAACTCCTCTTGCATGGCTTCAATCCAACTGTTATCATGTAATGCTTCTGAAATGTTCTTCAGCACCACTTGAGAAAGAAAACATGAATAAAGACAAAGTTTGCATGTTCAGTCTGACTTCTCATAGTTCTCTGATTCAAAGGTCCTATAATCTGAGATAAAGGATGATTCCTGTGTACTCGATGAGTTGGAATTGAATCACCTTGAACTTGCGTCTCCAGATTAGACTGATTCAGATTCGGTAAATCTTGCAGAATTGTAGACACATGCGGAGTGAAATTAGGAACTTGTTCTGGTGAATTGATGAAGTAGTCAAATGATTCTAGAATAACTTCAACATTCGGATCTGATGATGGTTGATTTTGAACAGATCCACCATCATTAGGAGAATTTTGCGGATTCACATCATTACCAAGAATGTTTGATTCTTGATCTTCTTGAGAACCAGATGGACCCGGAGCTTGATTGGATACGCCATTATCAGGATTATGAAATGACATGAACGGATACTCAGAATTGAGATTGCTATCATCGTCATTATCAGAATCATCACTGAAACACCCAAGTCTCCTGATTCTTTTCTCGATTTTCCTGAAAAATCAAACAAGTTAGAATTGAAAGATTTTGATAACGAATCTAAATCAAACAACCATTCGGGACCATGAGCCACTGACGGAAATGAATTTTCTAAAAACTTTACGTTAATAGTTTCAATAACAGTGTTTGTTTTGCTATTAAAAACCAGATAAGCTTTTGAAATAGACGAGTAACCAAGAAAAAATCCATCGTCAGATTTTGACTCAAATTTACCGAGATGATCATTTAAATTTAGAATCGATACAGGACAACCAAATGCTTTTAAGTAAGAAATATTCGGTTTTCTTCCAAAAAGTAACTCATAAGACGTTTTATGTTTATCCTGAACCAATAATGTCCTGTTTTGTACAAAACACGCAGTAGCAATAGCTTCGTCCCAGAATGTGATAGGGATTTTGGCATCTGCAAGCATGGATCTTGCTGCTTCAATCAGTGTCCGATTTTTCCGTTCTGCAACTCCGTTCTGTTGTGGAGTTCTTGGAGCACTAAATTGACGTGCAATACCTTTTTCTGCACAAAACAAATCAACATTAGAATTTTTAAAATCGGTTCCATTATCACTTCTCAAGATTTTTACTTTACAATCCAACTAATTTTCAACTTTGATAATGAATTCTTTTAACAACTCAGCAGTTTCAGATTTAACATGCAAGAAATAAACCCAAGAAAATCTAGTAAAATCATCAATGATGACAAAACAATAAGACTTCTTTCCGATGCTTTGATCATTTGTTGGTCCGAAAAGATTCATGTGTAGCATCTGCAAGGGTTTCGAAATGGAGTGTTCTTGCTTGGACTTAAAAGACATTCTGTGCTGTTTTCCTTTCAAACATGCTGGACAGAGATTAGTTGTTGAGAATTTCTTTGACGGTATTCCCACAACATGATTTCCAGTCACCAGTCGGTTCATGTTTCTGATGTTTGAATGGCCCAGCCGTCTATGCCAAAGCTGACTCTCATCATTTGAAGCATGCGCAATGAGACATGTGGTGTCGGTTTCAGCATCAATCTGTGACATATCAAGCTTGTATACATCACGATCTCTTGGAGCTTTAACCACCACCCATTCATTGTCAATCTTGAAACCTGGTTTGAGTATGTAACAAAAAGAATCATCAAATAATGTTGAATAAGATTTGTCACAAATTTGAAATACACTTAGCAAATAAAAGTTCAACTGTGCACAGTAGTTGACTTTATCAAAGCTAATGACCCCATTTGACACAGTTCCTTCTTCAGTAATTTTACCACCAGCATCTCCTCCAAATGCAACATGTGTACCATTCTTTAGCTTAAAATCTTGAAGCAAGGCATGGTTGCCTGTCATATGCCGGCTACATCCACTATCAACAAACCATGAGTTGATAGGTCTTCGAGGGCGTACCTTAGGTTGTTCAGCAGATGATGAAGACTCATTGGATGTAGCCATAAGCGCAACTTCTAGTTCAGATTCTTCAACAGGATCTGCCTTTGCACTCCAGTCATACTCTTTAGAATCTTCACTGAAAGTATCAGTCACTTTACCATATCCTTCTTCAGACCAATCTTCCTCAATTTCACATACTAACGCCAAACTTGATGTGAGATCAGATGTAAACTGTTCCGCATAAGCACTCCAGTCATATCCATCTTTCACACTAACCACCAGTGCTTTGGTCTGATCTTCTGGCTTCTTGCTTTCATCTTTCAGTTCTGGCATTGGAAGACTTTGTTACGGTTTCTGCATGAAACGTTGATTCCTATGTTGATAGCTTGAAGACTGTTGCGAGCTTTGACCTTGACCTTGATTCTGTCCACTTGAACTGGCTTGATCGTTATAGTTCTGATTCTTAGGAGCCTTGCATTCCCTTGAAAAGTGACCATAGCAGTTACAGTTGAAACATCTGGCCTTTGATTTGTCAAAACCAACCGTCTTGTTTGCATGTGGCTTGTAGCTTCGGTTAACATATGCATGTTTCTGAGTTCGATATGCAACCATAACCATTTGCCAATTTAAGTCCATTTCCTCAACGTCATCAGGATCCATTTCAAATAAGTCTTGAAGTACGACATCCATTTGAGTCAAATGATTTCCTTAATAAGCTTGAAAGCTTGCCATGAATGCAGTAAATGCATTCTTTGTTTCATCATCTTGTAACAAGATGTTCATCATATCCTTTACTTTTGCTTGAACAGTCGAACTTTGATTTTCTGATTGATTTTTCACATTCTGACTTTGAACTTGAGCTCTTGGTGGAGATTGAGGTTGAGAATAAGTTGGTGAGTTTGGAATGTATGACGAATCAGTATAAAAGCTTGCACCAACAAATAAATCACCCTCTTCATCAGTTTTTGCAGCATCTTGTGCAAGAAAAGCATTCTCCACTGTGTTAGCAGGATTCACAACAAACTTGTACTGAGCATGTGAACCAGATCTGTCAGTATTTCTCGAGCTTTCATCAATCTTAACTTCTTCTATCTTTGCAATGAGCAGATCTAAGTCCATTGGAAATTTTTCTGTATGCTTCAGTAACGTCACAGTCTGTTTCCATGAAGATGGAAGAGCACACAACAATCTGTCATTCAAATCTTGAAGATCTGTCTTTGCACCAACATTTGTCATTTCAGTAGTCAGATGAACAAACCTATTCATCATCTGGTGCACAGATTCTCCAGCAATATGTTCAAATAACTCCAGTTGTCTCTTTAATTTCTGCTTCTTGAGACTTCTCAATTGTTCTCCTCCTTCACAGATTGATTTCAATGCTTTGAACAGTGTGTAGCCAGTTTGATAGGCATCCAATCTCGACAACACTTGAAGTGGCAGACCTTTGCACATCAAAGAATAAGCCTTACTATCATTCTTGACCTTTCGTAAGTCTTCAGCTGATAGATTATCTTCTGGGTAAGGTTCAGTAGAGACTTTGGTGTAGGTACTTGCACTATCAGAAGCAGTCTGAGTAGGAATGTGAGGACCTTTATCAGTTGACTTCCAGAGATCATTGTCAATAGAGCATAGATGATGCTTCAATCTGATTGTCCAGTTCTTGAAATCTGCACGATTAACCAATCTAGGAACACGGTTATCAGAATCATCATTAGGTGCCATTTTTTTTAAAAAAAAAATTAAAGAAAATATTTTTGTGTTTTTGATGATTTTTGAAAAGAAACAGTTAAAATACTTAAAATAAAGACAAGTAAATAATGACAAGATAAGATAGCAAGGTTTGAAACAACTGAAAATGAGTCACACGGCTGAACAGTGAAAATTTCTTCTTCACCCGGCTGAACAGTAGCTTTTCTTCTTCACCCGACTGAGAATGTTCTTCACCCGTCTAAACAGTGACACGGCTCAACAGTTGTCAATCTTCAACACTTGTAATCTTCACCCGGAAGGTATATTACCCGGCTGAACAGTTACACGGCTGAACAGTAAAACTTCACACGGCTGAAAACTTGACCCGGCTAGAACTTGACACGGCAAAAAGGTTTACCCGGCTGAACAGTTGTCAAATATATCACCCGGCTGACTTGACACGGCTGAAATATAGTGACCCGGCTGAACAGTAGTTGATCACACGTCAGAATAGTTGTTACCCGGCTAAACAGTAAATGAATCACCCGGCTGAAATATCTCTCACCCGGCTGAACAGTTTATCACCCGGCACAACAGTTCTTGATCCGGCTGAACAGTACAACCTTTTTCTTGCAAATTCTTTACCCGTCTAGACAAAATTGCCTTCACACGGCTGCACAGGACCTAATCGTTCACAAATCTAAGTCCAAAAATTTTGTCTAAGTCAATTTTTATCACCCGGCTAGTTAATCTTCAACCAGTTCATCCTGTTCATCATCTTCGTCAAGCGAAATTTTCTGGGTTTAACAAAAACTTGTCCAATTACTTCGAAAATCACACCCAATCAGTGAAATATACCGATTATCAATATTCAATCTCAATTAATCCCAAACATGATCAAATTTTGATGAATTTGAGCAAAATTTTGATCGAACAGTGAATTTTTCTTCCTTTTTAATTCCTCAGATCTGATGATAATCTGATGGAATTTGCACAATTGTTGTGAATTAGAAGTGATTGCGATGATGAATCACAACTAAAAACAGCAACAGATCATTCAGATCATGATTTTGAGCAATATTGATGTGTTTTTGCTTGATGAATAGCGAAGAACACAATACCAACAGCTCTGATACCAATTGATAGGTTCAATTGGATCGATATCGCTCAATGATCAGAATGATTCAAGTACATAAAACAAACAGTTCAATCAGCAACACAATTCATTACTAATAATTCTCTTTGTATTGATGATCAAAGCATAAAAATTGTAGTACAAATGTGCAGGAGAATGTAAGAACACACTCACTAATTCTCTCTCTAAGCGTGAAATTGTGATCTAGACTCTCTCTCTAACATTCTCTCAGAACATGCTTTATGCAACAATACATTAAGGAAAATACAAAATTAACCCTAAACTATACAAAATGTATAAACAAAGTACAAAGTAAATCTTTAACTAGAAACGAGCCCTAACATATATGTGTGGTGATAAGTTATCTACAAGCCAACTCTTCTCCAACGCCATATCTAATGGTGAATCTCGTCAGAGTCTGTTAATGCATATGCCGCATACAGGGATAACCAAGGTACCCTCGTGACCCCTCTTGGTCACATTACGTTGCCTAGGCGTGTGGTACCTTTCCTGTTACGAGCAATTAGTCTACCTAATTGGATCCAACTAGACGCATATACATCCCGAGGCGGAGCCGGTAGTTCCTTAAACAACTACCTCTTAGCGCGAAGCCCTGCCCTAATGACTTGCCCAGTGGTATGTAGCTGCCATCCCTATCCAGGGATGACTCTTAACGCGAAGCTTATTACCGCGGACCAACAACACAACAACCAGACGAACCTGGAGTTGAGGTGCGTTGAATCACCAGGTAGCGATCTACTTATAACCACATACATATTCATAACATTTATAAAACATTTCATACAAGCTCGGATACAGCCCCGAAATCATAAAACATATAAAAGAGAGGCGGTTAGACTTACCTTAGTGTAGCCTAAGTATCACGATCTGGTGGCTAATCAAGGAAACCCTGTAAACATTCCATACTATCAGGATTCATTCCCCTAGGGATAATCCTATTGGTGTTTTCTCACCACACATATTTTATTAAAACATGACTCATTCCTAGCGTATTATCATAATATAACTGAGAATGTTCTACATTAAAACCTTGCTTTCCCCATGGACTTAAGTCATAATAGTCTTAAGTAAATAAGGGATTTATATACTTTACCTAGGAATTCTGACAGCGCTTTGCTCTGTGTACCTCGGATCTATCTATCTTTCAGCAACTTGGCAACACTTCGCCTTGCCAGCTTATAGATCCAGCTCTTAACTCGAGGAATCCAGCACCGTTCACAATGACCAACATTGTAGTGGGTTCATCATCATCATTTTCAACCTAATCCTCATACATACGTGTGTACATGTATCATTATATGTGCATATGGTAAATAACTCGAGGAACACTAAAACAAGTCTTACCTTATTAGTTGAGGGCTTCCGAGATGCTAATCCTTAGCAATCCCGAGCTTTAACAACAGCTCCATAACAGCCCGCGTATTTCACCGCAGCTTTCCGGAGTATAACTTTTCATCTCACGCAACCGACATCAATCGAAAGGTCGATCATCCGGTTTATACTTCTCAGGTTGATTCGTATAAGCGGATTCCTTAAAAATCGACATACGCCAATAACCAATATACCATTGTGTTCATTTTTCCAAAACGAACATTTATTCGCCCTCAAGTTATCCATACATTCTCATCTTGACCAACATGCAACACAATCAATTTTCCTGTTTTCGACAAGAAAACTGTTACAAACTGATCAGGGCTAAATCCATACTTCCGGACTTCTGATCGTAATTTCCTTCGGTGGAAATGTTCACCTATGTCTCAGAAACCTACGGTACAAATTTCGTCACCAACCAACGGTCGGATCTCTGGGAAAGTGACGATCTTTGAGACTGCATTTCCAGTGACAGAAATCCGATCAGTCTCGGTTTTCAACATAAAAATCATACCTCTTGGTAAGATCTTCGCAAACTGAACGGTAGATGCGAACATCTATTTGTTGGGAACAACATATCCAAATTTCACATTTATCCAACGGCTAGATCTTTCAGGATCCTTCCTAGAACACCGCTGTGTTTTCATGAACAAGACATGCATCTCATTACAACGGTTTTCCGACCTTTACACGACATTAACGAAAGATTCAGGTTAAATGGAGCTTACCATTGCCTCGGGACGTCGAGAATACGTTTCAGGGTGAAAACCACTTTTCCGGCCGTCACGAACCACCGCAGACCGCCGTCGGACGCCACCGAACCACCACCGGCCGCCGCTGGACCACAACCTCCTGCTGCCCTCTCTCTCCCTCCAGCTCATTTACACCTTTTGTGTGTGTTTGTGTTTGGGGAATGAGAGGATTATGAAGCATAAGCTTCATATATATCGTGGGTTTTGTGAGCCAGGTGCTCACTTCGCGTCATCCGGCACTGCGTACGAGCTCGATTCTTTTGCGTTTTCTAAACATCATTTCCTGAAAATAGTATCACTTAACTTAATAAATATTCTCGAAATATTTATTTCGTTAGATACTACGTATCCGGGGACAAACTGGCCCGTTACGCGTTTATGTCGCGTATTCCGTACGTTTAGCCATTTTAAACGTTTACGGGTATCTTACTTATTTGGTACGGAAACTCAACCCCGTACCCTCAACTATTCATTGCGGGTATCTTACCCATTCGTTGTGGGTGTTTAATCCCGCAACTCATCCCCTAGCACGTTCCTCGTGCTATGCGGGTATCCTTACCCGCATTTCATTCGGGTTTTAAACCTGTTACCCATCCTAAACTAACGAGAAGGAAATGCTATTTACCTTGTCGACCACCGATCTTCAGTCTCGTAGAACCTTGACGACCACCACTCTTCAATCGGGCAGAACCTCGACGCCCGCTAAGCGATCTTCGCGCGACCGACACTCGAATGAGCGTTCTGACGCAGGGCACTGCACTTACCGCACGAACCCGTAACAAAACTAGAGATCTCTCTCTCAAATGTAGAGAGAGAAAGCATGGATGGGCAAGAATGAAGGGAGGGGTGCTCATCTATTTGTAGCCCGTAATCGCGTGCTACGCGTATCGCGCATCTCACACCCTCCACCCGGAGTGGTTTTGCAAAACTACGCGCTACAAATAAGAATGACGTGGTTTACTCGCACCCGGGTTATTTCCTCTGACGCGATACGCGCAGACCGAGGCTATGCCTTGCGCGTATCGCCTAGTCTAGCATTTCATCATTTTATTTATTTATTTATTTTATAACCCGTTCTCTTAGGGGTCGGGTGTTACAAAACCAATCCCAACTTTTACTTGTCACACCCCCAAATCCACTAACGGAGTTTTACCGTTAGAGGCGTGACAAACCAGGATCAAGTTATTAACTACACCGAACGACTCTATATGAGTTTTGAAGACCAAACGTTTGCCCATTAAATGTGGTAATTTAAACATCAATCAGAGTAATTAGTTTTTCAGTTATGCGGAAGCATAATAATTAAGTAATTTAAGCAAACCCAAACCATGTAGAAACTAAATGCGCAAAAACACGCGCCCGACACAAGACACACAATTTAAATAGTTGTCAAATCCCAAAACAAAGTTTTTAATGCAAGAAGTGTTTTAATGAAGTGCGAGGACGCCATGCCATGCCCTACATGCAGTGTACCTCAGTGACCTGAAACAGTGAAAGACTAACAAGTGTTAACACGACGATTGGTGAGTTCACATAGAATGTATGAAATCAAGTAGTTCAGTTGCAAGCAGAAATATAAATTGTGTATGTCAGTGTAGGTAGCTAGTCTAAAGTACATGTCCTTAGAGTCGTATGTATCTGACCGAAGCTGACGTATGTACACATTAAGTGCATTTTTCCTATTCGTACATCCCATCAGGATGCACATGTATGTATGTTAGGTCATTCAACACCCGTTCGACAAGTCCATCTGTCGTGCTAGCGCGACTCGCCCGGGTGGGGTTTGTCAAACCCAGTAGTACTACTAAAAATTCCCCAGCTATTTCCCAAATACTAACGGTCAACTAGGTATCCATGAGGACTTTCATGAAGAGTAAAAGTAACTCTAATCCAGACATGCGACATACAAAATTTGTTCATGTTTCCTTCCCATAAAGGGTAAGAGCAGTAGAAAAAGGTTCAGTGAACTCACCTTAAGTTGCACAGCAAATCAGTTTAAAGCACACAATGTAATGAAGCAACCTAAATAATAGTAGGTCTATTAATGTGTGTTCATGTAGGGTCATCGAACCCTATGCATCCAAATAGTCATACAGTTTGTGCGATATTGGAATAGTTTGGCTTTTTGGCCAAGTTTGACCAAGTTTGATTTTTTGACCAATTTTGACTTTTGTTAACCGTGTTGACCTGCGACCCGTTGGTGATTGATTAAGTGTAAGTATGTTACGTTTGATGTATTTGTTCATATTTCATTCAAATACCACGTCACACGCAAGTATTCAATAATTCACATCCTAGAGTTTCCAAACATCCCTAAGCATGTCAACTATTACACAATAACCATAGCGTGCTACACAAGGCAATAACACATACTATCACTTTGCAATTTCCAATATAAAACATACTAGCATGCGTGGTGATTTCAAAGTACAATACGTAGTTCACATGTCTTGTTTCACCAACATTGCAACACTCTTATCATGGCATTACTAACTAACTAGCACACAACATTTAGATTCCAATCAACCAATTTCAAGCAATTGGACTACCAACAGCTAGCACTCTCAATTGTCATTTCATGATCAAGCTAGTTTACCATACATGCTTACAATCATTCATACACAACTAAATCATGTTTGTATGTCCAAAGCTACCAAACATGCACTCTAGTAAGTTTCCATGACAAAAAGTTTCCACATTTAGCAAGTCTTTCAAAACCAAGTCGGATTCGTACGTTCAAACAAACAAAATTCGCCTAATATACCATGTACACATACTAGTAAAATCATATAAAGCCTTAGATGTCCATAACATGAAGTTTCACACAAACTCTAGGGAAAAAGTTACTATTCTTAGTAATATAGCAAAACGTTCATGAAATTTTAACACCAAGTAATCAATCTTCATCAAATTTCATCATCTAACATATAATCTATCATGTTTTATCAAACTCAAGCATGCAACATCAAGTTTTACTAACTTCCTACCAAACCCTAGTTTCATAACAATACAATTATGTATTTATTTCATTTTCTAAGCATCAAAATAACAAATAACACATAACAAATAACCCATTTCCACAACACAATCATCAATTGGCCATTTTGGATGAACTAGGGTTTTTAATACTTGTAATTTACGAAATATACAATAACAATCAAGACAAATACTTACTAGTATTGCGTTTATCACTTCAATTAACACCCGAAAACACCTACAATCGAATCAAAGTAGCAAAAATTGATCTTGTATGTGCGTGTATAACATGCGACGGCTAAGAAGAAAAGAAAAAAAAAGGTTATGGCCGAATTTTTATAAAATACTAGGTTTAGGATTTTAGTTGTTTTGTTAATTAATTAGATTAGGTTAAAATAGTGGGCCTTGGGCCATCCATGGGTTACATGGAAAATCCACGGGCTCCATTTTTGTTTCGGTTTGCAAACACAATGAAAAAATTTATCAAACGTAACTTTTTGTTTCATAGAATTTATCGAATTTCGTAAATGGTTAAAACCGGTAAAATACACAATTAATCGGAATTTCAACAATTAAGCACACCCGTTACTTACGATGTATATTTATTGAATTTGTATTCATTTAATTTCTCCAACGCTCGGGTATTAACTCTTGTGGTCGTTTCGTGTGCACGTTTGTGTAACAGTTCGTACATTTAATCGTCAAATTAAATGAAAAGTATAATTGCGTTAACGTGACTAACATAGTTTAACTAACGAGATTAACCTGAATTTGTCGGGTGTCACATCATCCCTTTGTTGAACGAATTTTCATCCCGAAAATTGGATACGGTCGTTAAAATGGGTCTGAAAATGAAAGAATTTAGAGTTTAGAATTTCGAGTTGTCACATCATCCCCCTGTTGGGAGAAATTTCGTCCCAAAATTTTAAATAATACCTCGAGTGATAGGAAAAGTTTATTCAAATAGATGCGGGTACTTGTGTTTCATTTGGTCTTCTCGTTCCCAAGTGAAATCTGGCCCACGCTTGGAATTCCATTTTACCTTAACGATCGGAATTTTACTGTGTTTCAAAGTTTTGACCTCTCTGTCCATAATTTCGATTGGTTCCTCAATAAATTGTAACTTGTCATCGATTTCTAGTTCCTCCAAGGGTACAATGAGTGTTTCATCAGATAGACACTTTTTGAGATTCGAGACATGGAAAACGTTATGCCCATTTTTAAGTGACTCGGGAAAGTCCAGCTCATAAGCTACCAGCCCGATTCGTTTAGTAATCTCGAATGGCCCGACATAGCGAGGGTTTAGTTTTCCCCGCATTCCAAAACGGACCACACCCTTCCAGGGTGAGACTTTGAGTAACACTCTATCACCAACAATGAATTCTACCGCCTGTCTGTGCAAATCTGTATAACTTTTCTGCCTATCACGAGCAGCTGCCATGCGATTTCGTATATGCACAATTTTCTCACTAGTTGCGCACGAGATCAGGCCCAAATAACTGGCTATCGCCAACTTCGGCCTAACAGATCGGACATCAACATTTTCGCCCATACAAGGCTTCAAATGGCACTGCTTTGATGCTAGTGTGATAACTATTATTGTATGTGAACTCCACCAATGGTAAATGATTCTCCCAACTACCACCAAAATCTATCACAAAGCTCTTAGCATGTCCTCGAGAGTTTGAATTGTACGCTCGCTTTGACCGTCAGTTTGGGGATGGTAAGCCGTACTCAGATCAAGACGTGTACCGAAAGCCTTTTGCAAAGACCCCCAAAATTTAGATGTGAATTGAGCCCCACGGTCGGAAATATTAAACACCGGCACCCCGTGCCTAGCAACAATTTCTTTGATATAGATACGAGCAAGTTTTTCCATTCGAGCAAGGAAGGAAATGAGTAGATTTCGTTAAGCGGTCAATGATTACCCAAATGGCATCGCAACCTGAAGGTGTTCGAGGTAATTTAGTTACAAAGTCCATGGAAATTTGTTCCCATTTCCACACATGAATTTCGGGTTGTTGAAGCATACCCTTTGGTTTCTGGTATTCCACCTTAACCTTAGAGCACGTGAAACACTTGCTCACGTATGTGGCTATGTCGGCCTTCATATTCGAACACCAGTACAATTGTTTAAGATCATGATACATCTTGTCAGAACCAGGATGTACAGAATAGCGAGATTTATGAGCTTCATCCATGATGAGTTCCCTCAGGCCACCAAATAAAGGAATCCACATCCGATTTTCCATACACCGTATGCCATCAGGCTTCGTTTCAAATGGTTTTTCCATCCCTCGAAGAGACTTAGATTTTAGATGTTCTTCCTTGATTGCCTCAAGTTAGGCATCACGAATTTGATCAGGTAGATTAGCTTGAATTGTGAGCTGAATAGCTCGGACCCGTCGAGGTTTCACTGTTTCTTTACGACTGAGGGCGTCAGCTACCACATTAGCCTTGCCCGGATGATATTTTATGGCACAGTCATAGTCATTCAGGAGTTCGACCCATCGGCGTTGACGCATGTTCAACTCCTTCTGGTCAAGATGTGTTGCAAACTTTTATGATCAGTGTATATCGTACACTTTGTATCATGCAGATAGTGCCTCCAAATTTTTAGAGCAAAAATCACAGCTCCTAACTCAAGGTCGTGATTTGAATAGTTTTTCTCATGAATTTTGAATTGGCGCGAGGCATACGCGATGACCTTCCCACGTTGCATTAGAACGCAACCAAGGCCTTGAACTGAGGCGTCACAGTACACCACAAAGTCTTCTGTCCCTTCAGGTAGAGACAGAATAGCTGCACTGAAGAGTTTTTGTTTAAGCAACTGGAATGCGGCTTCTTGCTGGTCACCCCACTAATACACCGTACCCTTGTGGGTTAGTGCAGTCAGGGGTTGTGCGATTTTTGAGAACCCTTTGATGAAACTACGATAATAACCCGCAAGACCAAGGAATTGACGAATTTCCGTAGGAGTTTTCGGAGTTGGCCAATTTTTAATTGACTCGATTTTTGAAGGATCGACCATGATACCACTTTCGTTAACTAGGTTACCAAGAAATTGTACTTACCGAATCCAGAAGTCACATTTAGAAAATTTTGCGTAAAGTTGTTCCTTTTTCAGGAGTTCAAGAATCAATAGCAAGTGTTCCGCGTGGTCCACCTTGCTCCTAGAGTATATTAAAATGTCATCAATATAAACAATTACAAATTGATCAAGATATGGTTTACAGTCACGATTCATGAGATCCATGAAGACTACTGGTGCATTCGTCAAGCCAAAATGGCATGACGACAAATTCATAGTGACCGTATCGGGTTCGGAAAGCTGTTTTTGTGATGTCCTCCTCGCGGACTCTCAACTGGTGATAGCCCGATCGGAGATCAATTTTGGAATAAAAACTTGACCCTTTCAACTAGTCAAACAGGTCGTCAATACGAGGTAGAGGATATCGATTTTTAACGGTAACTTTGTTCAGTTCCCGGTAATCGATGCACATGCAGAAAGTCTCATCCTTCTTTTTGACAAAAAGCACAGGAGCTCCCCACGGAGATGACCTGGGTCTAATGAAACCCTTCTCAAGCAACTCTTCAAGCTGCTTAGACAATTCTTGCAACTCAGCCAGAGCGAGACGGTACGGAGCTTTGGCGATCGGTGCCGCTCCCGGAGTTAATTCAATTTGGAACTCAACTTGACGTTGAGGAGGTAAACCAGGTAAATCTTCTAGGAAAACGTCCGGATAATCGCAAACGACAGGGATTTCATCCAACCTTTTCAGTTCAAATGGAATTTCGGTAATATGAGCCAAGATCGCAAAATGACTCTTACATAGACACTTTTGGGCTTACATGAGAGAAATGACGCCAACCACGACGCCACTTTTCTCACCCTGAACGAACAGAGTCTCTCCACTAGAGAGAGGGATTCGAACGATTTTCTCGCTACATATGATCTCTGCTTGGTTCTTGGACAACATCGAAACTACCAAGTGAAATTGGCATAAGATCAATATCTAGCAGGTAACCAGACAGTCCTAGTTTACAACGTTGCAAAACATGAGTGACATCGATTTTCATCCATTTGCTATTTCAATAGTATAATTTTTATCGAGTTGTAACGGTTCAATCCCTAAGAGTTTACTAAATTCATGGGAGACGAAGCTTTTATCAGCTCCAGAATCAAAAAGAATGTTAGCAAAGCAGTTATTGATAGGAAATTTTCCAGAAATAACGTTTAGATCATTAATAGCTTGACCTTTTCCGAGTGTGAAAGTACGACCCTTTGCCCCTGCACCATTACCCTCAGCCTTATCCTTGCCCCCACCATTTCCACCCGTTTTTAGTTTTGGACATTCAGTCCTGTAATGCGCCTTCTGCACGCATTCAAAACAAGTAATCACATTACCATTACTCTTTGGGGCTCCCCCAGCCATCAATTCCTCCCTGCAAGCCTTTGCCTCATGACCAGGCTTCCCACAACACAGACATGAATTCCTGTTACAAACCCCGTTATGATGCCGATTACACTTATCACACTTAGGAAAGTCCCCCTGATAACCTCCCTTACTCGGACTCGCAGTTGAAGAGGAGGACTGATAATTCCTTGTCTTATCAAACTTCTTATTTTGTTGGTACGGTGAGTAACTGGAGTTCGTTGCCGATTTGTTATTATTATTGTCGTTCCACTTTCTCTTACCATCCGACCAAATTGTGGTGGACCCCTTCTTCTTAGGCAATGGTCCATGTTCAATGGCCTGTTCCACCAATCGATGTGTGAGTCGAATAGCATCTTGAATACTTTCGGGTCTAGATGAGGTAACCAATCCCTGAATTTGTGGTGGTAAACCCAAGATGTACAGTTCAATCCTCTTGTAATCCTGGTCCACCATATTAGGACACCATATTAGGACACAAAGTAGCAAGTTCATGAGACCTGGTGGTATAGGCCTCCACCTCTGACCCTTCCATTTTCAAATGGTAAAATTCTGTCTCGAGCTTCTGGATTTCATCCCGATGACGGTAATCACGCTTAATCAACTGCTTAAATTGTTCCCATGTTAAGGCGTTAGCTGCCTCCAACCCCATATGCTGTGTTTTCGGGTTCCACCAGGTTAAAGCCGGCCCACTAATGGTCCCGGTGGCAAAATTCACATTATTCTCAGGAGCACAACCACTCCTAGCAAAAACTTCTTCAACCGTCTCGATCCATCGAATCAATCCCACCACCCCTTCAGTCCCATTGAAGTGGTGAGTTTGCAATCCAAAAATGTTTTGAAAGTACAGACTGGTGGTGCTGGAACAAAAGAATTTTGAAACCCGAATTAGAACACCCAAAGTCAAATGATAGGTTAAAATGGATACAATGATATTAAAAAAAATTTCCAGGTGCTAGTTGGGCCTGGGCTTGGGCCTGGTCTTGAGCCTGGGCCTGGTTGGCAATTGCCGCGGCCACGTGTTGTTGGATCAAAGCTGCCAGCTCAGCAGGTGTCATATTGATATTCCCAGCCATTCTTCAAATTCACAAGATACAACAATGAATAAGTACCCAATAAGTTACTATCATTCATGTATTAGTAAACAAAGAAATTAACACAACCAAACATCCAAATTCAAATAACAACACTTGATAAATAATTTGCAATTTCTCACAAAGTACTATTCAAACATCATAATTCAAAATTTTCAGTTTTTGTGGGAAACAACCCTTCCCACTAAGTCATGAGATAATGAAAGTAACCAAGACAAAAGTAGATAGATATAAAATCTAAGATGAGATCACAGAGCCTGCATCGTCATCACTATCAGTACCGGGGTCCTCCACCGGACCCTCCTCCGGTGGTTTCGCCGCCTGCGCGATCTGCGCATCCAGATGCGCCACGATGTTCAAAAGAGCGTGCCGATCCTCCGCGCCTCTTGCTTCCAGGGTCGCGATCCTCTCCATCGATTGTTGCTAAGCTTGCATTGATTACTGCAGCTCCTCCCTTAACACCTACATCTCACGTCGAGCAGAACACAGAGTTGCCGCGAGGGCGGCTATTGCTCTTTCGTTGGAGGAATCAAGAGTGGGAAGTTTAGAAGTGGGATAATAGTTTGGATACGGCACACGAGGGGGCGTTTGAGGGACGCTCTCCTCCTGCCTTAGGCTGGCTATATACGCCGGATAATAGTTCCAGTCAAAAGAGGTATGGAGAATGGCAAAAGGTTGATCCCAATTGACCTCTTCAGTCGGGATGCGGGGCCATTCACGGTTAGGGGATGGAAGTGAGTCAGGTAATGGTCTCTTACGTGATGAACTAGAGGGTGTTTTCCCCATCTTGTTGCATTCAAAACACTGACGCTTTTAAGGATGGGGTGGTTTTGGTTTTGCAACAACATTGTTATTATTGGTGGCACAATTGGCAGCAACATTAACTTTATTCTTGCCTTTGCAGTTATAACCCCTTTTCTTGGGGTTTGGCTTCTTAACACCACCAGATTTAACCATGAGTACTTAGTTTTGTTTTAAAATATTCATCTCGGCTATTTTAGGCATATCATGTAGCTCAGTAATTGGCTTTACCCATGCATTCATATTGTAGTCCACTATGAACTGGTCATATGAGCTAGGGAGGGAGTTCAAGATGAAGTCGCCTACTAATGCATCCTGCATGGGGATACCAAGATTACCCAGTTGGTCAATGTGGTTTTTCATCTTAGCTTTCTTTTCGAGGCTGTTTCTAAAACATTTCTTTAAGTTGCTCAACCATGTCATAAGCAGACATGTCTGCCATCTTCTTTTGGAGATCAGGAGACATGGTGGCTCGCATAAGGCAGGCTACCTTAATGGCTTCCTGGTTATGCTTATCCCATGCCTGGTGTGCAGCGATGGTAGTACCATCAGGCTAGGCAGGGACTGGGCTATCTAGGACATAGAACCTTTTCTCAGACTTGAGAACTATTCTCAAGTTGCGGTGCCATTCGATGAAGTTGGTGTTATCAAGTTTTTCTTTCTCAAGTATGTAGAGTGATTGTTTTCAGAAGACATATGACAAATAAGCAAAATAATATAGTTTGTATTATCGATGTTTTATTCCTTATTTAATTAATGACCCATTAACAGTAATAAGAATAAGGAATGAGAGCTGGGGTATACAACATTAGCAAGTGGGTAGGTAGACTGACAACGATTGTCAATTGTGAAAAATGCACAACTCTCCAATATGAGGCCGCTATGACAACCTTTGTCAATGCATTGATACATTTAGCCTCATCTATGCTCACTTTTACTCTTTAGACATCTGGGCATGTAGCAAGAGAGGAAAAGTAATAGTCGTCCTAAAACTAGGTACATGTGGAAGGGTCCAGATGTGTCAACGAAACCCTTGCACCTTAGAAGGATAGAACTACACATCAAATGCGGTGATGTGGCTCCAAACATTGATGTTTCGCTTGACGCTCCAAGTGTTCCTTATAATAGGATAGCATAGACTATTGATTTTAAATATCGGTTTCAATTTTAGTAATTACCGAATAGGGTCGAGGTCCAGTTTTACTAAAACAATTCATGACAATTAGATGAACCCTTTGATCTCTCAGGACACTTAGTCTAAATAAGCTATTAAAACTATGATAGTTCGAGATGAACCGAGCTTGGATCTAGATCTGAGATTGTTTGGGGATGTTGTTTGCGATCGGTGATGCGGAAACTCACTGATCACGTATTGATGTTTAAATGCTCATAAATATCAATGCAAAGTATGATGAAGATGATGATAATATGAATATGTGAATTGTATTAGATCTTTAGAAAGGTTGCAAGGGATGTGGAATGAAACGCAGGCAACTAATTACAAATGACCTAGGTGATGGTATTTATAGTCCATACCATTCACCTTACATTTCAACCTAAACACGTGCAATTAAGCACAAACGCGCATTTAAGCACAAAACGATTACACATATATTCTAACGTCAAATACAATTAATGAACGTCTTCACCCGTGCTTGCTCGTGATGATACTCGATATCTTCAATCGCTTATATTTGGAAAGTGACATCTTCAAATAGACCCAACAGTACTCCCCCTAAGATGACACTTTACAAATCCGACATATCAGCTTAAATCTTCATGTGGCCAGTATAGAGAGCAACTTAAAGTTTTGGTATGCATTATCTTCAAGAGGACCTAACAGTACTCCCCCTAAGATGATGCTGTCAAAACTCTGTCTTTAAACAAGTAATCTGCATCCTTCTCTTCCTTTTGAGTAACATCAGAGGCTATGGAAAGAAATAAGGAGAGAATAGATTCCGGTGAATCTATATATCAGCAACGGTATATTCTTCAACGGTTGAAGAAGAATGAGAAGACTTCTTTGACTTAGAATACTCCCCCTTAACTTTTGCTTTAGAGGTTAACGGGATCTGTGTATGAGATATTAAGAGGAGGATTCTTAACACTCACCAATCTGACTTGGAGACCTTTGTACTAGAATCAGGCTTGACCAGGAACATCTTCAAGTCGCGTGGAAGCTTGTTCTGCAATGGAAATTGTTCCTGCAACTCAAAGAAAAACATTAAAACTCAGGCAATAATGTGCATTTATCATCAATGTAAAGATTAAGTTCTCAATCGGATGAGATATTGCTCGATGAACAACTCCTACATCAATAACATAAGTTAAACTGCCAATACAAAAGAAAAAGATTAAAATGACAATATTTTTTGAGTTTTTGAATTTTTCCATGTTTTTGATATTTTTGGAATTTTCTCTTTATATATATGAACCTTTAACCTGCAATGAGATCATACCAGCAATCTATCCAACACATGTTTTGCAGTTCTTGAGAATAGACATTTGAATTGTGAAGTAATTGAGTGATGAATTGTTGAACAAATCAATTAGCTCGAATTAACACACTTACTTTTTCTATTCTTGATGATCAATTAGGTTGATTAAGAATAAGTTTTGAGTGACCCATACCTTGCACATTAGAAAGTTATACACGTCATCTAAATATCCTGAGAACACCCCAACACGTCAGGTCACTTACAATCATACTCAGTGTGGAATAAGGTTCTTATCTATTTGGATTTGGTCCACTTTGGGACTTCTTTTGGAATTCCTTTTTGGAATTATCTTTTGTTTGCGTTCCCTTTGGGAATCTTCTGAATTCCTTTTTGGAATTTGATTCGTAATGGTCCAACTTTGGGACTCTTTTTTTGTTCCACTTTGGGAATCTTTTGTTGCACCTTGAAGCTCGAAAGAGAGTTCATGTAAGACTTCAGGTCTGTTGATACCACAACAAAGAAGCTCACAGATGCGGTTCATCACACTGAATAGATTGCATCATTACCCGATGTATATCGGTTGCGTCATAAGATATCTATTTGATTTGTATAAACGTTTCACACACACTAAGATGTTTCAACCACAAAACTCATTAGAATTTAGTTAAATCATCATAGAAATGTACTTGTTCAGTATACTTGTTTGAGCTGTCTTGCACATCAATTTTCACGCTTCAGTCTTTATTGTTTAAAATTATGCATTGAATAACTCTAGTGTACTATCATTTCTCATGTACGTGCAAGTAGATTCAACATATTTTTGGATTTTTATGGTTTTATCATTTTTTTTAATAATGATTTCTCCCCCTAAACTTTTAAATTTGTAGGAAAATTGAAAGTTTAATGAAAAGAAATTGACAGATATGTTATCAACGTATGAAGAGTGCATGCAATATACTTAATCTAAACAGATGAAATGAAACATCGGTTGTTTCATGCACTGCCATCATTGTTTGATTTTTGTTTCAAAAATGTTTTTTAAAAATTCCAGCAATGATTTCCTTTTCTTTCCAACTCCATTTGATAGGTTCAATTGGATCGTTAATATCACTCAAATGATCAGAATAAAGCGTACAAACAAACGAATCAATCACAAACACAGTTCATACTCATAAATTCTCTTTGTATTTGATGATCAAGCAATTCGTAGTACAAAGTGCAGGAGAAACAAATTACACACAGTTAATTCTCTCTCTAACAGTGTAAAAGTCGCTCTCCTAACACACGCACACTACATGCCTATATCAAACAAAATGCAAGTTTAAGGAAAATACATAATAAACCCTAAACTATACAAACATATACAATAACAAAAATACAAAGTAAATCTTAACAGGAAATAACCCTAACAGTACTCCCCCTAAGATTTATCTTTGGATCTTCAAAAACTTCAATCTTTTTCTTCGTTTATCAGCATCAATCTTCAGTCTTTTTCTACCAATCTTCTGGTTCTTCTTTCACGTTCAGCAACTCTCGACCTTTATACTCCTCTTGCTCCTTTAAAGCTTCTTCAATGCAGGATTTGAACTTTTCAGCGATCTTAGCTTGTCGAGGCTTGGATTCATTTGTCAGAATTGGCAGAGCATTCATGCGTCTAAGCGAATCCAGATTTAAACCTGCAAAATCGATATTAGCATAAAACTCAAATGGCATCTCTTGGCCTTGAACTGTCACCTCCAATGTACCCTTCCTACTGATCCGCATATATTCTATCTCTGGTATATCAACCCTCACGAGATTAGAATTGAGTAAAGCCTTCCTCACACGAATCTTTTCCGAAGCAGCCGCAATAACTTCAATCATTACCACAAATAACTTCCTGTCAGCTTCGGCAAGTTTATCCTTACATTTCTCCATTCTATAGCTTCGCAAAAAATCGATATATGAAGGATGTAATAGCTTCAACTCAAAGGTACTAAAGAGTGTGATCATATCCTTATCCCAATCCTCCAAGTTCCGAACAAGCTTCAGTTCAAATGTTTCCTGATTGTAAAATACTCTAAGTATAGGCTTCGTTGTCTGACTTCCATCAATCACCTTCAATCCAGGATCAGTAATCTTGTCAAAATATTCGTCCGAGAACTCTTCTAAGTACATATCCTCGGTCACCACCAGTCTTTTCTTCTTTCTTTGTTTCTTAGCCTGCACATATGCGGTATCTTCTTGTTGACCTCGAAAGTCCAAAAACTTTGCTGTTCTACTCATTCCAGCATCAAGAAGTAACACGCATTTATCACCACGCTCAGCATGCGTGTGATTAATTAGCTTTAACTTGTGCAACTCTTTTAGATCCTGAACCTCCAGTTTAAAGATGCTAGAGTAGTAATGATAAACGTCACATAAACCATTTACCCTCTTGATCATGAACGCATCAAAAACTTCATCATATTTCCACGCTATAATCTTCACTTTCTTGTTCTTCTCAGGCACAATCATAGAATCTAGTAACTCAGCGATTGATTGTCCTTTGCTCATTAACGACCTCACCACATCACCTGGTGTTGCTGCCTTATGCCAGGTTTCACGCACTTCCATTGGAATATTGTACGATTTAACCTCGCTTGGAAACATATCCATCAGTTCGTGTCTTTTCTTGTGAGCATCTTCAGGAAGCGCCATAACCGGAATCTCCTTTGGTCCTAACACCTTGAATCTTTTGGTCAACTCGAAATACTGTGGATTGTTATAATCCAAGTAAAACATTCTGTTGTACATCTTCTCTGTTTTCATGAAACTGACCACTATCCTTCTCAAAGATTCTGATTTCAACCTCTGCAAAGTTTTATACGGATAGTTCCTTGAACTCAACCAACTTCGCATCTCATAAACAGTCATTTCATCGGGATTTTGATGGTAAAGCTCAGTCGGTGGCAGATCTTCAATATTCAAACTTTCTTGCATCGGGGTCCATTCGCCCATTTCAGTCACAATCTCCTTTTTATCTGCTTCAGCTTTATCTTGATGAATCATACACTTCTCGTATTCTTCATTAATCTGAGTCACCGTCAATCCATTCAAAAACACCGAATTGTACTTCATTCTTTCAAGATAGGCAAACCTCTGATCCAAGTCATCCGGCACTTCTTCAACAGTATTTTGTACAGGTTCTGGCTCAGCTTCATCCTCAGACTCAGTCCAATCAATGTCTAAATCATCTAAGGCTTCAATCATGGGTGCTTCGTCAGTTTGAATCGGCTCAAATTGACTAACAACTTCAGATACATTGGTAGGCGCACTTTCAACTTCAACAGCTTCAGCTTGAATCGGCTCAAACTGAACTGTATCTTCTGAACCAGCTTCTTTTTCACTCTCAGTGACCTCAAAAACTTCAGTCTCAGCAACAGAACCAGATTGAATCGGCTCAATCTGTCCTGACTTTGTAATCTCAGCTCCAGTCACTTTTTCAGTCTCAATCACAGCTGCAGATTGAATCGGCTCAATCTGCACTGGTTCATCAATTCTCGCCCTCTTCGAACTTTCTTCATCACCAAATATCTCCGGTATAGCATCAATTTTCCTCTTTCCCTCAGCTTTGTCCATCTTGACAGTTTCAGCAGCAGCTTCATCGGGAATTATAATTGGTGATTCAACCAAAATTCCAACATTTGTAGTACCTCTGGCTCTTGTCAGATAAACTTTTGGAATTTTTGATTCAATCACTTCAATAATTTCTTCAGAAAAATCTTTATCTGAAGACGAGCCATCCTTCTTTGGTCTCATTTCTTCTAATTCTTTTTCCAACATCTCTTTCTCTGCCTCCAACGTATTACACTCAGCTTGTAATTCTTTGTGATCAAACTTAAGATTTTCATGCTCATCCTTAAGTTTTTCATAGTCTCCTTTCAACTTCACATGATCATCAACCAGCTTCACATGATCTTCATCCAACTTTTTGAAAGTTTTTAGATTCTGATTGTGTATTTCCCAGTACTCATCCAATCTCTT
Organism: Tagetes erecta; assembly: GCA_030867185.1. Taxonomy (NCBI): domain Eukaryota; kingdom Viridiplantae; phylum Streptophyta; class Magnoliopsida; order Asterales; family Asteraceae; genus Tagetes; species Tagetes erecta. The sequence goes on along the minus strand of CM061497.1, from coordinate 7,772,705 downwards.
CCTTTTCCGTTCGTTTGAGGCTTTCAACACATCATTTGCTTTAAACAGATTTTCCACAATCTCTTCTAATTCAGCAATGCGTTTCTCTTTCTCTTCATAGATCTCATCAACACTTGGCACAACGTTTGGCGAAGACTCCAAACCTTGTCCAATGTTTTCAGCAGTTTGTGGTAATACAGTGGGAATATCATCAGTAGCAGGATCAGTAATGCCAGCATCCACCTCCTCTATCTGTGCAATAGATTCAGCTTCGGCCATTACTGTCTGTGCAATCTGTAGAACGTCAATCTCCTCAGGTTTTTCTACAGTTTTCTTCTTCTTTCGAACATACTGCACTGATACATCTTTTGGAATCTCCACAACATGTTCTTCAATCACAGAAGCAACCTCAGCAGGTTCTTCTATCACCACATTTTCTACTTCCATGGGTTCAGCCTCCTCTGAATCAGATTCAGATTCAGCATCATCACCACCATCATCATTACCATCACTATCATCATCAATCTCTTCATCAATCAGATCTAACGGATTCACAATCTCTCCATGAGATATGTGATAATATACTCCATCTACTTCTTCTTCATTGTTGACTATATCTCTCATATAGTCAAACAAATCAATATCAGGCACATTCCCGATACTCATCTTTCGGTAAGAGAGATCGTTCATGTCCTCAGTATATAATATGCCTCCTGCATAACCCTCTGATCTGATGATAGGATAAGCAATGTTTATCATCAGTTGCAGAAACCTCGGGTACATCAAAAATTTGAATCTCTTGCCCTTCACCAAGTTAAACACAAACCCATTCATTATCCACCTTGACATGTTGAATGGTTTGTTTTCTGCAATGGCTACAATCGGTGATGCAATGTCTGAAGGAAAGTTATCAAACCCTGCACTCCTTCTAGACATGCATTGCTGCACAACATAACACAGCAGCTTATACTTCTTCCCCAACTTTGCTCTGAAAAACTGTGACTTTGGAAACACAGGTGTGTCCCATGTTCACAAAACAAGCTTTACACTCCTCCATGGTTAGTTCATCCATCATTCCAACCTCATCCTCATCTATCCTCAGAGCCTGCCTAATAGCATTTTCTGTAACATCCAGTACCCAATCTCTAGTGATATGACCTCTAACCATAGCAACTCCATTCTCATTTCTCACAACTTCTGCTGTCCTCCAGAAGCTTTTGATCAGCCTTGCATATATGACCGGTTTGGCACATATAGCATATACATACTTAGTCCTCTTGATGAACTGAATCATATCTCTATACCCTTCTGTCTCAGGCAGTGATTCATCTAAACATGCTACCAGATTATGTTTAGGCTCAAATTTGAGAGTCTCCATCTGTTTAAACAAAAACAAAAACACAAAACAAGGCAAATGTATTAGATTCTTCATTAAACATTATCAAAGATTTAACAAGTGTTTAACTACAAGTTAGAAAGCAAACATTATCATAATCATTTTAAATCCTAAATTGTTCTAATAACATGATTTTCATCATTTTACTCAAACAACATTGAATTTCAAAGATTATACATCATGTTTAGGCTTTTAACAGTTACTCACTTAAGCAAAAATTTTGATAAATTTTATGATGAAACATTTTAATATGTTTTGGTTCAGTTTTAACCAGTTCAATCACTTTTAACAGACATTTCATCATTTTGATGTTTTAGCTTTTAAAAGCTTCAAAGTTCAACAATGGCGATTTTATCAGTTAACAACTTTTCACTTGATTCAGTCGATTTTAAGGTGTTTCAGTGCAAATGAATGATTGATTGATGATAATCGAGTGTTTGTACACCTAAATCAACACTCGATTTCGGTTTTAACACACAAAAACGCAGTGTCGATTCAATGTCCAAAACACTGTTCATCATCGTTTTTCTTTTAAACAGTTGATTTGCAGGTCTATTAAGGTCAAAAACACTTAATCTCTACCTTAATCAATCTATTAATCTTGTTATAGAGCAACAGATTGACTATGATAACAATGGCGATTTGAAGTTCAGAGTGTTTGGGTGAAAGTGAATGTGTGTGAAATGATAAGTGTTTGTGAAGAGGCGGTATTTGTATCGTCAAAAACATTTAGGTCAAACTTTAAGTGCCGGGTCAACAAAAGCAAAATAGGCCCAATAAACCTTGCCGGGTCAAGTACTGTAGTGACGGGTCATGTACTGTAGATACGGGTCAAGTACATAAAACAAGTCACCAACATGTGAAATTCACTTGACGGGTCAAGCACTGTTCATACGGGTAAGTCACTGTAGTGACGGGTAAAGGTTAAGGAACAACTACACCTGATGGATTTTATTCATCACCCGGCAGAATAGTTGTTATCAAAACATCACCCGGCAACCTTTATTCATCACCCGGCAACACAGTTGCTTTCCTTCTTCATCCGGCTTGCTTTCTTCTTTACACGGCAACCTTTGACAACCTTCTTCACACGGCATACACACTTCTTCATTACCCGGCAACATAGTATCATACTTACACGGCAACAAAACTTCTTCATTACCCGGCTGTATAGTATACACTAGTCACCCGGCAAGATATCTATGACCTTCACCCGGCTGTATTTGACATGATCATTTGCCCGGCTGTACAGTGGTCATAATATCTTCACCTTTTTCCTTAATCACCCGGCAAGTATCAGACTTACAACTTTACCCGGCTGAACAGTTCTTTGCCCAGCTGCACAGTTGTATCTGATATCTTTACCCGGCAATAACACTTAAGCAATTTCTTCAATTTTCCTTGTCTGTTGATTTTTTCAACGATCATTTATTGCACCTGCAACATTCTCCGACATATTAATTAGACAAGATATCCTTAAAAAGAATGTTTGTCATATTAATTATCAAACAACATTAAACATTGCAACAAATTTATTTTTCATTAAAATTCAATTTCCTTTTTCTTTTTGAAAAATGTTTTTGCACCACCAATTTTTCTATATCCCGAAGCAATTTCTTAAAAACAAATTACAAGACCTTGGGTTTGTTTTTAACACATCCAATACCTTTGCTTTTCATAACTTATAACCTTGTTCATTCAAAAACACACTTATTCAAAAACAAAATATTTTTGGATTTTTTGTAGACATTTTTTTTTTTTAATTTATTCTCCCCCTAAACTTGAAATTTCTTGAAATTTTTAAGTTTAACAAGGATGTTGATGTGTAAATAATGATTCCACATGCCTGCACACACAAAGCACACACATTAAAGTAAAGACATATGCAATGCAATGAATCAAAATATCGCAGTGAGATCATACCACACATTATCTGAACATGTTTTGCAAGTTTGAATAGACTTTTGACTTATGCTTGATTGAGTGATGATATGAAACCATACCAATTAGCTCGAGTTGACACACTTACTTTTTCAGTATCATGATGATATTTAAGGTTCGATTAGAATGACTTATGTGACCCACATGTATACATATGTCAATATATTTCCTTATCAAACACTACCTGAATGCACATTGCACAAAACCTGGTCACTTACAGTCATACACAGTGTGGAATCTGGGTTCTATTCGGATTTGGTCCACTTTGGGACTTCTTTTTAATTCCATCTTTGGGAATTTTTCTTTCCTATTGTTCCCCTTGGGAATCTTCTGAATTCCATTTTGGAATTTTTGTTTGGTGTTGGTCCACATTTGGGACTCTTTTTGTTCCATTTTGGAATCTTTTGCTGCATCTTGAAGCTCAAAAGAGACTTCATGTGAGACTTCAGGTCTGTGGGTACCACAACAAAGAAGCTCACGATGCGGTTCATCACACTAAGAAGACTACTTCGTTACCCGATCATGCACAACTAACATCACAAGCAATGTATCAAAAGATATACATCTGGACATGTATAACAATGGAACTTAACACAAGGATCATTAAGTTTATGTTTGTCAACAATCAACTTACTTTTTCAGTCTAATTGTCTGAGCTGTCTAGCACATCAACTAACATTCATCAGTCTTTATTTAAAAATGATGTACCAAATGATGTCTAGTGTAACTATCATTTCTCACTTTGTGCAATATAGATTCTTATGACATGGTATTTCCTTTTTCTTTTTCCTTTTATATTTTGTTTTTGCTTTTCTGTTTTCTTTTTCACGCAAGCACACATAATGCAAAACATAAAATAAAAGACAAAGGAATCAAAATATAACATCAACTTATTATATTTTTGGCTTTTATAATAATTTTTTTTTTTTTTTTTGATTTTTGTTTTGTTTTCGAAAAATAGAATCAATCATGATTGATTAATCCTATGGATTGAATTAAGAATTCAAACCGGCCTGACAAAAAGGATTTTGTGAAAAGATCTGCCAGTTGTTTGTCGGTATGAACCTTAATCAAAATTATTAAACCCTTTTCAGAGTTATCTCTTAAAAAATGATATCTAATTTCGATGTGTTTAGTTTTAGAATGTTGAACAGGATTAGCAGTTATAAACATAGCAGCAGTATTGTCTATGTAAATAGGAGTTTTTAGAAAGTTAAACCCGTAGTCCAGCAACTGATTTTGTAACCATAAAACCTGAGAACATCCTGCAGATGCAGCGATATACTCTGCTTCAGCTGTGGATACAGAAACATTGGTTTGCTTCTTGCATTGCCAAGAGACAAGCCTTGGACCCAAAAATTGACAGCCACCAGTTGTTGATTTCCTGTCAAGAGCACAACCACCAAAATCACTGTCAGAATAGCTATATAGTTCAAAATTTCCTTCATAAGGATACCATAACCCAAGATTAGGTTTCCCTTTGAGATATCTGAATATACGCTTCACAGCAACAAGATGCGACTCTTTCGGATCTGACTGGTATCTGGCGCATACACACACAGCGTACATGATGTCTGGTCTTGATGCAGTAAGATACATCAGAGAACCGATCATTGATCTGTATAGTGTTTGATCAACTGCTTTGCCCTTTGGATCCGGTTGAATCTTGCAGTTCACATCAGAAGGAGTTCGAATTGTTTGACAATCTTGCATCTTGAATTTCTTCAACAACTTCTCAACGAACTTTGATTGATTGATGAAAATTCCGTCAGCTGATTGTTTCACTTGTAAACCAAGAAAGAAATTAATCTCCCCCATAGAACTCATCTGAAATCTGCTCTTCATAATTTCCTCGAATTCTTTGCACATTGACTCACTAGTTGATCCGAAGATAATATCGTCCACATAAACTTGAACGCACAATAAATCATCATTATCCCTCTTCATAAACAAAGTTGGATCAATCTGACCTCTTGTAAATCCATTTTGTAGTAAATGCTTAGATAGTGTCTCATACCAGATTCTAGGAGCTTGATGTAGACCGTAAAGAGCTTTACTTAACTTGTATACCCGATGAGGATAGTCTGGATCCTCGAAACCCGGAGGTTGTCTAACATACACGTCATCCGTAATCGGCCCATATAAGAAAGCACCTTTAACGTCCATTTGGAATACTTTAAACTTCATGAAAGAAGCATATGCAAGAAAAACGCGTATGGCTTCAAGTCTTGCGACCGGAGCAAACACCTCTTCGTAATCAATGCCTTCTTCCTGAGTGTATCCCTGTGCAATCAGTCTTGCTTTATTTCTCACTACAATGCCACGTTCGTCTGGCTTGTTTTTGTACAACCACCTTGTACCAATTGCGTTTTCTCCTTCAGGTAAGTCCACAAGTTTCCAAACTTCCTGTTTGCGAAACTGTAGTAATTCCTCCTGCATCGCCTCAATCCAACTGTTATCTTTCAACGCCTCTGAAATATTCTTTGGCACCACTTGAGATAGAAAACACGAGTAAAGACAAACATGTGCTTGCTCTGTCTGACTTCTTGTAGTTCTCTGATTCAACGGCCCGATAATCTGAGACACAGGATGTTTCTTGTGAATTCGATGAATAGGAATGTCACCTCCTTGCACTTGAGTCTCTAGATTAGAAGTATTCAGATTTGGTAGATCTTGTAGTATGGAAGAAGTATGCGGTGTGAAATTCGGGACTTGATCCGGTGAATTGATGAAGTAATCAAAGGATTCTGGAATAACTTCAACATTCGGATCTGATGATGGTTGATTCTGAACAGAGCCACCATCATTAGGAGAAATCACATCTTCGTCATGATTGTTCGATTCTTGATCTTCGTTTGAACCAGAAGGACCCGGAGCTTGACTGGATTTGACATGATCAGGATTGTGAAAAGACATAAATGGATATTCAGAGTTGAGATTTCCATCTTCGTCATTATCAGAATCGTCACTAAAGCATCCTAAGTCACCTGATTCCTTCCTTGCGTTTCCTGAAAAATCAAATAGGTTAGAATTGAAGGATTTCGATAATGAATCTAAATCAAATAACCATTCGGGACCATGAGCCACTAAAGGAAACGAATTTTCTAAAAACTTGACGTTGATAGTTTCAATAACAGTATTTGATTTGCTATTAAAAACCCGATAAGCTTTAGAAACAGACGAATAACCTAAGAAAAATCCATCGTCGGATTTTGACTCAAACTTCCCGAGATGTTCATTTAGATTTAGAATCGATACCGGACAACCAAAAGCTTTCAAGTAAGAAATATTTGGTTTCCTTCCAAACAACAACTCATAAGAAGTTTTCTTTTTATCTTGCACTAATAATGTTCTATTTTGTACAAAACACGCAGTAGCAATAGCTTCGTCCCAAAAAGTGATCGGGATTTTGGCATCTGCGAGCATGGATCTTGCTGCTTCAATTAGTGTCCGGTTTTTCCGTTCCGCAACCCCATTCTGTTGAGGCGTTCTAGGCGCACTAAATTGTCGAGCAATCCCCTTTGCTGCACAAAATAAATCAACATTAGCATTCTTAAATTCCGTTCCATTATCACTTCTTAATACTTTAACTTTGCATTCCAATTGATTTTCAACTTTAATGATAAATTCTTTTAATAATTCAGCTGTTTCAGATTTTGCATGCAAAAAATAAACCCATGAAAATCTCGTAAAGTCATCTATGATAACTAAACAATATGATTTTCTCCCGATGCTTTGAACGTTGGTCGGTCCAAAAAGATCCATATGTAGCATCTGCAAGGGTTTTGAAATGGAGTTTTCGAGCTTGGACTTAAAAGACATCCGATGCTGTTTGCCTTTCAGACATGCAGGACAGAGATCAGTTGTGGAGAATTTCTTCGATGGAATTCCCACAGCGTGATTTCCGGTAACCAAACGGTTCATGTTTCTGAAATTTGAGTGGCCCAGCCGTCTATGCCATAGCTGACTCTCATCATTTGAAGCATGGGCAATGAGACAGGTTGTTTCAGTTTCGGCATCAATCTGCGACATATCCAATTTGTATACATCACGATCTCTAGGCGCTTTCACCACTACCCACTCATTGTCAATCTTGAAACCTGGTTTCAGAATATAACAGAAAGAATCATCAAAAAGAGTTGAATAAGATTTATCACAGATTTGAGATACACTAAGTAAGTTAAAGTTCAACTGTGCACAGTAGTTGACTTTATCAAAACTTATAATCCCATTCGAAACAGTTCCTTCGCCTGTGATTTTACCACCCGCATCACCTCCAAACGCTACGTGAGTACCATTCTTTTGCTTGAAATCCTGAAGCAAGGCATGGTTGCCTGTCATGTGCCGGCTACACCCACTATCAACGAACCATGAGTTGATAGGTCTTCTTGGGCGTACCTGCATTTCAACAAAAACATTCAGTTAGTTTGGTCAACCCAGGCCCACACGGTCTTGGGTTTTCCGAATCTATCTGCAATAGTAACTTGTTTGTATTGAACATTTTGAAAATTTGTTTCATTCAAAAGATTTTGATGATGATAACTTCGCCCATTGGCGTTCAATGATTGCTTTCTTCTCAAAGCAATAAACCTTTCCTCTAGCTTAGGATCAAGGTTATTTTCAAACTTTTGATTTCTAACCATTAAAGCTCTTGGTTTAAAACTGTTAACCTGCACATTCCTCGAAAAGTTAGAAACAGAATTGTTTCGATTAAAATTTCTCAAAACCGGAGAATGACTTTGACTCATATTTTGAAAACCATAAGAATTATTTCTTTGAAAGTTTGAATATGGAGTCATTTCTCTAGTCGAGTTTGATCGAAAGAAACAATCCTTTGTGTCATGGTTTCTCCTTTCACAAATATCACAAAATTTGTTAAAATAACATTCTTCTGAAGAATGATTTCTTTTATCACAGAAACTGCAGTACCTGTTAAAAAAACATTCAGCAGTTGCATGATTATATCTATCACAAATTTCACAATATTTCTTGCTAATCCTAAAGAGCCGATTGTTAACTCTTGATGTTGAACCAAAACGTGATTCGTTATCTTGGTTATTCGGTTTTAGATTAACGCTTCTTTGTGGAGACTTGGTTTGTGATTTTGATTGCATGGGACTTTGGTTCGATTTTAAACTGTTCTGTTTGGTCACCTTTTTGTTTTCAATTCTCTTATCATTGACAGCGGAAGACTTAGGACCTGAACCTGTTTTCAGACCAGAGTTAGATTTGATTGGAGAATTGTTTGGTTTACCATAAGATCCGTTCAAATCAAAAGTTCCTGCAGACACAAACTTGATGTTTTTACCTTTTGACACTTTCTTGACAGGTTTAACTTTGTCAGTTTTAACACTTTGAATTTTTGTGTTATCATTTGATTTTAAGACATTTTTGCCTTTTGACTGTTTCGTTTCAGATTGATTGTTCATTGTTTTCGATTTTAGCTTCTTAGCATTCGAAACTTCAGCCTTTTTCACTTCTTGCTTCTTGATCAACTGAGCTGCAACTTGCACCTTTTGTTCTTTCTTCCACTTGATATACTCAGGATCATTGAATCCTGAAAATTCACCTTCTTCCTTCACCGATTCTGGTTCTGGGTTAAGCTTTGGATATTCAACAAGTTGGATAAGAACAGGTTCTAATTTGTTTTCAGACTTGTTGCTTGCTTCATCATCAGCTTCAGTTGTCATTCCTTCTTCTTCATTCAAACTTTCCATCAACACTTCAGTACCTTCAGACTCGGATTTACTTCTTTGAATTTCTTTGAATCTTCTTTCATTTTCAGGTGAATGATCAAATTCATTAAAGTTTTCCGGTAAGGTTTGTGTGATTGAATTTGGCATCGGTTCATGAGTAAAACCCAACCCGGTTTTGGTTTTGTTTCCTCTTTCTTTGATGATTTGTTTAACCATGGTTTTACAGCTTTTAACTTTTGTCAATTCAACTTGCGTGACAGCATGTGCAATTTTTTCTTGTTCAAAGTTCTTTGTCATTTCTTCAAGTTGTTTTGTCATCAGTTCCAGTTCGTTTAAGGTTTTGTTCCATGATTCTTTAAGTGACAAAATCTTCTCATCAGCAATTTTATGATCAATTTTAAGTTGTTCATGAAGTTTTTCATGTTTACTTAATTTGTCACCTATTTTGAATGAATGAGTTCGATAATGTTCTACTTGCTGAATGCACTGTTCAGAACACAACCTTTCTTTCACATCTAGGGGCAGTGGAACATAGTTGGGAGGGAGTTCAGGATTAACCTTTGGTTGCTCAGTGGAAGATGAAGACTCATTAGATGTTGCCATTAACGCAACTTCAGTTTCAGTTTCTTCAGTAGGATCTGCTTTTGCGCTCCAGTCATAGTCTTCAGAATCTTCACTAACATCTTCAACTATCTTTCCATCTCCTTCTTCAGACCAGTCTTCTTCTTCAATTTCACACACCAGAGCCAGATTTGATGTAAGATCAGATGTAAACTGTTCTGCATATGCACTCCAGTCGTATCCGTCTTGTACACTTACAACTAATGCTTTAGTCTGGTCTTCTGGCTTCTTTTCATTTTCCTTCAATTCAGGCATAGGAAGACTTTGGTACGGTTTCTGAAAGAAACGCTGATTTCTGCCTTGATAACTCGTTGATTGTTGAGAATTTTGACCTTGACCTTGATTGCTTGAACTAGCTTGGTCATTGAAATTCTTTGGAGCTTTACATTCTCTTGAGAAATGACCGTACTGATTACAGTTAAAGCATCTGGCTTTAGATTTGTCAAAACCAACGGTTTTGTTTGCATGAGGTTTGTAGCTTCGATTAACATATGCATGCTTTTGTGTACGATAAGCTACCATAACCATTTGCCAGTTAAGATCCATTTCCTCAACATCTACTGGATCCATTTCAAATAAGTCTTGAAGGACCACGTCCATTTGACTTAAATGACTACCTTGATACGCTTGAAAACTTGCCATAAAAGCAGTGAAGGCAGTTTTCGTTTCATCATCTTGAAGTAGAATGTTCATCACATCTTTTACTTTGGCTTGAACATTTGTAGTTGAACTTTCTGGTTGATGCTTCTGATTCTGACTTGGAATTTGAACTTGAACTTGAGCTCTGGGTGGAGATTGAGGTTGAGAATAAGTTGGTGAATTTGGAAAGTATGCTGAATCAGTAAAGAAACTTGCACCAACAAATAAGTCACCCTCATCTTCAAACTTTGTTACATCTTGTGCAAGAAAAGCGTTATCCACAGTATTGGCAGGATTTACCACATACTTATACTGAGTTTGTGAGCTTGATCTATCAGTATTTCTTGATCCTTCATCAATCTCAACTTCTTCAATTTTTCCAATAAGCAAATCAAGTTCCATTGGAAATTTCTCAGTATGTTTCAACAAGGTAACAGTTTGTTTCCATGATGATGGTAAGGCACATAATAATCGATCATTCAAATCTTGAAGTTCAGTCTTCACTCCGAGATTTGTCATCTCAGTAGTTAAGTGAACAAACCTGTTCATCATCTGGTGTACTGTTTCTCCATTAATATGTTCAAACAACTCCAATTGTCTCTTTAGTTTCGACTTCTTCAAACTTCTCAATTGTTCTCCTCCTTCACATATCGACTTCAATGCTTTGAAGCATGTATAACCAGTCTGATATCCATCCAATCTTGACAAAACCTGAAGTGGCAACCCCTTGCACATTAAAGAATATGCTTTGCTATCATTCTTTACCTTCCTCAAATCTTCAGCTGACAAATTATCCTCTGGATAAGGTTCAGTAGAGTCTTTGGTGTAGGTACTTGCACTATCTGGTTGTGTCTGAGTTGGAATGTGAGGACCCTTCTCAATTGATTTCCATAAGTCATTGTCAATAGAACACAAGTGATGTCTCAACCTGATGGTCCAATTCTTGAAATCTGCACGATTCAAAAGTCTAGGAACACGGTTATCAGAATCATCATTAGGAGCCATTTTAACAATTTTTTTTTAAAGAAAAATATTTTTGGTTTTTGTTAATTTTTGAAAAGAAGTGATTAAAATACTAAATTAAGACAAAAATTAAAGACAAGATAAGAAACAAGTATTAAAAACAACAAAATTAAGTCACACGGCAACACAGTGAAAAATCCTTCTTCAACCGGCAAAACAGTGTATTTGTTCTTCACCCGGCAAGAAAAATGTCTTCACACGGCTAAATAGTTACCCGGCTAAACAGTTGTAATACTTTTGTTCTTCACACGGATGAACAGTTACCCGGCAACAAGAAAAACTTCACACGGCAACAAGTCTTGACCCGGCAGAATCTTGACACGGCAAAAGTCTTTGCCCGGCTGAACAGTACTTGGTCACACGGCACTTTGTTAATTACCCGGCAACACAGTTGATTTTACCCGGCTGTATTTTCTCTATCACCCGGCGTAACAGTGTATTACCCGGCACAACAGTGTCTGAACCGGCTGAACAGTAGCAACTTTTTAAGTCAAATTCTTCACACGGCAAGCACAAAATCCTTTATACGGCAATACAGGACCTATTTTGTTCTCCAATCTAAGTCCAAGGAATTTGTCTAAGTCAAGTGAGTCACCCGGCAAGTTAATCTTCAAGCAAGACTCAACTGTTCATCATCTTCCTCATGAAGATTTTCTGGGTTTTGTCTGAAACTTGTCCAAATTGTCCAAAAATCACACACAAGCTGTGAAATCGTCCGATTATCAAATCCTTTTATCAATCAATCCAAAACATCTTCATTCTTCGATGAATTTTGGCAAAATTTGATCGAAAAATAACTTTTCCTATCCTTCTTAATTCTTCAGATCTGATGATGATCTGATAGAATCTGCACAATCGCTGTGTATAGGAGTGATTATGATGATGAATCACAACTAAAAACACCAACAATTCATTCAGATCATGATATTTTGAGCAATATTGATGTGTTTTGCTTAGAAACAGCGAAGAACACGATACCGAAAGCTCTGATACCAATTGATAGGTTCAATTGGATCGTTAATATCACTCAAATGATCAGAATAAAGCGTACAAACAAACGAATCAATCACAAACACAGTTCATACTCATAAATTCTCTTTGTATTTGATGATCAAGCAATTCGTAGTACAAAGTGCAGGAGAAACAAATTACACACAGTTAATTCTCTCTCTAACAGTGTAAAAGTCGCTCTCCTAACACACGCACACTACATGCCTATATCAAACAAAATGCAAGTTTAAGGAAAATACATAATAAACCCTAAACTATACAAACATATACAATAACAAAAATACAAAGTAAATCTTAACAGGAAATAACCCTAACACCATTTGATGTCAGTTGCATCGAAAGCATCATGAACAAGATTCGGTATCTTGTCATGATAAGGGATCAGCCACGGTCTTCTTTTCTTTGTTTGACCGGCCTCCATAACTATCCCTAACACACTAACAAATTAGTTAGAGGTAATGACCCAAACCATTTCGGTTTTGGGTCGTCCAAATTCATCAACATAAGTGATATTCTCATCAGTGCAAGGAATACCTTCAGGTGGTGGTTTTGATGATACAATGTAATTTGTACCTTCATCTTCTTTCATGAATTGTTTATCAAAAGAGTAATTATAGTCATTTTCAAACAGATTATGAATTTCTTTTAAAAACAGGTTTTGTTGACTATATTTCTTATTCAAAGATTAATTCACTGTTGGAATCATTTTATCATTTAAATCATGATTTTCCTTTTTGTTTTTGACAAACTTTGGTGTCCATGAATCATTGACATGTTGATTTTCATCAAAAGAATGCCTATAATGAGATCTTTTAAAGTTAGAAAAATACCTGGAAGAGTATGCACATGATGAACTTCTTTGGACTGACCTTCTTGGCTTGTAGTAGCACTTAGATGTGTTGTGATTTACCATGTCACAAAAGGAACAATACTTGTTGTAGTAACATTCCATTGTGTTATGGTTGTACATCTGACAGTTGGTGCAGTACTTGTTGTAGCAGCATTCCGTTGTCGTGTGATGGTACATCTCATATATCTCGCAGTACTTCTGATGAGCCTTGAAAGGAGAATCATTCTTTTCTTTGGAGATGATTTTGCAGTTGAAGTTCTTTGTTTCTGAGAAGCTTTGCCATTTGAGTCTTGTTGTTATTGAGGAGCTTTGACCTCTGAATCTTGTTGAAGCTTGATTGAAGAAGCTGGAGTCTTGAACATGTTTGCTTTTAAACCATATGGAAAGACACCTTGACTGTAGATACAATCTGAAATATGATGAGTTTCAGAGTCACAGATTAAACTAGACGTCACTGTTTGAATCACTCGGGGATTCAGAATCTTGAGACTTTTGAGTTGAAGGAGTCTGTGGTGTAGAACCAGATGAAGCGGCCTTTGTCTTGTTCTTCTTGGCTTTGCTTTTCTTTCTTCTAACCTTCTTCTTCTTTTTCTTTGACTGAACCTCTTGTGTCTTTTCTTCTTGAGAAGATAAGGATCCAACAATTCCGATTGGCACTAATCTCTCATCTTTTTCTTGTTCGGAAGACTTTGCTTGTTCAACTTCTTCTTTGATTTTCACAAGATCAGATTGTGATCTGTTCAGTTTGTCAGTAAGCTCCATGAGTTGAACATTCAGATTATGCTTTTCGGTAAGCATTGAATCAACATTCTGTGTGAGAGATTTGAATCTTTCTTCACACAGTTTGTGATCTTCTTGAAGACTTGTGAATTTCTCTTGTACTTCTTGAAGTTTGGTTTTCAGAACGTTGTTCTCTGAATTGAACATCTTAGACAGTTTCTTCAACTTTTCAATTTCTTCTTGAAAATCGTTGATCACTCTTGAAAGATGTTCATTCGATTTTTCAGCTTCATTCTTGACATTTGTAACTTCTCGTTCACTTTTCTGAAGTGTCGCTTGAAGAGATGTGATTCTGTGATCCGATGCCTTGTGTTTTTCTTGCAGATTCTTGTGCCTTTTCTCTTCATCCTTGAATTTATCCCAAATCCTGAAAGAATATGTTCTGTAGTGTTCACATTGTTGAAAACATTCTTTGGTGCACATCTTTTCTCTTACATCAATTGGCATTTCAACAAATGAACTCTGAACATCTTTCTCGGATTCCTTTTCAGACATCAATCTTTTTATTTCTGAATTCAATTGAGCAATTGTCTCATCTTGCTTTGCAATGGTTTCTGACAAGTTGCTAATTTCTTTATCTTTCTTTTCAATCTCTTGAATGGAAACAACATCATTGTTTTCACTCCATCATATTCTTCTTCTTCTTCCTGATTGTCATGAGAATTTGTTTGACTCACAAGAGCGAGTTTTGAATGTTCATGAAAGTCTCTTCTCTTTTGAGCAGAATCTTTGGCTACTTGAAGATATGTTGTTTCAAACATGTGATTGAATTCTGTAATAAATTCATTGATATCTTCTCTTTTATTTTCTTCTCGGATCACGGGTAACATGCTCGTTGACATTTTTTTAGAAGGCTCACGGTTTGGACGGGTCAAAGTTGGGACGGGTCACTGTTTGGACAGGTCAAAGTTGGGAGGTGTCACAAAATTAGGACGGCTGAACAGTTGAGACGGGTTAGAACAATTGAGTCGTGTCAAACACTGTTGTGTAGTGTCAACACTATTAAGTCGTGTCAAGCACAATTTGGAAGTGTTAGACATTGTTTGGACGTGTCAACACACTGTTTGGACGTGTCAACTTTGATGAACCGACTGAGATGAGTCTAAAACACTATTTAGTCGTGTCAAGCACAAGCTGAGTCATGTCAAAGACTATTTGGTCGTGTGAGACACTATTGAGACGTGTCAACACATTTCAGATGGGTCAACTTAGTTGTTTCAGCACTTAGGAAAATTTCCTTCAATCAAACACTCAATTCTTCAATTCTTCTTCAGATTATGATACGTTTCTAGGCAAATATCAATCAAATCTTCATATCAAATTGACTTTTCAAAGTCAAAATTTTGATGAACACAAAATAAATTCTTCATTTTGTTGTTTTTGTTCAATTCAACACTTGTATTAGCTTAAAAATGATGTTTCTAACAATCCTTCAAAGTATTACACCTTGAAACAAGCTAAATCTCATTCGGATCCGGATTTTTTATGAAGAACACAACAAGTGGGTTTTGACAAAAATGACAAAATATGGATTGGAATCAACAAATCTGAATGGTTTGATCACAAACGAAGCTTAGGATTATGATTTCTAACATATCTCAATCATCAGTTTCTCAAAACATCAACAAAATTTTGGATCTCAATTTTGAGTAGTGAATATGACGAATATGAACAATTTCTTCAAAAAACACAGTCAAATCTTCACCAATTGATCTCAAACTTTGTAGTTCTTTACACAAACATGAATCAAAGCTAATGGTAGCTAAAATTCCATCAGTAACAACAACAATCAAAGATCACCCAACAGCTCTGATACCAATTGATAGTTCGAGATGAACCAAGCTTGGATCTAGATCTGAGATTGTTTGGGGATGTTGTTTGTAATCAGTGATGCGGAAACTCACTGATCATGTATTGATGTTTGAATGCTCATGAAGATCAATGCAAAGTATGATGAAGATGATGATAATATGAATAGGTGAATTGTATTAGATCTTTAGAAAGGTTGCAAGAGATATAGAATGAAATGCAGGCAACTAATTACAAATGACCTAGGTGATGGTATTCATAGTCCATACCATTCACCTTACATTTCAACCTAAACACATGCAATTAAGCACAAACGCGCATTTAAGCACAAAACGATTACACATATATTCTAACGTCAAATACAATTAATGAACGTCTTCACCCGTGCTTGCTCGTGATGATGCTTGATATCTTCACTCGCTTATATTTGGAAAATGACATCTTCAAATAGACCCAACAAACTAAGTCTTGTCGCGACATAAATAACCGATTAAAAGTTAATAGTTAAAACCATTAAGTTACGAATTTTAGAAAGTTAAAATTAGTATAAGTTTCCAAAACTTACTGGTTATTAATTATAAAACAAACTAGTCATTTTATAAAAATTTTCAGAAGTTGTAAAAAAATATGTTTAGAACTTGCTTTTATCTGATTGTGAAATTATTTTAAAACTCTTTTAAAAAATGGTTTGGTATTAGGTTGGTATGTTACAACAGTTATAAAATAAAGCAACCACAATAGCAAAAACAAATAATTATGTAAATCTTTATGGCCAAAAAGTTGTTTGGTCTTGCCAGAGCCTTTTAGCAAGACTAAACTAGGTCACGGGGTCACAACACATAAACAACCACAATGATGGACTTGAGTACATCTTGTTATCTTGAGCAACTCACACTAACTCCTAGATCCGTGTTGTCTTCAGTCTTGTCTCCGGGTCTTTAATGTTACAATTTTACAAAAATATATAAAATAAAAGAACTCTAATCTATTACAACTTTGAACCATCAAAGTGGCCAAAACCATAAAACCAAAAACTGAATCAAAGTACAACACAATCACAAGGTCTGACCAGATTTACATATTTATATTAATCACAATAATTAATCGGGCAAACTATTGGTCAAGAATAATAAAATTGTTGACCACAATATTGTTGCCCTAATGTACTACATAGATCAGAAACTTCAAAATATTGAACTTTGTGATCTATAACCAGTTATAAGGAGACCGGTACCAATTTGCATGTTGTAAGCAAGGCTCTGATACCACTGTTGGGTTTCAGTGGTATCTTCAGATTTTAATTATATCAAAACGGGTTTCACAATAGTAATAATTAAACCGGTAATTATTAACGCAACGGAAACTTAACATTAAAACCTATACCAAAAGTGAAAACGACAGGATCCAGTTACAGACATGCAAATACGGTTAATAATAATTAATCTACCGATGAGATCAATTATACCTTTGGTTAATAAATAACCGTTTGAGACACCAAGGTTCAACGAACGAATGCTAGAAAAGAATACGAGCATAACGGTGACGTAAAGATACCCACGACCAAGGAAGGATTCAATATATTAACTCTTGCTTGCTTGGTTCTGAAATTAATTCATTTAGATTCACTAAGAGTGAATTGTGAATTGTTGATGTGTGCGGCAAGAAGAAAAGAAAAAGATTTGTGTTCTTTTCTTTTGTATTCATGTGTCGGCAATTATTAAAACGGGTGAAGGGATTTCACCCTAATGATCCCTTTTAATACAAAGTAATCTTATTAGCAAGCTTTAAGTCTGATTAGATTAGTTTGAGCCCAACACAATTATAAACTCGTTACTCATTTAATTAAGTTAAATGACTAAATATAATTTATAAATGGTATAAATTATAATTCGTCTTTCGTTTGCGATTACCAATTAAACGAGTTAAGTGGATTTAATGTTCGTTGCCCTTGGTGTAACTCTTACGGGTCATTACTCGGTTAACGTTAATTTATCGGGTCCGAACATATTAAATCCAACATTTTCTACCAATAACATTTTTCTACCAATAATTTAAGATCCGAAAACCGAAGAATAACTTCAATAACCTTCCCATAGATCGGTTACAAGTCTACTTCCAAAGCACCTAATCATGGGAAAGCTAAGAACAAGACCCCTTCACATATGTCATGTGGTATTTGATAACATGAATATGTTCTTGTAGGAAGTGTCTTACATTGATGCTTCGTGATTATCCAAGTTTGTAAGGGCTTAGGTATCATGTTCTAACAAATGTCCTTTACATTCATGAACAACCTAAAGGCAAATGTCAACAACTACTTGCAAGTTGATAGTAGTTGTTCTAAGCACTTGACAATCGACATTACCAAATATGTGATTGATGCAGTCTAAATTATATATTTTTATAAAGATATTGCTATACTTTTTGTCACTTAGGTATAATTCTACTCCGAAGTAGTTCATATTTAAACTTTTGAAATTTTAAAAGACGATAGGCGAAACTAATGCTACGTCTCGAATAAACTTGAGACGAACAATGATTCTCTTTAACCAAAATATATTAAACAAATTGAAATATACAATGTTTACTTAAATGATTCATTAAATGAAATCTATGTGTTAAAATATCATTGCAGTACATTCACGTGAACATATAACTTGAATAAATTGTTTGCAAGAGTTAATTGTTAATATGCTCATATATTAATTTGTTTTGCGCAGGAAAGCATGTTATTAGAATACACAAAATAGTGGACTTTAAATTAAAGCAAACGTGCTAAGCTGAGAGGCCCATTACTTGAACTTAAAAAAACCACTAGGGGGATATGCAGAGCTTACGAGATATTAAGAAGTTTTTTTTACATACGTGAAGTTTTGGTGACTGTAGAAGAACGCATATGCACAGAAGAAGAAAAAAAGAAAAGAGGCATTGACGGCAGGAAGATTCCACAACTAGCGTTCAGTTATCGTGTACTCATGTTAACAGGCTCGGTTTGCAACCTATCTTTTGTTTTCTTTTTATTTTAAAGATGTTGAAACCTGAGTTTGTTACATTCTTGACTATGTTTTGTTAAACTCTATATACCGCCTAGCTTGGCTAGTGATGAACCTTTTATTGATGTTTGATTTTATATGGTTGATAAAAATTGGTTGACTTGCAATCCGAGAAAGAAATTGATCTCTCCCATCGAACTCATCTGAAATCTTGATTTCATAATTTCTTCAAACTCTTTGCACATGGACGGACTTGTTGATCCAAATATGATATCATCCACATACGCTTGAACACATAGAAGATCTTCATTTTCCCGCTTTATGAATAAAGTAGGATCAATCTGACCTCCTGTAAATCCATGTTCGAGTAAATGTTTAGATAACGTCTCGTACCAAATTCTTGGAGCTTGATGTAGACCATATAAAGCTTTGCTCAATTTATATACGCGATGTGGATACTCAGGATCCTCAAAACCTGGAGGTTGTCTGACGTACACATCATCGGTAATAGGTCCATACAGAAAAGCGTCTTTTACATCCATTTGAAACACTTTGAACTTCATGAAAGATGCATATGCTAGAAAAACGCGAATAGCTTCAAGTCGAGCGACTGCAGCAAATACTTCTTCATAGTCAATACCTTCTTCTTGAGTGTAACCTTGTGCAATAAGTCTGCCTTTATTTCTGACCACAATGCCACGTTCATCTAGCTTGTTCTTGTACAACCATCTTGTACCAATGGCATTTTCTCCTTCAGGTAAGTCCACTAATTTCCAAACTTCTTGTTTGCGAAATTGAAGTAACTCCTCTTGCATGGCTTCAATCCAACTGTTATCTTGTAACGCTTCTGAAATGTTCTTTGGTACCACTTGAGAAAGAAAACATGAATAAAGACAAATGTTTGCATGCTCAGTTTGACTTCTCATAGTTCGCTGATTCAAAGGCCCAATAATCTGAGAGAGAGGATGATTCCTATGAACTCGGTGAGTTGGTATAGCGTCACCTTGTACTTGACTCTCCAGATTAGACTGATTCAGATTCGGTAGATCTTGTAGAATTGTAGAAGTATGCGGAGTGAAATTAGGAACTTGTTCTGGTGAATTGATGAAGTAGTCAAATGATTCTGGAACAACTTCAACATACGGATCTGATGATGGTTGATTTTGAACAGATCCACCATCATTAGGAGAACTTTGCGTATTCACACAATTACCAAAATTGTTTGATTCTTGATCTTCTTGAGAACCAGATGGACTCGGAGCTTGATTGGATACACCATTATCAGGATTATGAAATGACATGAACGGATACTCAGAATTAAGATTGCTATCATTGTCATTATCAGAATCATCACTGAAACATCCCAAATCTTCTGATTCTTTGCTAGATTTTCCAGAAAAATCAAACAAGTTAAAATTGAAAGATTTTGATAACGAATCTAAATCAAACAACCATTCGGGACCATGAGCCACTGACGGAAACGAATTTTCTAAAAACTTTACGTTAATAGTTTCAATAACAATGTTCGTTTTGCTATTAAAAACCCGATAACCTTTTGAAACCGAAGAGTAACCAAGAAAAAATCCATCGTCAGATTTTGACTCAAATTTACCGAGATGATCACTTAAATTTAGAATCGATACAGCACAACCAAATGCTTTCAAGTATGAAATATTCGGTTTTCTTCCAAATAACAACTCATAAGATGTTTTATGTTTATCCTGAACCAATAATGTCCTGTTTGTACAAAGCAAGCAGTAGCAATAGCTTCGTCCTAGAATGTGATAGGGATTTTGGCATCTGCGAGCATGGATCTTGCTGCTTCAATTAGTGTTCGATTTTTCCGTTCTGCCACACCGTTTTGTTGAGGTGTTCTTGGAGCACTAAATTGACGAGCAATTCCTTTTTCTGCACAAAACAAATCAACATTAGAGTTTTTAAACTCGGTTCCATTGTCACTTCTTAAGATTTTTACTTTACAATCCAACTGATTTTCAACATTGATAATGAATTCTTTTAACAACTCAGCAGTTTCAGATTTAACATGCAAGAAATAAACCCAAGAAAATCTAGTAAAATCATCAATGATGACAAAACAATAAGACTTCTTTCTAATGCTTTGAACATTTGTTGGTCCGAAAAGATCCATATGTAGCATATGTAGGGGCTTTGAAATGGAGTGTTCTGGCTTGGACTTAAAAGACATACGATGCTGTTTTCCTTTCAAACATGCTGGACAGAGATCAGTTGTGGAGAACTTCTTTGATGGTATTCCCACAGCATGATTTCCGGTCACCAGTCGGTTCATGTTTCTGAAGTTTGAATGGCCCAGCCGTCTATGCCAAAGCTGACTCTCATCATTTGATGCATGCGCAATGAGACATGTGGTTTCGGTTTCAGCATTAATCTGCGACATATCACGCTTGTATACATCACGATCTCTTGGAGATTTAACCACCACCCATTCATTGTCAATCTTGAAACCTAGTTTGAGTATGTAACAAAAAGAATCATCAAACAATGTTAAATACGATTTGTCACAAATTTGAGATACACTTAGCAAATTAAAGTTCAACTGTGCACAGTAGTTGACTTTATCAAAGCTAATAATCCCATTTGACACAGTTCCTTCTCCAGTAATTTTTCCACCAGCATCTCCTCCAAATGCAACATGAGTACCATTCTTAAGCTTAAAATCTTGAAGCAAGGCATGGTTGCCTGTCATATGTCGGCTACACCCACTATCAACAAACCATGAGTTGATAGGTCTTTGAGGGCGTACCTGCATTTCAACATTTACTTAGTTAGTTTGGTCAACCCAGGCCCACATGGTCTTGGGTTTTCCAAATCTATATGTAATAGTAACTTGTTGATAATGTAGATATTGAAAATTTGTTTCATTTGAGAGATTTGGTTGAAAACTGTTTCGCCCAACGGCTTGATTTGTTTGCTTTCTTCTTAAAGCAATGAACCTTTCCTCTAACTTAGGATCAAGGTTATTTTCAAATTTCTGATTTCTTACCATCAAAGCTCTCGGCTTAAACCTGTTAACCTGCAAATTTCTAAATGAATGTTCATTAAGATCAGAATTGTTTCAGTTGAAAGGTCTCAAATTAGGAGAATGACTTTGGTTAAATTTTTGAAAACCATAGATTGAACCCACTCGTGATTCATTATCAGTTTTGCTCGGTTTTAAGTTAACAGCGTTCTTTTGTGGAGATTTTGTTTGTGATTTTGATTGCTTGTTATCAAGTTTAGATTGATTGGGAACTTGGTTCGATTTTGAAACATCTTGCTTAGTGACCTTCTTTGATTCAAATCTTTTATCATTGACAGCGGAAGTCTTAGGACCTGAACCTGTTTTCAGACCAGAGTTAGATTTGATCTTAGAATTGAGTTGGTTACCATGAGATGAGTTCATATCAAACGTTCCTGCAGACACAAACTTGATTGTTTTAACTTTAGACACTTTCTTTTTCACAGGTTTGACATTGTCAGTTTTAACAGTTTGAGCTTTGGTGTTGTCATTTGATGTTATGACATTTTTACCTTTTGACTGTTTTGTTTCAGATTGATTGTTTGTCAATTTCGATTTCTGCATCTTTGCATTTGAAACTTCAGTCTTCTTCACTGTTTTCTTCTTGATCAGTTGATCAGCAACACTCGCCTTTTGTTCATTTTCCACTTGATGTATTCTGGGTCATTGTATCCTGAAAATTCAGCTTCATCCTTCACCTTTTCTGCTGGTTTAGGATTCAGTTCCGGATATTCAACAAGTTGCACTAGAATAGGATCAGATTTGTTGCTTGCTTCATCATCAGCTTCAATTGTCACGGTGTACGTAAATTTATTCGGAACTGATATTTAGTCTATGAAGAATTTTGTAGAAAAAATAAAGTAGGGACTGATATTCTGTCTCTAACAATGAACAAACATTTTACTAGTTCGAGCGATTATACTAGTGACTAAAAATCAGTCATTCCTACGATCGAATCAGGGACTGATGATCAGTCTTGAAAACCTTTTGTGTAATAAAATGATTACCAACAGACTTATAGTCACTAATAATATAGCATGTATGGTACCATTTTAATAATAGTATCAAAGACTAAAATTCAGCCTTAAAAATGCTGTAAGGGAGCTTCTTTTACGTTGATATTCAGTCTATGATGAGTTTTGTAGAATAAATAAAGTAGGAGACTCATATTCAGTCTCTAATATTGAACACACATTTTTTGTCTTTAATGAATTTTGAGTAATAAAAGAATTAATTACTTATTTTTTTCTCTCTAGTTATTTGCCGCGAACTACACCATTTGAAAAAAATGTATCAAATAATAAGAATGTGTTAAAGATGTGTATGTGACATTATCCGGAGTACGATATTTAGCCTCTAAAGAGTTTTGGTGATGAAATAGGGTCATTATTTATTGATCAATTATAGTTAGTTGCGGTTATCATGGATTTGAGTTATGGTCAATTAGAGAAAACATTTACCAACTATAGCTAATTACTATTCAGGTATAGTAAATTACGGTTATTAATGTTCAAGTGAGGGCGACAATGGTCACCCATGGTTAATTGGAGTCAATGATGTTCAAATACAGTCATTTATCATCGTTTTGGGCCGTTTATAGATAATTTAGGTTGTTGTTGGTAAAGTGGAGCCAGTTAAGATTACGGATGGCCGGTTAAAGTCAATGATGATCAACTAAAGTCGTCAATCATCGTATTAGGTCGTTTATAGGTAGTTAGGCTTAAAGTTATATATCCAATTATACATGTTAAGGAGTTTTCATAACATTATTAAAAAAAGTGAAATATTAGAGTTTATGATTTTTGTTATAAACTAAAATAACTACATAGATTTTTATTAGGAATTTTTTGTAAAACTTTTATATGTTAGAGCTATATTAAAATTAAAAACTTCATTGTAAGTTTCGAACTCCTAACCTCTTGTTTATAGAAGAAAGCTTTACCAGTGAACCAAGTTATTAATTTGCTAAGATTTCCGATTATTAGGAACATAACCATTAAATTCGATTTATGTATTGGCGCCAAAGAGAGATTTATGATGTATCATCCAAAATCAAGTCCGACTATATCTACTTTCCAACGCAAGAATCGGATGTTTTGGCAAAATCTCTTCCAAATCAATGAAATCCTTCTACTTTTACATGATTATATACAAAGCCTCAACTCAACGGTGCCCTAATTGCTACTCGCTATCCACGGCTGCCCTAATCTGCGACTAAGGTACTTACAATCAATCTATCAACTGCTGAATCATGCTTGTTTGAAGTTCTTCTATGCATTTGTTGTTGTATTGTAGTATCATCTGCAGAATCATGTTCACATATATGGTTTTGTTTATTAGGATTCTAGATTGTTAGGATGCAAGAATGCAAGAGTTAACTTGTTTAGTCATGTTTCTTGAAAAAAAAGATTTCTAAGATCAAAATATAACCAAAATAGATTGTAAGTCCAGATTTTGTGTGTGCATGATGGAATATTGTGTGTTTGGGTGTGAAAAAAATAGAAGGATTTGATGTAAATGTGTGCTGCTCTTTTCTGCGCAGCAGTTGTAATTAGGGTATTTGACAGCTATACGTTTTTAATTGCCCTTTGATTATTGAATATGAAATGTAGTAGACTAATAGATCTTTCCAACCATGTATAATACGTATCCAGATGATGTTTCTACGATTTTATATGATTTTTATAGGAACATGACAGAAACTAATTAGTCAAGGTCAGATTTGATGTAAATGTGTGTAGCTATTTTCAACACAGCAGCTGTAATTGGGGCATTTGACCCATTTAACTTTTTAATTGGCCTTTGACTATTGAATATGAAATGTAGTAGACTCATAGACCTTTCCAACCATGTATAATACACATACATAGGATACATTTACGATTTTATATCATTTTTATAAAAACAGGACAGAAACTATGTTAACGTGAATAAACTTTTGTAAAGTTTCTGTATAGAGTTATTAAAATGAACGATTTTGATCACACAAAAACCAAACTAGTTTTTCATGACTAAAGATAAAATAATGAATATGTAAGAAGCTTTCCAACCATGCATGTTACTCGCTTGTTGGATTTTACTATGATCTAATACGGTTTTCATATAACGTGACTCTAACATGAAAAACATACAATATGACTTATTTTTATGATCCCAGTCCTAAACATATTAACATACCGAATTCTCATAACTTGGAACATTCTAAAGGCATTAGGAGTACTTAATACCTACTACATGTATAAGTGATGTGTGCATAAGTTGTATGGTAGTTGGACACGACAAGTATCAATTGACCCTTTTTACCCGTTTGTAATTTTATTCAGTTAGTCTAGAATTGATGTATGTGTATCACATGTGTATAGGTAACTACATGAAAGTAGGTGTATGTGGATCAAGAAAACCTTGTGTGTGTATGTGAGATATGAACAAGTATGCATGAAAGATTTGATGTAGATGTGTGCAGTTCTTTTAAGCACATCAGCTGTAATTAGGGAATTTGACCCATTTAAGTTTTTAATTGGCCTTTGACTATTGAATATGAAATGTAGTAGACTCAAAGACCTTTCCAACCATGTATAATACACATCCATAAGATACTACTATGATTTTATATGATTTTTATAAATACAAAACAGAAACTAAGTTAGGGTCAGATTTGGATGTAAATGTGTGCAGCTATTTTCAGCACAGCAGTTGTAATTAGGGAATTTGACCCATTTAAGTTTTTAATTGCCCTTTGACTATTGAATATGAAATGTAGTAGATTCAAAGACCTTTCCAACCATGTATAATACACATCCATAGGATACATCTATGGTTTTATATGATTTTTATAAAAACAGAACTAAAACTAAGTTAAGGTCAGATTTGGATGTAAATGTGTGTAGCTATATTCAGCACATCAGCTGTAATTAGGGAATTTGACCCATTTAAGTTTTTAATTGGCCTTTGACTATTGAATATGAAATGTAGTAGATTCAAAGACCTTTCCAACCATGTATAATACACATCCATAAGATACTACTATGATTTTATATGATTTTTATAAATACAAAACAGAAACTAAGTTAGGGTCAGATTTGGATGTAAATGTGTGCAGCTATTTTCAGCACAGCAGCTGTAATTAGGGTATTTGACCTCTTTAAGTTTTTATTTGGCTTTTGACTATTGAATATGAAATGTAGGAGACTCATAGACCTTTCCAACAATGTATAATACACATCCATAGGATACTTCAATGATCTTATATGATTTTTATAAAAACAGAACTAAAACTAAGTTAAGGTCAGATTTGGATGTAAATGTGTGTAGCTATTTTCAGCACATCAGCTGTAATTAGGGAATTTGACTCATTTAAGTTTTTAATTGGCCTTTGACTATTGAATACGAAATGTAGTAGATTCAAAGACCTTTCCAACCATGTATAATACACATCCATAGGATACTTCTATGATTTTATATGATTTTTATAAAAACAGAACAGAAACTAAGTTAGGGTCAGATTTGGATGTAAATGTGTTCAGCTATATTCAGCACATCAGCTGTAATTAGGGAATTTGACCCATTTAAGTTTTTAATTTGCCTTTGACTATTGGATATGAAATGTAGTAGATTCAAAGACCTTTCCAACCATGTATAATACACATCCATAGGATACTTCTATGATTTTATATTATTTTTATAAAAACAAAACAGAAACTAAGTTAGGGTCAGATTTGATGTAGATGTGTGCAGTTCTTTTAAGCACAGCAGCTGTAATTAGGGTATTTGACCTCTTTAAGTTTTTATTTGGCTTTTGACTATTGAATATGAAATGTAGGAGACTCATAGACCTTTCCAACAATGTATAATACGCATCCATAGGATACTTCAATGATTTTATATGATTTTTATAAAAACAGAACTAAAACTAAGTTAAGGTCAGATTTGGATGTAAATGTGTGTAGCTATTTTCAGCACATCAGCTGTAATTAGGGAATTTGACTCGTTTAAGTTTTTAATTGGCTTTTGACTATTGAATATGAAATGTAGTAGATTCAAAGACCTTTCCAACCATGTATAATACACATCCATAGGATACATCTATGGTTTTATATAATTTTTATAAAAACAGAACTAAAACTAAGTTAAGGTCAGATTTGGATGTAAATGTGTGTAGCTATATTCAGCACATCAGCTGTAATTAGGGAATTTGACCCATTTAAGTTTTTAATTGGCCTTTGACTATTGAATATGAAATGTAGTAGATTCAAAGACCTTTCCAACCATGTATAATACACATCCATAAGATACTACTATGATTTTATATGATTTTTATAAATACAAAACAGAAACTAAGTTAGGGTCAGATTTGGATGTAAATGTGTGCAGCTATTTTCAGCACAGCAGCTGTAATTAGGGTATTTGACCTCTTTAAGTTTTTATTTGGCTTTTGACTATTGAATATGAAATGTAGGAGACTCATAGACCTTTCCAACAATGTATAATACACATCCATAGGATACTTCAATGATCTTATATGATTTTTATAAAAACAGAACTAAAACTAAGTTAAGGTCAGATTTGGATGTAAATGTGTGTAGCTATTTTCAGCACATCAGCTGTAATTAGGGAATTTGACTCATTTAAGTTTTTAATTGGCCTTTGACTATTGAATACGAAATGTAGTAGATTCAAAGACCTTTCCAACCATGTATAATACACATCCATAGGATACTTCTATGATTTTATATGATTTTTATAAAAACAGAACAGAAACTAAGTTAGGGTCAGATTTGGATGTAAATGTGTTCAGCTATATTCAGCACATCAGCTGTAATTAGGGAATTTGACCCATTTAAGTTTTTAATTTGCCTTTGACTATTGGATATGAAATGTAGTAGATTCAAAGACCTTTCCAACCATGTATAATACACATCCATAGGATACTTCTATGATTTTATATTATTTTTATAAAAACAAAACAGAAACTAAGTTAGGGTCAGATTTGATGTAGATGTGTGCAGTTCTTTTAAGCACAGCAGCTGTAATTAGGGTATTTGACCTCTTTAAGTTTTTATTTGGCTTTTGACTATTGAATATGAAATGTAGGAGACTCATAGACCTTTCCAACAATGTATAATACACATCCATAGGATACTTCAATGATTTTATATGATTTTTATAAAAACAGAACTAAAACTAAGTTAAGGTCAGATTTGGATGTAAATGTGTGTAGCTATTTTCAGCACATCAGCTGTAATTAGGGAATTTGACTCGTTTAAGTTTTTAATTGGCTTTTGACTATTGAATATGAAATGTAGTAGATTCAAAGACCTTTCCAACCATGTATAATACACATCCATAGGATACATCTATGGTTTTATATGATTTTTATAAAAACAGAACTAAAACTAAGTTAAGGTCAGATTTGGATGTAAATGTGTGTAGCTATATTCAGCACATCAGCTGTAATTAGGGAATTTGACCCATTTAAGTTTTTAATTGGCCTTTGACTATTGAATATGAAATGTAGTAGATTCAAAGACCTTTCCAACCATGTATAATACACATCCATAAGATACTACTATGATTTTATATGATTTTTATAAATACAAAACAGAAACTAAGTTAGGGTCAGATTTGGATGTAAATGTGTGCAGCTATTTTCAGCACAGCAGCTGTAATTAGGGTATTTGACCTCTTTAAGTTTTTATTTGGCTTTTGACTATTGAATATGAAATGTAGGAGACTCATAGACCTTTCCAACAATGTATAATACACATCCATAGGATACTTCAATGATCTTATATGATTTTTATAAAAACAGAACTAAAACTAAGTTAAGGTCAGATTTGGATGTAAATGTGTGTAGCTATTTTCAGCACATCAGCTGTAATTAGGGAATTTGACTCATTTAAGTTTTTAATTGGCCTTTGACTATTGAATACGAAATGTAGTAGATTCAAAGACCTTTCCAACCATGTATAATACACATCCATAGGATACTTCTATGATTTTATATGATTTTTATAAAAACAGAACAGAAACTAAGTTAGGGTCAGATTTGGATGTAAATGTGTTCAGCTATATTCAGCACATCAGCTGTAATTAGGGAATTTGACCCATTTAAGTTTTTAATTTGCCTTTGACTATTGGATATGAAATGTAGTAGATTCAAATACCTTTCCAACCATGTATAATACACATCCATAGGATACTTCTATGATTTTATATTATTTTTATAAAAACAAAACAGAAACTAAGTTAGGGTCAGATTTGATGTAGATGTGTGCAGTTCTTTTAAGCACAGCAGCTGTAATTAGGGTATTTGACCTCTTTAAGTTTTTATTTGGCTTTTGACTATTGAATATGAAATGTAGGAGACTCATAGACCTTTCCAACAATATATAATACACATCCATAGGATACTTCAATGATTTTATATGATTTTTATAAAAACAGAACTAAAACTAAGTTAAGGTCAGATTTGGATGTAAATGTGTGTAGCTATTTTCAGCACATCAGCTGTAATTAGGGAGTTTGACTCGTTTAAGTTTTTAATTGGCCTTTGACTATTGAATATGAAATGTAGTAGATTCAAAAACCTTTCCAACCATGTATTATACACATCCATAGGATACTTCTATGATTTTATATGATTTTTATAAAAACAGAACAGAAACTAAGTTAAGGTCATATATGATGTAAACATGTGCATCGATTTTCAGCACAACAGCTGTAGTTAGGGAATTTGACCCTTTTAGGTTTTTAATTAGCCTTTGACTATTGAATATGAAATGTAGTGGACTTATAGACCTTTCCAACCATGTATTATACACATCCATAGGATACTTCTATGAGTTTATATGATTTTTATAAAAACAGAACATAAACTAAGTTAAGATTATATATGATGTAAACGTGTGCAGTGATTTTCAGCACAACAGCTGTAGTTAGGGAATTTGACCCTTTTAAGTTTTTAATTGGCCTTTAACTATTGAATATGAAATGTAGTGGACTTATAGAGCTTTCCAACCATGTATTATACACATCCATATGATACTTATATGATTTTATATGATTTTTTTTAAAAACAGAACAGAAACAAAGTTTAGGTGATATATGATGTAAGCGTGTGCAGCGATTTTCAGTACAACAGCTGTAATTAGGGAATTTGACCCTTTTAAGTTTTTAATTGGCCTTTGACTATTGAATATGAAATGTAGTGGACTTATAGACCTTTCCAACCATATATTATACACATCCATATGATACTTCTTTGATTTTATATGAATGTTTTAAAAACAGAACAGAAACTAAGTTTAGGTCATATATGATGTAAGCGTGTGCAGCGATTTTCAGTACAGCAGCTGTAATTAGGGAATTTGACCCTTTTAAGTTTTTAATTGGCCTTTGACTATTGAATATGAAATGTAGTGGACTTATAGATCTTTCCAACCATGTATTATACACATCCATAGGATACTTCTACGATTTTATATGATTTTTATAAAAACATGATAGAAATAACTTAGAAATTTTTATACCACACATTTCTTCGCATCTAATATCCCTTACATATATATGTTGTTGACTAGAATTTTGCAATGAATTTGGATAAAAGTTGGACTAAAATTACAAATAAGGTTGATCCACTATTTATTAAAGGCGCGATGACCTTTGCCGAGAGGGGTAAAACATTGATTGATAATGAAGGTCTAATACACTGTCCATGTCGAAAGTGTGGGAATGTAAAAAAAAAATATACCCACCGTTGTTGGTAATCATATCATACTTAACGGTTTCGATACATCCTACAATGAATGGGTATATCACGGTGAACATATATCGGGTTTTGAAACGGAGGAAACAGACAATGAGTGTGAAGAAACTGAAAATGAATCGAGTGACGGTGTCAATGATTTACTTGATGATGCTTTTCGTGGGGGCAATGAAGCCGATGATGTTGTTCGTGGGGGAGATGAAGCCGGTAATGCTTTTACCATGGGTGACAAAGGAAGTAATGAAAACCTTCATCCACAGAATAACCCAAACGTTGAAAAGTTATTTGTTGATATGGAGAAGCCTTTGTACCCGGGGTGCGAAGATTTTTCTGTACTAGGTTTTTTACTAGAGTTGATGAACGTAAAGGTGACATGCAAAATGACGAATGTGTCAATGGATATGATTTTGAATTTATTTAGTCGAGCTTTCAAGGAGGCAAACTTTCCTAAAACCCATTATGAAGCAAAAAAATATATGCGTACTCTTGGACTCGGATACGAATCCATCCATGCTTGTAAGCTTGATTGTGCTTTGTTTTGGAAAGAAAATGAAAAGTTACAACATTGTCCGGTGTGTGGCACTAGTCGTTACGATGAAAATAGTAAGGGCAAGAAGATACCGGCAAAAGTCTTGCGTTACTTTCCCATCACAAGTAGACTTAAGAGATTATATGCATCAAGGCACACTGCTAAGGATATGGTATGGCATGATCGACATAGAACCAAAGATGAGGGTGTTCTTAGGCATCCGGCAGATGGAAAGGCATGGAAACATTTGGATGCAAAGTTTCCAGGTTTTGGTAGTGATCCTAGAAATGTTCGCCTAGGGCTTGCCAGTGATGGTTTCAATCCTTTCGGGGCAATGAGTCTTTCGTACAGTATGTGGCCTGTTGTGCTAATACCATATAATATGCCTCCATGGAAGTCTATGGTAGATGCTTCATTTATGATGGCAGTGCTGATTCCAGGAAAGGATTCACCAGGAAAGGATATTGATGTATATTTGCGTCCACTAGTAGATGAGTTAAAACTTTTATGGGAGAAGGGTATTGAAACATACGATTGTGAATCAAAACAAATATTTAACATGCATGCCGCACTTCTATGGACAATCAATGATTTTCCTGCGTATGGTTACTTATCTGGATGGAGCACGAGTGGTTACAAGGCATGTCCTGTATGCAATGAAGATTCCTGTAGTATACGTATAAGAGACAAAATAGCATATGTAGGTCATACGAGATTTCTTCCCTTTGATCACTCTTGGAGGAAATCACGAGACTTTAATGGAAAAAGAGAGAGACTAGGCTTGCACCTAAACCTATCAATGGAGATGATTGTTTACGCCAGTTGGAACATCTTACTCAAAATCAATATGGAAAACACCTTGCTCATGGTGGGAAGAAAAGAAAACGGAGCTTAAATGAATTAAATTGGTCAAAGAAAAACATCTTCTTTGAAGTCCCATATTGGTCTGAGTTGTTGATTCGTCACAACATCGATGTGATGCACGTTGAAAAAAATGTGTGCGACAACGTCTTAGGAACAATCTTAAACATTGAAGGAAAGACAAAAGACACTGACAAGGCTCGACTAGATTTGCAAGATATGAACATACGTAAGGAGCTTCACTTGGTCAAGAAGAATGATCGTTGGGTTAAACCACATGCTTCATATGTTTTAACTCGAGAAGAAAGAAAACAATTTTGCAATCTACTCAAGTCAGTGCGTTTTCCAGATGGGTTTGCAGGAAGTTTAGCTAAAAATGTTCTTGTTGAGCAAGGTAAGGTATATGGGCTCAAATCACATGATTGTCACATCTTATTACAACGCATAATTCCTATTGCAACTCGTCCATTTTTTACAAGACAAATCCGCGATGCATTATTGGAGTTGTCCCATTTTTTCAAGAAACTTACTGCAGTCACGTTATAGTTTACGTAGTTGGAAGCGTTGCAAGAAGATATAGTTAAGACTTTATGCAAGCTTGAACGAATATTTCCCCCATCATTTTTTACGGTTATGATGAACTTGTGTGTTCATCTTCCTCAGGAGGCAATTTTAGGAGGACCTGTGCAATCAAGGTGGATGTATCCGGTGGAAAGATACCTTGGTCGTTTAAAGAGATACGTTAGAAATAAAGCTAAACCTGAAGGCTCAATAGCAGAAGGTTATGTTGTCGAAGAAGCTATTACATTTTGTTCACACTATTTACGAGGAGTTGAATCAAAGTTTCTCAAACGTGACAGAAATGATGACCGTTTATCAAGTGAAACTAAAAGTTTTACACTAGATATTTTCAAAGTGAGTGGCCGAGGTATTGGGAAGAAGGA
Organism: Tagetes erecta; assembly: GCA_030867185.1. Lineage (NCBI taxonomy): Eukaryota > Viridiplantae > Streptophyta > Magnoliopsida > Asterales > Asteraceae > Tagetes > Tagetes erecta. Next base: position 7,739,832 of record CM061497.1, on the reverse strand, counting down.
ACATCTACCCCTTCCAGATGATCTTATGAAGAAAGCAATATGGTTTATCTTTAATAATTGTCCAGAGGTGCAAATATACTTAGAGTAAGTAATTTTTGTATCTTTTTTGTATACTAGTACTAAGTGTTACATAAAAAAAATTCTAAAGTTTATCTACGCTTGCCAGAGAACACTTGGAATTATTACGAACGAAACATCACGCATCATCTAATTTTTCCGAGATTCAACAATCTACATTCCCGGATTGGTTTTCAAATCGGGTAACAATCACACTTTATAGTACATACCAGTGCTTTGTGTTATTGTGTTGCACTCTGATCACATATTTTTTGTGCTTAAAATTGAAAACAGATTGGAGATATTCATAAGCAAAATCCATCTCAGGTTAATGAGGAGTTATATGTATTGTCTTGTCTTCCAGATAACCGAGTCATGTTACATAAGGGATATATTGTGAATGGAGTTAAATTTCTAATTAAGTCGAGAGATGACTGTTTGCGAACACAGAATTGTGGAGTTATGGTCCCTGGCACTCACGATAATGTTGAAAATGACTATTATGGATATCTTGAAGAAGTCATTGAATTGTCATTCATAAGAGGGTATCATATGATTTTATTCAAATGCACATGGTTTGACACCAACCGTCGAAATAAGCATGTCATATTTGAGCCTAACTTCATAAGCATAGACACATCGCAACAGGCTTACAAAGAAGATCCTTTCGTTTTGGCAAACCAGGCTAGACAAGTATTTTTTTGTAAATGATCCTCTCAAAACAAATTCACAATGGAAAATCATTGAAACAATCAACCACAGACACATATGGGATTTTCCCGAAAAGAAGAATTCAGAAGATTTGTTAGAAGATGTCAACCTTCATCGTGAGGATGTTGTAGCAGAAATTGTGGAATATGCTGATGTTCAACAATCTCATGGTCCTGTGGAGGATTTCATAAACGACAAGATAGAGGGTTTTGATAAGGATATGGAAGAATCTAGTTCAGAGTCGAATCTTTATGATTCACGTAGTGATAAGTCAACAAATGAGATCGAAAATGTTGAATTAGATGATGATGCTTTATAATCTGTGTCTACAATTATCAAATATTTATATATTTTTAAAAGTGAAATCGGTTACTTCACTTAGAAAAATCAATTGCATTCAGTTCCTTTTTAGTCCAAATATGTTAAACCCTTTTGTATTTACTTAGAGTTGCTACTGGTGTGTTTGTGAATGTGATTGTGAATCAAATATGAAAGGTAATTACATTGTTTCTCTTTAGATTGATATAAGAACATTTGAATCTCAAATGTTTTGCAGTGCAATGTGGATCTTTATGTTGATGATGGTGGTTACTGTTGTTACAAGTGGGAGATCCCAAGAAAAAGGATCTAAACAACCAAATATTCAGACAACCATTGACGGAAGTTCTTCTCAAATAACACCACATCCCACACGAAAACGCAATCATCATGTACGCAACACTAAAGCTGCAATTGAACAACACACCTTAGGTTAGTTTGTTTGTCAAATCTTTGTAGAAGTAAGTCAAGTAACTTAAAAACACAAAAGAAGTTTACTAACAGGTAGAAAAATACCACACTGTTTATTAAAAATGCAGATGCAACTCAGCTAGAGCCAAATCCACCAAAGAGGCGTGGTCAAAGTATTAATAATAGTGCTATAAAGGCTTTGGAGGATTTGCCTGCGGGCTCAAAAATTTCTTTAACAATGTCAACGAATACAAAATCATTTGTTGGGACTTCAGGTACACAATTTGCAACAGAGTGTGGGATTGTAATCCGTAATGTATGTCCGCTAAACTTTCATAAATGGGAGTCCATGGCTGCCAATGTGAAAGATCAGATATACGAAAAATTACAAGTACGTTGTATATATCTTACGTTTTATTTTTTTAGGTTCTATTAATATGTTACATTTTCATTTCTATTTTTAACATATATACACAAACATACGCATACATATTCAATGCAGGTAAAATTCAATTTGCTGCGAACAAATAGACTTTTCATGGAATACGTGGATACTCGACTACATGTCCAATGGAAACGCACACGTGGTGAATTGAGTGCACATTGGAAAGCAAAAGGAGGCGAAACCAATCCAGAGTTTGCAAGATCACAAATGTGAGCCAATTGCAAGAGTCTAGAAGATTGGCATCATATGTGTGATTATTGGGAGAAAGACTCAACTCGGGTAAGTATTATTACTTTAGTTTCGGTACTTTTGGTATAGCTACATGTACAATAGCGATACATTTTAGACTAGTATTATCCCTAGAAAGACCTTATTATATTTTTCGTGTGATATATGAATAACATAATGTTAGTATATATTTTTAGGTTCTAACTTGTATGTCGATTATTATTTTATAGAAATATAGTGATCAAATGAAAGTTAATCGAGGAAAGCAAGTTGTTACAAGTCGAGGAGGTTCCCAATCTATAGCCAATCTTATATTTCATATGGTAAGTTTCCATGATTTATAGTTTGAAAATGTTTATGTAATTCTCAAAAGTACATGGTAAGTTTTGGCACATATGTATACATTTTTATATATCATATTATAAAAATATAGATGCATGTACATAGATGGGCTATGTGGATTATTTGTGTGTGTATGTGATGTGTATAGGTTTGTATATAAAGTAGGTTCATGTGGATCATGAAAACTTGTGTGTATGCTTGACATATAAACAAGTAGGTATGAATGATTTGATGAAAATGTGTGCTTGACATTTTCAGCGCAGCTGCTGAAATTAGGTAAGTTGACCACTGTACGATTTTGTTTAGCCTTTGACTGCTGAATAGAAAATGTAGCAGACTCATAGACCTTTCCAAGCATGTATGATACACATCCAGAGGATTTTTCTATGATTCTATATGATTTTTATAAGAACAGGACAGAAACTAAGGTTAGATTTGATGTAAATTTGTGCAGCTCTTTTCAGCACATCAGCTGTAGTTAGGGCATTTGACCCCTGTATGTTTTGAATTGGACTTTGACTATTGAATATGAAATCTAGTAGACTCATAGAGCTTTCTAGCCATGTATAGTACACCCGTGTTGGATTTCCCTTTGATTTTATACTATTTTCTTAATACATGACAACAACATAAAGAACATGATAAATGATTTGTTATTATATGATCGCGATCCTAAACACAAACACACACCGAATTGTCATAAATAGATATATGCTAAATTCATTGAGTTCCTAGTACTTACCCACATGTATAAGTGATGTGTGCATAAATTAGAAGGTTATTGGACATGTCTAAGTATCAATTGATCCATTCGACCCGTTTGAAATTTTATTTAATTCATACTTTAGAAAATGTGTATGTGGTAACTGATTATTTGTTAGAATACTGAGCATGTGTTTGGAATCATATTCTAATTTTATTTATTTTGTGTCTTACTTTAATTCATTCTCGAATAGTAGGATTTATCTAATTTAGTGTTGTTAATTAATGTAATTTTCAATATGGCTATTGGATTTGGTTTGCAAACTAGATGTTTAAATGATTTGATTTTAGTAGGCAATTGGCCTTTAAGTTTAGAATGAGATATATGCAGTTACCCTTGACTTTAATTAACATTTTGTTATCACAGTCCAACGAGACTCAAATACCTCCTAGCCCATTTGAAGTTTATCACAAGTTGCATTTCAATGCTAAAAAAGAAGGATGGCAAAATGATGACGCGCGTGTTGAATATGTAAGCTACATATTCTCTTCGTTCAAAGCTTATGTTAGAACTTTTTTTTTACAACTTTTGATTTTGATTGGTGTTAAGTTATTTATTTCATTTTGTTCTGGTAGGAAAATATTAAACGCCATAAAGAGCATGCCATGGCTAATTTGATTTCTGAAGAAACGACTCTAACTACTACCATGGAACATGAGCTAGAGAGACAAGCGATCAAGAGTGTGTGTGCCAAGGAAAAAACAATGAAATCTGCATGGGAGGTAGGTGTAGGACCTGTTTTAAGAAAAAAAGATAAATGGATGACATTGGAAGCTGAGTCATCTCAACAACCAAGTGAGAAAGAATTAGCTCTTCAAGCTAAGGTTGCTTTAGTCCAAGAGAAACTGAAACAAAGCAAAAAAACGAAGTAAAGAGAAGTATGATAAACTTTCAATGTTCATGAGTTCAAAGTTCTCTGATTTTGAGTGTTCGATATCGAGTAACGAAGCAACCGATTCAGAACAAGATGAACCATTTGTTGAAAGCGGTGCTAATGAAGGATCAATCTAGGGTGTCTGTGAAGACTTAACGTTAAGAAGTAATCTACATAGTATTATCTATCTGAATGTTTTATTGCTTATGGTTTTCATTTTTTGAACTCTCGTGTATTGGATGCTATTGGTTAAGTTCTCATTTAGTATTATATTATACTATTTTATAGACTGTTATTAGATGTACATATTAAATATACTGAATACTGAAAAAATGTACTATAAGATACTGGTTTTCAGTCTCTAAAAAGCATATTCAAGCCTGAAATAAAATATTATGATACTGATTATTAGTCTTAAAAAAACCTATCTGGGACTGAAAGTTTATGAATTTATACTAATTTTCAGTTTAAAAGGATATAACATAGACTAAATAACATGATATCTAAGACTACTTTTCAGTCTTTAAAATAAGTATATTAAGAACTAAAATGATCGGTATTTGGGACTGATTTTTAGTATTCAACAAATCTTATTAAGTATTAACTTTCAGTGGCTAATAAATAGCATCGAAGACAATTTTCAGTCCTTAATAAAATTGTATTAAATATTGACTTTTAGTCACAGAGAAATGTATCCGAGACTGAAATGATAGTTTACGGGAGAATACATTTAGAACTGAATTGATGTGTATTGAAGAATGATTTTCCGTCCTTAAAAAACATGGTATCAGGGATTGATTTTCAGTCATTAGAAAAAGGGTATCTGGGACTGAAATTACATTGCACTAGAGGAAACATTAAGAACTAAATTTGTGTGTTTTGAAGAATGATTTTCAGTCCCTAAAATTTATGGTATCAAGGATTGATTTTCAATCACGGGCAAAGTTTATTTGGGACTGAAACAATTTGGTACTGGGAGGCCGATTAAGGACTGATTTTTTGTGTTTTGGGGACTGAATGTTAATCCCAATTAGAGCCAAACAACTAGTACTGATTTTCAGTTACAGAACACACTATCTGGGACTAAGAATAGGTGACTGGCTCGTGACTGGTGTAATCAGTCTCCGATAACCATTCGGGACTGACTTATGAGAATCAAGGACTAATTTTTCAGTCTCTGATGGTCTCTTTTCTTTGTAGTGTAAGCTGAAGTCAAAGGTTTTGAACAAAAAGTGTTTTAGGTCAGTCTAACAACTTTTGCACTTTGATCCATTATCCAATTTATAGGACTCATTTTGCCACTCATCTCTCTATTTTGTTTCTTTTGTTCGTTCAACTTTTAACCTTATGTTGCTAAGCTTTTCTATTATTAAACCTCATGTAAAAGTGCCATACAACGTGTTGTAATGATCAAATAATTTATGTTCATTTACTTGGCACTATAATTATTTACTTGAGCATATAAACTTTAGTTTATTTGTTATTTTTATTTGATTGTCTAACTAATATACCGATATATGTAGGTAGTTACAAGAAGTAGCGGTGGAACTACTGTGTCTGCAACTATGATGTTTGCTTCGATGGTATGTGATCTTACTTTTTTTTTATTTAGGTTAATGTTTGCATATAATGGGTAACAATATGGTCATTAGGCAATGAGTCAAACCTAGTAACTTTTTGGTGTGAGCCAAGTTTAAAAAAGTTGAACCTAGTAACTTTTAGGTATGAGCCAGCTTTAATAATGTTGATTTAGAACGCTTTCTCTAGAACTTCTAGTTATGCTATGTTTAATATAACTATAGTTTTTATTTTATTGTCATATATATGTCATAACATATTTTGGTTAGTACACCTTCATTTAGTTTTTGTAGCTACTTTGCTCTAGTATATACCAAGTTTATTATTTAACACAAAACACGTGCAAAGCCCACCTTGTCTTTATGATACCTTCTATCATCCACTCTTGCTCATGTCTAGATCCAACCTTGCTCTTAGGGCGTACCAGGTGCTTGACCTAGCTCCTGCCTTTTGCAGGGTCCAAGGAGGGGATGTATCACTACACAATCTGATGAACGCAGTCTTTTTTTTACAATATGTGCAAATAGACGTTTTTAAAGACTTGAACTAATGACCTCAAGGTCAAAAAGCAACAACCTTACAAGTTGCTGCAAGGCCCACACTACCTTTTAAAACACCTGGAGCCATTTGATTGTCCAAACTAGTGCCACCATAAATAAACTCGTCATTTGTTTAAATAAACTCGTCATTTGTTTGTTCTACTCTTTATTTCATACCATAGTCTCTTTGGAAGCCAGGGCACGAGGCAAAAGTAGTCTCACGTATGCTAAATGGCTAATATTGAAAACATATTTATAACTATCTACTATACCTTATTTATGTGACATCTGCCCCAAACCTGAATCCGGACGGCCGACTCAAACCCGAAGTTGTTTATCTTTTATTTGTATTCGTACTTATTTCTTTAAAATGTAACGTTCGTCATTATTATTATTATTAAATACATTGGATTCTACGTTATTCACGTCTCAATTAATCAATCGTATTATATCTCAAAGTATCTAAGTATTTGAAATAATCACTATTATATTACATAAATCTAAAAATATATATATATATATATATATTGTGTTTTATAAAAGAAAATTTATTAAAAACGTCAAACAAATATCACTTCTAAGTCTAACAATGGTCTCTTAACGACATAAACGAGCTAAAAATATAAAAACGTCAATTCTATAAACATTACGTCTCACGTAGTTAAGTTAGTTAGTTAGTATAATTTGTAAAATAACTTTGGGTCAAAACTGTAACTTCTGAAACTTAAATTAAAGTTATTAAACAAATACAAAGTAAACTGAAACTACAGGGGTTGTTGTGTAACACTTTTGCTAACCCAAACCCCAAACCCACTCGCCCCGTGTTTCCGGCCGCCATCACCGACCAGCCAATTCTGGCAAAAATCATTTTTCGGGCGACCCCTTTTACGCGTATTTATCAATTCTAAATCAACCAAAAACTTTCCTAAATAACATATTTAAGTTTTTATATTTTAACCATTTTAAACATTTAATTATACCTTTTTAATAACCTAAATAACATATTTAAGTTAAATATATTTTTAAAGCAAAAAAACTTATAATTTCAAATACATATATATAAATAATAATTCATAGTTATGAGCATTTATTGCGAATATTATTTCAAGAAAACTAAAAATGAATTCGTATAAAATATATTTACAATACGAAAATACTATAATGTTTCGTATAAATTCCCAATTGGTAATTTAAAACCCTAATTCCCAATTTATAATCTAAAACCCTAGATTTCGGATTTTGATTCTAGTTGTTATTGTTTCGTTTCTAAATTAGGTTTTCCCAATTAATTAGGTGATACTAATATTTGGGCAACCCTAAGTTCTCTTTAGCTGCGTTTCTATTGTTTCAGTTATCTTCTCATTTCAATGTGAGTAAACTCACTCCCCTTTTTACGGTTTTGCTTTTGGGGCTAAAATATGTGTTCCAGTATTATACTACGGTTTTTCGTTTCTTTTAGCTCCTATTTCAAATGATATCATTAAATGTCTTAATCTAGTTTGGCCGCTTGATGTAAAATTATATGATAGTCAATAGTAGTTATATTATTTTGTAATTTTCACCGGTACGATATTAGCGCTAATGACTTGACAAACCCACTTACACTTTATGGCATGATAGGTGATTTTAACCCGGTGATTCTTTGGTTGATTCTATATGTTGGTTACTAGTTATTAAATGAGATTATTGTTGTTATGTTGCTATGTCCCTTAGATGCTTATACAATTATTGATAACTTGTACATCGAGCACTACAACAAAAATGGCTTTTTAGGACCTTTTGTGTGGGACGCTTGTAAAATATGGTCCTAAAAAACAATTTAATAGGACGAATGAAATCTTGGGGTCCTTTTATAATATACTCTACTAAATCGGTGTCCTAAAAAGTTATTTAATAGGATGGATGACTTTTTGTGGTCCTATTATCATATAACTTAATAAGACACTTGGAATGTAGATCCTAATAATGTAATTTATAAGACATGAAGTTGTTGGTGTCCCATTATGTGGTAATGTGATAGGACACCAGATGAAAGGAGGTCCTATTATAACATTACTTAATAGGACACCTTGTAGTTGAGTCTTAAGTGTTCAGTGTTATAGGACCCTTTCTAGTTGAAGTCATATTATAACATGAGTTAATAGGACACTTGACGCTTGAGTATTATAACTTTAACCTTTATAGGACGCTTAATAATTGTGGTTTTATAATAACACATCATAATAGGACACTCGATATTTGAGTCATATAACATCAGTTTTATAGGACGCTTATTTGCTAGAGTTTTAATATAACATAGCTTAATAGGACACTTGACACTTGGGTTTTATAACTTGAACCTTCATAGAACGTTTATTCATATATTGCCGCATTAATATAATACATCATTATAAAACACTTAATATATATTCACTCCATAAGATCACTACAACAAAAATGGGTTTTTAGGACCTTTTGCGTAGGACACTTCTAAAATATGGTCCTAAAAACTATTTAACAGGACGATTGAACTCTTGGGTCCTTTTTTTAATATACGCTACTAAACAAGTGTCCTAAAAAGCTATTTAATAGAATGGACCAACTTTGCTATGTAAAACAAACCGGCTTACATTACAACAAATTGTAAACCTTAAAAAGGCTTAAACACGCGCCATCTCATTTTCAATAAGCAACCTCCTTCACTTTTGGTTTTAGGGTTTCTCAAATCTACTCTGACACCCGACATTTTCATGTTAACACCATTAACTCGACTCTCTTAAATTACGTTAATTCCGCTCTTGTATATGTGTTTCACCTACTCAAAGATTATTAATTAGGTGTTAATTAATAAACTAAAAGTTAACAAGAGTTAGTAAGATGTCTTCACGTGAATTATATATATGTTGTTTAAAGTTAGGATTCCAATTGTTATTAATTAAAAGTTATTACAATTAACTATGGGGAACAAATTAATTGAAAATTAAACATGAGGGACCTATTTGAAATTTAATAAAGCTACATTTTCATTAGTAAGCTAAACCGCCCCCCTCTTCTTCTTCTTCCTTACGCATAACAACACAAAATAACCCTAACACCCCACAACTATTGCCGTCCCCCCCCCCCCTTAAGCACAAGCTTCCGACCACCATCTCAACTCCGGCAACCATCACATCCACCAGTTTTCTCCGCTAGGATCAACCATCATCACCACGGTCACTCTCACTATTCTCGGTCATCACCACCACCTACGGCGCACCTGAAAGTCACCAAAGAATACCCTACCCGCAAAGATCTTCCTCTGTTCCTCATTGTTTCTAGTATGTACATAACTTGTAACTCTTAGTTTCGATACGGTTTCGGTTTCGTGCGGGTACGGTTGGGTTATGAATCTGTATTTATAAATGAATATATATCTACAGGGTGTTGATTAGATCCGTTAGAGCATAAGAGAAAAACATAACTAAAGTAATGCGTACCTGGTAATCCGGTCATGATAGTTGGAGACTAGTTAGACGATGGCATGATCGGTTCCCGTTGGGATGCTCGTTAGGATGGTGCATTCGGTGTAAGGGGGCAACCGTATAGATTAGGGGAGGACAGATTGGTACGTAAGTGATGTTAGGTAAAAGTGAGCCACCTGTATTAGCCTCCCTAGGTTTATATTTATAGCAAATCCCATGGGAAACCCTATTAACAATAATTACATATTACTCTCATCAAGTAATTGTATGTTAACATTTATGGATTTATTATTCTTTGATCAATTAGTTAGTTAGTTAAATGATAATGAGTGCCACATTTGTAAATTTATTCCAACATTCTCCCACTTGGCCAAGTTATCATTTAATATAAATATTAGATTAGCCTGATCAGGGGTTAATATTCATTTTAGCCTTTAGATCAGAAAAACAGCAGAGAAATACAATCATTGAACCGATAGTCAAATTCAAGACCCCCATTAATCATACTACAATCCCAATTTAAGACTTAATTAAACGTTAGGATCAAAGAGGCAAATTAGCCCTTGACGTTGATTTGCACATTTATTTGTCTATACGTCCTTTAGGCATGCATGGCCGTATTTAGAGACAAGCAAATCTTAAACGAATGAGGAAAGTTAGAAATTAATAGTTAATCATTCATAGTACGATATGCGGTTGTACATGGTCATTAGTTAACCCGTCTTTATTATGGGCCCTTAGAAAAGACTTATGGGTGAGAGACCTCCAGTTATTGGATCCATGAGCATATCATGAATGCATTCGATACAAAGATTTAGTTTCCTCTACTTGTTCATCAATGAACAATAACAATTCTGTATCGAACATTGATGCAGCTCCTCTCGAACTGTTACTGATCGAGAAACAGGGTAGCTGGCTTTATCACAATAAGTCTTCAATATGATGTTCAAACGGAACTAGAATTGTGAGTCTACTAGTAAATTTTCCAACAACATTTAGTGACATTGCATTGTAGTCAGCAACATATTATGTCATTATAACTTAGGTTGTTGTTAACAATATCTTATGACTCTTTCATGATATAAATTTGTCTGCTGACATAAAGATATACCCTATACTTGACCTTTTGTTTTCCTTGAGTGCAACAAAGTTAGAATAAGATAGTCAACTACTTTTATGTTCTTTCACTTCTTCTACCGTTTAAATTATAACCTTTCAATTCTTATAGATATTGCAATAATTTCTCAGGCGCTTTGTGATGATCTAGGCTAGAATTACGTTTACCAGTCTAGTTGTTTAGCATTGTATGTAATATCTGAACGATCACAAAGTTAAACGTGTGTAAGGCTTCTAATTTATGAAGCATAAGGTACCAATCTTATTTAGTTAGTTTAACCTCTGTTATTAATCTCCTTTAATTACTGGAGTTATTGACTGAGAGCAATGTTGCATGTTATAACGTGTGAACACATAGTTAATGTAAGCCTTATGAAATAATTTAGTGTTTCATTAGGTCAATCTTGGTGTACTTTGATGCTTATGATGTAAGAAGCATCTCCAATATTCTTTATGTCAAATTATGCGAGAGTAACCGCTTTGACTCATGCAACAGAAAGAAATTATTACTTGTCTAAAAGAATGTTATTTGTATAACGACAAGTATTGTATTAGTTGCTCCCACTCTTCTTGAGTTAGATTAATTAATCCACTTAATTCTTTAGTTCACTGATATGCTTGCTTGTTTTGAACCCTTTATATGGATTTGCTCATCTTATAGACTGAGTGTTCTTGTTCTTCAGGTTTAAAACCTTCAGATTGATTTATGAACATGTCTTATGTAGATTAGCATTAAGGAAAAGAGATTTTAATGTTCACAATTTGCAACTCAAAATCATAAATGAGTAATTAGGACATAATGATCCTTTAGTGAGACAAAAAATTCTTTAGGAAAAGAACTCTTGATCCTCTTATTTGATTAGTTTATAAGATTCAATCATGCTTTTGTAACGTTTAACTAGTTGTTGAGACCCATTGGATAATTCAACTAAATTACAAATATTATTCTGACTAAGGGAATTTGAGCTTAATAGCTTTATTCCATTCAAAAGATTGATCGTTGATAATGACTTTTTCATAAGAGGTCGGATCAGTAAGCTTTCCAATATTTATATTAGCTTTATTGAGGTAGGTTGTATATTCATCAAAAAGTAATAGGCAAGTAATGCCATGATGACCTACTAAGCTGGATTTTAGGGTTTTGTAGATGCATTAATAATTTCATATATTTCTTCTTGTTCATTAAGTCAGGTGTATTGGGAGTTGTATATTTTCAAAATAAGGTGGAAGTGGTGTAGTGTCATTAAGTGCAGTTTGTTGTGCAATAAGTGTAACCGGAGTTAAATACGGAGTGCAATTTAACTTTGTCTCTCTCCCCCGCTTCTTGTACATCTTGCAAGTGATAATAAGGACTTTTACTACTCCCACTGATCTTAAAATTCGTTTAGTATGCTTAATGGAAAAATTAGTAAAATCTAAGAACTTAAGATTGCCAAGTCAAGTTTCTTACGTTCAGGATTTTGAGGTTCAATATTCGGCTAACAACTAAGGTTATCGTGTGATTTATACTTAGTTTCCTTCATGTCCAGATTTTCGAAATGAAATTTAGGGACTTATTTATAGGAACCTTGTTCAGTATACGAATTGTTGTCATTGTAAAGCCTTGGTCCACGGAAATAACGATAAAACTTGATGACTAACATACTTCTTATCATGTAGTTAAGGATACTTTTATCCTCTCAACTAAATGATTATGTTGAGCGGTACCAGACATGGTTTATTGGTTAACAAACTTATAATCCTTATAGATTTCATGAGGTGGACTGGAGTGTTACCAATGTTTGTGTGTTAATCTGAATACCTACTATTGTCTCATAACTTTTAATTTATGATCGAGTTGATCTTAAAAGTTTCAGGTGATTGACAGTTTCCTTATGTTGAATGCAAGAATATATAAGGAGGATAATCGTTTATGTAAGTGATAAATTGCTTGAGTCCAAATATTCCACTTTGGGATAAGATCCACTAACATTAGAGTGTATAAAACTTTAGAACTCTTAGTGATATCTTGTTTATTCCCTTAACACAATGTTAGATGTATTATCTAGTTTTAAGTAATTGGAGTTTCCATTACAACTAAATAGTGATAACCGACAACTTTGAGAGGTCTAGGTAAGAGTGATTATGTTATGGCGCATGTCCCCATAACAGTGAATGTCTAACTTTAGTACTGATACTAAGTTCCGAGTGATTTTGGAACGTGCTAGGTATCATAATGTTTTGATACAATAACAGTCTTCATGGTGTTTACCGCCTTAAGCTTGTCACTAACTCTCATTATAGTTGTAGTTTGGTTTGTTTCTAAAGGATGAATTTTAAGCAATTTTTAAACTAAATCCAACTTGTAATGTGTTATTTGGAATACTAATGGATTCAAGTATCATTACTGATTTTTTTTTCTTCGAGGACAAAGAGATGGAAACATTTTCTTGCATTTTGTTATTGGACCTTAGAACTATCCATCATGTTATGATTTTTCCTTCGTGTTTATCAAGGATAGTGTATTAAGGTGAACAAATCTAGTTTTCTAGTTTTAGGCATCCTACTAGCTTCCTTTACGCGCAATGTTATCAGTCGACTCATTTTTCACTGGTGAATAAGAGTGTGGTGACTAATTTTGAAGAGCATTAGATTGTGTTAATTTAGGAATTATTATGAGATGCACTAGAAGACTTTTAATGTATAACATGTTAAGCCTTGAGGACAAGGACAATGTATTTCATTGTTATGATTTGTGCACTATTATCATTATCCTTTTCTTTTACATGCATATAAGAAGTTTATTTGATTTTTATCCAACAACTCCCCGGACAATAATAATGGAGTCTTGATTATCATAAGAGACATTTTACTAAAATTCAACCACTTATAATGCTCTAGCTATACACGTATCAGGAAGAGCAGTGATAATGTCTTAAGAGATAATCAAAATTAATAAGTGGAAATTTTATACAAAATTCATCTAAAGCAAAGTTCATAGTACTCAGTGATATTATGTTTAAATTTAGAGTGGATAATTTATTGAGATGGCTTAATTAGAAGAACTTAGAGTGATTAATTTTAAGGGGTAATCAAGTTAGGCAGACAATATTTTAATTAAAGATGTGATATCGTCTGTTATAACACCAAAATAACAGACTAAGTAAGTCCTACTTAAATGGTTGGTTTCGCGTTGGTTACTAGCAGTCATTTAAGCATTATGGAAATTAGTTTTTAGTATGTGATTCAAGTGTGACATCAGCGTTGGCCAGAAGTATGACACTTAAGATCACATGTTTAGTTTCGCAATGGATGATCATTTCATATCAGCTTTGGCCAGAAGTGAGATGTTCATCTATTTTAGGCGGGTGTCATGTAAATGTCTTATTTACTAAGAGACATTTGTTGACAATGCTTAGTTAGACTTAAACAATTTTGACTTGAGTATCACATCAGCGTTGGCCAGAAGTGTTATTTATCGCCTTGTTAAGTTAAGCTTAGGTTCTGAAAAATATAATATTTAAGGTTTATGAATACTAAACTCATAGGTTAAGATCAATATATTTTAAGATCGTAAGTTGATGTATTGCATTTTAGGATTACTATTATTAAATTAAATAAGTAAATTTAAGTACCTAACATTATCTCTAAGCGTGTGAATTTGATTATAAAATAACAGTAATACAGTAATATCTAATTTGAAGACATGCAGATATGTGGACATGATTTGATAAATAAATAATCACAATTAAATTTCATCCTAAAATAAGGGGATCTCAAAAATAAACGACCAAAATTTATGACTTTATCCAAATTGATGACTTTATCCATATTTGAAAAGATTGAATTCATGGAATCACATTAATTGAATCAATTTATAAATTTCTTAAGTTAATAATTTCAATCAAGAACACAGTTCATAAAATCAAATTAAATAAATGTTATATTGTATTATTAAAATAGAGTTTTGCACATCATGGCCAATTTTGATATTTCGACATTTTCAATTTTATCAATTATTATTCTTATCAGTTTCGTCATGTAGCGTACAATATTAACAGAAGTAATAATTTGACTTTGCACATGAACTATTATATTATAATAACTTTGATCGATTTCGTAAAATTATCAAAAAAGTCATTGTCGATTGTTAAGACTAAAATAATTTTATTTTACGAAAGTGGATTCTTAATAATTAAATAATAAGGTTTTTCCAAGTTTTAGTTCCAGATCTAAGGGAAACTAACGGATTTAATTGAGCAACATCGCTCTGATACCACATGTTGATTAGATCCGTTAGAGCATAAGAGAAAAACATAACTAAAGTAATGCGTACCTGGTAATCCGGTCATGATAGTTGGAGACTAGTTAGACGATGACATGATCGGTTCCCGTTGGGATGCTCGTTAGGATGGTGCATTCGGTGTAAGGGGGCAACCGAATAGATTAGGGGAGGACAGATTGGTACGTAAGTGATGTTAGGTAAAAGTGAGCCACCTGTATTAGCCTCCCTAGGTTTATATTTATAGCAAATCCCATGGGAAACCCTATTAAAAATAATTACATATTACTCCCATCAAGTAATTGTATGTTAACATTTATGGATTTATTATTCTTTGATCAATTAGTTAGTTAGTTAAATGATAATGAGTGCCACATTTGTAAATTTATTCCAACACAGGGTATGTGTATACATATCTGGATGTTTTGGGATCCATTTAGTCGGTGTTGCTATGCATTAATCATGTTGAGACGATGAGCATATATATGTCTGATGCGAGTGTGTGAGTTAGTATTTGTGTGTGTTCAAGCGTTTGCTTTAGAGACATGAATGTGTATGTGCTGTTGGGATGTTATGTAGATGATGAAAAGAGTTGCATGTGTATTGATTTTTTTGTGCATATTAATATATATATATATATGGATAGATGTAAAAAGATAAGTATATATGAAATATGTTACAGCTAGCATGGTGTAAGAATGTAAGTTCAGAAATTATATATATATGTGATTTACATAAGTAAGACATGTAGGTTTTGATGACATGAAACAATCCATGATGAGTATGTCTTACTAGGGGTGGGGGGTTGGGGTGTAGTGGTAAAGAGGGGAGACCTACAACCAAAAGGTTGTGGGTTCAAACCTCACCCACAACACAAAAATAATAAATTTGGCGTTAAAAAAAAAGAGTATGTCTTACTATTGCATTAGTTGTTGTCATGGGTTCTTGATTATGATTTGATTTAGATGTAAAACTTAGTAGATTTTAGTTTGCTTTCATTAACTAAGATTATACAACACTTGACCCATCATGTACCATTTACCATTTGAATAACTAATTATGTAATTTTTTTGTTTAATAGCAAACTATAGTGATGTCGAAATTAAACAAAGGAAATTGTGACACCATAGATTATGATGCAACAAGTCATTTATGATACTAAACTTGTACTTTGACGTTCGTGGTGTGGGTCACTGTTGTGTATTGCCTATGGAAATTTTTTCATGTGTCTAGTAAGAGCTTTAGCTTATGCCTATACAAGCCTGGATCTTGTTGCTTACTTTTTTTATGTCTTTGATGTTGCATATTGCCTTGAACTGCTGAAAAGCTACTGGTCATCACAGGTATGGACTATCTATTTGTAACTTTTTATGGGTAGGTGTATTGTTTGTTTTCATTATTTGAGACTCTTGATTAATTCTAAGGTATATTTTTAAATATGTGATACATTATGGTTTGCAACTACTATTGACTTGGTAATACATATATGTATCCGCTACTTTGCTGCGTTATGTGAAAAACTATATTGTTATATGTATTTAGTAATTATGTGATAAATTATCGTTAGGAGATACAAAGTGTGGAAGCGAATCCGGGTTTTCAATTGTGCTTCTGCTTGATCACATATCATTATCCGGATATTGAGGTGATGCGTACATACACACGGTGTAAATTATAATGTTACAAATATAAAAATATACATGTTTACTAAAATGTTTAATTTTTTTTAGATGCCGCAAGCCATAAGAGGTGCTGCAGAATCTGATACCAGCAATCTACTCAAGGACTTGATGAAGGAGCTTTATAATAACTTAGCTATTAGGTGTATATAGTGTATGTCCTTTAGATTTAGATATCGTTTAACAGATTTTGTTATAGATTCTGGCATAGAACTGGTTTTAAAGTATTTAATAAGCATCTTTGTATATATTTTGAAGGATTTAGCATGTTTGTATATATTATGAATGATTTATACAAATTTATATTTATTATGAATGATTTGACATCTTTGTATTTTAGAGGCGATGTTATTAGATGCGGTTCAAACCCGCGTTTAAAAACCAAAATCACCGCAGCTTGTTGGACCTGAATTGTAGTCTAATATCATCAACACAGTAAAAGTCAACAAAAGTCAACGTTTGGTCAAAGTCAACGTAAAAGTCAAATGGCGCGTTAGAGATGAAGAACCGAGTCAAGACGTTGAAGTTGTTTTATGTCTAGGATCGTTAATGTAATAAATATATTTTGTGTCAACAAAATATATTTAATCTAGTTTTAGACATATTTTAGTCTTTTATTTGTATTATTTTAATTGTCATGTTTTAGTCTAAGTATAGGGTCCTAATTGTCATTAGTCCAAAGTGTCATTAGGCTATAAATAGTAAATGGCAATTAGGGTTTCATTAAGCTTGTATGAGCTAGAATTGGGGTCTTAACACATTTTGTAATATCTGATGCAATTCAATAGATCAAAGTGAGGTTTTATTGAGTGTTCTTCAATTATTCATCCATGTTCTTCATATTTTTGTCACTTTGATCCAAATCTTCACAAAATTACTGATTCAAACCTGTTATTGGGACCAACAAATGGTATCAGAGCCTAATTGAGATCCATTTTTGAATCTTTTGTTGCTGATTTTAGAAATTTGTGAAGAAATAGAAGAAGAGTTTTAGAGATAGAAAACGGATCTGATGGGAAACCAGATCTGTGTTCAAAATCATCAGATCCACATCAACAATCAACAGATCTAATGATTTTAACAACATATTTGTGATCTACAACCTCAGATCTGCAAGAAAATAAAAGAAAATTTTCAGATCTGAGTGTTTTGTCTCACACACACTTGTGTGTGTTCTTGGTGTTTTTGGGGCTTTAAATCTTCATTTTGCGACACTAGACCACATACTGAATGAAAGTTCAAAATCCTATGCGACAGTACTGCTTCGACATAGTTTCGAAAGTACAGCTTCGCGTAAGTGCGACACTAGATCAGATCTATGCGACACTACCTTTCTTGACATCATTCCTGCACCAACAATCAACCAAACAAACCCAAAATCATTCACCGAGACCAGATCTGTGCGCCATTATTACAGATCTGTACAAAATCACCTAAAAAAAAATTCAAACCAAAACCAACAAAGAACAACCATTTCTTGACACTCAAACCCAACACTTAACCAAATAACCATTTCTTGACACCCAAACCCGATCCAACACCTAAAACTCAGATCCATAAACCAAAACCCACATCCATACCCGATCTAAACATTTAAAAAAAAAAAAAAACTCACACACACGGATCTGTTGACCTACAACCATCACCATAACCTGTTCATTTAAACCCAAACACAATGTCCAAGCATAACTTCAACCATTCCTACTTCATCAACAACAACTAGCCACTCCCTTGTCATCACCAACAACCAATTTATCCCTCACCACGCACCTAACCACCATAGATCTACTATCCTTCATCGTTCAACCATACCCATAAACTAAACACAAATCCATCTCTCGTCCACCATAGCCAACACATCCACCTTGATGTACCCCATAACCACATCATTCATCAGTTACAACAGATCTGAAGTTCGTGCGTATGTTGGATAAACCGAGAGAAAGTGAAGCTGCACATGTTGCGTTCGTGTGTGTGTTTTTGATGTTGTGATGTGTCGTGCAAAACAGCAGATTGAAAGATAGATGTGTTTTTATTGTGGATGTGTGAAGTGAACAAGACGAAGAGTGCTCGAGAGAGAGAGATCTGGTGCATTTTTGTGTGTTGTTGCAGCTGAAAGACAAAGATAAAGCATCAGCAGTTTGTTGTTGTGTTTGTAGAAAGAGACGAGAGAGAGTGAGTTCAAAGGAAGAAGAAGAAGAAGGTGCAGCTGTTTTGATGTTGTGTTGTTGTGTGTTGTTGAAGTATTGATATTGTTGTTGTCTGTTTAAGAAAAGAAGGAAGAAAGAAAAAGTGTGTTGTGTGTGTGAGAGAGAGAAGTGAATGTGTTGTGAAGAGATAAGATTTTGTTGTGTTGAAGTGTGTTATTGTTAAATTTTTTGAGCGGCTGATAAGTTTTTAAAAGGAAGGTAGGGTTAAATGTGTGTATAGGAAAGATGGGTCAAAGACAACAGATGGGCTGTGATGGATGTTCATAGTTGGGCTGAAGTAACATTATTTGAAGTCGGTTGCTCGGAAATAAATTTTTGTTTCGCTCAAGTAGTGTGAATCAGTATTTTGAAGTCCTAGACCGGATAGTATTTGTTGTTATTATTCGTTGGGCTTAAATTCTCTTTGTTGAGACGAAAGTTTTTGTCATTGGCCGGGAGTTAGCGTTTTAAATTTTATGGGCCAAAGTTTTGTCAGTTGAGACTAAAATATTATTTTTGGCCGGGTTATTTTTGTTGTTATCATTTGGGCCTAAATTTGATTAGGTGTGTGAAAATTTTTTTGTTTGTTGGCCGGGTATATTTGTGGTTATTCTTTGGGTCAAAATTTTGTCATTTAAGTTGAAATATTTTTGTCAGTGGTCGGGTACTTCCAAATTCATTTTTTTTCTTTGGGGCGAGTTGTTTGAAACGAAAAAGTAATTTTCCCGGGGGAGAAATATTCGTAGTTTTTGGGAAAATTATTTTTGGGAAAATTAATTTCAAAAATGGCTTATGCAGAACTTTTTAACTCCTTTAAATCTGATGATCTCACAATGGCACAAAGTCGGTTTGATAATTTTGCAGTTTTAAAGAATGAAAGGATGCCCGTGGTTCTTGATCGATTTGTGATGGTGGCAAGTAACCTGAAGAAGCATGATCCTGAACTCACAAATTTTGAACAAATTCAAAGGCTTTTTGAATCCCTTCCACCAGAATGGAGTTTTCATGTTAAAAATCTTAAGAAAGAGAAAATGTTTTCAGATTACAAGCTGTTGGATGTGATCGACAAGTTGAAATCTTTTGAGTTTTTGAAGCAATGATCCAACTACAAACCAACACACCGAATGTTGCTCTCATTTCATCTATGATTAGCAAATCTGATTACAAACCGTTTAAGATGATGGAAAAATTGAAATCGATGGTAACCGATTCCGATTCGCCTGCTGAAATCGAGGAGACTGTGAAAGAAAATAAGTTGCAGGTTAGTTATGATGATGATATGGAAGAAGAGGATTTAAAATGGCAAATAAAATCATTAACTGTGAGAGCACGTCGGTTTATGGAAAGGACTGGGAGAAATGTTTGTACTGAGGATAAGATTGAGATTGGAGAGGTTCAGAGTCAAATCAACTATGCTTTAATGACAAAGATTGAGGATGTTCAAAAAGGGAAGAGTAAACGTGAAGAGGAATGTGAAGAAAGTTTGAAAGATGATGAAGGAAAGAAGAGAGCTAAGAATGAAGAGATGCTGAAGGCAAAGGAAGAGGAACGCAACAGAAACACAAGGGTATGCAACTGCGATAAAGCCCTTGCTGTTGAAAAAGTCATTATGGGACTTTCTTATGAGACAGTTCAAGACATGTGTTCATCTGCATGCAGAGTTCGCCTGTTTGGTGTGTATAAAGCTAATAGACTTTTGTTAACAAATCAAGCTGAATTAACCACCATAAATACAGAACTTAAAAAGAATGAAGTTTCTTTTTCGATAAAACTCAATGAAGCTTTGGCTGAAATTGATCTTTTGAAAAGAAATCTTTATGAAAGAAACATCGAAATAAATCTTTTAAGTGTAAGACTCATATTAGCACAGTTTGAATCCACAAAACTTCAAACCAAACTTGACAAGTGGTCTGTTGCTAGTATGAAAATGAATGAACTTGCTTCAAAACAAAGGGGGGCTAGGGTAAAAGATGGGGTTGGGTATGACACAGATGCTCAGACGGTTTTTCCGCCTCCATTCACTTTGTGTTATTCACCTACACCAAAACCCCATCCTAAAAATGATTTGTTTGAACAAGAATCTAACAGTTTGCATGCAGGTTTAGAGGGAGTTAATCTGAAGGAGGTGCGAGATGATTATGATTCTTCGACTGGTATGGGATATAGTAAAACGGGTACTGACAGTCAAGCTAATGATTGCTCGGTTCCTGTTGTTTCTAATCCTGTAACAGTTGTTACTTCTAATTTCTTTGATAAGTTTAAAGCAGGTGAAATTCCTACCTTTGAGCCTGTCAAGAATGTGAAGGAAGAGATTGTTCAGGAATCACTTAATCATCAAGCTGCAACTACATCAACACACTCAATTCCCATCAATCAAGATCCGTTGGAAGCAGATGTACTTATTGAAGACTGGACAAGTTCAGATGATGAATCAAAGACAAAGGAGAGTCTCGGAAATTCAAAGATCAAGATGTCACCTGCAACCGTCAAATCTAAAATGCTTCCAAAACCTGAATCAAGTCAAATCATGATCTCATCTCTAGCTGCAAGACAAGTTAATCTTCCATCCAAAGCTCAAAAGAAGAATACTTCACCTCTGTCCATCATATCTCAAGTTTGTAAAAGACTTGAGAACAAGCAAGTGAAGATCTCATCTGCCATCCAACAACCCACAACTCAACAAAAGAAGCCACAGATCTGTTCATCTTTCACTGCTCAACATAAGAAGTCACAAGTCTCTCAACAAGTTGTATCAAGCTCAAAGAAAGCCCCACCCCCAGCTACTCCACACGGGCCAGTCAAGCATCAAAAGCCATTCAAGGCTTGCTTCAAGTGTGGAAAGGGTGATCATGTGCTCAAGAAATGCCCAAAAGGACATGCTTCGGACGGTAAAGGCAAAACAAATTGCTTCTCCGGATCAGAGTCTATAAAGAATCCTCCACATGGTAAAGGTAAACAGGTTTGTTTCTTTGATTTTCAAGTTAATAATCATACATCTTTGAGTGGTCGGATGATGAACATTCCATCCTTACCTTCTCATGTGAAGTCGGTTTCACATGACTCAAAGATGAATGTGACAAAAGAACCAAAACTAAAATCTTTTTCCTCAGGACTTAAACAGAAAATGATTTCCAAATTTAACTCTTTCAAATCGAAAATGTTTGAACCTAAACAAATTTGGCAAATTAAAAAGATAGAGGAAAGATAATTGATACGAGAACAGGTTGTGTGCATAGACAAGTGTCTTACACTGATGAAAACGGAACGCCCAGGACTACGATGGCCTGGGTTCCCATTTCTAACTAATCTGTTGATGAGTACAGGAACATTTCAGGAGGACTGTTAGTAATCCGGTTTACTGACAGAGAATGTTCCGTATTCAAATTTGAGGCAGAACAAACAGGTCATGGTTTTGGTATCTTATCCACATACTGGATCCTTCTTTGCTTTTCACATATCTAATTTCACCACCACTGCATTTTTTTGATATCTCATTTATAATCTTTTGATAGAGTAATATGGAAGGCGTTTCTTTCGTAATTTCTATTTTATTTATTGTAAATAGTTAAAAAAAAAAGATTAAAAAAAAAAAAAAAATTTTTAAAAATTTAAAAAAAAAATTATTAATAAAAAAAAATGGGGGAGTCTAACATTTTTACTTGTATTTTTTGATCAAGTTTTCACATGTCTTTGAGGTCGCTCTTGTGTCTTTTGAAAATTTCAATTTTGTGTTGAAATAGAAATTTTGGGGGAGTAATATGTCAAATGAATGTACTGAATATCATTGCTCAAAATTCTGTGTAAATATTTTGTGTCTTTTGAAGGTTTCAGGTTTGTGTGGAAAGCACCTAAAGGAGGACGTTGATTTGTGTTATGATGTGTCAATAGGCTCAGCCCGAATACAATTAGACAACAATTCTGTGATCCATCTAAGTTCAAGAACTCGGCAATAAGGATTATTTCCTTGACATGATTGGCCTGCACAAAGTTACAAGTCCTTGTCAGAAATGGGTTGAGAGTGTCAAATCTTTGCTTTGATTTTCCCAAAACATCCCAAATCACCCACACCCTAGCCCTGAATTGAGTTTCTAGTTAGCAAAACAAAATAAAAAGCTGCTAGTGTTGCTCTTCAGAAAAGCCTCTTAGTGAGTTACTTGTTAATTCCTCAGAATGTATTGAGTCAAAGTGTTTAACTCCTCTGCTATACGGAAGTATTGACCTGGAGTTGGTGGATCTTCTCTGTTATATGTCGGTATAGACCTGAAGATTCACCGAGCATGCTTAAATGTTTATCTCCTCTGTTATACGTCGGTATAGACCTGGAGCTCTAATCATTTGAGTTTCCCAAATAATAAGTCGCAATGTGTTCAAAAGAATCATTGTTGACAAGCTCCACTCCCAAAAATGCAAAAATGCAAAATGTCAAAAGAGGCTCATAAATTGATCAATATTCAAAATTTGATTCATGAAATTCAAGCAAAGTCAATCATATTGCTCTATAAACCTGATGATAGGACAAGTTTCTTTACCAAGATGTCTGTGGGGACCGAGTTACATGAGTTTCTTCAAATCGAACCTAAAACATGATAAGACCATCACAGATTGTCTGTTGAAAGGAACAAGGCATGGTTTTAAATGGACAAACATATTGACAATCTAGCCAAGTCTTTGTTTCTCTGGATGGTTGCTCGAAACGCATTATCTGATATCCTTTCATGAAGTTTTTTATTTTATGTTTGGGTTCTTGAGTCTTGTTGGTCGTGTGTACCTTTTGGGATGTGTTCACTTTGTTTAAAATATTTGTGATCTTGTCGGACTCGTCCTCTTATTTCCGAATTTTTAAATTTAAAAAAAAAATCCAAAAAGATTTTCATTTCAAATTATTTTCAAGTCTTCCATATTATGCTATTAAAATGTTATCATTTTCACATGCATTTCACGGGAAATTGCACACACAAACGGACACCAGTTCGCTTGTCTTCATACACAAATAAACACGGGTTTATTTTGTTTAATGAAATGATCTAATGAGAAATCTGGAGATTTTGTCTGTGATTGTTGTGTTACAGATATTTGCTGCAAATGATGGCCGATCATCAGTTGAGCAAAGCACCTGACCAGAGAACCTGTTCCTCAAAGTTTGCAGAAGATACCGAGCTAGGAATCCTCCTCCTACATCTTCTAAAGCACTCAAGAAAAGATAGTTGAAAAGCCGTTCCAGATTTTACGAAATGATGCACGCAAAATGGGGGAGCATACAATATGGGGGAGCTTGTGAGATGAAGGATTTTCAGCAACATAATTTGACTTATCGGTGCTGAACACGATGCAAGATGTTGATAATAATAGACTATGGGGGAGTATTGTTGGACCTGAATTGTAGTCTAATATCATCAACACAGTAAAAGTCAACAAAAGTCAACGTCTGGTCAAAGTCAACGTAAAAGTCAAATGGCGCGTTAGAGATGAAGAACCGAGTCAAGACGTTGAAGTTGTTTTATGTCTAGGATCGTTAATGTAATAAATATATTTTGTGTCAACAAAATATATTTAATCTAGTTTTGGACATATTTTAGTCTTTTATTTGTATTATTTTAATTGTCATGTTTTAGTCTAAGTATAGGGTCCTAATTGTCATTAGTCCAAAGTGTCATTAGGCTATAAATAGTAAATGACGATTAGGGTTTCATTATGCTTGTATGAGCTAGAATTGGGGTCTTAACACATTATGTAATATCTGATGCAATTCAATAGATCAAAGTGAGGTTTTATTGAGTGTTCTTCAATTATTCATCCATGTTCTTCATATTTTTGTCACTTTGATCCAAATCTTCACAAAATTACTGATTCAAATCTGTTATTGGGACCAACACAGCTAAACTTAACTTTTCTACTAGTGTTAGGACCCTTTTCTTGGTACTAAAATACGTGTAGAGTTACATTATAAGGGTCCTATAATTTAATTTTTAAGGACGCTTTTACGTGTATCATAAGATTAAAAGTAAGTAACCACATATTAGAACATTGTAAAAGTGTCCTTATATGTTTTTATTAGGACGCTTTTTGAGTTGTTCATAGACATTATGCCACCATAAAATTGGTTTCATAATCTTATTTGAGATATTAGGACACTTTTCTTAGTATTAAAGTATTTATACTGTTACATTATAAGGGTCCTATAAATTAATTTTTAAGGACGCTTGTACGTGTATCATAAGATTAAAAGTAAGTATTCACATATTGTAACATTGTAAAAGTGTCCCTATATGTTTTTATTAGTACGCTTTCTAAGTTGTTCGTAGACATATTATGCGACCATAAAATTGGTTTCATAATCTTATTTGTGATAATAGGACGCTTTTTAAGTTTCAGGACTTATTACAATCCCTTTACATGAAACACTTTTACTATTGGTCCTATTAAATGAAAGGTCCTATAAAGTACCATTATAGGACACTTTTGGGCGTACTAAAAACCCAATTTTGTTGTAGAGACGGTTATATGACGGTTAAACGACAGTTATCATTATTTGTAACATGACTTATTGCTAAAGTTTACCCTACGAGTTTCATGGTTGTTGGATTCTAAATACGTTTCTATGGTCATGGTTGAGTAATATAATGAAATTGCTATACACATAAGCTTGCGAAACATATTTATAATGATCTAGGATTTCATATTATGTACTATTAACTGTGTTTTTACTCACTAGCTATTTCTAGCTAACTTATTTTACTCATATTTCTGGTGGCGTTTGAAGCGTTTATGCTTCTGAGACACCTAGGATGCTTATTGGACTTAGAGTAAATGGGCAATAAACATTATTAATTGTCGGCTTTTATTACTGTTTTAAGACTATTTATTTCCCTTTAATGTCATGATACTTATGCTTTAATACTATTAGAATGTGTCTTTTAGTGTGCCATGTGCTTTGTACTATTGATATCCAATTCACTTGACAGCCTGGTGTTTCCGCCGCTGGGCAGGGTGTCCCAGGTTGGTATCAGAGCCAGGTTATAGGGAACTAGGATAGGGTCTTAGAAACACACCGACCTAGACTATAACCTACATGCTAAAGCACGTCTTCTCAACTACATTGAAAAACGAACTTAGCACATTAATAAGTATTAAGTGTTCAAAACCCAAACACATTCCTAAGCCTTCAAAATTTCACTTTCTTAATGATTTTATGATTTTCTTTCCTACGATTTATAATTATTTCTATGAATTTCTTTATTAATTCAAATGTTATTCCAAATTCATTTACTAATATTTCTAAAGTTTCTAAGTGATTTTCTATGGTATATTTCAAAGCATTCTATTATGTTCTAAGTACTATTACTATTTCATTTAAATCAAAATTTTGTTACCCTTATGTTATCTTAAATTTTGATCCATGTCTCATGAAAATTATTTTTCTATCTTATCTTGTAGAATGGCAGTAAGACTCGAACGACTTGCTAATACGATCGCGACTCAAATGGCCAACCTTTTGCCAAAACTTGTGAGCCAATTAACGCTGCTAATCAAAAAAGGAACCTAAGGCTCCCCATTGTACTCTTAAGTACTTCAACTCTTGTGGTCCAACCAAATTCTTCGGTACTGAAGGGGCTACTGGTCTTCTCCAATGGTATGAAAGCATGGAGAGTACCTTCGTTAACTTTGATTGCCCGAAAACTTCAAATTTCGCTATGCCGCGAGTGTCCTTCAAAAGGGTGCTCTGACGTTGTGGAATGATGAAAAACGTAGGCACGGTGAAGATGAAATATCTGAAATGACTTTGGATGAATTCAAAACCGCTATGACTGACAAGTATTGCCCTCCTAGTGAAATTCGTAAACTCGAGGGTGAATTCTAGGGTCTTAAATAAGATAGTGGTGAGAATGTGGCCTACAGTGATCGTTTTTCTCAGCTTAGTACTATGTGCCCTAATATGGTTACCCCTGATTCCCGTGGTATTGAGCAATATATCGGAGGTTTACCAATGACTATCTAAGATGCTATTTGGGGTAGTAAGCCCGCCACCGTGGGTGGGACAATGACGTTAGCGGGTCGCCTTACCGAAAATCATTTGCAGGCTGGTACTTTGACTCGGAAGGGTAATAAAAAGTTTAAGGGTTCTTCTGGAAATGAATCCAAACCTTCCGAATGAGGTTCTTACAGGGTATTAAGCCCGAATATTCTTCTAATTCTAAGAAGCGAAAGATCGGTGCCACCAACTATGCTATTAATACTCCCATTCCTCCTACGGCACCACAAGGGGGTAATGTGAACTGAAATCCGTATACGGGGAACTTGCCTAAATGTAACAAGTGTCATTTCCATCATGCTCCCGAAACTTCATGTCGGAAGTGTAACATCTGTCAACGGGTTGGGCATCTCGCTAAAGACTACTTCAACAATGCTAACAACAACAGGGTTACTCCGGGCCTGGCTTGCTATAACTACGGTGACCCAACCCATTATCGCAAAATCGCCTGTTGGTCCATCTAGATCGAGATTTCAGTGCTATAATGATATGTAATACAATGAAACACACTTGATTCAACCAAACAAAGTCCAATATTACTCAACAACCAATAATAAGATCAAAACCACACAACAAGAGGTAAATAAGCTACAAAGATGGATAATGTAAGCTCCTAGCACCTCCAGATAACACACACACACTTTTAGGGTTTGGATAAGAAATTGCCAAAAGTTGTCATTGCCATGAGAAAACATAACAATATATATCAGCTATAGGTTCGCTGATAGATTCGCTGTCAGCGAATCTATCAAGCGAACCAGATAGCTTCGCCGGGCACAATTAGGTTCGCCCGGTCGACAAAACAGAACAATAAACAGAAAACTATGCTATGCTTCGGGAGAATCTATAGATTCGCCCGTAGGTTCGCTATACCAAAAACTATAAAATATATAACAAAAGATATAACAACGACATGCCGGTGAGTCCAACCTATACATGACTATCAATACTCCCCCTAGGTTGGACCTCACCCGGGGAAGTCTTCTAGTTAAGCTCCATCTTTTTCGGCTTCAAAAATTCTCAATGTACGCTCCTGTCCTCGATTCAATCCCGGCCAACAGATTTGTCACATCTTCAGATCCGGCCTCATCGTCTTCACTAAATACCAACAATGACTCCACAAACTCTGTTTTGTTGTCAACTGTATCAGGCACATCAAGATCAATAATTTCCGCCTGAATATCTTCTGTATGCTCCTCACCAGTCACATCCTCAACAACCTCAACAGGTTTTTCAAACCTCTTCTCAATAGTTTGATCAAGCTGTTTGGACAAGTCATCAATATCCATTCGTTGTTCATCAACCATCCTCAGTCTTTCATTTACTTTCTTCAATTCAGCACGTACACCCCGGGCTTTGTTAGCGACTTTCACGAATAAATTCGCTTCAGCCCTCGTATCGACTCCAGCCCCGTGCTTAATACTGTTCTCACATAAATTCTTCAGATCATCATCGCAGAATGAGAAGACCTCCATTGGATCAAACAAACGTATTTCTGGACGATCTTCTCCTTTAAGTCTAATAACTGCCTCACCCGTACTGTTGTCATAAAACCATTTGAGAAAATCCTGTAATCTGGGTGGCTGCGTATCCGGAACCCTAACCCGCGTCATGATCTTTGGAGCTTCAATCTTTAAAACAACTTTTCCTTTCCAAGAAACCCAATGCCTATCCTTCTTCTGCCTCATTCTCTTTGGTTTCTGATATCCGAAATCAACAAAGTTATTCTCCGCAGCCTTCCTGATTGTAACTTCAAATGCACACGCCCTTCCACTATCCTCCTTTCCCAACAGAGGTAGTTCAGCTAACCTACGCAGATCCCACCGAGGCAAGGTGGCAAAATGTTTCCTGTTCCTGATATAACAAATATCCACACCCCTTCTCTTAATCATGTACGCATCAACGAGACTGTTATATTTCCATGCGATCACTTGCCTATCCAGTTGTGAAGTATTTGGCTCGTCAAGATGTTAAAAGATTGGCACTTCTGGAATGACCTCTTCATCCTTTCTAAACCACTCTGATTTGTCTAATTTAATGTGATCAAACTGATAACTCACACCTTTTTCTTCGACGTTATACTTCTCCGGCTCATTCTTCAAATCTTCCTCACTGTCTATATCCACATCAACTTCCGGTTCGTCGATTAAACTAAAATTCACGCTGGAACCTCCAACAACCTCAGCCCCCTCAAATATATCTAAATCGATACCCATATCTTCATCAAACACCTCTTCAGCAGCTTTCCTTTTACCTTTATCCCCAAAAGCAGATTGCATTAACGGATACTTTGCAGCATCCGTTAAGCTTTTTAGTTCCAACTCAGACATTGCTGGATCCAACCCATCCTTCTCCTTTAAACTATTCAGTTCCTTGAATATTCTAACTATCAAACACTGTTGATCCCTCATCATCCGACCCATTTCAGAAATCACAGACAGTTTTTCAGCGTCCTTTGTTTCCAAATCAGCATATCTACCTTTTAGATCCACTATCTCAGACTTCAGACTTTCAGTTTCACCCTTCAACTCACTAACTGATTCAGCAGATGTACCCGGAACATCGTGTTTCGCTTTCTTTGCAGCTTCAGTGGGTGCATCTGATTTCCTCTTGGTCCTTTCTCCCTACCCTGATCAATCTCAGCTTGTATCTCATGGATTTCCCGAACAAAAGAATAGTTTTTGTCTTTAGCGTACGGCTTTCGCTTCCTCAGCTGCTTCCCTACAACTTCAATATTCTCACCACCCATTTTTCTATCAATCTCCATCAGCCTTTGTATATGTACCCATCTGTCAGCAGGGTACATATTTTCCCATAAGTATGATGTCCTACCAACACAGTCTGAACGTGCCGATCTGCAGTCCCCAAAAATTCTTGAATGCATATCCCAGATCTTCAGCACCTCACCAACAACGGGTAGATTGGGCAGCTTGTCATTCGGAATCATCTGCAAGAATCTGGGATACATCAGCCACTTGTTCCCCTTAGTAGCATGGATGTTTTCTAGCATGTAATTGTAGATCAGTTTGGCTAGATTTGCTTTCTGCCCTCGACAAAACAAAACCATTGCTCTAGCCCAATCAAGATTCAGCCCGTCAGTACCACCCTTCCTATGATCAAGGCACATAATGAATACGTGTGCGATGTACCTCCATTCCTTGATCAAATAGGATTTCACAAATTCCATCTTCTTCTCCCCCGGCATAGGACCCTCATAACCTGCAGTACTAAAAGCCCCGTAAACTTCTTCAGCAGTCATACAAACCTCCTCACCTACATCGTCCTCTAACCTCAAAATCCTTGCCACATCGGCTTCGGTAAACTCTAAATCAAACCCACTAATCTTGGCACAAATTCTTGATGGCTGCACAGACACGTTCATCACAACTATTCTCCAAAAGTCTCTTATGTGCAGCTCATAGATGGTTGGTGAATGGGAGATAGCGTGATGAATATGTGAGGACTTCAACCATCTAATACAATCTTTATTCCCACCAGCTTTTTCATGATTCTCGTCCAGTAAAGCACACATATTGTGCTTTCTTTCAAAAAATAATTCAGACATCGTGCCTGAAAAATAAACGGAAATTGATCAGAAACGTGAAATTTTGAAACAGTGTTTAGATTCGCTAGCATAAATAGATTCGCTGCACGGGCGAACCTGAGATTTGGCACCAGAACCTATAAATTCGCTGACATGAGAAATCAGTCATTTGGTCGAGCGAATGTATAGGTTCGCTAGAAACAGTCGGGCGAATCTATGTTGATGCACAGGCGGCATAACAGCATAGGTTCGCTCGAAGTTTTGAACTTTCGTTCAGGTTCGCCAGACGAACACATAGGTTCGCTGAAAACCCTAGTTTTGAAAAACGGCCAATGCTCAGTTTAAAAACCATAATCAAACAATAAAGGCAACAATCAGGCATTATAATCATGAAACGAGCATGTTTTGATAAACATTAAGGCATATAATCAGTTGTTTTAATCATTAACACAGGATCACAATGGGTCGATTGGATTATTAGCGATTAACAGCAGATTAATGGATAAAGTGATGATTAGAATGAAGATAAAACATACCAGAGATGGTAAAAAAGAGCGGTTCAAAAGGTATAGAGTGTGGTGAGTGAGAATCGATCGTGCGATTTTTGAAAAAAAAATGAAACGGCTACAGTAATAGTGACAGCGAACTTGTGAAAGGTTTCGCTGACACCACATATATATACAGTCACAGGTTCGCTGACAAAAACACTAGAGAACTTCAGATTCGCCCGAGACCAAAGGTCAAGAGAAGACACGGCGACGTGAAGAGGTTCCGGGCGAACCTGTAGGTTCGCTAGTAGATTCGCTGGGACACAAAACAAGAAAAATTAAAATATTTTTGGTTTTTCTCAAATTTTAAATCCTTTGTAAATCCATGAAAACGCCCCACGATTTCAACGCTCCGAATATAAAAACATTAACCTGAATTTTAAAGATATAAAATAGAAAAATAAAATAAAATAAAATAAAGTGAAAGAAAAAGTTAGAAATTAAAACTAAAGAAGGATGTATATATTTTTCATGACATTTTGAGCAGAATCCGGAAAATCATAGATTGGCGGGATTGCAGATATGTTTGTCCATTTAAACCCATGCCTTAGTTCTTTCAACAAGAGATCAGCAGCTTCTTTTATAATGTTTTTGGTTTGATTGAAGAAGCTCAGACAACTTGGTCTCCACAGACATCTAGGTAAAAAGAACAAGTTCTGTCATCAGGATATATCTGAGCAATATGATTGACTTTGCTTGAATTTCGAGCATCAAATCTTGAATATTGATTAAAGCATGAGCTTCTTTTGACACTTGTGCAATTTTGCATCTTTTTGTGAGTGGAGCTTGTTAGCAATGATTCTTTTGAACACATTGCGACTTATTATTTGGGAAACTTAAATAGTTTAGAGCTCCAGGTCTATACCGACGTATAACAGAGGAGATAAACATTTGAGCATGCTCGGTGAATCTTCAGGTCAATACTTCCGTATAGCAGAGAAGATCCACCAACTCCAGGTTAATACTTCCGTATAGCAGAGGAGTTAAGCACTTTGACTCAATACATTCTAAGGAGTTAGCAAGTAACTCACTCAGAGGTTTTTCTGAAGAGCAACACTAGCAGCTTTTTATTTGTTTTGCTAACTAGAAACTCAATTCAGGGCTAGGGTGAGGGTGATTTGGGATGTAAGGGGAAATCAAGGCAAAGATTTGACGCTCTCAACCCATTTTTGACAGAACCCGTATCTTTGTGCAATCCAATCATGTCAAGGGGATAATCCTAATTGCCAAGTTCTTGAACGTTATGTTTGGCTGCACAATCACTGTTTACTTTGTTTTCGGGCTGAGCCTATCTAACATATCCCAAACACAATACTTCTGACCTCCTTCAACGTCTCTTCAACATCAATCAAAACGGGGATCCTGAAATAACAAAATTTGAAAAACTATAAGTAGTTAATCTTTAATATCTCCCCCAACATTTCTATATTATAGCTATCTAATAAAAAAATTTTGTTTTTCGGATTTTCTTAATATATATATGCAAAATAAAGAAGAGAAAATAAAAAGAAATAAAATAAAAAATAAAAGTAGAGTAAAGGAGCGAAGAAATGAGTGACCCACGGATTTTCAAGGAAGAAAATGAGAAAGTTATTTACATATTTACAAAGAAAGACAAATTAGACTTTTGAAATTGGGACCCAAGCCTTAGTGTACTTAGGTCTTTGAACAGTTGATGATCTACAGAAAAAATTATTTACAAAAGTATTCAATCTCTTTCCAAAAGATCTATGCTTTGAACTATTTTCAACAATCACAGGGCAGTGTTTGACAGTATGATCAATATTTCCACACTGAAAGCAATGAGATTTTAAACGTCTTTTAGAAAATTTAGCAGTCTCTTTATTACTATCAGATGTTTGAGAGTTACAATCACTGCAAGAGTCGTAAGACTCTTTTGACTTACCAGTTGTGACCTTTACCTTGGATGGTGCAGATTTAAATTTATCAGAGTGATTCTTGGATGAAAAAGATGATTCCTTGTCTTTCGGTTTTGAAATTCTTATTGGTGTGAAAGATGGAATTTGATGAGATAAGAATTTTTGAAAACAGTTTGTTTTGGTTTGACTTTCAGAGACTTGACCTGAAAGTTTTGCTTTGTCGTTCACACAAACATTTCCAATAACATCATCATTCAAATTACTTAAGTTTGAAATTGAGCATCCAGAATTAATATCACACATAATATCCTCTGAAGTTAAAACTTGACTAGAAATAAAGACATTCAAACTACTGTCTTCAACAGTCCTTTTTGAATCAAAGCTAGGGTTACTAGAACTTCCAAGACCACTACTTTCACCATAAGCATAATCCTCTCTCACCTCCTTAAGATTCACTCCACTTAAACCTGCAATAGAGCTGTTAGTATCATTCTTTATGATCTCTTGGATCAACTCATTTGAAGGATGAGGAATGGGTGTAGGAGAATAACAGAAGGTACTAGGTGGAGGATATACTTGTGCATCATCTTTATGACCCAACCCTGTCTTAAATCTAGCCCCCTTTTGTTTCTTCCATAACTCCTCCCTTTTCATACTAGAAATAGTCCATTGTTCCAGTTTATTTTTAATTTTTCTTGTTTCAAATTCAGCAAGAGTGACTTGCTCAGTCAAATAGTTTACCTCACAGTTCCTTTCAAAAAGAGATCTTTTCAAATGTTCGTTTCTTTTAAAGCCTCTCTCAGTTTAACAAAGAATTTTGATTCGTTCTGTTTAAGCTCTTTATTAATAGTTTTCAATTCATTTTCATTTGTCATTAACAGTTTATTTGCCTTATAAATACCAATCAAGCGAATTTTGCATGCGGATGAACACATATCCTCAACGACATCATAAGGAAGACCCATTATCAGTTTTTCGGCCGCAAGAGCACGATCACACTGGCAGTAAGGAGTGTTCCTCTTGTATTCATCCACAACTTCATGCCTTGCTTGTTCAATCATGGCTTCTATGTCAAGCTTTGATTCCAAAACATTGTCAGCATCGGTATCAGCATTTTCTGCCCCATTACCTTCGTTGACAGTAACCTCCTTTTTCTTTTCAGTAACAGCTTCACACAATAATCCGGAATGAACAACTTCTTCCTGATTCTTTCCCTCTTCCGTCAAACTATAATCCGCAACCTCTTCAATCAAACTATCCTCAGCAACCTTTCCAGTATTTGTTTCCTCTTCGACCTCATCAATCACTCTAACATTCTCAACCTCTTCACCGTAAAATTCTTTAAAAGGATCAAAACAATCAATGTAGTCGTTATTGAGAACAGATTCTTCAACAACTTCACCAATTAAAGCTTCGTGATTTTGAACAAGCTTCCCAGATAAGGTCGTAGTGTCAGATAAGATCTGAGTGGTGATGGATGCATTTGAGTCAGCACCTACACTTGTGGAACCATCACCGGATTCGACAGATTCATAACTTGATAATCCTCCAGAGACTGCACTAGGTGAGTTTGCAGCGGATGTAATCAGTGCAGAATTCTGAGGAAAGACAGTTGCAAACATCATGGCTTGATTGTATTCTTTTCTCTTTACATCTAGATCAAGTGACTTTAACTTGTTTATCACTTCCATTAGTTTAAGGTCAAAGAAATTTCTTTCTTGTTTCAGCACCTTGATCTGAGGACTCCATTTGGAAGGAAGAGAATCCAAAAGCTTTGTCACTTGCTCATGATTTCCCAATTGTTCATCATAAGTTTTGAGATTGCTTGACACAAATAAAAAACGATTCGTTATTTCAGTCAGATTTTCATGCTTCAATCCAACAAATGAATTGAATTCATTTTCAGCCTGGGCTTTTCTATCCAACTTCAAATCCTCATTACCATCATAGAACTCACACAACGCATCATACAAGCTTTTTGCAGTTGTGTGTTCAACAAACCTGTTGTAAATATCCTGATGCAAACAAAGTATCAATGCTCCGAGTGCCTTTTTGTCACGATCAAGCAACTTGATGTCTCCTTCAGTAAAAGTACTCGGATCAGTGTTTATTGAAGTAACAGTTCCTTCAACTGTCTTTGCACATGCGACCATTTACAATTGACTCCCATTGATTATAGTCAGTGTAATAGAAAAAAGCTTTCAGACACCTCTTCCAATCCTCAAAATTTTCACCACTAACAAGCCTCGGTGGCCTGTTTGGTTGATAACTATCCAGATCATTAATATTCAGAGTTGATGTAGTCATAATTTTAAACAGATTGTAGTTTCGCCCAATACAAACAAATTCGCTGGATTAGATTCGCCCAAGGAGCAGACAGATTCGCTCGCAGATTCGCTCAACAAACAAACAGATTCGCTGGACAAAAGGCACAGTTTCGCCCAACAGATTCGCTGTAAGAACGAGGATTTGAGCCCAAATGATTTTGGCAGCAGTTTCGCTTGCACAATGAGCCAAACAAGTGAACTTTCGTTCAATAAAATGCCAGATTCGCTAAACAGAAACACTGAATCACAGAACACAAGATTGTATTAGATTCGTTGGATGAACACCCAGATTCGCTGGATGAACAAATAGGTTCGCTGGGTTACGAGCAAAACAGTTTCAGTTCAAAAACGATCAGAACAGCTTGATACCATATTGTTGGTCCATCTAGATCGAGATTTCAGTGCTATAATGATATCTAATACAATGAAACACACTTGATTCAACCAAACAAAGTCCAATATTACTCAACAACCAATAATAAGATCAAAACCACACAACAAGAGGTAAATAAGCTACAAAGATGGATAATGTAAGCTCCTAGCACCTCCAGATAACACACACACAATTTTAGGGTTTGGATAAGAAATTGCCAAAAGTTGTCATTGCCATGAGAAAACATAACAATATATATCAGTTATAGGTTCGCTGTTAGCGAATCTATCAAGCGAACCAGATAGCTTCGCCGGGCACAATTAGGTTCGCCCGGTCGACAAAACAGAACAATAAACAGAAAACTATGCTATGCTACGGGCGAATCTATAGATTCGCCCGTAGGTTCGCTATACCAAAAAATATAAAATATATAACAAAAGATATAACACCGACATGCCGGTGAGTCCAACCTATACACGACTATCATCGCCCTTAGCCCATTAATGTGAATGTGAACACTAATGCTAATGCTAATCAAGTGGGTCGTACTAGAGCTTTCAACATCTATCCTAATCAATCTCAAGCAAACAACGATGTGGTGAACGGTATGTTTCTTGTTATTGATCGTTATGCCTCCATTTTATTTGAGTCGGGTACCGATAAGAGTTTTTTTTCTCTAGAGTTTGCGTCATCTTTTATTGTTAGTCATATTGGCCTTGATAGACCTTAATCTTCTGGGAAAGGTGTTTCTATTAGTTCATTCTATATGGGGTGTGTGCTTAATCTTTTGGGTCACGTTTTTCATGTCAATCTTTTGCCTATGACTCTCGGTAGTTTTGACGTTATTATCCGTATGGACTGGTTATCGGCTAACGGTGCGGAAATTTTATGTCGAGAAAAGATTTTTTGAGTTCATCTTCCATCGGGTCAAATTCTAAATATTTCAGGGGAGAAATCTCCTGTCGGTTTGAAACTCATGTCTTGCGTCGAAGCTCAAAAATATTTGCGTAAGGGTTATGTTGCGTTCTTGGCTCGGGTTGAAGTTAAAAAAACCGAAGAAAAGAAACTCGAAGATATTCTAGTTGTGCGGGATTTTGCTGAGGTTTTTCCCAAGGACGTAACCAGTCTTCGACCCGCACGACAAGTTGAGTTCTCTATTGATCTTATACCTGGTGCTACTCCTGTTGCAAAAGGTCCTTATCGTCTCGCACCTTCCGAACTCCAAGAGTTAGCCAGTCAACTCCAAGAGTTATCTGACAAAGGTTTCATTCGACCGATTTCCTCTCCATGGGGTGCTCCAATCTTGTTTGTCAAAAAGAAAGATGGCTCGTTTCGTATGTGTATCGATTATCGCGAGCTTAATAAACTTACCGTCAAAAATCATTATCCACTGCGCGTATCGATGATCTTTTCGATCAACTCCAAGGTGCAACTTGTTTTTCTAAGATTGATCTTCGTTCTGGTTATCATCAATTGCGTGTTCACGAAGATGACATACCGAAAAGTGTGTTCATGCCTTTTGGTTTAACTAATGCACTGCGCGTTCTAAGATTGGTCATGCCTTTTGGTTTAACTAATGCACCTGCTGTTTTCATGGACTTGATGAACCGAGTATGTCGGTCGTTTTTGGAAAAGTTCGTCATTGTGTTTATTGATCATATTTTGATCTACTCTAAATCCAAAACCGATCATGAGTAACATCTTCGTACCATCCTTCAAATGCTTAAGCAAGAGCAACTCTATGCTAAGTTTTCTAAGTGTGAGTTCTGGCTCAAAGAGGTTCAATTTCGGGGTCACATTGTAAATAAAAATGGGGTTCAAGTGGATCCCGCAAAAATGGAAACCGTCAAGAATTGGTTAACACCTTCAACTCCGACCAAAATCCGTTCTTTCTGGGTCTAGCGGGTTATTATCGTCGGTTCATTGCTAATTTTTCTAAGATTGTCATTCCTCTCTCGGCTTTAACTTGCAAGAATGTACCTTTTGTGTAGGGTCCTGAGCAACAAAAAGCGTTCGATATTCTTAACGACAAATTATGTAACGCTCTGATTCTTACTCTTCTCGATGGTCACAAAGATCTTGTTGTGTATTGTGATGCTTCGAAACAGCGTCTTGGTTGTGTTCTTATGCAACGGGATAAAGTCATCACTTATGCCTCAAGGCAACTCAAAATCCATGAAAAGAATTATGTCACTCACGATCTTGAACTAGGTGTTGTGCTTTTTGCATTCAAAATATGGAGACATTATCTCTATGGTATCAAATGTCTCGTCTATATCGATCATAAAAGTCTGCAATATTCTTAATCAGAAAGAGCTTAATATGAGGCAACGACCTTTAATGTCATGACATGCTTTAATACTATTAAAATATGTCTTTTAGTGTGTCATGTGCTTTGTAATATTGATATCTAATTCACTTGGCAGCCCGGTGTTTCCACCGCTAGGCGGGGTGTCACAATTTAGGTGCAAACCATTTGAGAACAGTTAAATAAAACAATTTACAAAGATAAACAAAAAAATAACAATAAACTGAAAATGCGGAAATTCGCTTACTTGGAAGTGATTACAAGGCATGATCTTGTTGAAACGAACAATGAAATAAAAAAACATTTAACAAATAAGAGCCATGTTTTAAACCAAACCACCCTAAATTTGATATGTATGCATGATTCGGTTGAAAAGAGGAACAAAATAAACAAAATTTTCACAAATAAGTGCACTATTTTAAACCAATCCAATCCAATCCACCCTAAATTTGTTGCACGAGTTTCTAATGGGCTATGTTTAAGATGTGTTTTGTATTCTTAACCAAACCATACCAACCCATACCCACTTGTAAAATGATTTCAATGCGGGTCCCATACCTCTCATGTTCATGAGTTTTACTACAAATTTTAGGGATTCGTGTTTACAATCCTAGTTGGTTTAAATATACTAATTGGATTTCCATCACAAGAAAGCTAATATCAACTAATTCCAAAAACCAACTTGGAATATTAAATACTCAAAGTTTAATTTTAGGTGGTGTAAAAATGCTCATTCGATTCCCATAAAAAACGTGCACAATCTACATCGATCTTCGCCTTACAGATTTAAGATCATCAATTAGAGATTCATGTCTTGGTTTCATGATTTTCCATTGAAACATAGACATAACATGTTCCCCCAATAGAGATTGTTCCGTGTTTAGTTTTTTGCCAACCATCGTTGAACTAAATCAGTATGGACCTTGTTTCCCATAATGAACAGTGATTTTTGGAATCAAGATTCATCTCTTTGAGCGGATAACCTCAACAGTAATTTAGGACCGAAGTCGCCTTACTATGTCATCCTCCTATTTATTCTAGTCCTAACTGTGATAATAATCTAAACTTTTGGTTTGTTTGAATTAGGATGGCAATGACAGTGTGAATGTGGGGACTATTAAGATCTCTCATGATGTTTCTACAACTTTAGCAAATGGGAAACCAGTTGTTGCTCTAGAGTCAACTATAATATCTCATGGTATCCTCATTATTCAATACTTTGCAGCATGTAATTCATGTTATATTGTTATATATGCTTTCTTTTTGTTTTGTTTTGTTTCATAAGCATGCCATTTCCTCAAAATATGGAGACTGCAAAACAGTGGAGGCTATTGTTAGAGAAAACGGGTTTGTTCCTGCTACAACTGCTATTTTAGATGGCATACCGTGCATAGGTAATATGAATATCGTATAGTAGATGTGTTTGAAAAATGGTACAATTACTCTTCAACACTTTTTGTTATTGTCTGTTTTTTTATTGGATTCCAATTTCTGCTGCTTATATGTGTTTTTGAGGTATTTGGCTATGATTTATTTAGCTCACTATATAATTGCATGATGGTTATCTTTGTGGTAGATTTATGCTCATTGTAAATATTATAGAACCCTGATATTAACTCTGAAATTTTCTTGACCACATTGATATGGAATTTTCATAAATTTGTTAATTTCAAGGTGAACTAATGATGATGGTGGGCTTTCGTAACTAAAGAACAATGTAATGTAAAAACAACATACCAGCCGATAGCATATAACCATGTTGGCTTTGCGTTTTATTGATATATTTCATTCTTCTAGCTTTAGGTTTTTATTTATTTCGTTTCTAAAATTACGAGCCTTGTTTTATTCATAGGTCTTAGAATCGATGAACTAGAGAGATTAGCTAAGCTAGGACCCACTGCTCGAAAGATAGCTCGAAGAGACATTGTGCATGTTGTGAGTATTTAGGTCCTTGTTTATTGATGCTAGTGTGGCAATATTTGCCCACGTACTTTTAAATGGCTTTGTTTGGTAATGTATTATTAGAAGTCAGCCAAAGCGGATTGCTAATGCATATAACCTCAAATCAAAGGTTTTCAACAAAAAGTGTTTTAGGTCAACCTAACAACTTTTGCACTTTTATCCGTTATCCAATTTATAGGACTCATTTTGCCACTCATCTCTCCATTTTGCTTTTTTTGTTCGTTCAACTTTTAACCTTATGTTGCTAAGCCTTTTTATTATTAAACCTCATGTAAAAGTGTCATACAACGTGTTGTAAGGACCAAATACTACTTCATGTTCATTTACTTGGCACTATAATTATTTACTTGAGCATATAAACTTTAGTTTATTTGTAAGGATCAAATACTTCATGTTTATTTTTTATTTTTATATGATTGTCTAACTAATATACCGATATATGGAGTTTTTTTTACCAGAATAGTTTTGATGAGAAAATTGTTTATCAAATTGGTGTTCATGGAAAAGTATTTACTAAAATAGTGTTTTGTTTAAACCTTTTTATTTCTCGCTCCTAAGTCCTAACCTCATTAGATGAAAAATTTAGCATTTAAAAATGGTTATCTAAAATTAGTTGAAGAAAATGTTTATAAAAAAATCCATCCTTCATTTAATTTCTTTTGAAGTAAATGTTTTCTTTATGAAAGTTGTGTTAAGTGTTTTAAATTGTTTATGAATTCCTTTCAACTTATTTACATGCTTTCCTAAAAAAAGATTTTTAATTATTGAGATTCCTTTTAATTTCTTTAGAAATAAATTGTTATAAAAGATAAAATAAAAAAGAAAGTGATTAGCTTCAAAAATTTTGTCC
The DNA here is from genome assembly GCA_030867185.1 of Tagetes erecta. Taxonomy (NCBI): domain Eukaryota; kingdom Viridiplantae; phylum Streptophyta; class Magnoliopsida; order Asterales; family Asteraceae; genus Tagetes; species Tagetes erecta. Next base: position 7,699,060 of record CM061497.1, on the reverse strand, counting down.
GTTCTAAAGAAAAAGTTTGGCTTTTCTTTAACACCATGTAATTGTATCTCATTTGTTATTATGCTTGCGTAAACCAATAATGTTTTTAGTATATATATTTAAAAAAATAATCAACATGCATCGCTTATAACATATAAATATTTAAAAGCTTGTAAAGTTTGAAAAAAAATGTTGTTTACAAGCCAAGTAAAGTGGGCTAGTTCATCTTAATGTGATGAAATGTAAAGCTTACACTCGGCTCGACGCCAACTTGAGATGGAAAGTTTATTATTTTATTATTTTTAAATATTTATATATATAAATACATCTATTTTTCAAAAAAATCTTTTTTAAAGGAATCAAAAGAAACTGGTCTAACTAAAAATGTTTTAAAGAAATCTTAAAAAACCATTTACTGAAAAATAAACTAAAAGAACGGCATATTTAATAAAATTAAAAGAAAACATTAGATAATTTTTTGTTATCTTTTGATAAATCTTTTCTTTAATTTATTTTAGATAATCATTTTCAAATGCTAAGCTTTATCCAATGAGATTAAGAGGAAGAAACATTAAATTTCAAAAAACACCATTTTGGTAAATACTTTATCATGAACACTAATTTGGTAAATAAAATTTCCACCAACACCATTTTGGTAAAAAAAAACTCCCGATATATGTAGGTAGTTACAAGAAGTAGCGGTGGAACTACCGTGTCTGCAACTATAATGTTTGCTTCGATGGTACATGATCTTCCTTATTTTTATTTAGGTTAATGTTTGCATATAAGGGTTAATAATATGGGCATTAGGCAATGAGTCAAACCTAGTAACTTTTTGGTATGAACCAGGTTTAATAAAGTTGATTTAGAACGTCTTTTCTAAAACTTCTAGTTATGCTATTTTTAATATAACAATCGTTTTCATTTTGTTGTCATGTATATGTCATAAAAAAAATTTACAAAGATAAGCAAAAAACATATCTAATCATAACTAATTAGAACTTCGCTTGCTTCGGAATTGATTACAATAATTAGGCATGGTTTTGTTGAAATGAAGAACGAAATAAACAATTTTTTACAAATAAGGGCATTATTTTAAACCAATATAATCCAGCTTAAGTTTGATAAGCATGCATGATTTGGTTGAAACAAAGAACTAAATAAACAAAATTTTCATGAATAAGTGCACTATTTTAAACCAATCCAATTAATCCTAAATTTGTTACACGAGTGTGTTAGGGCTATGTTTGAGATGAGCTTGGATTTCTTAACCCATACCATACCATACCAACCCATACCCATTTGTAAAACGTATTCCATGCGGGTCCCATACGTGTCGAGTACCTGACTACTTATTAGTCACCTCTCATGTTCATGATTTTTCCTGTAAATTTTAAGGAAACATGTTTTTATTCCTAGTTGGTTTAAATATACTAATTGGATTTCCATCATGAGAAACCTGATATCATCTCATCCTAAAAACCAACTTAAAATATGAAATACTTGTAATTCTATGAGTTCCATATTTTCACTTTTATGAGTTCCAAAAACCAACTTGGAATATTAAATGTAATTTTAGGTGGTATAAAAATGCTCATTTGATTCCCCATTGATCTTCGCTTTACCAATTTGAGATCATCCATTAGAGATTCTTGCCTTGGTTTCTTGATTTACCAATGAAACATAGACATAACATGTTCCCCTAATAGAGATTGTTCTGTGTTTAATTTTTGCCAACATTCATTGAACTGAATCAATGTGGACATTGTTTCCGACAATGAATAGTGATTTTTGGAGACTGATCCTTCGCTTTGCTTACCAATTTGTTTGTAACCTAGCTATTTAACTTTAATTAGAAAACATTAATCCGAGTTGATCACTTTTGACGGGTTGATTGTTTCTCCATTGACTTACTTTTGAGAGGTCAATCTCTCTCCTAAGGATCAAGCTTAATCTCTTTGAGCTGATAACCTTAACAGTAAACACATTGCTTGGGTAAAGAATGCTACTTACGAAAGAAGATGTGGGCATAGTAAGGCGACTTCGGTCCTAAATTATCTTTGGGGCATGAGTAATGATAAGACTATAAATTATCTGTATTTAATTATTTATGGAATTAGTTTTTATAGTTATTAGATACTTTTTTTTGTTTTATAATGATCTAACTAGGGAATGCTTGGGAAACAAGATAACTTGGGGAGAAAAGGCAGTGACTAATCTATTTGAAAAACTAAATAGAATCAAATACATTAACTTCACAAGAGCCAAATAACTCTACCAAAAAACAGTGACTAATCTTAATGATTTCTTTGCAAGAACCAATTTTGCTACACTTTTAAAAAGATTTCTATGCCTTGGATCAGTAAATGGAATGATATAACTTGTAGCAAGACCCGAAACCGAACAACCTTCAATCTCATACATTACGCTTACCTGAACCACACAAATAAAGCATCAGTGTGAGCATAATATAACTTAATGCCATATTTAAGAATATAAATAAGAGTCAACTTAACACAGTACATTTAACACATTTAAATGAAAAAAATAATGAGACAATCATCAATGTTTTCGTAATTGCCTACGTAAGTTATGTGAACCCTTGACCGTGTGTGGATTTTATGATCTTTGTATCTTTAATTTTATATTAAAACATGGTCCGAAAACGCAGCCTCAACTAAGTCAATTCATCCTATTAGTTCATGTCCAAGAAAACTTTAACTACCATAACTCTTATCACAATTTAGTCTCTAAATTTGCTACAATAGAACATCAAAATAGCTGCAAGAATGCACTAAACTCCTGCACTTGTTTGACTTAAAAGTACATGTAACAATTTATGAGAATAGTACTTGACCTTGTATCAGTATCAAATGATTTAGTTTTAATCCATGACCTATCCAAAGTGCTTATATATACAACTTGACTAAGCTTCCTAATCATTAATTCTAGTGTCAACTTGTTTATTTTTGCTGGAACCATTCATGACCAAGTCTTACGTTTATGTGACCTGGTCTTACCTGGCCCAGTTCTACAATTTCACCTCCTTCAATCCAAATGACCAATATATTATGCTATAGATTATATGTGACAACTAATCAAGAATTTATTCCCATCTAACTATATCCGGAACTAATGCTTCTTAGGTAGCTATACGATAACACTATGTGAAAATAAACGAAAATGGATAAGAAAAAAGAACATACCTAATACCAAGCAAGATTGATAATGGATTTCTTCATCTGTCTTTATTTTTGTTGGATTTCTTCCTTCAACAGTGCCAACAACTTCATACACCAAACTTATAAGTTGATTTATATAAATTACTCCAGTTAAAGATACATGTTAGTAGTTTTTTTTCTGTTGGCACATGTACGTAGATGTCCATAATCAAACATTTTAAAGTAGTGAGGCTTGTGTTTCAGCAAAGAATTATAGTAGTAAGATGATCATAATTTGATGTAACATATACTTGATCATATCTGCTGCTGTAACGTATACATGATCATTAACATTCTCTTGTGCACAGATTTACACAACAGCAACATATACACAGCAACAACAGTATATAAACAGATTCATACATTCTTGTGTAGCAACAGTATTAATTTGTTTTATTTTTTATTTTTTTGTAGCCTTTATCAACATATACACAACAACAGGTTTAAGTCATGCTGATGTATATAAACAGGAGCAGCAGCAACAACTGTTTAACCAACCCCTTAACCCACCCACACATTCATACAACACAACACATTCACACACACACATTCAGTTTTAACACATTCACACACACACACTCACACTTGCCTTTTCTGCACCAAATTAGTCAATACGTATTTAACTCATCATGGGTTCACAAGATAGAGCACATTGTATAACATACCAACACACACAGGTTTGTTTCATAATCACCTGTTTTTTTTTTAAAAAAAATTAAGTTTTATGTGTGTTGCTGCTGTATATCATACCAACATACACACACACAGGTTTTTGCCGATGTATATCATACAATTGTGCAAATCTCACACTCATACAAACATACAAGATACAACACAAACAATATTTAGAACATTTGTATGTGCTGCTGTTTTTTAAACATCACTCACTAATACATTCATACACATTCAGTTTAAACACAACACAACACACATAGTTTATAAGCATACTAAGGTATCAAAGTCAAAGTTAGTAGATTGATTAATACATCAATCGTTCAATTATAAGCATGCTTATAATGCACTTAGACTAAATTGAGGCTTATCATCAAGCATATTTTACACACCCAAGCCACATACTATACATCCACCAGCATATATCAACAAATCAAACTCATATTATTTTGTGTTCCTGTAGATAAACATATTGTGTTCTTACTAATTTAATAAATATGAAAACACATTTTAATTCAAGGATCCGTTGAGCATATAAGGCTTATCATCAAACTCATATTATTTTTCAGTCATGTTCATATATATATATATATATATATATATATATATATATATATATATATATATATATATATATATATCTCATAATGTATATATATATATATTCACACATATACATATATATATACAAGTTTAAAATAATATCGTATAACTCATCCAATGCTCATGCCTAATCCTTCGCATTTCTCTGACAAGGTTTCTAAGTCAATCCATACGATAGTGAGGATTATCATGCTCGCACAAAGATAACTTGACAATTACGTTGATCAGGCGCTCTTGTCTCATTAACTTAGGCAAACAATCACTTATCTTACTTCTCAACTTTCCAATGGCTTTCCTATTTAAAGTAGTCCTTTCAGCCTATCAGGTTAAACCTTAACGATCTGCGTGACCCGTAATTCGCTAAAACCTTTGACTCTGATACCAACCTGTCGGACCCCGACTCCAGGGCCCGACACGTTGCATAATATCAGCCAATCAAATAAAATAATCATATTACAGTGGAAGTCTTTCGTAATAAAGACCACTAAATGTCAACCCAATTTGAACTTTTAAAAATGTCATTAAAGTAAACTACCTACACTCGCCGTGAGTGTGGTACAAAGACAACTATATAAGGACACTGCTCCCAGGTGTCCAAATCGGGTACTAGCTCCTATGATGAGAGCATCAACCATCTGATCCTAGCTAAGCATCTTCAACCTAGCTAACGCCCTTGGGAGTTCCCAATACCTGCATCACGAGCTTAAAGACGTCAACAACAACGTTGTTGGTGAGTCGTAACCAGTGACATAAGACATATAAAAACATTTAGACATCATTCATTCATATATGTGTGGTGATAAGTTATCTACAAGCCAACTCTTCTCCAACGCCATATCTAATGGTGAATCTCGTCAGAGTCTGTTAATGCATATGCCGCATACAGGGATAACCAAGGTACCCTCGTGACCCCTCTTGGTCACATTACGTTGCCTAGGCGTGTGGTACCTTTCCTGTTACGAGCAATTAGTCTACCTAATTGGATCCAACTAGACGCATATACATCCCGAGGCGGAGCCGGTAGTTCCTTAAACAACTACCTCTTAGCGCGAAGCCCTGCCCTAATGACTTGCCCAGTGGTATGTAGCTGCCATCCCTATCCAGGGATGACTCTTAACGCGAAGCTTATTACCGCGGACCAACAACACAACAACCAGACGAACCTGGAGTTGAGGTGCGTTGAATCACCAGGTAGCGATCTACTTATAACCACATACATATTCATAACATTTATAAAACATTTCATACAAGCTCGGATACAGCCCCGAAATCATAAAACATATAAAAGAGAGGCGGTTAGACTTACCTTAGTGTAGCCTAAGTATCACGATCTGGTGGCTAATCAAGGAAACCCTGTAAACATTCCATACTATCAGGATTCATTCCCCTAGGGATAATCCTATCGGTGTTTTCTCACCACACATATTTTATTAAAACATGACTCATTCCTAGCGTATTATCATAGTATAACTAAGAATGTTCTACATTAAAACCTTGCTTTCCCCATGGACTTAAGTCATAATAGTCTTAAGTAAATAAGGGATTTATATACTTTACCTAGGAATTCTGACAGCGCTTTGCTCTGTGTACCTCGGATCTATCTATCTTTCAGCAACTTGGCAACACTTCGCCTTGCCAGCTTATAGATCCAGCTCTTAACTCGAGGAATCCAGCACCGTTCACAATGACCAACATTGTAGTGGGTTCATCATCATCATTTTCAACCTAATCCTCATACATACGTGTGTACATGTATCATTAAATGTGCATATGGTAAATAACTCGAGGAACACTAAAACAAGTCTTACCTTATTAGTTGAGGGCTTCCGAGATGCTAATCATTAGCAATCTCGAGCTTTAATAACAGCTCCATAACAGCCCGCGTATTTCACCGCAGCTTTCCGGAGTATAACTTTTCATCTCACGCAACCGACATCAATCGAAAGGTCGATCATCCGGTTTATACTTCTCAGGTTGATTCGTATAAGCGGATTCCTTAAAAATCGACATACGCCAATAACCAATATACCATTGTGTTCATTTTTCCAAAACGAACATTTATTCGCCCTCAAGTTATCCATACATTTTCATCTTGACCAACATGCAACACAATCAATTTTCCTGTTTTCGACAAGAAAACTGTTACAAACTGATCAGGGCTAAATCCATACTTCCGGACTTCTGATCGTAATTTCCTTCGGTGGAAATGTTCACCTATGTCTCAGAAACCTACGGTACAAATTTCGTCACCAACCAACGGTCGGATCTCTGGGAAAGTGACGATCTTTGAGACTGCATTTCCAGTGACAGAAATCCGATCAGTCTCGGTTTTCAGCATAAAAATCATACCTCTTGGTAAGATCTTCGCAAACTGAACGGTAGATGCGAACATCTATTTGTTGGGAACAACATATCCAAATTTCACATTTATCCAACGGCTAGATCTTTCAGGATCCTTCCTAGAACACCGCTGCGTTTTCATGAACAAGACATGCATCTCATTACAACGGTTTTCCGACCTTTACACGACATTAACGAAAGATTCAGGTTAAATGGAGCTTACCATTGCCTCGGGACGTCGAGAATACGTTTCAGGGTGAAAACCACTTTTCCGGCCGTCACGAACCACCGCAGACCGCCGTCGGATCCCACCGAACCACCACCGGCCGCCGCTGGACCACCACCTCCTGCTGCCCTCTCTCTCCCTCCAGCTCATTTACACCTTTTGTGTGTGTTTGTGTTTGGGGAATGAGAGGATTATGAAGCATAAGCTTCATATATATCGTGGGTTTTGTGAGCCAGGTGCTCACTTCGCGTCATCCGGCACTGCGTACGAGCTCGATTCTTTTGCGTTTTCTAAACATCATTTCCTGAAAATAGTATCACTTAACTTAATAAATATTCTCGAAATATTTATTTCGTTAGATACTACGTATCCGGGGACAAACTGGCCCGTTACGCGTTTATGTCGCGTATTCCGTACGTTTAGCCATTTTAAACGTTAACGGGTATCTTACTTATTTGGTACGGAAACTCAACCCCATACCCTCAACTATTCATTGCGGGTATCTTACCCATTCGTTGCGGGTGTTTAATCCCGCAACTCATCCCCTAGCACGTTCCTCGTGCTATGCGGGTATCCTTACCCGCATTTCATTCGGGTTTTAAACCTGTTACCCATCCTAAACTAACGAGAAGGAAATGCTATTTACCTTGTCGACCACCGTTCTTCAGTCTCGTAGAACCTTGTCGACCACCACTCTTCAATCGGGCAGAACCTCGACGCCCGCTAAGCGATCTTCGCGCGACCGACACTCGAATGAGCGTTCCGACGCAGGGCACTGCACTTACCGCACGAACCCATAACAAAACTAGAGCTCTCTCTCTCAAATGTAGAGAGAGAAAGCATGGATGGGCAAGAATGAAGGGAGGGGTGCTCATCTATTTGTAGCCCGTAATCGCGTGCTACGCGTATCGCGTATCTCACACCCTCCACCCGGAGTGGTTTTGCAAAACTACGCGCTGACGTGGTTTACTCGCACCCGGGTTATTTCCTCTGACGCGATACGCGCAGACCGAGGCTATGCCTTGCGCGTATCGCCTAGTCTAGCATTTCATCATTTTATTTATTTATTTATTTTATAACCCGTTCTCTTAGGGGTCGGGTGTTACAAAACCAATCCCAACTTTTACTTGTCACACCCCCAAATCCACTAACGGAGTTTTACCGTTAGAGGCGTGACAAACCAGGATCAAGTTATTAACTACACCGAACGACTCTATATGAGTTTTGAAGACAAAATGTTTGCCCATTAAATGTGGTAATTTAAACATCAATCAGAGTAATTAGTTTTTCAGTTATGCAGAAGCATAATAATTAAGAAATTTAAGCAAACCCAAACCATGCAGAAACTAAATGCGCAAAAACACGCGCCCGACACAAGACACACAATTTAAATAGTTGTCAAATCCCAAAACAAAGTTTTTAATGCAAGAAGTGTTTTAATGAAGTGCGAGGACGCCATGCCATGCTATGCCCTACATGCAGTGTACCTCAGTGACCTGAAACAGTGAAAGACTAACAAGTGTTAACACGACGATTGGTGAGTTCACATAGAATGTATGAAATCAAGTAGTTCAGTTGCAAGCAGAAATATAAATTGTGTATGTCAGTGTAGGTAGCTAGTCTAAAGTACATGTCCTTAGAGTCGTATGTATCTGACCGAAGCTGACGTATGTACACATTAAGTGCATTTTCCTATTCGTACATCCCATCAGGATGCACATGTATGTATGTTAGGTCATTCAACACCCGTTCGACAAGTCCATCTATCGTGCTAGCGCGACTGGCCCGGGTGGGGTTTGTCAAACCCAGTAGTACTACTTAAAATTCCCCAGCTATTTCCCAAATACTAACGGTCAACTAGGTATCCATGAGGACTTTCATGAAGAGTAAAAGTAACTCTAATCCAGACATGCGACATACAAAATTTGTTCATGTTTCCTTCCCATAAAGGGTAAGAGCAGTAGAAAAAGGTTCAGTGAACTCACCTTAAGTTGCACAGCAAATCAGTTTAAAGCACACAATGTAATGAAGCAACCTAAATAATAGTAGGTCTATTAATGTGTGTTCATGTAGGGTCATCGAACCCTATGCATCCAAATAGTCATACAATTTGTGCGATATTGGAATAGTTTGGCTTTTTGGCCAAGTTTGACCAAGTTTGATTTTTTGACCAATTTTGACTTTTGTTAACCGTGTTGACCTGCGACCCGTTGGTGATTGATTAAGTGTAAGTATGTTACGTTTGATGTATTTGTTCATATTTCATTCAAATACCACGTCACACGCAAGTATTCAATAATTCACATCCTAGAGTTCCAAACATCCCTAAGCATGTCAACTATTACACAATAACCATAGCGTGCTACACAAGGCAATAACACATACTATCACTTTGCAATTTCCAATATAAAACATACTAGCATGCGTGGTGATTTCAAAGTACAATACGTAGTTCACATGTCTTGTTTCACCAACATTGCAACACTCTTACCATGGCATTACTAACTAACTAGCACACAACATTTAGATTCCAATCAACCAATTTCAAGCAATTGGACTACCAACAGCTAGCACTCTCAATTGTCATTTCATGATCAAGCTAGTTTACCATACATGCTTACAATCATTCATACACAACTAAATCATGTTTGTATGTCCAAAGCTACCAAACATGCACTCTAGTAAGTTTCCATGACAAAAAGTTTCCACATTTAGCAAGTCTTTCAAAACCAAGTCGGATTCGTACGTTCAAACAACCAAAATTCGCCTAATATACCATGTACACATACTAGTAAAATAATATAAAGCCTTAGATGTCCATAACATGAAGTTTCACACAAACTCTCGGGAAAAAGTTACTATTCTTAGTAATATAGCAAAACGTTCATGAAATTTCAACACCAAGTAATCAATCTTCATCAAATTTCATCATCTAACATATAATCTATCATGTTTTATCAAACTCAAGCATGCAACATCAAGTTTTACTAACTTCCTACCAAACCCTAGTTTCATAACAATACAATTATGTATTTATTTCATTTTCTAAGCATCAAAATAACAAATAACACATAACAAATAACCCATTTCCACAACACAATCATCAATTGGCCATTTTGGATGAACTAGGGTTTCCAATACTTGTAATTTACGAAATATACAATAACAATCAAGACAAATACTTACTAGTATTGCGTTTATCACTTCAATTAACACCCGAAAACACCTACAATCGAATCAAACTAGCAAAAATTGATCGTGTATGTGTGTGTATAACATGCGACGGCTAAGAAGAAAAGAAAAAAAAGGGTTATGGCCGAATTTTTATAAAATACTAGGTTTAGGATTTTAGTTGTTTTGTTAATTAATTAGATTAGGTTAAAATAGTGGGCCTTGGGCCATCCATGGGTTACATGGAAAATCCACGGGCTCCATTTTTGTTTCGGTTTGCAAACACAATGAAAAAATTATCAAACGTAACTTTTTGTTTCATAGAATTTATCGAATTTCGTAAATGGTTAAAACCGGTAAAATACACAATTAATCGGAATTTCAACAATTAAGCACACCCGTTATTTACGATGTATATTTATTGAATTTGTATTCATTTAATTTCTCCAACGCTCGGGTATTAACTCTTGTGGTCGTTTCGTGTGCACGTTTGTGTAACAGTTCGTACATTTAATCGTCAAATTAAATGAAAAGTATAATTGCGTTAACGTGACTAACATAGTTTAACTAACGAGGTTAACCTGAATTTGTCGGGTGTCACATCATCCCTTTGTTGAACGAATTTTCGTCCCGAAAATTGGATATGGTCGTTAAAATGGGTCTGAAAATGAAAGAATTTAGAGTTTAGAATTTCAACTTGTCACATCATCCCCCTGTTGGGAGAAATTTCGTCCCGAAATTTTAAATAATACCTCGAGTGATAGGAAAAGTTTATTCAAATAGATGCGGGTACTTGTGTTTCATTTGGTCTTCTCGTTCCCAAGTGAAATCTGGCCCACGCTTGGAATTCCATTTTACCTTAACGATCGGAATTTTACTGTGTTTCAAAGTTTTGACCTCTCTGTCCATAATTTCGATTGGTTCCTCAATAAATTGTAACTTGTCATCGATTTCTAGTTCCTCCAAGGGTACAATGAGTGTTTCATTAGATAGACACTTTTTGAGATTCGAGACATGGAAAACGTTATGCCCATTTTTAAGTGACTCGGGAACGTCCAGCTCATAAGCTACCAGCCCGATTCGTTTAGTAATCTCGAATGGCCCGACATAGCGAGGGTTTAGTTTTCCCCGCATTCCAAAACGGACCACACCCTTCCAGGGTGAGACTTTGAGTAACACTCTATCACCAACAATGAATTCTACCGCCTGTCTGTGCAAATCTGTATAACTTTTCTGCCTATCACGAGCAGCTGCCATGCGATTTCGTATATGCACAATTTTCTCACTAGTTGCGCACGAGATCAGGCCCAAATAACTGGCTATCGCCAACTTCGGCCTAACAGATCGGACATCAACATTTTCGCCCATACAAGGCTTCAAATGGCACTGCTTTGATGCTAGTGTGATAACTATTATTGTATGTGAACTCCACCAATGGTAAATGATTCTCCCAACTACCACCAAAATCTATCACAAAGCTCTTAGCATGTCCTCGAGAGTTTGAATTGGACGCTCGCTTTGACAGTCTGTTTGGGGATGGTAAGCCGTACTCAGATCAAGACGTGTACCGAAAGCCTTTTGCAAAGACCCCCAAAATTTAGATGTGAATTGAGCCCCACGGTCGGAAATATTAAACACTGGCACCCCGTGCCTAGCAACAATTTCTTTGATATAGATTCGAGCAAGTTTTTCCATTCGAGCAAGGAAGGAAATGAGTAGATTTCGTTAAGCGGTCAACGATTACCCAAATGGCATCGCAACCTGAAGGTGTTCGAGGTAATTTAGTTACAAAGTCCATGGAAATTTGTTCCCATTTCCACACATGAATTTCGGGTTGTTGAAGCATACCCTTTGGTTTCTGGTATTCCACCTTAACCTTAGAGCACGTAAAACACTTGCTCACGTATGTGGCTATGTCGGCCTTCATATTCGAACACCAGTACAATTGTTTAAGATCATGATACATCTTGTCAGAACCAGGATGTACAGAATAGCGAGATTTATGAGCTTCATCCATGATGAGTTCCCTCAGGCCACCAAATAAAGGAATCCACATCCGATTTTCCATACACCGTATGCCATCAGGCTTCGTTTCAAATGGTTTTTCCATCCCTCGAAGAGACTTAGATTTTAGATGTTCTTCCTTGATTGCCTCAAGTTAGGCATCACGAATTTGATCAGGTAGATTAGCTTGAATTGTGAGCTGAATAGCTCGGACCCGTCGAGGTTTCACGGTTTCTTTACGACTGAGGGCGTCAGCTACCACATTAGCCTTGCCCGGATGATATTTTATGGCACAGTCATAGTCATTCAGGAGTTCGACCCATCGGCGTTGACGCATGTTCAACTCCTTCTGGTCAAGATGTGTTGCAAACTTTTATGATCAGTGTATATCGTACACTTTGTATCATGCAGATAGTGCCTCCAAATTTTTAGAGCAAAAATCACAGCTCCTAACTCAAGGTCGTGATTTGAATAGTTTTTCTCATGAATTTTGAATTGGCGCGAGGCATACGCGATGACCTTCCCACGTTGCATTAGAACGCAACCAAGGCCTTGAACTGAGGCGTCACAGTACACCACAAAGTCTTCTGTCCCTTCAGGTAGAGACAGAATAGGTGCACTGAAGAGTTTTTGTTTAAGCAACTGGAATGCGGCTTCTTGCTGGTCACCCCACTAATACACCGTACCCTTGTGGGTTAGTGCAGTCAGGGGTTGTGCGATTTTTGAGAACCCTTCGATGAAACTACGATAATAACCCGCAAGACCAAGGAATTGACGAATTTCCGTAGGAGTTTTCGGAGTTGGCCAATTTTTAATTGACTCGATTTTTGAAGGATCGACCATGATACCACTTTCGTTAATTAGGTTACCAAGAAATTGTACTTACCGAATCCAGAAGTCACATTTAGAAAATTTTGCGTAAAGTTGTTCCTTTTTCAGGAGTTCAAGAATCAATCGCAAGTGTTCCGCGTGGTCCACCTTGCTCCTAGAGTATATTAAAATGTTATCAATATAAACAATTACAAATTGATCAAGATATGGTTTACAGACACGATTCATGAGATCCATGAAGACTACTGGTGCATTCGTCAAGCCAAAATGGCATGACGACAAATTCATAGTGACCGTATCGGGTTCGGAAAGCTGTTTTTGTGATGTCCTCCTCGCGGACTCTCAACTGGTGATAGCCCGATCGGAGATCAATTTTGGAATAAAAACTTGACCCTTTCAACTAGTCAAACAGGTCGTCAATACGAGGTAGAGGATATCGATTTTTAACGGTAACTTTGTTCAGTTCCCGGTAATCGATGCACATGCAGAAAGTCTCATCCTTCTTTTTGACAAAAAGCACAGGAGCTCCCCACGGAGATGACCTGGGTCTAATGAAACCCTTCTCAAGCAACTCTTCAAGCTTCTTAGACAATTCTTGCAACTCAGCCAGAGCGAGACGGTACGGAGCTTTGGCGATCGGTGCCGCTCCCGGAGTTAATTCAATTTGGAACTCAACTTGACGTTGAGGAGGTAAACCAGGTAAATCTTCTGGGAAAACGTCCGGATAATCGCAAACGACAGGGATTTCATCCAACCTTTTCGGTTCAAATGGAATTTCGGTAATATGAGCCAAGATCGCAAAATGACTCTTACGTAGACACTTTTGGGCTTACATGAGAGAAATGATGCCAACCACGACGCCACTTTTCTCACCCTGAACGAACAGAGTCTCTCCACTAGAGAGAGGGATTCGAACGATTTTCTCGCTACATATGATCTCTGCTTGGTTCTTGGACAACATCGAAACTAGCAAGTGAAATTGGCATAAGATCAATATCTAGCAGGTAACCAGACAGTCCTAGTTTACAACGTTGCAGAACATGAGTGACATCGATTTTCATCCATTTGCTATTTCAATAGTATAATTTTTATCGAGTTGTAACGGTTCAATCCCTAAGAGTTTACTAAATTCATGGGAGACGAAGCTTTTATCAGCTCCAGAATCAAAAAGAATGTTAGCAAAGCAGTTATTGATAGGAAATTTTCCAGAAATAACGTTTAGATCATTAATAGCTTGACCTTTTCCGAGTGTGAAAGTACGACCCTTTGCCCCTGCACCATTACCCTCAGCCTTATCCTTGCCCCCACCATTTCCACCCGTTTTCAGTTTTGGACATTCAGTCCTGTAATGCGCCTTCTGCACGCATTCAAAACAAGTAATCACATTACCATTACTCTTTGAGGCTCCCCCAGCCATCAATTCCTCCCTGCAAGCCTTTGCCTCATGACCAGGCTTCCCACAACACAGACATGAATTCCTGTTACAAACCCCGTTATGATGCCGATTACACTTATCACACTTAGGAAAGTCCCCCTGATAACCTCCCTTACTCGGACTCGCAGTTGAAGAGGAGGACTGATAATTCCTTGTCTTATCAAACTTCTTATTTTGTTGGTACGGTGAGTAACTGGAGTTCGTTGCCGATTTGTTATTATTATTGTCGTTCCACTTTCTCTTACCATCCGACCCAATTGTGGTGGACCCCTTCTTCTTAGGCAATGGTCCATGTTCAATGGCCTGTTCCACCAATCGATGTGTGAGTCGAATAGCATCTTGAATACTTTCGGGTCTAGATGAGGTAACCAATCCCTGAATTTGTGGTGGTAAACCCAAGATGTACAGTTCAATCCTCTTGTAATCCTGGTCCACCATATTAGGACACCATATTAGGACACAAAGTAGCAAGTTCATGAGACCTGGTGGTATAGGCCTCCACCTCTGACCCTTCCATTTTCAAATGGTAAAATTCTGTCTCGAGCTTCTGGATTTCATCCCGATGACGGTAATCACGCTTAATCAACTGCTTAAATTGTTCCCATGTTAAGGCGTTAGCTGCCTCCAACCCCATATGCTGTGTTTTCGGGTTCCACCAGGTTAAAGCGGGCCCACTAAGGGTCCTGGTGGCAAAATTCACATTATTCTCAGGAGCACAACCACTCCTAGCAAAAACTTCTTCAACCGTCTCGATCCATCGAATCAATCCCACCACCCCTTCAGTCCCATTGAAGTGGTGAGTTTGCAATCCAAAAATGTTTTGAAAGTACAGACTGGTGGTGCTGGAACAAAAGAATTTTGAAACCCGAATTAGAACACCCAAAGTCAAATGATAGGTTAAAATGGATACAATGATATTAAAAAAAATTTCCAGGTGCTAGTTGGGCCTGGGCTTGGGCCTGGTCTTGAGCCTGGGCCTGGTTGGCCATTGCCGCGACCACGTGTTGTTGGATCAAAGCTGCCAGCTCAGCAGGTGTCATATTGATATTCCCAGCCATTCTTCAAATTCACAAGATACAACAATGAATAAGTACCCAATAAGTTACTATCATTCATGTATTAATAAACAAAGAAATTAACACAACCAAACATCCAAATTCAAATAACAACACTTGATAAATAATTTGCAATTTCTCACAAAGTACTATTCAAACATCATAATCCAAAATTTTCAGTTTTTGTGGGAAACAACCCTTCCCACTAAGTCATGAGATAATGAAAGTAACCAAGACAAAAGTAGATAGATATAAAATCTAAGATGAGATCACAGAGCCTGCATCGTCATCACTATCAGTACCGGGGTCCTCCACCGGACCCTCCTCCGGTGGTTTCGCCGCCTGCGCGATCTGCGCGTCCAGATGCGCCACGATGTTCAAAAGAGCGTGCCGATCCTCCGCGCCTCTTGCTTCCAGGGTCGCGATCCTCTCCATCGATTGTTGCTAAGCTTGCATTGATTACTGCAGCTCCTCCCTTAACACCTACATCTCACGTCGAGTAGAACACAGAGTTGCCGCGAGGGCGGCTATTGCTCTTTCGTTGGAGGAATCAAGAGTGGGAAGTTTAGAAGTGGGATAATAGTTTGGATACGGCACACGAGGGGGCGTTTGAGGGACGCTCTCCTCCTGCCTTAGGCTGGCTATATACGCCGGATAATAGTTCCAGTCAAAAGAGGTATGGAGAATGGCAAAAGGTTGATCCCAATTGACCTCTTCAGTCGGGATGCGGGGCCATTCACGGTTAGGGGATGGAAGTGAGTCAGGTAATGGTCTCTTACGTGATGAACTAGAGGGTGTTTTCCCCATCTTGTTGCATTCAAAACACTGACGCTCTTCAGGATGGGGTGGTTTTGGTTTTGCAACAACATTGTTATTGTTGGTGGCACAATTGGCAGCAACATTAACTTTATTCTTGCCTTTGCTGTTATAACCCCTTTTCTTGGGGTTTGGCTTCTTAACACCACCAGATTTAACCATGAGTACTTAGTTTTGTTTTAAAATATTCATCTCGGCTATTTTAAGCATATCATGTAGCTCAGTAATTGGCTTTACCCATGCATTCATATTGTAGTCCACTATGAACTGGTCATATGAGCTAGGGAGGGAGTTCAAGATGAAGTCGCCTACTAATGCATCCTGCATGGGGATACCAAGATTACCCAGTTGGTCAATGTGGTTTTTCATCTTAGCTTTCTTGTCGAGGCTGTTTCTAAAACATTTCTTTAAGTTGCTCAACCATGTCATAAGCAGACATGTCTGCCATCTTCTTTTGGAGATCAGGAGACATGGTGGCTCGCATAAGGCAGGCTACCTTAATGGCTTCCTGGTTATGCTTATCCCATGCCTGGTGTGCAGCGATGGTAGTACCATCAGGCTAGGCAGGGACTGGGCTATCTAGGACATAGAACCTTTTCTCAGACTTGAGAACTATTCTCAAGTTGCGGTGCCATTCGATGAAGTTGGTGTTATCAAGTTTTTCTTTCTCAAGTATGTAGAGTGATTGTTTTCAGAAGACATATGACAAATAAGCAAAATAATATAGTTTGTATTATCGATGTTTTATTCCTTATTTAATTAATGACCCATTATCAGTAATAAGAATAAGGAATGAGAGCTGGGGTATACAACATTAGCAAGTGGGTAGGTAGACTGACAACGATTGTCAATTGTGAAAAATGCACAACTCTCCAATATGAGGCCGCTATGACAACCTTTGTCAATGCATTGATACATTTAGCCTCATCTATGCTCACTTTTACTCTTCAGACATCTGGGGCATGTAGCAAGAGAGGAAAAGTAATAGTCGTCCTAAAACTAGGTACATGTGGAAGGGTTCAGATGTGTCAACGAAACCCTTGCACCTTAGAAGGATAGAACTACACATCAAATGCGATGATGTGGCTCCAAACATTGATGTTTCGCTTGACGCTCCAAGTGTTCCTTATAATAGGATAGCATAGACTATTGATTTTAAATATCGGTTTCAATTTTAGTAATTACCGAATAGGGTCGAGGTCCAGTTTTACTAAAACAATTCATGACAATTAGATGAACCCTTTGATCTCTCAGGACACTTAGTCTAAATAAACTATTATAACTATGATAGTTCGAGATGAACCGAGCTTGGATCTAGATCTGAGATTGTTTGGGGATGTTGTTTGCGATCGGTGATGCGGAAACTCACTGATCACGTATTGATGTTTAAATGCTCATAAATATCAATGCAAAGTATGATGAAGATGATGATAATATGAATATGTGAATTGTATTAGATCTTTAGAAAGGTTGCAAGGGATGTGGAATGAAACGCAGGCAACTAATTACAAATGACCTAGGTGATGGTATTTATAGTCCATACCATTCACCTTACATTTCAACCTAAACACGTGCAATTAAGCACAAACGCGCATTTAAGCACAAAACGATTACACATATATTCTAACGTCAAATACAATTAATGAACGTCTTCACCCGTGCTTGCTCGTGATGATACTCGATATCTTCACTCGCTTATATTTGGAAAGTGACATCTTCAAATAGACCCAACAGTACTCCCCCTAAGATGACACTTTACAAATCCGACATATCAGCTTAAATCTTCATGTGGCGAGTATAGAGAGCAACTTAAAGTTTTGGTATGCATTATCTTCAAGAGGACCTAACAGTACTCCCCCTAAGATGATGCTGTCAAAACTCTGTCTTTAAACAAGTAATCTGCATCCTTCTCTCCCTTTTGAGTAACATCAGAGGCTATGGAAAGAAATAAGGAGAGAATAGATTCCGGTGAATCTATATATCAGCAACGGTATATTCTTCAACGGTTGAAGAAGAATGAGAAGACTTCTTTGACTTAGAATACTCCCCCTTAACTTTTGCTTTAAAGGTTAACGGGATCTGTGTATGAGATATTAAGAGGAGGATTCTTAACACTCACCAATCTGACTTGGAGACCTTTGTACTAGAATCAGGCTTGACCAGGAACATCTTCAAGTCGCGTGGAAGCTTGTTCTGCAATGGAAATTGTTCCTGCAACTCAAAGAAAAACATTAAAACTCAGGTAATAATGTGCATTTATCATCAATGTAAAGATTAAGTTCTCAATCGGATGAGATATTGCTCGATGAACAACTCCTACATCAATAACATAAGTTAAACTGCCAATACAAAAGAAAAAGATTAAAATGACAATATTTTTTGAGTTTTTGAATTTTTCCATGTTTTTGATATTTTTGGAATTTTCTCTTTATATATATGAACCTTTAACCTGCAATGAGATCATACCAGCAATCTATCCAACACATGTTTTGCAGTTCTTGAGAATAGACATTTGAATTGTGAAGTAATTGAGTGATGAATTGTTGAACAAATCAATTAGCTCGAATTAACACACTTACTTTTTCTATTCTTGATGATCAATTAGGTTGATTAAGAATAAGTTTTGAGTGACCCATACCTTGCACATTAGAAAGTTATACACGTCATCTAAATATCCTGAGAACACCTCAACACGCCAGGTCACTTACAATCATACTCAGTGTGGAATAAGGTTCTTATCTATTTGGATTTGGTCCACTTTGGGACTTCTTTTGGAATTCCTTTTTGGAATTATCTTTTGTTTGCGTTCCCTTTGGGAATCTTCTGAATTCCTTTTTGGAATTTGATTCGTAATGGTCCAACTTTGGGACTCTTTTTTTGTTCCACTTTGGGAATCTTTTGTTGCACCTTGAAGCTCGAAAGAGAGTTCATGTAAGACTTCAGGTCTGTTGATACCACAACAAAGAAGCTCACAGATGCGGTTCATCACACTGAATAGATTGCATCATTACCCGATGTATATCGGTTGCGTCATAAGATATCTATTTGATTTGTATATACGTTTCACACACACTAAGATGTTTCAACCACAAAACTCATTAGAATTTAGTTAAATCATCATAGAAATGTACTTGTTCAGTATACTTGTTTGAGCTGTCTCGCACATCAATTTTCACGCTTCAGTCTTTATTGTTTAAAATTATGCATTGAATAACTCTAGTGTACTATCATTTCTCATGTACGTGCAAGTAGATTGAACATATTTTTGGATTTTTATGGTTTTATCATTTTTTTTAATAATGATTTCTCCCCCTAAACTTTTAAATTTGTAGGAAAATTGAAAGTTTAATGAAAAGAAATTGGCAGATATGTTATCAACATATGAAGAGTGCATGCAATATACTTAATCTAAACAGATGAAATGAAACATCGGTTGTTTCATGCACTGCCATCATTGTTTGATTTTTGTTTCAAAAATGTTTTTTAAAAATTCCAGCAATGATTTCCTTTTCTTTCCAACTCCATTTGATGTCAGTTGCATCGAAAGCATCATGAACAAGATTCGGTATCTTGTCATGATAAGGGATCAGCCACGGTCTTCTTTTCTTTGTTTGACCGGCCTCCATAACTATCCCTAACACACTAACAAATTAGTTAGAGGTAATGACCCAAACCATTTCGGTTTTGGGTCGTCCAAATTCATCAACATAAGTGATATTCTCATCAGTGCAAGGAATACCTTCAGGTGGTGGTTTTGATGATACAATGTAATTTGTACCTTCATCTTCTTTCATGAATTGTTTATCAAAAGAGTAATTATAGTCATTTTCAAACAGATTATGAATTTCTTTTAAAAACAGGTTTTGTTGACTATATTTCTTATTCAAAGATTAATTCACTGTTGGAATCATTTTATCATTTAAATCATGATTTTCCTTTTTGTTTTTGACAAACTTTGGTGTCCATGAATCATTGACATGTTGATTTTCATCAAAAGAATGCCTATGATGAGATCTTTTAAAGTTAGAAAAATACCTGGAAGAGTATGCACATGATGAACTTCTTTGGACTGACCTTCTTGGCTTGTAGTAGCACTTAGATGTGTTGTGATTTACCATGTCACAAAAGGAACAATACTTGTTGTAGTAACATTCCATTGTGTTATGGTTGTACATCTGACAGTTGGTGCAGTACTTGTTGTAGCAGCATTCCGTTGTCGTGTGATGGTACATCTCACATATCTCGCAGTACTTCTGATGAGCCTTGAAAGGAGAATCATTCTTTTCTTTGGAGATGATTTTGCAGTTGAAGTTCTTTGTTTCTGAGAAGCTTTGCCATTTGAGTCTTGTTGGTTTTGAGGAGCTTTGACCTCTGAATCTTGTTGAAGCTTGATTGAAGAAGCTGGAGTCTTGAACATTTTTGCTTTTAAACCATATGGAAAGACACCTTGACTGTAGATACAATCTGAAATATGATGAGTTTCAGAGTCACAGATTAAACTAGACGTCACTATTTGAATCACTCGGGGATTCAGAATCTTGAGACTTTTGAGTTGAAGGAGTCTGTGGTGTAGAACCAGATGAAGCGGCCTTTGTCTTGTTCTTCTTGGCTTTGCTTTTCTTTCTTCTAACCTTCTTCTTCTTTTTCTTTGACTGAACCTCTTGTGTCTTTTCTTCTTGAGAAGATAGTGATCCAACAATTCCGATTGGCACTAATCTCTCATCTTTTTCTTGTTCGGAAGACTTTGCTTGTTCAACTTCTTCTTTGATTTTCACAAGATCAGATTGTGATCTGTTCAGTTTGTCAGTAAGCTCCATGAGTTGAACATTCAGATTATGCTTTTCGGTAAGCATTGAATCAACATTCTGTGTGAGAGATTTGAATCTTTCTTCACACAGTTTGTGATCTTCTTGAAGACTTGTGAATTTCTCTTGTACTTCTTGAAGTTTGGTTTTCAGAACGTTGTTCTCTAAATTGAACATCTTAGACAGTTTCTTCAACTTTTCAATTTCTTCTTGAAAATCGTTGATCACTCTTGAAAGATGTTCATTCGATTTTTCAGCTTCATTCTTGACATTTGTAACTTCTCGTTCACTTTTCTTAAGTGACGCTTGAAGAGATGTGATTCTGTGATCCGATGCCTTGTGTTTTTCTTGCAGATTCTTGTGCCTTTTCTCTTCATCCTTGAATTTATCCCAAATCCTGAAAGAATATGTTCTGTAGTGTTCACATTGTTGAAAACATTCTTTGGTGCACATCTTTTCTCTTACATCAATTGGCATTTCAACAAATGAACTCTGAACATCTTTCTCGGATTCCTTTTCAGACATCAATCTTTTTATTTCTGAATTCAATTGAGCAATTGTCTCATCTTGCTTTGCAATGGTTTCTGACAAGTTGCTAATTTCTTTATCTTTCTTTTCAATCTCTTGAATGGAAACAACATCATTGTTTTCACTCCATCATATTCTTCTTCTTCTTCCTGATTGTCATGAGAATTTGTTTGACTCACAAGAGCGAGTTTTGAATGTTCATGAAAGTCTCTTCTCTTTTGAGCAGAATCTTTGGCTACTTGAAGATATGTTGTTTCAAACATGTGATTGAATTCTGTAATAAATTCATTGATATCTTCTCTTTTATTTTCTTCTCGGATCACGGGTAACATGCTCGTTGACATTTTTTTAGAAGGGTCACGGTTTGGACGGGTCAAAGTTGGGACGGGTCACTGTTTGGACAGGTCAAAGTTGGGAGGTGTCACAAAATTAGGACGGCTGAACAGTTGAGACTGGTTAGAACAATTAAGTCGTGTCAAACACTGTTGTGTAGTGTCAACACTATTAAGTCGTGTCAAGCACAATTTGGAAGTGTTAGACATTGTTTGGACGTGTCAACACACTGTTTGGACGTGTCAACTTTGATGAACCGACTGAGATGAGTCTAAAACACTATTTAGTCGTGTCAAGCACAAGCTGAGTCATGTCAAAGACTATTTGGTCGTGTGAGACACTATTGAGACGTGTCAACACATTTCAGATGGGTCAACTTAGTTGTTTCAGCACTTAGGAAAATTTCCTTCAATCAAACACTCAATTCTTCAATTCTTCTTCAGATTATGATACGTTTCTAGGCAAATATCAATCAAATCTTCATATCAAATTGACTTTTCAAAGTCAAAATTTTGATGAACACAAAATAAATTCTTCAATTTTTGTTGTTTTTGTTCAATTCAACACTTGTATTAGCTTAAAAATGATGTTTCTAACAATCCTTCAAAGTATTACACCTTGAAACAAGCTAAATCTCATTCGGATCCGGATTTTTTATGAAGAACACAACAAGTGGGTTTTGACAAAAATGACAAAATATGGATTGGAATCAACAAATCTGAATGGTTTGATCACAAACGAAGCTTAGGATTATGATTTCTAACATATCTCAATCATCAGTTTCTCAAAACATCAACAAAATTTTGGATCTCAATTTTGAGCAGTGAATATGACGAATATGAACAATTTCTTCAAAAAACACAGTCAAATCTTCACCAATTGATCTCAAACTTTGTAGTTCTTTACACAAACATGAATCAAAGCTAATGGTAGCTAAAATTCCATCAGTAACAACAACAATCAAAGATCACCCAACAGCTCTGATACCAATTGATAGTTCGAGATGAACCAAGCTTGGATCTAGATCTGAGATTGTTTGGGGATGTTGTTTGTGATCAGTGATGCGGAAACTCACTGATCATGTATTGATGTTTGAATGCTCATGAAGATCAATGCAAAGTATGATGAAGATGATGATAATATGAATAGGTGAATTGTATTAGATCTTTAGAAAGGTTGCAAGAGATATAGAATGAAATGCAGGCAACTAATTACAAATGACCTAGGTGATGGTATTCATAGTCCATACCATTCACCTTACATTTCAACCTAAACACGTGCAATTAAGCACAAACGCGCATTTAAGCACAAAACGATTACACATATATTCTAACGTCAAATACAATTAATGAACGTCTTCACCCGTGCTTGCTCGTGATGATGCTTGATATCTTCACTCGCTTATATTTGGAAAATGACATCTTCAAATAGACCCAACAAACTAAGTCTTGTCGCGACATAAATAACTGATTAAAAGTTAATAGTTAAAACCATTAAGTTACGAATTTTAGAAAGTTAAAATTAGTATAAGTTTCCAAAACTTACTGGTTATTAATTATAAAACAAACTAGTCATTTTATAAAAATTTTCAGAAGTTGTAAAAAAATATGTTTAGAACTTGCTTTTATCTGATTGTGAAATTATTTTAAAACTCTTTTAAAAAATGGTTTGGTATTAGGTTGGTATGTTACAACACTTATAAAATAAAGCAACCACAATAGCAAAAACAAATAATTATGTAAATCTTTATGGCCAAAAAGTTGTTTGGTCTTGCCAGAGCCTTTTAGCAAGACTAAACTAGGTCACGGGGTCACAACACATAAACAACCACAATGATGGACTTGAGTACATCTTGTTATCTTGAGCAACTCACATTAACTCCTAGATCCGTGTTGTCTTCAGTCTTGTCTCCGGGTCTTTAATGTTACAATTTTACAAAAATATATAAAATAAAAGAACTCTAATCTATTACAACTTTGAACCATCAAAGTGGCCAAAACCATAAAACCAAAAACTGAATCAAAGTACAACACAATCACAAGGTCTGACCAGATTTACATATTTATATTAATCACAATAATTAATCGGGCAAACTATTGGTCAAGAATAATAAAATTGTTGACCACAATATTGTTGCCCTAATGTACTACATAGATCAGAAACTTCAAAATATTGAACTTTGTGATCTATAACCGGTTATAAGGAGACCGGTACCAATTTGCATGTTGTAAGCAAGGCTCTGATACCACTGTTGGGTTTCAGTGGTATCTTCAGATTTTAATTATATCAAAACGGGTTTGACAATAGTAATAATTAAACCGGTAATTATTAACGCAACGGAAACTTAACATTAAAACCTATACCAAAAGTGAAAACGACAGGATCCAGTTACAGACATGCAAATACGGTTAATAATAATTAATCTACGGATGAGATCAATTATACCTTTGGTTAATAAATAACCGTTTGAGACACCAAGGTTCAACGAACGAATGCTAGAAAAGAATACGAGCAGAACGGTGACGTAAAGATACCCACGACCAAGGAAGGATTCAATATATTAACTCTTGCTTGCTTGGTTCTGAAATTAATTCATTTAGATTCACTAAGAGTGAATTGTGAATTGTTGATGTGTGCGGCAAGAAGAAAAGAAAAACATTTGTGTTCTTTTCTTTTGTATTCATGTGTCGGCAATTATTAAAACGGGTGAAGGGATTTCACCCTAATGATCCCTTTTAATACAAAGTAATCTTATTAGCAAGCTTTAAGTCTGATTAGATTAGTTTGAGCCCAACACAATTATAAACTCGTTACTCATTTAATTAAGTTAAATGAATAAATATAATTTATAAATGGTATAAATTATAATTCGTCTTTCGTTTGCGATTACCAATTAAACGAGTTAAGTGGATTTAATGTTCGTTGCCCTTGGTGTAACTCTTACGGGTCATTACTCGGTTAACGTTAATTTATCGGGTCCGAACATATTAAATCCAACATTTTCTACCAATAACATTTTTCTACCAATAACTTAAGATCCGAAAACCGAAGAATAACTTCAATAACCTTCCCATAGATCGGTTACAAGTCTACTTCCAAAGCACCTAATCATGGGAAAGCTAAGAACAAGACCCCTTCACATATGTCATGTGGTATTTGATAACATGAATATGTTCTTGTAGGAAGTGTCTTACATTGATGCTTCGTGATTATCCAAGTTTGTAAGGGCTTAGGTATCATGTTCTAACAAATGTCCTTTACATTCATGAACAACCTAAAGGCAAATGTCAACAACTACTTGCAAGTTGATAGTAGTTGTTCTAAGCACTTGACAATCGACATTACCAAATATGTGATTGATGCAGTCTAAATTATATATATTTTTATAAAGATATTGCTATACTTTTTGTCACTTAAGTATAATTCTACTCCGAAGTAGTTCATATTTAAACTTTTGAAATTTTAAAAGACGATAGGCGAAACTAATGCTACGTCTCGAATAAACTTGAGACGAACAATGATTCTCTTTAACCAAAATATATTAAACAAATTGAAATATACAATGTTTACTTAAATGATTCATTAAATGAAATCTATGTGTTAAAATATCATTGCAGTACATTCACGTGAACATATAACTTGAATAAATTGTTTGCAAGAGTTAATTGTTAATATGCTCATATATTAATTTGTTTTGCGCAGGAAAGCATGTTATTAGAATACTCAAAATAGTGGACTTTAAATTAAAGCAAACGTGCTAAGCTGAGAGGCCCATTACTTGAACTTAAAAAAACCACTAGGGGCATATGCAGAGCTTACGAGATATTAAGAAGTTTTTTTTACATACGTGAAGTTTTGGTGACTGTAGAAGAACGCATATGCACAGAAGAAGAAAAAAAGGAAAGAGGCATTGACGGCAGGAAGATTCCACAACTAGCGTTCAGTTATCGTGTACTCATGTTAACAGGCTCGGTTTGCAACCTATCTTTTGTTTTCTTTTTATTTTAAAGATGTTGAAACCTGAGTTTGTTACATTCTTGACTATGTTTTGTTAAACTCTATATACCGCCTAGCTTGGCTAGTGATAAACCTTTTATTGATGTTTGATTTTATATGGCTGATAAAAATTGGTTGACTTGCAATCCGAGAAAGAAATTGATCTCTCCATCGAACTCATCTGAAATCTTGATTTCATAATTTCTTCAAACTCATTGCACATGGACGGACTTGTTGATCCAAAGATGATATCATCCACATACGCTTGAACACATAGAAGATCTTCATTTTCCCGCTTTATGAATAAAGTAGGATCAATCTGACCTCCTGTAAATCCATGTTCGAGTAAATGTTTAGATAACGTCTCGTACCAAATTCTTGGAGCTTGATGTAGACCATATAAAGCTTTGCTCAATTTATATACGCGATGTGGATACTCAGGATCCTCAAAACCTGGAGGTTGTCTGACGTACACATCATCGGTAATAGGTCCATACAGAAAAGCGCCTTTTACATCCATTTGAAACACTTTGAACTTCATGAAAGATGCATATGCTAGAAAAACGCGAATAGCTTCAAGTCGAGCGACTGGAGCAAATACTTCTTCATAGTCAATACCTTCTTCTTGAGTGTAACCTTGTGCAATAAGTCTGCCTTTATTTCTGACCACAATGCCACGTTCATCTAGCTTGTTCTTGTACAACCATCTTGTACCAATGGCATTTTCTCCTTCAGGTAAGTCCACTAATTTCCAAACTTCTTGTTTGCGAAATTGAAGTAACTCCTCTTGCATGGCTTCAATCCAACTGTTATCTTGTAACTCTTCTGAAATGTTCTTTGGTACCACTTGAGAAAGAAAACATGAATAAAGACAAATGTTTGCATGCTCAGTTTGACTTCTCATAGTTCGCTGATTCAAAGGCCCAATAATCTGAGAGAGAGGATGATTCCTATGAACTCGGTGAGTTGGTATAGCGTCACCTTGTACTTGACTCTCCAGATTAGACTGATTCAGATTCGGTAGATCTTGTAGAATTGTAGAAGTATGCGGAGTGAAATTAGGAACTTGTTCTGGTGAATTGATGAAGTAGTCAAATGATTCTGGAACAACTTCAACATTCGGATCTGATGATGGTTGATTTTGAACAGATCCACCATCATTAGGAGAACTTTGTGTATTCACACAATTACAAAAATTGTTTGATTCTTGATCTTCTTGAGAACCAGATGGACTCGGAGCTTGATTGGATACACCATTATCAGGATTATGAAATGACATGAACGGATACTCAGAATTAAGATTGCTATCATTGTCATTATCAGAATCATCACTGAAACATCCCAAATCTTCTGATTCTTTGCTAGATTTTCCAGAAAAATCAAACAAGTTAAAATTGAAAGATTTTGATAACGAATATAAATCAAACAACCATTCGGGACTATGAGCCACTGACGAAAACGAATTTTCTAAAAACTTTACGTTAATAGTTTCAATAACAATGTTCGTTTTGCTATTAAAAACCCGATAACCTTTTGAAACCGAAGAGTAACCAAGAAAAAATCCATCGTCAGATTTTGACTCAAATTTACCGAGATGATCACTTAAATTTAGAATCGATACAGCACAACCAAATGCTTTCAAGTATGAAATATTCGGTTTTCTTCCAAATAACAACTCATAAGATGTTTTATGTTTATCCTGAACCAATAATGTCCTGTTTTGTACAAAGCAAGCAGTAGCAATAGCTTCGTCCCAGAATGTGATAGGGATTTTGGCATCTGCGAGCATGGATCTTGCTGCTTCAATTAGTGTTCGATTTTTCCGTTCTGCCACACCGTTTTGTTGAGGTGTTCTTGGAGCACTAAATTGACGAGCAATTCCTTTTTCTGCACAAAACAAATCAACATTAGAGTTTTTAAACTCGGTTCCATTGTCACTTCTTAAGATTTTTACTTTACAATCCAACTGATTTTCAACATTGATAATGAATTCTTTTAACAACTCAGCAGTTTCAGATTTAACATGCAAGAAATAAACCCAAGAAAATCTAGTAAAATCATCAATGATGACAAAACAATAAGACTTCTTTCCAATGCTTTGAACATTTGTTGGTCCGAAAAGATCCATATGTAGCATATGTAGGGGCTTTGAAATGGAGTGTTCTGGCTTGGACTTAAAAGACATACGATGCTGTTTTCCTTTCAAACATGCTGGACAGAGATCAGTTGTGGAGAACTTCTTTGATGGTATTCCCACAGCATGATTTCCGGTCACCAGTCGGTTCATGTTTCTGAAGTTTGAATGGCCCAGCCGTCTATGCCAAAGCTGACTCTCATCATTTGATGCATGCGCAATGAGACATGTGGTTTCGGTTTCAGCATCAATCTGCGACATATCACGCTTGTATACATCACGATCTCTTGGAGATTTAACCACCACCCATTCATTGTCAATCTTGAAACCTAGTTTGAGTATGTAACAAAAAGAATCATCAAACAATGTTAAATACGATTTGTCACAAATTTGAGATACACTTAGCAAAATAAAGTTCAACTGTGCACAGTAGTTGACTTTATCAAAGCTAATAATCCCATTTGACACAGTTCCTTCTCCAGTAATTTTTCCACCAGCATCTCCTCCAAATGCAACATGAGTACCATTCTTAAGCTTAAAATCTTGAAGCAAGGCATGGTTGCCTGTCATATGTCGGCTACACCCACTATCAACAAACCATGAGTTGATAGGTCTTTGAGGGCGTACCTGCATTTCAACATTTACTTAGTTAGTTTGGTCAACCCAGGCCCACATGATCTTGGGTTTTCCAAATCTATATGTAATAGTAACTTGTTGATAATGTAGATATTGAAAATTTGTTTCATTTGAGAGATTTGGTTGAAAACTGTTTCGCCCAACGGCTTGATTTGTTTGCTTTCTTCTTAAAGCAATGAACCTTTCCTCTAACTTAGGATCAAGCTTATTTTCAAATTTCTGATTTCTTACCATCAAAGCTCTCGGCTTAAACCTGTTAACCTGCAAATTTCTGAATGAATGTTCATTAAGATCAGAATTGTTTCAGTTGAAAGGTCTCAAATTAGGAGAATGACTTTGGTTAAATTTTTGAAAACCGTAGATTGATTTCTTTGAAAATTCGGAAAATGCTTCATTTCTCTTGATGAGTTTTTCCGAAAGAAACAATCTGCAGTGTCATGATTTCTCCTTTCACAAATATCACAAAACTTGTTATAAAAACATTCCTCTGAAGAATGATTTCTTTTGTCACAGTAATTGCAGTACCTGTTAAAGAAACATTCAGCAGTATCATGATTATAACGATCACAAATTTCACAATGTTTCTTGCTAATCCTAAAGAGCCGATTGTTAACTCTAGATGTTGAACCCACTCGTGATTCATTATCAGTTTTGCTCGGTTTTAAGTTAACAGCGTTCTTTTGTGGAGATTTTGTTTGTGATTTTGATTGCTTGTTATCAAGTTTAGATTGATTGGGAACTTGGTTCGATTTTGAAACATCTTGCTTAGTGACCTTCTTTGATTCAAATCTTTTATCATTGACAGCGGAAGTCTTAGGACCTGAACCTGTTTTCAGACCAGAGTTAGATTTGATCTTAGAATTGAGTTGGTTACCATGAGATGAGTTCATATCAAACGTTCCTGCAGACACAAACTTGATTGTTTTAACTTTAGACACTTTCTTTTTCACAGGTTTGACATTGTCAGTTTTAACAGTTTGAGCTTTGGTGTTGTCATTTGATGTTATGACATTTTTACCTTTTGACTGTTTTGTTTCAGATTGATTGTTTGTCAATTTCGATTTCTACATCTTTGCATTTGAAACTTCAGTCTTCTTCACTGTTTTCTTCTTGATCAGTTGATCAGCAACACCCGCCTTTTGTTCATTTTCCACTTGATGTATTCTGGGTCATTGTATCCTGAAAATTCAGCTTCATCCTTCACCTTTTCTGCTGGTTTAGGATTCAGTTCCGGATATTCAACAAGTTGCACCAGAATAGGATCAGATTTGTTGCTTGCTTCATCATCAGCTTCAACTGTCACGGTGTCATCTTCTTTCAAGCTTTCGATTAACACTTCAGATCCTTCGGATTCAGATTTATTTCTTTAAATTTCTTTGAATCTTTGTTCATTTTCAGGTGAATGATCAAATTCATTGAAGTTTTCAGGTAAAGTGTTAGTGATTGATTTAGGCATTGGTTCATGAGTGAAACCCAATCCTAGTTTGTTTTTGTTACCTCTTTCACTCACAAGTTGTCTCACCATTGTTTTACAACTTTTAACTTTTGTTAGTTCAACTTGTGTGACAGCATGAGCAACCTTTTCTTGTTCAAAATTCTTTGTCATTTCTTCAAGTTGTTTGGTAACCAGTTCCAGTTCTTTCAACGTTTTGTTCCATGATTCTTTAAGTGACAATATCTTCTCATCAGAAATTTTGTGATCAATTTTAAGTTGTTCATGAATTTGTTCATGTTTGCTTAATTTGTCACCAATTTTAAAAGAATGAGTTCGATAATGTTCCACTTGTTTAATGCATTGTTCAGAACATAACCTATCTTTCACATCATCAGGTAAAGGAACATAGTTAGGGGGTAGTTCAGTACTAACCTTTGGTTGTTCAGCAGATGATGAAGACTCGTCAGATGTAGCCATAAGCGCAACTTCTGATTCAGATTCTTCAATAGGATCTGACTTTGCACTCCAGTCATACTCTTCAGAATCTTCACTGATAGCATTAATCACTTGATCATCCCCTTCTTCAGACCAATCTTCTTCAATTTCACATACCAGTGCTAAACTCGATGTAAGATCAGATGTAAACTGTTCCGCATAAGCACTCCAGTCATATCCGTCTTTTACACTAACCACCAGTGCTTTGTTCTGATCTTCTGGTTTCATGCCTTCATCTTTCAGTTCTGGCATGGGAAGACTTTGATATGGCTTTTGCATGAAACGTTGATTCCTGTTTTGATAGCTTGAAGAATGTTGCGAGTTCTGACTTTGACCATGATTCTGTCCACTTGAAATAGCTTGATCATTATAATTCTGATTCTTAGAAGCTTTGCATTCCCTTGAAAAATGACCATAGCAGTTATAGTTGAAACATCTGGCCTTTGACTTGTCAAAACCAACTGTCTTGTTTGCATGTGGCTTGAAGCTTCGGTTAACATATGCATGTTTCTGAGTTCGATATGCAACCATAACCATTTGCCATTTCAAATCCATTTCTTCAATGTCATCAGGATCCATTTCAAATAGATCTTGAAGTACAACATCCAGTTGAGTCAAATCTCTTCCTTGATAAGCTTGAAAGCTTGCCATGAATGCAGTAAATGCAGTCTTAGTCTCATCAAGATGTTCATCACATCTTTTACTTTGGCTTGAATTGTAGAACTTTGGTTTTCTGATTGAGATTTCACAGACTGACTTTGAACTTGAGCTCTTGGTGGAGATTGAGGTTGAGAATAAGTTGGTGAACTTGACATATATGACGAATCAGTATAGAAACTAGCACCAACAAATAAATCACCCTCATCATCAGTTTTAGCAGTATCTTGAGCAAGAAAAGCATTCTCCACTGTGTTAGAAGGATTCACCACAAATTTATACTGAGCATGTGAACCTGATCTGTCAGTATTTCTTGAACTTTCATCAATCTCAACTTCTTCAATCTTTGCAATAAGCAGATCTAAGTCCATGGGAAACTTTTCTGTATGCTTCAGTAGAGTCACTGTTTGTTTCCATGAGGATGGAAGAGCACACAACAATCTGTCATTCAGGTCTTGAAGATCTGTCTTTGCACCAACATTAGTCATCTCAGTAGTTAGATGAACAAATCTATTCATCATCTGGTGCACAGATTCTCTAGCAATATGCTCAAACAATTCCAATTGTCTCTTCAATTTTTGCTTCTTGAGACTTCTTAATTGTTCTCCTCCTTCACAGATTGATTTCAATGCCTTGAACTATGTGTAGCCAGTTTGATAAGCATCCAATCTTGACAACACTTGAAGTGGCAGCCCTTTGCACATCAAAGAATAAGCCTTACTGTCATTCTTGACCTTTCGTAAGTCTTCTGCTGATAGATTATCTTCAGGATAAGGTTCAATTGAATCTTTGGTGTAGGTGTTTGCACTATCAGGAGCAGTCTGAGTAGGAATATGAGGACCATTATCAATTGACTTCCATAGATCATTGTCAATAAAGCATAGATGATGCTTCAATCTGATTGTCCAGTTCTTGAAATCTGCACGATTAACCAATCTAGGAACACGGTTATCAGAATCAACATTAGGTGCCATTTTAAAAATTTTAAAGAAAATATTTTTGTGTTTTTGTTGATTTTTGAAAAGAAACAGTTAAAAATTTAAACTAAATATGACTAACTAATGACAAGATAAAGTAACAAAATTTGAAACAACTGAAAATAAGTCACACGACTGAACAGTGAAATTTTGTTCTTCACCCGGCTGAACAGTAAACTTTCTTCTTCACCCGGCTGAGAATTTTTCTTCACCCGTCTAAACAGTCACACGGCCAAACAGTTGTACACTTCAAAACTTGATATCTTCACCCGACAATCAGAGTTACCCCGCTGAACAGTGACACGGCTGAACAGTAAAAACTTAACACGGCTGAAACTTGACCCGGCTAGAAGACATTCACCCGGCTTCACAGTTATCAACACTTCACCCGGCTGAGCTTGACACGGCTGAAAGAGTTAATGACCCGGCTGAATAGTAACAAGTTGATCCGGCTGTAATGTTGATCACCCGGCTAAACAGTGCTTTACCCGTCTGAAAAAGATCTTCACACGGCTAAACAGTACACTCACCCGGCACAACAGTACACAGTTTTACTTGAAAATCTTCACCCGTCTAGACAATTTTTCCTTTACACGGTTGCACAGGACCTATTTGTTCACATATCTAAGTCCAAAAAGTTTGTCTAAGTCAAATTTTATCACCCGGCTAGTTCATCATCAACCAGTTCATCCTGTTCATCATCTTCGTCATATGAATTTTTCTGGGTTTAACAAAAACTTGTCCAATTTCTCCAAAAATCACACACAAGCACCGATTTATACCGATTATCAATCTCCAAT
Source organism: Tagetes erecta (assembly GCA_030867185.1). Taxonomy (NCBI): domain Eukaryota; kingdom Viridiplantae; phylum Streptophyta; class Magnoliopsida; order Asterales; family Asteraceae; genus Tagetes; species Tagetes erecta. Next base: position 7,665,911 of record CM061497.1, on the reverse strand, counting down.
CTCAATCAATCCAAAACATGATCAATTTTTTGATGATTTTGAGCAAAAATTTGATCGAACAGTAACTTTCAATTTCTTCTTAATTCCTCAGATCTGATGATAATCTGATGAAATTTGCACAAACGTTGTGAATTAGAAGTGATTCCGATGTTGAATCAACTCCAAAAACAGCAACAAATCATTCAGATCATGATTTGAGCAATATTGATGTGTTTTTGCTTGATGAATAGCGAAGAACACACACAATACCAACAACTCTGATACCAATTGATAGGTTCAATTGGATCAATATTGCTGCAAATCAGAATGATCTAAGTACAAACACACAATTCAATCAACAACACAATCCATTACTAAATAATTCTCTTGTATTGATGATCAAAGCAAATTCGTTGTAGTACAATATGCAGGAGAATACAATCATACACACAATTCTCTCTCTAGCGTGTAAACTTGTGATCTAGACTCTCTCTCTAACATTCTCTCACAACATGCTTTATGCATCAACACATTAAAGGAAAATACAAAATTAACCCTAAACTATACAAACTTGTATAAACAAAATACAAAGTAAATCTTAATCAGAAACGAGCCCTAACACTTCTAGCTTTAGCTTTTTATGTGTTGCGTTCTTAAAATTATGAGCCTTGTTTTATTTGTAGGTATTAAAAACGATGAACTAGAGAGATTAGCTAAGCTAGGACCCACTGCTCGAAAGATAGCTAGAAGAGACATTGCGTGTGTTATGAGTGTCTAGGTCCAAGTTTATTGGTGCTAGAATTGCAATATTTGCCCACGTATTATTGAAAGTCAGCCAAAGTGGATTTCTAATGCATATAATTCACTACAAGAAAAGAGACCATCAGATACTAAATTTTTTGGGACTGATTTATCAGTATCAAATACAAAGTATTAGAGACTAGTATATTAGTTACGAATGATATTCAGGACTGATTATTACGTGACTCATGTTAGTGACTGATAAACAGTCTCTAATGCTCTGACAGCTTATTTAATACTAAAATCCATTCACAAATACGGGTGCCCAATAACAAGTTTTCAAGAAAAACTATTTCGTGAGTGATTTTCAGTCCCAAATAAGGGCCCTTATTGATGAAAAATGACACTATTGTATGAGTAACTAATATTCAGTCACAAATATAGATGGAACATATTAGAGAATAAAAACTAGTCATGTTTAGTCCTAAATTAGTTCGAATCAAGGACTGATGATCAGTCTTTAATATTGTTTGCATAACAGCAAAATACCATTTTCATAAAGGTATCAAAGACTGAAAATGAGTCTTAAAAACGCTGTAAGTAAATTTATTCGGAACTGATATTTAGTCTATGAAGAATTTTGTAGAAAAAATAAAGTAGGGACTGATATTCTGTCTCTAACAATGAACAAACAGTTTACTAGTTCGAGCGATTATACCAGTGACTAAAAATCATTCATTACTAAGATCGAATCAGGGACTGATGATCAGTCTTGAATACCTTTTGTGTAATAAAATGATTACCAACAGACTTATAGTCACTAATAATATAGCATGTATGGTACCATTTTAATAATAGTATCAAAGACTAAAATTCAGCCTTAAAAATGTTGTAAGGGAGCTTCTTTTACGTTGATATTCAGTCTATGATGAGTTTTGTAGAATAAATAAAGTAGGAGACTCATATTCAGTCTCTAATATTGAACACACATTTTTTGTCTTTAATGAATTTTGAGTAATAAAAGAATTAATTACTTATTTTTTTCTCTCTAGTTATTTGCCGCGAACTACACCATTTGAAAAAAAATGTATCAAATAATAAGAATGTGTTAAAGATGTGTATGTGACATTATCCGGAGTACGATATTTAGCCTCTAAAGAGTTTTGGTGATGAAATAGGGTCATTATTTATTGATCAATTATAGTTAGTTGCGGTTATCATGGATTTGAGTTATGGTCAATTAGAGAAAACATTTACCAACTATAGCTAATTACTATTCAGGTATAGTAAATTACGGTTATTAATGTTCAAGTGAGGGCGACAATGGTCACCCATGGTTAATTGGAGTCAATGATGTTCAAATACAGTCATTTATCATCGTTTTGGGCCGTTTATAGATAATTTAGGTTGTTGTTGGTAAAGTGGAGCCAGTTAAGATTACGGATGGCCGGTTAAAGTCAATGATGATCAACTAAAGTCGTCAATCATCGTATTAGGTCGTTTATAGGTAGTTAGGCTTAAAGTTATATATCCAATTATACATGTTAAGGAGTTTTCATAACATTATTAAAAAAAGTGAAATATTAGAGTTTATGATTTTTGTTATAAACTAAAATAACTACATAGATTTTTATTAGGAATTTTTTGTAAAACTTTTATATGTTAGAGCTATATTAAAATTAAAAACTTCATTGTAAGTTTCGAACTCCTAACCTCTTGTTTATAGAAGAAAGCTTTACCAGTGAACCAAGTTATTAATTTGCTAAGATTTCCGATTATTAGGAACATAACCATTAAATTCGATTTATGTATTGGCGCCAAAGAGAGATTTATGATGTATCATCCAAAATCAAGTCCGACTATATCTACTTTCCAACGCAAGAATCGGATATTTTGGCAAAATCTCTTCCAAATCAATGAAATCCTTCTACTTTTACATGATTATATACAAAGCCTCAACTCAACGGTGCCCTAATTGCTACTCGCTATCCACGGCTGCCCTAATCTGCGACTAAGGTACTTACAATCAATCTATCAACTGCTGAATCATGCTTGTTTGAAGTTCTTCTATGCATTTGTTGTTGTATTGTAGTATCATCTGCTGAATCATGTTCACATATATGGTTTTGTTTATTAGGATTCTAGATTGTTAGGATGCAAGAATGCAAGAGTTAACTTGTTTAGTCATGTTTCTTGAAAAAAAAGATTTCTAAGATCAAAATATAACCAAAATAGATTGTAAGTCCAGATTTTGTGTGTGCATGATGGAATATTGTGTGTTTGGGTGTGAAAAAAATAGAAGGATTTGATGTAAATGTGTGCTGCTCTTTTCTGCGCAGCAGTTGTAATTAGGGTATTTGACATCTATACGTTTTTAATTGCCCTTTGATTATTGAATATGAAATGTAGTAGACTAATAGATCTTTCCAACCATGTATAATACGTATCCAGATGATGTTTCTACGATTTTATATGATTTTTATAGGAACATGACAGAAACTAATTAGTCAAGGTCAGATTTGATGTAAATGTGTGTAGCTATTTTCAACACAGCAGCTGTAATTGGGGCATTTGACCCATTTAACTTTTTAATTGGCCTTTGACTATTGAATATGAAATGTAGTAGACTCATAGACCTTTCCAACCATGTATAATACACATACATAGGATACATTAACGTGAATAAACTTTTGTAAAGTTTCTGTATAGAGTTATTAAAATGAACGATTTTGATCACACAAAAACCAAACTAGTTTTTCATGACTAAAGATAAAATAATGAATATGTAAGAAGCTTTCAACCATGCATGTTACTCGCTTGTTGGATTTTACTATGATCTAATACGGTTTTCATATAACGTGACTCTAACATGAAAAACATACAATATGACTTATTTTTATGATCCCAGTCCTAAACACATTAACATACCGAATTCTCATAACTTGGAACATTCTAAAGGCATTAGGAGTACTTAATACCTACTACATGTATAAGTGATGTGTGCATAAGTTGTATGGTAGTTGGACACGACAAGTATCAATTGACCCTTTTTACCCGTTTGTAATTTTATTCAGTTAGTCTAGAATTGATGTATGTGTATCACATGTGTATAGGTAACTACATGAAAGTAGGTGTATGTGGATCAACAAAACCTTGTGTGTGTATGTGAGATATGAACAAGTATGCATGAAAGATTTGATGTAGATGTGTGCAGTTCTTTTAAGCACATCAGCTGTAATTAGGGAATTTGACCCATTTAAGTTTTTAATTGGCCTTTGACTATTGAATATGAAATGTAGTAGACTCAAAGACCTTTCCAACCATGTATAATACACATCCATAGGATACTTCTATGATTTTATATGATTTTTATAAAAACAGAACAGAAACTAAGTTAGGGTCAGATTTGGATGTAAATGTGTGCAGCTATTTTCAGCACAGCAGCTGTAATTAGGGTATTTGACCTCTTTAAGTTTTTATTTGGCTTTTGACTATTGAATATGAAATGTAGGAGACTCATAGACCTTTCCAACCATGTATAATACACATCCATAGGATACTTCAATGATTTTATATGATTTTTATAAAAACAGAACTAAAACTAAGTTTAGGTCAGATTTGGATGTAAATATGTGTAGCTAATTTTCAGCACATCAGCTGTAATTAGGGAATTTGACTCATTTAAGTTTTTTAATTGGCCTTTGACTATTGAATATGAAATGTAGTAGATTCAAAAACCTTTCCAACCATGTATTATACACATCCATAGGATACTTCTATGATTTTATATGATTTTTATAAAAACAGAACAGAAACTAAGTTAAGGTCATATATGATGTAAACATGTGCATCGATTTTCAGCACAACAGCTGTAGTTAGGGAATTTGACCCTTTTAAGTTTTTAATTAGCCTTTGACTATTGAATATGAAATGTAGTGGACTTATAGACCTTTCCAACCATGTATTATACACATCCATAGGATACTTCTATGAGTTTATATGATTTTTATAAAAACAGAACATAAACTAAGTTAAGATTATATATGATGTAAACGTGTGCAGTGATTTTCAGCACAACAGCTGTAGTTAGGGAATTTGACCCTTTTAAGTTTTTAATTGGCCTTTAACTATTGAATATGAAATGTAGTGGACTTATAGAGCTTTCCAACCATGTATTATACACATCCATATGATACTTCTATGATTTTATATGATTTTTTTTAAAAACAGAACAGAAACTAAGTTTAGGTCATATATGATGTAAGCGTGTGCAGCGATTTTCAGTACAACAGCTGTAATTAGGGAATTTGACCCTTTTAAGTTTTTAATTGGCCTTTGACTATTGAATATGAAATGTAGTGGACTTATAGACCTTTCCAACCATGTATTATACACATCCATATGATACTTCTTTGATTTTATATGATTTTTTTAAAAACAGAACAGAAACTAAGTTTAGGTCATATATGATGTAAGCGTGTGCAGCGATTTTCAGTACAGCAGTTGTAATTAGGGAATTTGACCCTTTTAAGTTTTTAATTGGCCTTTGACTATTGAATATGAAATGTAGTGGACTTATAGATCTTTCCAACCATGTATTATACACATCCATAGGATACTTCTACGATTTTATATGATTTTTATAAAAACATGACAGAAACAACTTAGAAATTTTTATACCAAACATTTCTTCGCATCTAATATCCCTTACATATATATGTTGTTGACTAGAATTTTGCAATGAATTTGGATAACAGTTGGACTAAAATTACAAATAAGGTTGATCCACTATTTATTAAAGGCGCGATGACCTTTGCCGAGAGGGGTAAAACATTGATTGATAAAGAAGGTCTAATACACTGTCCATGTCGAAAGTGTGGGAATGTAAAAAAAAAAATACCCACCGTTGTTGGTAATCATATCATACTTAACGGTTTCGATACATCCTACAATGAATGGGTATATCACGGTGAACATATATCGGGTTTTGAAACGGAGGAAACAGACAATGAGGGTGAAGAAACTGAAAATGAATCGAGTGACGGTGTCACTGATTTACTTGATGATGCTTTTCGTGGGGGCAATGAAGCCGATGATGTTGTTCGTGGGGGAGATGAAGCCGGTAATGCTTTTACCATGGGTGACAAAGGAAGTAATGAAAACCTTCATCCACAGAATATCCCAAACGTTGAAAAGTTATTTGTTGATATGGAGAAGCCTTTGTACCCGGGGTGCGAAGATTTTTCTGTACTAGGTTTTTTACTAGAGTTGATGAACGTAAAGGTGACATGCAAAATGACGAATGTGTCAATGGATATGATTTTGAATTTATTTAGTCGAGCTTTCAAGGAGGCAAACTTTCCTAAAACCCATTATGAAGCAAAAAAATATATGCGTACTCTTGGACTCGGATACGAATCCATCCATGCTTGTTAGCTTGATTGTGCTTTGTTTTGGAAAGAAAATGAAAAGTTACAACATTGTCCGGTGTGTGGCACTAGTCGTTACGATGAAAATAGTAAGGGCAAGAAGATACCGGCAAAAGTCTTGCGTTACTTTCCCATCACAAGTAGACTTAAGAGATTATATGCATCAAGGCACACTGCTAAGGATATTGTATGGCATGATCGACATAGAACCAAAGATGAGGGTGTTCTTAGGCATCCGGCAGATGGAAAGGCATGGAAACATTTGGATGCAAAGTTTCCAGGTTTTGGTAGTGATCCTAGAAATGTTCGCCTAGGGCTTGCCAGTGATGGTTTCAATCCTTTCGGGGCAATGAGTCTTTCGTACAGTATGTGGCCTGTTGTGCTAATACCATATAATATGCCTCCATGGAAGTCTATGGTAGATGCTTCATTTATGATGGCATTGCTGATTCCAGGAAAGGATTCACCAGGAAAGGATATTGATGTATATTTGCGTCCACTAGTAGATGAGTTAAAACTTTTATGGGAGAAGGGTATTGAAACATACGATTGTGAATCAAAACAAATATTTAACATGCATGCCGCACTTCTATGGACAATCAATGATTTTCTTGCGTATGGTTACTTATCTGGATGGAGCACGAGTGGTTACAAGGCATGTCCTGTATGCAATGAAGATTCCTGTAGTATACATATAAGAGACAAAATAGCATATGTAGGTCATAGGAGATTTCTTCCCTTTACTCTTGGAGGAAATCACGAGACTTTAATGGAAAAAGAGAGACTAGGCTTGCACCTAAACCTATCAATGGAGATGATTGTTTACGCCAGTTGGAACATCTTACTCAAAATCAATATGGAAAACACCTTGCTCATGGTGGGAAGAAAAGAAAATGGAGCTTAAATGAATTAAATTGGTCAAAGAAAAGCATCTTCTTTGAAGTCCTATATTGGTCTGAGTTGTTGATTCGTCACAACATCGATGTGATGCACGTTGAAAAAAATGTGTGCGACAACGTCTTAGGAACAATCTTAAACATTGAAGGAAAGACAAAAGACACTGACAAGGCTCGACTAGATTTGCAAGATATGAACATACGTAAGGAGCTTCACTTGGTCAAGAAGAATGATCGTTGGGTTAAACCACATGCTTCATATGTTTTAACTCGAGAAGAAAGAAAACAATTTTGCAATCTACTCAAGTCAGTGCGTTTTTCAGATGGGTTTGCAGGAAGTTTAGCTAAAAATGTTCTTGTTGAGCAAGGTAAGGTATATGGGCTCAAATCACATGATTGTCACATCTTATTACAACGCATAATTCCTATTGCAACTCGTCCATTTTTTACAATACAAATCCGCGATGCATTATTGGAGTTGTCCCATTTTTTCAAGAAACTTACTGCAGTCACGTTATAGTTTACGTAGTTGGAAGCGTTGCAATAAGATATAGTTAAGACTTTATGCAAGCTTGAACGAATATTTCCCCCATCATTTTTTACGGTTATGATGAACTTGTGTGTTCGTCTTCCTCAGGAGGCAATTTTAGGAGGACCTGTGCAATCAAGGTGGATGTATCCGGTGGAAAGATACCTTGGTCGTTTAAAGAGATACGTTAGAAATAAAGCTAAACCTGAAGGCTCAATAGCAGAAGGTTATGTTGTCGAAGAAGCTATTACATTTTGTTCACACTATTTACGAGGAGTTGAATCAAAGTTTCTCAAACGTGACAGAAATGATGACCGTTTATCAAGTGAAACTAAAAGTTTTACACTAGATATTTTCAAAGTGAGTGGCCGAGGTATTGGGAAGAAGGAACATCTACCCCTTCCAGATGATCTTATGAAGAAAGCAATATGGTTTATCTTTAATAATTGTCCAGAGGTGCAAATATACTTAGAGTAAGTAATTTTTGTATCTTTTTTGTATACTAGTACTAAGTGTTACATAAAAAAAATTCTAAAGTTTATCTACGCTTGCCAGAGAACACTTGGAATTATTACGAACGAAACATCACGCATCATCTAATTTTTCCGAGATTCAACAATCTACATTCCCGGATTGGTTTTCAAATCGGGTAACAATCACACTTTATAGTACATACCAGTGCTTTGTGTTATTGTGTTGCACTCTGATCACATATTTTTTGTGCTTAAAATTGAAAATAGATTGGAGATATTCATAAGCAAAATCCATCTCAGGTTAATGAGGAGTTATATGTATTGTCTTGTCTTCCAGATAACCGAGTCATGTTACATAAGGGATATATTGTGAATGGAGTTAAATTTCTAATTAAGTCGAGAGATGACTGTTTGCGAACACAGAATTGTGGAGTTATGGTCCCTGGCACTCACGATAATGTTGAAAATGACTATTATGGATATCTTGAAGAAGTCATTGAATTGTCATTCATAAGAGGGTATCATATGATTTTATTCAAATGCACATGGTTTAACACCAACCGTCGAAATAAGCATGTCATATTTGAGCCTAACTTCATAAGCATAGACACATCGCAACAGGCTTACAAAGAAGATCCTTTCGTTTTGGCAAACCAGGCTAGACAAGTATTTTTTTGTAAATGATCCTCTCAAAACAAATTCACAATGGAAAATCATTGAAACAATCAACCACAGACACATATGGGATTTTCCCGAAAAGAAGAATTCAGAAGATTTGTTAGAAGATGTCAACCTTCATCGTGAGGATGTTGTAGCAGAAATTGTGGAATATGCTGATGTTCAACAATCTCATGGTCCTTTGGAAGATTTCATAAACGACAAGATAGAGGGTTTTGATAAGGATATGGAAGAATCTAGTTCAGAGTCCAATCTTTATGATTCACGTAGTGATAAGTCAACAAATGAGATCGAAAATGTTGAATTAGATGATGATGCTTTATAATCTGTGTCTACAATTATCAAATATTTATATATTTTTAAAAGTGAAATCGGTTACTTCACTTAGAAAAATCAATTGCATTCAGTTCCTTTTTAGTCCAAATATGTTAAACCCTTTTGTATTTACTTAGAGTTGCTACTGGTGTGTTTGTGAATGTGATTGTGAATCAAATATGAAAGGTAATTACATTGTTTCTCTTTAGATTGATATAAGAACATTTGAATCTCAAATGTTTTGCAGACAACCATTGACGGAAGTTCTTCTCAAATAACACCACATCCCACACGAAAACGCAATCATCATGTACGCAACACTAAAGCTGCAATTGAAAAACACACCTTAGGTTAGTTTGTTTGTCAAATCTTTGTAGAAGTAAGTCAAGTAACTTAAAAACACAAAAGAAGTTTACTAACAGGTAGAAAAATACCACACTGTTTATTAAAAATGCAGATGCAACTCAGCTAGAGCCAAATCCACCAAAGAGGCGTGGTCAAAGTATTAATAATAGTGCTATAAAGGCTTTGGAGGATTTGCCTGCGGGCTCAAAAATTTCTTTAACAATGTGAACGAATACAAAATCATTTGTTGGGACTTCAGGTACACAATTTGCAACAGAGTGTGGGATTGTAATCCGTAATGTATGTCCGCTAAACTTTCATAAATGGGAGTCCATGCCTGCCAATGTGAAAGATCAGATATACGAAAAATTACAAGTACGTTGTATATATCTTACGTTTTATTTTTTTAGGTTCTATTAATATGTTACATTTTCATTTCTATTTTTAACATATATACACAAACATACGCATACATATTCAATGCAGGTAAAATTCAATTTGCTGCGAACAAATAGACTTTTCATGGAATACGTGGATACTCGACTACATGTCCAATGGAAACGCACACGTGGTGAATTGAGTGCACATTGGAAAGCAAAAGGAGGCGAAACCAATCCAGAGTTTGCAAGATCACAAATGTGAGCCAATTGCAAGAGTCTAGAAGATTGACATCATATGTGTGATTATTGGGAGAAAGACTCAACTCGGGTAAGTATTATTACTTTGGTTTCGGTACTTTTGGTATAGCTACATGTACAATAGCGATACATTTTAGACTAGTATTATCCCTAGAAAGACCTTATTATATTTTTCGTGTGATATATGAATAACATAATGTTAGTATATATTTTTAGGTTCTAACTTGTATGTCGATTATTATTTTATAGAAATATAGTGATCAAATGAAAGTTAATCGAGGAAAGCAAGTTGTTACAAGTCGAGGAGGTTCCCAATCTATAGCCAATCTTATATTTCATATGGTAAGTTTCCATGATTTATAGTTTGAAAATGTTTATGTAATTCTCAAAAGTACATGGTAAGTTTTGGCACATATGTATACATTTTTATATATCATATTATAAAAATATAGATGCATGTACATAGATGGGCTATGTGGATTATTTGTGTGTGTATGTGATGTGTATAGGTTTGTATATAAAGTAGGTTCATGTGGATCATGAAAACTTGTGTGTATGCTTGACATATAAACAAGTAGGTATGAATGATTTGATGAAAATGTGTGCTTGACATTTTCTGCGCAGCTGCTGAAATTAGGTAAGTTGACCACTGTACGATTTTGTTTAGCCTTTGACTGCTGAATAGAAAATGTAGCAGACTCATAGACCTTTCCAAGCATGTATGATACACATCCAGAGGATTTTTCTATGATTCTATATGATTTTTATAAGAACAGGACAGAAACTAAGGTTAGATTTGATGTAAATTTGTGCAGCTCTTTTCAGCACATCAGCTGTAGTTAGGGCATTTGACCCCTGTATGTTTTGAATTGGACTTTGACTATTGAATATGAAATCTAGTAGACTCATAGAGCTTTCTAGCCATGTATAGTACACCCGTGTTGGATTTCCCTTTGATTTTATACTATTTTCTTAATACATGACAACAACATAAAGAACATGATAAATGATTTGTTATCATATGATCGCGATCCTAAACACAAACACACACCAAATTGTCATAAATAGATATATGCTAAATTCATTGAGTTCCTAGTACTTACCCACATGTATAAGTGATGTGTGCATAAATTAGAAGGTTATTGGACATGTCTAAGTATCAATTGATCCATTCGACCCGTTTGAAATTTTATTTAATTCATACTTTAGAAAATGTGTATGTGGTAACTGATTATTTGTTAGAATACTGAGCATGTGTTTGGAATCATATTCTAATTTTATTTATTTTGTGTCTTACTTTAATTCATTCTCGAATAGTAGGATTTATCTAATTTAGTGTTGTTAATTAATGTAATTTTCAATATGGCTATTGGATTTGGTTTGCAAACTAGATGTTTAAATGATTTGATTTTAGTAGGCAATTGGCCTTAAAGTTTAGAATGAGATATATGCAGTTACCCTTGACTTTAATTAACATTTTGTTATCACAGTCCAACGAGACTCAAATACCTCCTAGCCCATTTGAAGTTTATCACAAGTTGCATTTCAATGCTAAAAAAGAAGGATGGCAAAATGATGACGCGCGTGTTGAATATGTAAGCTACATATTCTCTTCGTTCAAAGCTTATGTTAGAACTTTTTTTTTACAACTTTTGATTTTGATTGGTGTTAAGTTATTTATTTCATTTTGTTCTGGTAGGAAAATATTAAACGCCATAAAGAGCATGCCATGGCTAATTTGATTTCTGAAGAAACGACTCTAACTACTACCATGGAACATGAGCTAGAGAGACAAGCGATCAAGAGTGTGTGTGCCAAGGAAAAAACAATGAAATCTGCATGGGAGGTAGGTGTAGGACCTGTTTTAAGAAAAAAAGATAAATGGATGACATTGGAAGCTGAGTCATCTCAACAACCAAGTGAGAAAGAATTAGCTCTTCAAGCTAAGGTTGCTTTAGTCCAAGAGAAACTGAAACAAAGCAAAAAAACGAAGTAAAGAGAAGTATGATAAACTTTCAATGTTCATGAGTTCAAAGTTCTCTGATTTTGAGTGTTCGATATCGAGTAACGAAGCAACCGATTCAGAACAAGATGAACCATTTGTTGAAAGCGGTGCTAATGAAGGATCAATCTAGGGTGTCTGTGAAGACTTAACGTTAAGAAGTAATCTACATAGTATTATCTATCTGAATGTTTTATTGCTTATGGTTTTCATTTTTTGAACTCTCGTGTATTGGATGCTATTGGTTAAGTTCTCATTTAGTATTATATTATACTATTTTATAGACTGTTATTAGATGTACATATTAAATATACTGAATACTGAAAAAATGTACTATAAGATACTGGTTTTCAGTCTCTAAAAAGCATATTCAAGCCTGAAATAAAATATTATGATACTGATTATTAGTCTTAAAAAAACCTATCTGGGACTGAAAGTTTATGAATTTATACTAATTTTCAGTTTAAAAGGATATAACATAGACTAAATAACATGATATCTAAGACTACTTTTCAGTCTTTAAAATAAGTATATTAAGAACTAAAATGATCGGTATTTGGGACTGATTTTTAGTATTCAACAAATCTTATTAAGTATTAACTTTCAGTGGCTAATAAATAGCATCGAAGACAATTTTCAGTCCTTAATAAAATTGTATTAAATATTGACTTTTAGTCACAGAGAAATGTATCCGAGACTGAAATGATAGTTTACGGGAGAATACATTTAGAACTGAATTGATGTGTATTGAAGAATGATTTTCCGTCCTTAAAAAACATGGTATCAGGGATTGATTTTCAGTCATTAGAAAAAGGGTATCTGGGACTGAAATTACATTGCACTAGAGGAAACATTAAGAACTAAATTTGTGTGTTTTGAAGAATGATTTTCAGTCCCTAAAATTTATGGTATCAAGGATTGATTTTCAATCACGGGCAAAGTTTATTTGGGACTGAAACAATTTGGTACTGGGAGGCCGATTAAGGACTGATTTTTTGTGTTTTGGGGACTGAATGTTAATCCCAATTAGAGCCAAACAACTAGTACTGATTTTCAGTTACAGAACACACTATCTGGGACTAAGAATAGGTGACTGGCTCGTGACTGGTGTAATCAGTCCCCGATAACCATTCGGGACTGACTTATGAGAATCAAGGACTAATTTTTCAGTCTCTGATGGTCTCTTTTCTTTGTAGTGTAAGCTGAAGTCAAAGGTTTTGAACAAAAAGTGTTTTAGGTCAGTCTAACAACTTTTGCACTTTGATCCATTATCCAATTTATAGGACTCATTTTGCCACTCATCTCTCTATTTTGTTTCTTTTGTTCGTTCAACTTTTAACCTTATGTTGCTAAGCTTTTCTATTATTAAACCTCATGTAAAAGTGCCATACAACGTGTTGTAATGATCAAATAATTTATGTTCATTTACTTGGCACTATAATTATTTACTTGAGCATATAAACTTTAGTTTATTTGTTATTTTTATTTGATTGTCTAACTAATATACCGATATATGTAGGTAGTTACAAGAAGTAGCGGTGGAACTACTGTGTCTGCAACTATGATGTTTGCTTCGATGGTATGTGATCTTACTTTTTTTTATTTAGGTTAATGTTTGCATATAATGGGTAACAATATGGTCATTAGGCAATGAGTCAAACCTAGTAACTTTTTGGTGTGAGCCAAGTTTAAAAAAGTTGAACCTAGTAACTTTTAGGTATGAGCCAGCTTTAATAATGTTGATTTAGAACGCTTTCTCTAGAACTTCTAGTTATGCTATGTTTAATATAACTATAGTTTTTATTTTATTGTCATATATATGTCATAACATATTTTGGTTAGTACACCTTCATTTAGTTTTTGTAGCTACTTTGCTCTAGTATATACCAAGTTTATTATTTAACACAAAACACGTGCAAAGCCCACCTTGTCTTTATGATACCTTCTATCATCCACTCTTACTCATGTCTAGATCCAACCTTGCTCTTAGGGCGTACCAGGTGCTTGACCTAGCTCCTGCCTTTTGCAGGGTCCAAGGAGGGGATGTATCACTACACAATCTGATGAACGCAGTCTTTTTTTTACAATATGTGCAAATAGACGTTTTTAAAGACTTGAACTAATGACCTCAAGGTCATAAAGCAACAACCTTACAAGTTGCTGCAAGGCCCACACTACCTTTTAAAACACCTGGAGCCATTTGATTGTCCAAACTAGTGCCACCATAAATAAACTCGTCATTTGTTTAAATAAACTCGTCATTTGTTTAAATAAACTCGTCATTTGTTTGTTCTACTCTTTATTTCATACCATAGTCTCTTTGGAAGCCAGGGCACGAGGCAAAAGTAGTCTCACGTATGCTAAATGGCTAATATTGAAAACATATTTATAACTATCTACTATACCTTATTTATGTGACATCTGCCCCAAACCTGAATCCGGACGGCTGACTCAAACCCGAAGTTGTTTATCTTTTATTTGTATTCGTACTTATTTCTTTAAAATGTAACGTTCGTCATTATTATTATTAATAAATACATTGGATTCTACGTTATTCACGTCTCAATTAATCAATCGTATTATATCTCAAAGTATCTAAGTATTTGAAATAATCACTATTTATATTACATAAATCTAAATATATATATATATATATATATATTGTGTTTTATAAAAGAAAATTTATTAAAAACGTCAAACAAATATCACTTCTAAGTCTAACAATGGTCTCTTAACGACATAAACGAGCTAAAAATATAAAAACGTCAATTCTATAAACATTACGTCTCACGTAGTTAAGTTAGTTAGTTAGTATAATTTGTAAAATAACTTTGGGTCAAAACTGTAACTTCTGAAACTTAAATTAAAGTTATTAAACAAATACAAAGTAAACTGAAACTACAGGGGTTTATGTGTAACACTTTTGCTAACCCAAACCCCAAACCCACTCGCCCCGTGTTTCCGGCCGCCATCACCGACCAGCCAATTCCGGCAAAAATCATTTTTCGGGCGACCCCTTTTACGCGTATTTATCAATTCTAAATCAACCAAAAACTTTCCTAAATAACATATTTAAGTTTTTATATTTTAACCATTTTAAACATTTAATTATACCTTTTTAATAACCTAAATAACATATTTAAGTTAAATATATTTTTAAAGCAAAAAAACTTATAATTTCAAATACATATATATAAATAATAATTCATAGTTATGAGCATTTATTGCGAATATTATTTTAAGAAAACTAAAAATGAATTCGTATAAAATATATTTACAATACGAAAATACTATAATGTTTCGTATAAATTCCCAATTGGTAATTTAAAACCCTAATTCCCAATTTATAATCTAAAACCCTAGATTTCGGATTTTGATTCTAGTTGTTATTGTTTCGTTTCTAAATTAGGTTTTCCCAATTAATTAGGTGATACTAATATTTGGGCAACCCTAAGTTCTCTTTAGCTGCGTTTCTATTGTTTCAATTATCTTCTCATTTCAATATGAGTAAACTCACTCCCCTTTTTAAGGTTTTGCTTTTGGGGCTAAAATATGTGTTCCAGTATTATACTACGGTTTTTCGTTTCTTTTAGCTCCTATTTCAAATGATATCATTAAATGTCTTAATCTAGTTTGGCCGCTTGATGTAAAATTATATGATAGTCAATAGTAGTTATATTATTTTGTAATTTCCACCGGTACGATATTAGCGCTAATGACTTGACAAACCCACTTACACTTTATGGCATGATAGGTGATTTTAACCCGGTGATTCTTTGGTTGATTCTATATGTTGGTTACTAGTTATTAAATGAGATGATTGTTGTTATGTTGCTATGTCCCTTAGATGCTTATACAATTATTGATAACTTGTACATCGAGCACTACAACAAAAATGGCTTTTTAGGACCTTTTGTGTGGGACGCTTGTAAAAGATGGTCCTAAAAAACTATTTAATAGGACGAATGAAATCTTGGGGTCCTTTTATAATATACTCTACTAAATCGGTGTCCTAAAAAGTTATTTAATAGGATGGATGACTTTTTGTGGTCCTATTATCATATAACTTAATAAGACACTTGGAATGTAGATCCTAATAATGTAATTTATAAGACATGAAGTTGTTGGTGTCTCATTATGTGGTAATGTGATAGGACACCAGATGAAAGGAGGTCCTATTATAACATTACTTAATAGGACACCTTGTAGTTGAGTCTTAAGTGTTCAGTGTTATAGGACCCTTTCTAGTTGAAGTCATATTATAACATGAGTTAATAGGACACTTGACGCTTGAGTATTATAACTTTAACCTTTATAGGACGCTTAATAATTGTGGTTTTATAATAACACATCATAATAGGACACTCGATATTTGAGTCATATAACATCAGTTTTATAGGACGCTTATTTGCTAGAGTTTTAATATAACATAGCTTAATAGGACACTTGACACTTGGGTTTTATAACTTGAACCTTCATAGAACGTTTATTCATATATTGCCGCATTAATATAATACATCATTATAAAACACTTAATATATATTCACTCCATAAGATCACTACAACAAAAATGGGTTTTTAGGACCTTTTGCGTAGGACACTTCTAAAATATGGTCCTAAAAACTATTTAACAGGACGATTGAACTCTTGGGTCCTTTTTTTAATATACGCTACTAAACAAGTGTCCTAAAAAGCTATTTAATAGAATGGACCAACTTTGCTATGTAAAACAAACCGGCTTACATTACAACAAATTGTAAACCTTAAAAAGGCTTAAACACGCGCCATCTCATTTTCAATAAGCAACCTCCTTCACTTTTGGTTTTAGGGTTTCTCAAATCTACTCTGACACCCGACATTTTCATGTTAACACCATTAACTCGACTCTCTTAAATTACGTTAATTCCGCTCTTGTATATGTGTTTCACCGCCCCCCTCTTCTTCTTCTTCCTTACGCATAACAACACAAAATAACCCTAACACCCCACAACTATTGCCGTCCCCCCCCCTTAAGCACAAGCTTCCGACCACCATCTCAACTCCGGCAACCATCACATCCACCAGTTTTCTCCGCTAGGATCAACCATCATCACCACGGTCACTCTCACTATTCTCGGTCATCACCACCACCTACGGCGCACCTGAAAGTCACCAAAGAATACCCTACCCGCAAAGATCTTCCTCTGTTCCTCATTGTTTCTAGTATGTACATAACTTGTAACTCTTAGTTTCGATACGGTTTCGGTTTCGTGCGGGTACGGTTGGGTTATGAATCTGTATTTATAAATGAATATATATCTACAGGGTGTTGATTAGATCCGTTAGAGCATAAGAGAAAAACATAACTAAAGTAATGCGTACCTGGTAATCCGGTCATGATAGTTGGAGACTAGTTAGACGATGACATGATCGGTTCCCGTTGGGATGCTCGTTAGGATGGTGCATTCGGTGTAAGGGGGGCAACCGAATAGATTAGGGGAGGACAGATTGGTACGTAAGTGATGTTAGGTAAAAGTGAGCCACCTGTATTAGCCTCCCTAGGTTTATATTTATAGCAAATCCCATGGGAAACCCTATTAACAATAATTACATATTACTCTCATCAAGTAATTGTATGTTAACATTTAAGGATTTATTATTCTTTGATCAATTAGTTAGTTAGTTAAATGATAATGAGTGCCACATTTGTAAATTTATTCCAACATTCTCCCACTTGGCCAAGTTATCATTTAATATAAATATTAGATTAGCCTGGTCAGGGGTTAATATTCATTTTAGCCTTTAGATCAGAAAAACAGCAGAGAAATACAATCATTGAACCGATAGTCAAATTCAAGACCCCCATTAATCATACTACAATCCCAATTTAAGACTTAATTAAACGTTAGGATCAAAGAGGCAAATTAGCCCTTGACGTTGATTTGCACATTTATTTGTCTATACGTCCTTTAGGCATGCATGGCCGTATTTAGAGACAAGCAAATCTTAAACGAATGAGGAAAGGTAGAAATTAATAGTTAATCATTCATAGTACGATATGCGGTTGTACATGGTCATTAGTTAACCCGTCTTTATTATGGGCCCTTAGAAAAGACTTATGGGTGAGAGACCTCCAGTTATTGGATCCATGAGCATATCATGAATGCATTCGATACAAAGATTTAGTTTTCTCTACTTGTTCATCAATGAACAATAACAATTCTGTATCGAACATTGATGCAGCTCCTCTCGAACTGTTACTGATCGAGAAACAGGGTAGCTGGCTTTATCACAATAAGTCTTCAATATGATGTTCAAACGGAACTAGAATTGTGAGTCTACTAGTAAATTTTCCAACAACATTTAGTGACATTGCATTGTAGTCAGCAACATATTATGTCATTATAACTTAGGTTGTTGTTAACAATATCTTATGACTCTTTCATGATATAAATTTGTCTGCTGACATAAAGATATACCCTATACTTGACCTTTTGTTTTCCTTGAGTGCAACAAAGTTAGAATAAGATAGTCAACTACTTTTATGTTCTTTCACTTCTTCTACCGTTTAAATTATAACCTTTCAATTCTTATAGATATTGCAATAATTTCTCAGGCGCTTTGTGATGATCTAGGCTAGAATTACGTTTACCAGTCTAGTTGTTTAGCATTATATGTAATATCTGAACGATCACAAAGTTAAACGTGTGTAAGGCTTCTAATTTATGAAGCATAAGGTACCAATCTTATTTAGTTAGTTTAACCTCTGTTATTAATCTCCTTTAATTACTGGAGTTATTGACTGACAGCAATGTTGCATGTTATAACGTGTGAACACATAGTTAATGTAAGTCTTATGAAATAATTTAGTGTTTCATTAGGTCAATCTTAGTGTACTTTGATGCTTATGATGTAAGAAGCATCTCCAATATTCTTTATGTCAAATTATGCGAGAGTAACCGCTTTGACTCATGCAACAGAAAGAAATTATTACTTGTCTAAAAGAATGTTATTTGTATAACGACAAGTATTGTATTAGTTGCTCCCACTCTTCTTGAGTTAGATTAATTAATCCACTTAATTCTTTAGTTCACTGATATGCTTGCTTGTTTTGAACCCTTTATATGGATTTGCTCATCTTATAGACTGAGTGTTCTTGTTCTTCAGGTTTAAAACCTTCAGATTGATTTATGAACATGTCTTATGTAGATTAGCATTAAGGAAAAAAGATTTTAATGTCCACAATTTGCAACTCAAAATCATAAATGAGTAATTAGGACATAATGATCATTTAGTGAGACAAAAAATTCTTTAGGAAAAGAACTCTTGATCCTCTTATTTGATTAGTTTATAAGATTCAATCATGCTTTTGTAACGTTTAACTAGTTGTTGAGACCCATTGGATAATTCAACTAAATTACAAATATTATTCTGACTAAGGGAATTTGAGCTTAATAGCTTTATTCCATTCAAAAGATTGATCGTTGATAATGACTTTTTCATAAGAGGTCGGATCAGTAAGCTTTCCAATATTTATATTAGCTTTATTGAGGTAGGTTGTATATTCATCAAAAAGTAATAGGCAAGTAATGCCATGATGACCTACTAAGCTGGATTTTAGGGTTTTGTAGATGCATTAATAATTTCATATATTTCTTCTTGTTCATTAAGTCATGTGTATTGGGAGTTGTATATTTTCAAAATAAGGTGGAAGTGGTGTAGTGTCATTAAGTGCAGTTTGTTGTGCAAGAAGTGTAACCGGAGTTAAATACGGAGTGCAATTTAACTTTGTCTCTCCCCCCGCTTCTTGTACATCTTGCAAGTGATAATAAGGACTTTTACTACTCCCACTGATCTTAAAATTCGTTTAGTATGCTTAATGGAAAAACTAGTAAAATCTAAGAACTTAAGATTGCCAAGTCAAGTTTCTTACGTTCAGGATTTTGAGGTTCAATATTCGGCTAACAACTAAGGTTATCGTGTGATTTATACTTAGTTTCTTTCATGTCCAGATTTTCGAAATGAAATTTAGGGACTTATTTATAGGAACCTTGTTCAGTATACGAATTGTTGTCATTGTAAAGCCTTGGTCCACGGAAATAACGATAAAACTTGATGACTAACATACTTCTTATCATGTCGTTAAGGATACTTTTATCCTCTCAACTAAATGATTATGTTGAGCGGTACCAGACATGGTTTATTGGTTAACAAACTTATAATCCTTATAGATTTCATAAGGTGGACTGGAGTGTTACCAATGTTTGTGTGTTAATCTGAATACCTACTATTGTCTCATAACTTTTAATTTATGATCGAGTTGATCTTAAAAGTTTCAGGTGATTGACAGTTTCCTTATGTTGAATGCAAGAATATATAAGGAGGATAATCGTTTATGTAAGTGATAAATTGCTTGAGTCCAAATATTCCACTTTGGGATAAGATCCACTAACATTAGAGTGTATAAAACTTTAGAACTCTTAGTGATATCTTGTTTATTCCCTTAACACAATGTTAGATGTATTATCTAGTTTTGAGTAATTTGAGTTTCCATTACAACTAAATAGTTATAACCGACAACTTTGAGAGGTCTAAGT
Organism: Tagetes erecta; assembly: GCA_030867185.1. Lineage (NCBI taxonomy): Eukaryota > Viridiplantae > Streptophyta > Magnoliopsida > Asterales > Asteraceae > Tagetes > Tagetes erecta. Next base: position 7,645,310 of record CM061497.1, on the reverse strand, counting down.
AAGAGTGATTATGTTATGGCGCAAGTCCCCATAACAGTGAATGTCTAACTTTAGTACTGATACTAAGTTCCGAGTGATTTTGGAACGTGCTAGGTATCATAATGTTTTGATACAATAACAGTCTTCATGGTGTTTACCGCCTTAAGCTTGTCACTAACTCTCATTATAGTTGTAGTTTGGTTTGTTTCTAGAGGATGAATTTTAAGCAATTTTTAAACTAAATCCAACTTGTAATGTGTTATTTGGAATACTAATGGATTCAAGTATCATTACTGATTTTTTTTCTTCGAGGACAAAGAGATGGAAACATTTTCTTGCATTTTGTTATTGGACCTTAGAACTATCCATCATGTTATGATTTTTCCTTCGTGTTTATCAAGGATAGTGTATTAAGGTGAACAAATCTAGTTTTCTAGTTTTAGGCATCCTACTAGCTTCCTTTACGCGCAATGTTATCAGTTGACTCATTTTTCACTGGTGAATAAGAGTGTGGTGACTAATTTTGAAGAGCATTAGATTGTGTTAATTTAGGAATTATTATGAGATGCACTAGAAGACTTTTAATGTATAACATGTTAAGCCTTGAGGACAAGGACAATGTATTTCATTGTTATGATTTGTGCACTATTATCATTATCCTTTTCTTTTACATGCATATAAGAAGTTTATTTGATTTTTATCCAACAACTCCCCGGACAATAATAATGGAGTCTTGATTATCATAAGAGACATTTTACTAAAATTCAACCACTTATAATGCTCTAGCTATACACGTATCAGGAAGAGCAGTGATAATGTCTTAAGAGATAATCAAAATTAATAAGTGGAAATTTTATACAAAATTCATCTAAAGCAAAGTTCATAGTACTCAGTGATATTATGTTTAAATTTAGAGTGGATAATTTATTGAGATGGCTTAATTAGAAGAACTTAGAGTGATTAATTTTAAGGGGTAATCAAGTTAGGCAGACAATATTTTAATTAAAGATGTGATATCGTCTGTTATAACACCAAAATAACAGACTAAGTAAGTCCTACTTAAATGGTTGGTTTCGCGTTGGTTACTAGCAGTCATTTAAGCATTATGGAAATTAGTTTTTAGTATGTCATTCAAGTGTGACATCAGCGTTGGCCAGAAGTATGACACTTAAGATCACATGTTTAGTTTCGCAATGGATGATCATTTCATATCAGCTTTGGCCAGAAGTGAGATGTTCATCTATTTTAGGCGGGTGTCATGTAAATGTCTTATTTACTAAGAGACATTTGTTGACAATGCTTAGTTAGACTTAAACAATTTTGACTTGAGTATCACATCAGCGTTGGCCAGAAGTGTTATTTATCGCCTTGTTAAGTTAAGCTTAGGTTCTGAAAAATATAATATTTAAGGTTTATGAATACTAAACTCATAGGTTAAGATCAATATATTTTAAGATCGTAAGTTGATGTATTGCATTTTAGGATTACTATTATTAAATTAAATAAGTAAATTTAAGTACCTAACATTATCTCCAAGCGTGTGAATTTGATTATAAAATAACAGTAATACAGTAATATCTAATTTGAAGACATGCAGATATGTGGACATGATTTGATAAATAAATAATCACAATTAAATTTCATCCTAAAATAAGGGGATCTCAAAAATAAACGACCAAAATTGATGACTTTATCCAAATTGATGACTTTATCCATATTTGAAAAGATTGAATTCATGGAATCACATTAATTGAATCAATTTATAAATTTCTTAAGTTAATAATTTCAATCAAGAACACAGTTCATAAAATCAAATTAAATAAATGTTATATTGTATTATCAAAATAGAGTTTTGCACATCATGGCCAATTTTGATATTTCGACATTTTCAATTTTATCAATTATTATTCTTATCAGTTTCGTCATGTAGCGTACAATATTAACAGAAGTAATAATTTGACTTTGCACATGAACTATTATATTATAATAACTTTGATCGATTTCGTAAAATTATCAAAAAAGTCATTGTCGATTGTTAAGACTAAAATAATTTTATTTTACGAAAGTGGATTCTTAATAATTAAATAATAAGGTTTTTCCATGTTTTAGTTCCAGATCTAAGGGAAACTAACGGATTTAATTGAGCAACATCGCTCTGATACCACATGTTGATTAGATCCGTTAGAGCATAAGAGAAAAACATAACTAAAGTAATGCGTACCTGGTAATCCGGTCATGATAGTTGGAGACTAGTTAGACGATGACATGATCGGTTCCCGTTGGGATGCTCGTTAGGATGGTGCATTCGGTGTAAAGGGGCAACCGAATAGATTAGGGGAGGACAGATTGGTACGTAAGTGATGTTAGGTAAAAGTGAGCCACCTGTATTAGCCTCCCTAGGTTTATATTTATAGCAAATCCCATGGGAAACCCTATTAACAATAATTACATATTACTCCCATCAAGTAATTGTATGTTAACATTTATGGATTTATTATTCTTTGATCAATTAGTTAGTTAGTTAAATGATAATGAGTGCCACATTTGTAAATTTATTCCAACACAGGGTATGTGTATACATATCTGGATGTTTTGGGATCCATTTAGTCGGTGTTGCTATGCATTAATCATGTTGAGACGATGAGCATATATATGTCTGATGCGAGTGTGTGAGTTAGTATTTGTGTGTGTTCAAGCGTTTGCTTTAGAGACATGAATGTGTATGTGCTGTTGGGATGTTATGTAGATGATGAAAAGAGTTGCATGTGTATTGATTTTTTTGTGCATATTAATATATATATATATATATATATATATATATATATATATATATATATATATATGGATAGATGTAAAAAGATAAGTATATATGAAATATGTTACAGCTAGCATGGTGTAAGAATGTAAGTTCAGAAATTATATATATATGTGATTTACATAAGTAAGACATGTAGGTTTTGATGACATGAAACAATCCATGATGAGTATGTCTTACTAGGGGTGGGGGGTTGGGGTGTAGTGGTAAAGAGGGGAGACCTACAACCAAAAGGTTGTGGGTTCAAACCTCACCCACAACACAAAAATAATAAATTTGGCGTTAAAAAAAAAGAGTATGTCTTACTATTGCATTAGTTGTTGTCATGGGTTCTTGATTATGATTTGATTTAGATGTAAAACTTAGTAGATTTTAGTTTGCTTTCATTAACTAAGATTATACAACACTTGACCCATCATGTACCATTTACCATTTGAATAACTAATTATGTAATTTTTTTGTTTAATAGCAAACTATAGTGATGTCGAAATTAAACAAAGGAAATTGTGACACCATAGATTATGATGCAACAAGTCATTTATGATACTAAACTTGTACTTTGACGTTCGTGGTGTGGGTCACTGTTGTGTATTGCCTATGGAAATTTTTTCATGTGTCTAGTAAAAGCTTTAGCTTATGCCTATACAAGCCTGGATCTTGTTGCTTACTTTTTTTATGTCTTTGATGTTGCATATTGCCTTGAACTGCTGAAAAGCTACTGGTCATCACAGGTATGGACTATCTATTTGTAACTTTTTATGGGTAGGTGTATTGTTTGTTTTCATTATTTGAGACTCTTGATTAATTCTAAGGTATATTTTTAAATATGTGATACATTATGGTTTGCAACTACTATTGACTTGGTAATACATATATGTATCCGCTACTTTGCTGCGTTATGTGAAAAACTATATTGTTATATGTATTTAGTAATTATGTGATAAATTATCGTTAGGAGATACAAAGTGTGGAAGCGAATCCGGGTTTTCAATTGTGCTTCTGCTTGATCACATATCATTATCCGGATATTGAGGTGATGCGTACATACACACGGTGTAAAATATAAATGTTACAAATATATAAATATACATGTTTACTAAAATGTTTAATTTTTTTTAGATGCCGCAAGCCATAAGAGGTGCTGCAGAATCTGATACCAGCAATCTACTCAAGGACTTGATGACGGAGCTTTATAATAACTTAGCTATTAGGTGTATATAGTGTATGTCCTTTAGATTTAGATATCGTTTAACAGATTTTGTTATAGATTCTGGCATAGAACTGGTTTTAAAGTATTTAATAAGCATCTTTGTATATATTTTGAAGGATTTAGCATGTTTGTATATATTATGAATGATTTATACAAATTTATATTTATTATGAATGATTTGACATCTTTGTATTTTAGAGGCGATGTTATTAGATGCGGTTCAAACCCGCGTTTAAAAACCAAAATCACCGCAGCTTGTTGGACCTGAATTGTAGTCTAATATCATCAACACAGTAAAAGTCAACAAAAGTCAACGTTTGGTCAAAGTCAACGTAAAAGTCAAATGGCGCGTTAGAGATTAAGAACCGAGTCAAGACGTTGAAGTTGTTTTATGTCTAGGATCGTTAATGTAATAAATATATTTTGTGTCAACAAAATATATTTAATCTAGTTTTAGACATATTTTAGTCTTTTATTTGTATTATTTTAATTGTCATGTTTTAGTCTAAGTATAGGGTCCTAATTGTCATTAGTCCAAAGTGTCATTAGGCTATAAATAGTAAATGGCAATTAGGGTTTCATTAAGCTTGTATGAGCTAGAATTTGGGTCTTAACACATTTTGTAATATCTGATGCAATTCAATAGATCAAAGTGAGGTTTTATTGAGTGTTCTTCAATTATTCATCCATGTTCTTCATATTTTTGTCACTTTGATCCAAATCTTCACAAAATTACTGATTCAAATATGTTATTGGGACCAACAAATGGTATCAGAGCCTAATTGAGATCCATTTTTGAATCTTTTGTTGCTGATTTTAGAAATTTGTGAAGAAATAGAAGAAGAGTTTTAGAGAGAGAAAACGGATCTGATGGGTTTTTAGAGGAAGAAACCAGATCTGTGTTCAAAATCATCAGATCCACGTCAACAATCAACAGATCTAATGATTTTAACAACATATTTGTGATCTACAACCTCAGATCTGCAAGAAAATAAAAGAAAATTTTCAGATCTGAGTGTTTTGTCTCACACACACTTGTGTGTGTTCTTGGTGTTTTTGGGGCTTGAAATCTTCATTTTGCGACACTAGACCACATACTGAACGAAAGTTCAAAATCCTATGCGACAGTACTGCTTCGACATAGTTTCGAAAGTACAGCTTCGCGTAAGTGCGACACTAGATCAGATCTATGCGACACTACCTTTCTTGACATCATTCCTGCACCAACAATCAACCAAACAAACCCAAAATCATTCACCGAGACCAGATCTGTGCGACATTATTACAGATCTGTGCAAAATCACCTAAAAAAAATTCAAACCAAAACCAACAAAGAACAACCATTTCTTGACATTCAAACCCAACACTTAACCAAATAACCATTTCTTGACACCCAAACCCGATCCAACACCTAAAACTCAGATCCATAAACCAAAACCCACATCCATACCCGATCTAAACATTTAAAAAAAAAAAAAAAACTCACACACACGGATCTGTTGACCTACAACCATCACCATAACCTGTTCATTTAAACCCAAACACAATGTCCAAGCATAACTTCAACCATTCCTACTTCATCAACAACAACTAGCCACTCCCTTGTCATCACCAACAACCAATTTATCCCTCACCACGCACCTAACCACCATAGATCTACTATCCTTCATCGTTCAACCATACCCATAAACTAAACACAAATCCATCTCTCGTCCACCATAGCCAACACATCCACCTTGATGTACCCCATAACCACATCATTCATCAGTTACAACAGATCTGAAGTTCATGCGTATGTTGGATAAACCGAGAGAAAGTGAAGCTGCACATGTTGCGTTCGTGTGTGTGTTTTTGATGTTGTGATGTGTCGTGCAAAACAGCAGATTGAAAGATAGATGTGTTTTTATTGTGGATGTGTGAAGTGAACAAGACGAAGAGTGCTCGAGAGAGAGATCTGGTGCATTTTTGTGTGTTGTTGCAGCTGAAAGACAAAGATAAAGCAGCAGCAGTTCGTTGTTGTGTTTGTAGAAAGAGACGAGAGAGAGTGAGTTCAAAGGAAGAAGAAGAAGGTGCAGCTGTTTTGATGTTGTGTTGTTGTGTGTTGTTGAAGTATTGATATTGTTGTTGTCTGTTTAAGAAAAGAAGGAAGAAAGAAAAAGTGTGTTGTGTGTGTGAGAGAGAGAAGTGAATGTGTTGTGAAGAGATAAGATTTTGTTGTGTTGAAGTGTGTTATTGTTAAATTTTTTGAGCGGCTGATAGGTTTTTAAAAGGAAGGTAGGGTTAAATGTGTGTATAGGAAAGATGGGTCAAAGACAACAGATGGGCTGTGATGGATGTTCATAGTTGGGCTGAAATTTAACAAACATGTCATGGTTAACACATTAGATCTATATTTGATGGACCGAGATTTATATATGGATTGGGTAGCAATCTTTAACATAATTTTGGACTGAAGTAACATTATTTGAAGTCGGTTGCTCGGAAATAAATTTTTGTTTCGCTCAAGTAGTGTGAATCAGTATTTTGAAGTCCTAGACCGGATAGTATTTGTTGTTATTATTCGTTGGGCTTAAATTCTCTTTGCTGAGACGAAAGTTTTTGTCATTGGCCGGGAGTTAGCGTTTTAAATTTTATGGGCCAAAGTTTTGTCAGTTGAGACTAAAATATTATTTTTGGCCGGGTTATTTTTGTTGTTATCATTTGGGCCTAAATTTGATTAGGTGTGTGAAAAATTTTTTGTTTGTTGGCCGGGTATATTTGTGGTTATTCTTTGGGTCAAAATTTTGTCATTTAAGTTGAAATATTTTTGTCAGTGGTCGGGTACTTCCAAATTCATTTTTTTTCTTTGGGGCGAGTTGTTTGAAACGAAAAAGTAATTTTCCCGGGGGAGAAATATTCGTAGTTTTTGGGAAAATTATTTTTGGGAAAATTAATTTCAAAAATGGCTTATGCAGAACTTTTTAACTCCTTTAAATCTGATGATCTCACAATGGCACAAAGTCGGTTTGATAATTTTGCAGTTTTAAAGAATGAAAGGATGCCCGTGGTTCTTGATCGATTTGTGATGGTGGCAAGTAACCTGAAGAAGCATGATCCTGAACTCACAAATTTTGAACAAATTCAAAGGCTTTTTGAATCCCTTCCACCAGAATGGAGTTTTCATGTTAAAAATCTTAAGAAAGAGAAAATGTTTTCAGATTACAAGCTGTTGGATGTGATCGACAAGTTGAAATCTTTTGAGTTGGATATTAAAAGAAAGGAATTTTTTGAAGCAATGATCCAACTACAAACCAACACACCGAATGTTGCTCTCATTTCATCTATGATTAGCAAATCTGATTACAAACCGTTTAAGATGATGGAAAAATTGAAATCGATGGTAACCGATTCCGATTCGCCTGCTGAAATCGAGGAGACTGTGAAAGAAAATAAGTTGCAGGTTAGTTATGATGATGATATGGAAGAAGAGGATTTAAAATGGCAAATAAAATCATTAACTGTGAGAGCACGTCGGTTTATGGAAAGGACTAGGAGAAATGTTTGTACTGAGGATAAGATTGAGATTGGAGAGGTTCAGAGTCAAATCAACTATGCTTTAATGACAAAGATTGAGGATGTTCAAAAAGGGAAGAGTAAACGTGAAGAGGAATGTGAAGAAAGTTTGAAAGATGATGAAGGAAAGAAGAGAGCTGAGAATGAAGAGATGCTGAAGGCAAAGGAAGAGGAACGCAACAGAAACACAAGGGTATGCAACTGCGATAAAGCCCTTGCTGTTGAAAAAGTCATTATGGGACTTTCTTATGAGACAGTTCAAGACATGTGTTCATCTGCGTGCAGAGTTCGCCTGTTTGGTGTGTATAAAGCTAATAGACTTTTGTTAACAAATCAAGCTGAATTAACCACCATAAATACAGAACTTAAAAAGAATGAAGTTTCTTTTTCGATAAAACTCAATGAAGCTTTGGATGAAATTGATTTTTTGAAAAGAAATCTTTATGAAAGAAACATCGAAATAAATCTTTTAAGTGAAAGACTCATATTAGCACAGTTTGAATCCACAAAACTTCAAACCAAACTTGACAAGTGGTCTGTTGCTAGTATGAAAATGAATGAACTTGCTTCAAAACAAAGGGGGGCTAGGGTAAAAGATGGGGTTGGGTATGACACAGATGCTCAGACGGTTTTTCCGCCTCCATTCACTTTGTGTTATTCACCTACACCAAAACCCCATCCTAAAAATGATTTGTTTGAACAAGAATCTAACAGTTTGCATGCAGGTTTAGAGGGAGTTAATCTGAAGGAGGTGCGAGATGATTATGATTCTTCGACTGGTATGGGATATAGTAAAACGGGTACTGACAGTCAAGCTAATGATTGCTCGGTTCCTGTTGTTTCTAATCCTGTAACAGTTGTTACTTCTAATTTCTTTGATAAGTTTAAAGCAGGTGAAATTCCTACCTTTGAGCCTGTCAAGAATGTGAAGGAAGAGATTGTTCAGGAATCACTTAATCATCAAGCTGCAACTACATCAACACACTCAATTCCCATCAATCAAGATCCGTTGGAAGCAGATGTACTTATTGAAGACTGGACAAGTTCAGATGATGAATCAAAGAAAAAGGAGAGTCTCGGAAATTCAAAGATCAAGATGTCACCTGCAACCGTCAAATCTAAAATGCTTCCAAAACCTGAATCAAGTCAAATCATGATCTCATCTCTAGCTGCAAGACAAGTTAATCTTCCATCCAAAGCTCAAAAGAAGAATACTTCACCTCTGTCCATCATATCTCAAGTTTGTAAAAGACTTGAGAACAAGCAAGTGAAGATCTCATCTCCCATCCAACAACCCACACCTCAACAAAAGAAGCCACAGATCTGTTCATCTTTCACTGCTCAACATAAGAAGTCACAAGTCTCTCAACAAGTTGCATCAAGCTCAAAGAAAGCCCCACCCCCAGCTACTCCACACGGGCCAGTCAAGCATCAAAAGCCATTCAAGGCTTGCTTCAAGTGTGGAAAGGGTGATCATGTGCTCAAGAAATGCCCAAAAGGACATGCTTCGGACGGTAAAGGCAAAACAAATTGCTTCTCCGGATCAGAGTCTATAAAGAATCCTCCATATGGTAAAGGTAAACAGGTTTGTTTCTTTGATTTTCAAGTTAATAATCATACATCTTTGAGTGGTCGGATGATGAACATTCCATCCTTACCTTCTCATGTGAAGTCGGTTTCACATGACTCAAAGATGAATGTGACAAAAGAACCAAAACTAAAATCTTTTTCCTCAGGACTTAAACAGAAAATGATTTCCAAATTTAACTCTTTCAAATCGAAAATGTTTGAACCTAAACAAATTTGGCAAATTAAAAAGATAGAGGAAAAGATAATTGATACGAGAACAGGTTGTGTGCATAGACAAGTGTCTTACACTGATGAAAACGGAACGCCCAGGACTACGATGGCCTGGGTTCCCATTTCTAACTAATCTGTTGATGAGTGCAGGAACATTTCAGGAGGACTGTTAGTAATCCGGTTTACTGACAGAGAATGTTCCGTATTCAAATTTGAGGCAGAACAAACAGGTCATGGTTTTGGTATCTTATCCACATACTGGATCCTTCTTTGCTTTTCACATATCTAATTTCACCGCCACTGCATTTTTTTGATATCTCATTTATAATCTTTTGATAGAGTAATATGGAAGGCGTTTCTTTCGTATTTTCTATTTTATTTATTGTAAATAGTTAAAAAAAAAGATTAAAAAAAAAAATTTTAAAAATTTAAAAAAAAATTATTAATAAAAAAAAATGGGGGAGTCTAACATTTTTACTTGTATTTTTTGATCAAGTTTTCACATCTCTTTGAGGTCGCTCTTGTGTCTTTTGAAAATTTCAATTTTGTGTTGAAATAGAAATTTTGGGGGAGTAATATGTCAAATGAATGTACTGAATATCATTGCTCAAAATTCTGTGTAAATATTTTGTGTCTTTTGAAGGTTTCAGGTTTGTGTGGAAAGCACCTAAAGGAGGACGTTGATTTGTGTTATGATGTGTCAATAGGCTCAGCCCGAATACAATTAGACAGCAATTCTGTGATCCATCTAAGTTCAAGAACTCGGCAATAAGGATTATCTCCTTGACATGATTGGCCTGCACAAAGTTACAAGTCCTTGTCAGAAATGGGTTGAGAGTGTCAAATCTTTGCTTTGATTTTCCCAAAACATCCCAAATCACCCACACCCTAGCCCTGAATTGAGTTTCTAGTTAGCAAAACAAAATAAAAAGCTGCTAGTGTTGCTCTTCAGAAAAGCCTCTTAGTGAGTTACTTGTTAATTCCTCATAATGTATTGAGTCAAAGTGCTTAACTCCTCTGCTATACGGAAGTATTGACCTGGAGTTGGTGGATCTTCTCTGTTATACGTCGGTATAGACCTGAAGATTCACCGAGCATGCTCAAATGTTTATCTCCTCTGTTATACGTCGGTATAGACCTGGAGCTCTAATCATTTGAGTTTCCCAAATAATAAGTCGCAATGTGTTCAAAAGAATCATTGTTGACAAGCTCCACTCCCAAAAATGCAAAAATGCAAAATGTCAAAAGAGGCTCATAAATTGATCAATATTCAAAATTTGATTCATGAAATTCAAGCAAAGTCAATCATATTGCTCTATAAACCTGATGATAGGACAAGTTTCTTTACCAAGATGTCTGTGGGGACCGAGTTACATGAGTTTCTTCAAATCGAACCTAAAACATGATAAGACCATCACAGATTGTCTGTTGAAAGGAACAAGGCATGGGTTTAAATGGACAAACATATTGACAATCTAGCCAAGTCTTTGTTTCTCTGGATGGTTGCTCGAAACGCATTATCTGATATCCTTTCATGAAGTTTTTTATTTTATGTTTGGGTTCTTGAGTCTTGTTGGTCGTGTGTACCTTTTGGGATGTGTTCACTTTGTTTAAAATATTTGTGATCTTGTCGGACTCGTCCTCTTATTTCCGAATTTTTAAATTTTAAAAAAAAAATCCAAAAAGATTTTCATTTCAAATTATTTTCAAGTCTTCCATATTATGCTATTAAAATGTTATCATTTTCACATGCATTTCACGGGAAATTGCACACACAAACGGACACCAGTTCGCTTGTCTTCATACACAAATAAACACGGGTTTATTTTGTTTAATGAAATGATCTAATGAGAAATCTGGAGATTTTGTCTGTGATTGTTGTGTTACAGATATTTGCTGCAAATGATGGCCGATCATCAGTTGAGCAAAGCACCTGACCAGAGAACCTGTTCCTCAAAGTTTGCAGAAGATACCGAGCTAGGAATCCTCCTCCTAAATCTTCTAAAGCACTCAAGAAAAGATAGTTGAAAAGCCGTTCCAGATTTTACGAAATGATGCACGCAAAATGGGGGAGCATACAATATGGGGGAGCTTGTGAGATGAAGGATTTTCAGCAACATAATTTGACTTATCGGTGCTGAACACGATGCAAGATGTTGATAATAATAGACTATGGGGGAGTATTGTTGGACCTGAATTGTAGTCTAATATCATCAACACAGTAAAAGTCAACAAAAGTCAACGTCTGGTCAAAGTCAACATAAAAGTCAAATGGCGCGTTAGAGATGAAGAACCGAGTCAAGACGTTGAAGTTGTTTTATGTCTAGGATCGTTAATGTAATAAATATATTTTGTGTCAACAAAATATATTTAATCTAGTTTTGGACATATTTTAGTCTTTTATTTGTATTATTTTAATTGTCATGTTTTAGTCTAAGTATAGGGTCCTAATTGTCATTAGTCCAAAGTGTCATTAGGCTATAAATAGTAAATGACGATTAGGGTTTCATTATGCTTGTATGAGCTAGAATTGGGGTCTTAACACATTATGTAATATCTGATGCAATTCAATAGATCAAAGTGAGGTTTTATTGAGTGTTCTTCAATTATTCATCCATGTTCTTCATATTTTTGTCACTTTGATCCAAATCTTCACAAAATTACTGATTCAAATCTGTTATTGGGACCAACACAGCTAAACTTAACTTTTCTACTAGTGTTAGGACCCTTTTCTTGGTACTAAAATACGTGTAGAGTTACATTATAAGGGTCCTATAATTTAATTTTTAAGGACGCTTTTACGTGTATCATAAGATTAAAAGTAAGTAACCACATATTAGAACATTGTAAAAGTGTCCTTATATGTTTTTATTAGGACGCTTTTTGAGTTGTTCATAGACATTATGCCACCATAAAATTGGTTTCATAATCTTATTTGAGATATTAGGACACTTTTCTTAGTATTAAAGTATTTATACTGTTACATTATAAGGGTCCTGTAAATTAATTTTTAAGGACGCTTGTACGTGTATCATAAGATTAAAAGTAAGTATTCACATATTGTAACATTGTAAAAGTGTCCCTATATGTTTTTATTAGTACGCTTTCTAAGTTGTTCGTAGACATATTATGCGACCATAAAATTGGTTTCATAATCTTATTTGTGATAATAGGACGCTTTTTAAGTTTCAGGACTTATTACAATCCGTTTACATGAAACACTTTTACTATTGGTCCTATTAAATGAAAGGTCCTATAAAGTACCATTATAGGACACTTTTGGGCGTACTAAAAACCCAATTTTGTTGTAGAGACGGTTATATGACGGTTAAACGACAGTTATCATTATTTGTAACATGACTTATTGCTAAAGTTTACCCTACGAGTTTCATGGTTGTTGGATTCTAAATACGTTTCTATGGTCATGGTTGAGTAATATAATGAAATTGCTATACACATAAGCTTGCGAAACATATTTATAATGATCTAGGATTTCATATTATGTACTATTAACTGTGTTTTTACTCACTAGCTATTTCTAGCTAACTTATTTTACTCATATTTCTGGTGGCGTTTGAAGCGTTTATGCTTCTGAGACACCTAGGATGCTTATTGGACTTAGAGTAAATGGGCAATAAACATTATTAATTGTCGGCTTTTATTACTGTTTTAAGACTATTTATTTCCCTTTAATGTCATGATACTTATGCTTTAATACTATTAGAATGTGTCTTTTAGTGTGCCATGTGCTTTGTACTATTGATATCCAATTCACTTGACAGCCTGGTGTTTCCGCCGCTGGGCAGGGTGTCACAGGTTGGTATCAGAGCCAGGTTATAGGGAACTAGGATAGGGTCTTAGAAACACACCGACCTAGACTATAACCTACATGCTAAAGCACGTCTTCTCAACTACATTGAAAAACGAACTTAGCACATTAATAAGTCTTAAGTGTTCAAAACCCAAACACATTCCTAAGCCTTCAAAATTTCACTTTCTTAATGATTTTATGATTTTCTTTCCTACGATTTATAATTATTTCTATGAATTTCTTTATTAATTCAAATGTTATTCCAAATTCATTTACTAATATTTCTAAAGTTTCTACGTGATTTTCTATGGTATATTTCAAAGCATTCTATTATGTTCTAAGTACTATTACTATTTCATTTAAATCAAAATTTTGTTACCCTTATGTTATCTTAAATTTTGATCCATGTCTCATGAAAATTATTTTTCTATCTTATCTTGTAGAATGGCAGTAAGACTCGAACGACTTGCTAATACGATCGCGACTCAAATGGCCAACCTTTTGCCAAAACTTGTGAGCCAATTAACGCTGCTAATCAAAAAAGGAACCTAAGGCTCCCCATTGTACTCTTAAGTACTTCAACTCTTGTGGTCCAACCAAATTCTTCGGTACTGAAGGGGCTACTGGTCTTCTCCAATGGTATGAAAGCATGGAGAGTACCTTCGTTAACTTTGATTGCCCGAAAACTTCAAATTTCGCTATGCCGCGAGTGTCCTTCAAAAGGGTGCTCTGACGTGGTGGAATGATGAAAAACGTAGGCACGGTGAAGATGAAATATCTGAAATGACTTTGGATGAATTCAAAACCGCTATGACTGACAAGTATTGCCCTCCTAGTGAAATTCGTAAACTCGAGGGTGAATTCTAGGGTCTTAAATAAGATAGGTGAATTCTAGGGCCTACAGTGATCGTTTTTCTCAGCTTAGTACTATGTGCCCTAATATGGTTACCCCTGATTCCCGTGGTATTGAGCAATATATCGGAGGTTTACCAATGACTATCTAAGATGCTATTTGGGGTAGTAAGCCCGCCACCGTGGGTGGGACAATGACGTTAACGGGTCGCCTTACCGAAAATCATTTGCAGGCTGGTACTTTGACTAGGAAGGGTAATAAAAAGTTTAAGGGTTCTTCTGGCAATGAATCCAAACCTTCCGAATGAGGTTCTTACAGGGTATTAAGCCAGAATATTCTTCTAATTCTAAGAGGCGAAAGATCGGTGCCACCAACTATGCTATTAATACTCCCATTCCTCCTACGGCACCACAAGGGGGTAATGTGAACTGAAATCCGTATACGGGGAACTTGCCTAAATGTAACAAGTGTCATTTCCATCATGCTCCCGAAACTTCATGTCGGAAGTGTAACATCTGTCAACGGGTTGGGCATCTCGCTAAAGACTACTTCAACAATGCTAACAACAACAGGGTTACTCCGGGCCTGGCTTGCTATAACTACGGTGACCCAACCCATTATCGCAAAATCGCCTGTTGGTCCATCTAGATCGAGATTTCAGTGCTATAATGATATGTAATACAATGAAACACACTTGATTCAACCAAACAAAGTCCAATATTACTCAACAACCAATAATAAGATCAAAACCACACAACAAGAGGTAAATAAGCTACAAAGATGGATAATGTAAGCTCCTAGCACATCCAGATAACACACACACACTTTTAGGGTTTGGATAAGAAATTGCCAAAAGTTGTCATTGCCATGAGAAAACATAACAATATATATCAGCTATAGGTTCGCTGATAGATTCGCTGTCAGCGAATCTATCAAGCGAACCAGATAGCTTCGCCGGGCACAATTAGGTTCGCCCGGTCGACAAAACAGAACAATAAACAGAAAACTATGCTATGCTACGGGAGAATCTATAGATTCGCCCGTAGGTTCGCTATACCAAAAACTATAAAATATATAACAAAAGATATAACACCGACATGCCGGTGAGTCCAACCTATACATGACTATCAATACTCCCCCTAGGTTGGACCTCACCCGGGGAAGTCTTCTAGTTAAGCTCCATCTTTTTCGGCTTCAAAAATTCTCAATGTACGCTCCTGCCCTCGATTCAATCCCGGCCAACAGATTTGTCACATCTTCAGATCCGGCCTCATCGTCTTCACTAAATACCAACAATGACTCCACAAACTCTGCTTTGGTGTCAACTGTATCAGGCACATCAAGATCAATAATTTCCGCCTGAATATCTTCTGTATGCTCCTCACCAGTCACATCCTCAACAACCTCAACAGGTTTTTCAAACCTCTTCTCAATAGTTTGATCAAGCTGTTTGGACAAGTCATCAATATCCATTCGTTGTTCATCAACCATCCTCAGTCTTTCATTTACTTTCTTCAATTCAGCATGTACACCCCGGGCTTTGTTAGCGACTTTCACGAATAAATTCGCTTCAGCCCTCGTATCGACTCCAGCCCCGTGCTTAATACTGTTCTCACATAAATTCTTCAGATCATCATCGCAGAATGAGAAGACCTCCATTGGATCAAACAAACGTATTTCTGGACGATCTTCTCCTTTAAGTCTAATAACTGCCTCACCCGTACTGTTGTCATAAAACCATTTGAGAAAATCCTGTAATCTGGGTGGCTGCGTATCCGGAACCCTAACCCGCGTCATGATCTTTGGAGCTTCAATCTTTAAAACAACTTTTCCTTTCCAAGAAACCCAATGCCTATCCTTCTTCTGCCTCATTCTCTTTGGTTTCTGATATCCGAAATCAACAAAGTTATTCTCCGCAGCCTTCCTGATTGTAACTTCAAATGCACACGCCCTTCCACTATCCTCCTTTCCCAACAGAGGTAGTTCAGCTAACCTACGCAGATCCCACCGAGGCAAGGTGGCAAAATGTTTCCTGTTCCTGATATAACAAATATCCACACCCCTTCTCTTAATCATGTACGCATCAACGAGACTGTTATATTTCCATGCGATCACTTGCCTATCCAGTTGTGAAGTATTTGGCTCGTCAAGATGTTAAAAGATTGGCACTTCTGGAATGATCTATTCATCCTTTCTAAACCACTCTGATTTGTCTAATTTAATGTGATCAAACTGATAACTCACACCTTTTTCTTCGACGTTATACTTCTCCGGCTCATTCTTCAAATCTTCCTCACTGTCTATATCCACATCAACTTCCGGTTCGTCGATTAAACTAAAATTCACGCTGGAACCTCC
This sequence comes from Tagetes erecta, assembly GCA_030867185.1. NCBI lineage: Eukaryota > Viridiplantae > Streptophyta > Magnoliopsida > Asterales > Asteraceae > Tagetes > Tagetes erecta. The sequence continues at coordinate 7,628,932 of CM061497.1, read as the reverse complement.
AACAACCTCAGCCCCCTCAAATATATCTAAATCGATACCCATATCTTCATCAAACACCTCTTCAGCAGCTTTCCTTTTACCTTTATCCCCAAAAGCAGATTGCATTAACGGATACTTTACAGCATCCGTTAAGCTTTTTAGTTCCAACTCAGACATTGCTGGATCCAACCCATCCTTCTCCTTTAAACTATTCAGTTCCTTGAATATTCTAACTATCAAACACTGTTGATCCCTCATCATCCGACCCATTTCAGAAATCACAGACAGTTTTTCAGCGTCCTTTGTTTCCAAATCAGCATATCTACCTTTTAGATCCACTATCTCAGACTTCAGACTTTCAGTTTCACCCTTCAACTCACTAACTGATTCAGCAGATGTACCCGGAACATCGTGTTTCGCTTTCTTTGCAGCTTCAGTGGGTGCATCTGATTTCCTCTTGCTCCTTTCTCCCTACCCTGATCAATCTCAGCTTGTATCTCATGGATTTCCCGAACAAAAGAATAGTTTTTGTCTTTAGCGTACGGCTTTCGCTTCCTCAGCTTCTTCCCTACAACTTCAATATTCTCACCACCCATTTTTCTATCAATCTCCATCAGCCTTTGTATATGTACCCATCTGTCAGCAGGGTACATATTTTCCCATAAGTATGATGTCCTACCAACACAGTCTGAACGTGCCGATCTGCAGTCCCCAAAAATTCTTAAATGCATATCCCAGATCTTCAGCACCTCACCAACAACGGGTAGATTGGGCAGCTTGTCATTCAGAATCATCTGCAAAAATCTGGGATACATCAGCCACTTGTTCCCCTTAGTAGCATGGATGTTTTCTAGCATGTAATTGTAGATCAGTTTGGCTAGATTTGCTTTCTGCCCTCGACAAAACAAAACCATTGCTCTAGCCCAATCAAGATTCAGCCCGTCAGTACCACCCTTCCTATGATCAAGGCACATAATGAATACGTGTGCGATGTACCTCCATTCCTTGATCAAATAGGATTTCACAAATTCCATCTTCTTCTCCCCCGGCATAGGACCCTCATAACCTGCAGTACTAAAAGCCCCGTAAACTTCTTCAGCAGTCATACAAACCTCCTCACCTACATCGTCCTCTAACCTCAAAATCCTTGCCACATCGGCTTCGGTAAACTCTAAATCAAACCCACTAATCTTGGCACAAATTCTTGATGGCTGCACAGACACGTTCATCACAACTATTCTCCAAAAGTCTCTTATGTGCAGCTCATAGATGGTTGGTGAATGGGAGATAGCGTGATGAATATGTGAGGACTTCAACCATCTAATACAATCTTTATACCCACCAGCTTTTTCATGATTCTCGTCCAGTAAAGCACACATATTGTGCTTTCTTTCAAAAAATAATGTAGACATCGTGCCTGAAAAATAAACGGAAATTGATCAGAAACGTGAAATTTTGAAACAGTGTTTAGATTCGCTAGCATAAATAGATTCGCTGCACGGGCGAACCTGAGATTTGGCACCAGAACCTATAAATTCGCTGACATGAGAAATCAGTCATTTGGTCGAGCGAATGTATAGGTTCGCTAGAAACAGTCGGGCGAATCTATGTTGATGCACAGGCGGCATAACAGCATAGGTTCGCTCGAAGTTTTGAACTTTCGTTCAGGTTCGCCAGACGAACACATAGGTTCGCTGAAAACCCTAGTTTTGAAAAACGGCCAATGCTCAGTTTAAAAACCATAATCAAACAATAAAGGCAACAATCAGGCATTATAATCATGAAACGAACATGTTTTGATAAACATTAAGGCATATAATCAGTTGTTTTAATCATTAACACAGGATCACAATGGGTCGATTGGATTATTAGCGATTAACAGCAGATTAATGGATAAAGTGATGATTAGAATGAAGATAAAACATACCAGAGATGGTAAAAAAGAGCGGTTCAAAAGGTATAGAGTGTGGTGAGTGAGAATCGATAGTGCGATTTTTGAAAAAAAAATGAAACGGCTACAGTAATAGTGACAGCGAACTTGTGAAAGGTTTCGCTGACACCACATATATATACAGTCACAGGTTCGCTGACAAAAACACTAGAGAACTTCAGATTCGCCCGAGACCAAAGGTCAAGAGAAGACACGGCGACGTGAAGAGGTTCCGGGCGAACCTGTAGGTTCGCTAGTAGATTCGCTAGGACACAAAACAAGAAAAATTAAAATATTTTTGGTTTTTCTCAAATTTTAAATCCTTTGTAAATCCATGAAAACGCCCCACGATTTCAACGCTCCGAATATAAAAACATTAACCTGAATTTTAAAGATATAAAATAGAAAAATAAAATAAAATAAAATAAAGTGAAAGAAAAAGTTAGAAATTAAAACTAAAGAAGGATGTATATATTTTTCATGACATTTTGAGCAGAATCCGGAAAATCATAGATTGGCGGGATTGCAGATATGTTTGTCCATTTAAACCCATGCCTTAGTTCTTTCAACAAGAGATCAGCAGCTTCTTTTATAATGTTTTTGGTTTGATTGAAGAAGCTCAGACAACTTGGTCTCCACAGACATCTAGGTAAAAAGAACAAGTTCTGTCATCAGGATATATCTGAGCAATATGATTGACTTTGCTTGAATTTCGAGGATCAAATCTTGAATATTGATTAAAGCATGAGCTTCTTTTGACACTTGTGCAATTTTGCATCTTTTTGTGAGTGGAGCTTGTTAGCAATGATTCTTTTGAACACATTGCGACTTATTATTTGGGAAACTTAAATAGTTTAGAGCTCCAGGTTTATACCGACTTATAACAGAGGAGATAAACATTTGAGCATGCTCGGTGAATCTTCAGGTCAATACTTCCGTATAGCAGAGAAGATCCACCAACTCCAGGTTAATACTTCCGTATAGCAGAGGAGTTAAGCACTTTGACTCAATACATTCTAAGGAGTTAGCAAGTAACTCACTCAGAGGTTTTTCTGAAGAGAAACACTAGCAGCTTTTTATTTGTTTTGCTAACTAGAAACTCAATTCAGGGCTAGGGTGAGGGTGATTTGGGATGTAAGGGGAAATCAAGGCAAAGATTTGACGCTCTCAACCCATTTTTGACAGAACCCGTATCTTTGTGCAATCCAATCATGTCAAGGGGATAATCCTAATTGCCAAGTTCTTGAACGTTATGTTTGGCTGCACAATCACTGTTTACTTTGTTTTCGGGCTGAGCCTATCTAACATATCCCAAACACAATACTTCTGACCTCCTTCAACGTCTCTTCAACATCAATCAAAACGGGGATCCTGAAATAACAAAATTTGAAAAACTATAAGTAGTAAATCTTTAATATCTCCCCCAACATTTCTATATTATAGCTATCTAATAAGAAATTTTTGTTTTTCGGATTTTCTTAATATATATATGCAAAATAAAGAAGAGAAAATAAAAAGAAATAAAATAAAAAATAAAAGTAGAGTAAAGGAGCGAAGAAATGAGTGACCCACGGATTTTCAAGGAAGAAAATGAGAAAGTTATTTACATATTTACAAAGAAAGACAAATTAGACTTTTGAAATTGGGACCCAAGCCTTAGTGTACTTAGGTCTTTGAACAGTTGATGATCTACAGAAAAAATTATTTACAAAAGTATTCAATCTCTTTCCAAAAGATCTATGCTTTGAACTATTTTCAACAATCACAGGGCAGTGTTTGACAGTATGATCAATATTTCCACACTGAAAGCAATGAGATTTTAAACGTCTTTTAGAAAATTTAGCAGTCTCTTTATTACTATCAGATGTTTGAGAGTTACAATCACTGCAAGAGTCGTAAGACTCTTTTGACTTACCAGTTGTGACCTTTACCTTGGATGGTGCAGATTTAAATTTATCAGAGTGATTCTTGGATGAAAAAGATGATTCCTTGTCTTTCGGTTTTGAAATTCTTATTGGTGTGAAAGATGGAATTTGATGAGATAAGAATTTTTGAAAACAGTTTGTTTTGGTTTGACTTTCAGAGACTTGACCTGAAAGTTTTGCTTTGTCGTTCACACAAACATTTCCAATAACATCATCATTCAAATTACTTAAGTTTGAAATTGAGCATCCAGAATTAATATCACACATAATATCCTCTGAAGTTAAAACTTGACTAGAAATAAAGACATTCAAACTACTGTCTTCAACAGTCCTTTTTGAATCAAAGCTAGGGTTACTAGAACTTCCAAGACCACTACTTTCACCACAAGCATAATCCTCTCTCACCTCCTTAAGATTCACTCCACTTAAACCTGCAATAGAGCTGTTAGTATCATTCTTTATGATCTCTTGGATCAACTCATTTGAAGGATGAGGAATGGGTGTAGGAGAATAACAGAAGGTACTAGGTGGAGGATATACTTGTGCATCATCTTTATGACCCAACCCTGTCTTAAATCTAGCCCCCTTTTGTTTCTTCCATAACTCCTCCCTTTTCATACTAGAAATAGTCCATTGTTCCAGTTTATTTTTAAGTTTTCTTGTTTCAAATTCAGCAAGAGTGACTTGCTCAGTCAAATAGTTTACCTCACAGTTCCTTTCAAAAAGAGATCTTTTCAAATGTTCGTTTTCTTTTAAAGCCTCTCTCAGTTTAACAAAGAATTTTGATTCGTTCTGTTTAAGCTCTTTATTAATAGTTTTCAATTCATTTTCATTTGTCATTAACAGTTTATTTGCCTTATAAATACCAATCAAGCGAATTTTGCATGCGGATGAACACATATCCTCAACGACATCATAAGGAAGACCCATTATCAGTTTTTCGGCCGCAAGAGCACGATCACACTGGCAGTAAGGAGTGTTCCTCTTGTATTCATCCACAACTTCATGCCTTGCTTGTTCAATCATGGCTTCTATGTCAAGCTTTGATTCCAAAACATTGTCAGCATCGGTATCAGCATTTTCTGCCCCATTACCTTCGTTGACAGTAACCTCCTTTTTCTTTTCAGTAACAGCTTCACACAATAATCCGGAATGAACAACTTCTTCCTGATTCTTTCCCTCTTCCGTCAAACTATAATCCGCAACCTCTTCAATCAAACTATCCTCAGCAACCTTTCCAGTATTTGTTTCCTCTTCGACCTCATCAATCACTCTAACATTCTCAACCTCTTCACCATAAAATTCTTTAAAAGGATCAAAACAATCAATGTAGTCGTTATTGAGAACAGATTCTTCAACAACTTCACCAATTAAAGCTTCGTGATTTTGAACAAGCTTCCCAGATAAGGTCGTAGTGTCAGATAAGATCTGAGTGGTGATGGATGCATTTGAGTCAGCACCTACACTTGTGGAACCATCACCGGATTCGACAGATTCATAACTTGATAATCCTCCAGAGACTGCACTAGGTGAGTTTGCAGCGGATGTAATCAGTGCAGAATTCTGAGGAAAGACAGTTGCAAACATCATGGCTTGATTGTATTCTTTTCTCTTTACATCTAGATCAAGTGACTTTAACTTGTTTATCACTTCCATTAGTTTAAGGTCAAAGAAATTTCTTTCTTGTTTCAGCACCTTGATCTGAGGACTCCATTTGGAAGGAAGAGAATCCAAAAGCTTTGTCACTTGCTCATGATTTCCCAATTGTTCATCATAAGTTTTGAGATTGCTTGACACAAATAAAAAACGATTCGTTATTTCAGTCAGATTTTCATGCTTCAATCCAACAAATGAATTGAATTCATTTTCAGCCTGGGCTTTTCTATCCAACTTCAAATCCTCATTACCATCATAGAACTCACACAACGCATCATACAAGCTTTTTGCAGTTGTGTGTTCAACAAACCTGTTGTAAATATCCTGATGCAAACAAAGTATCAATGCTCCGAGTGCCTTTTTGTCACGATCAAGCAACTTGATGTCTCCTTCAGTAAAAGTACTCGGATCAGTGTTTATTGAAGTAACAGTTCCTTCAACTGTCTTTGCACATGCGACCATTTACAATTGACTCCCATTGATTATAGTCAGTGTAATAGAAAAAAGCTTTCAGACACCTCTTCCAATCCTCAAAATTTTCACCACTAACAAGCCTCGGTGGCCTGTTTGGTTGATAACTATCCAGATCATTAATATTCAGAGTTGATGTAGTCATAATTTTAAACAGATTGTAGTTTCGCCCAATACAAACAAATTCGCTGGATTAGATTCGCCCAAGGAGCAGACAGATTCGCTCGCAGATTCGCTCAACAAACAAACAGATTCGCTGGACAAAAGGCACAGTTTCGCCCAACAGATTCGCTGTAAGAACGAGGATTTGAGCCCAAATGATTTTGGCAGCAGTTTCGCTTGCACAATGAGCCAAACAAGTGAACTTTCGTTCAATAAAATGCCAGATTCGCTAAACAGAAACACTGAATCACAGAACACAAGATTGTATTAGATTCGTTGGATGAACACCCAGATTCGCTGGATGAACAAATAGGTTCGCTGGGTTACGAGCAAAACAGTTTCAGTTCAAAAACGATCAGAACAGCTTGATACCATATTGTTGGTCCATCTAGATCGAGATTTCAGTGCTATAATGATATCTAATACAATGAAACACACTTGATTCAACCAAACAAAGTCCAATATTACTCAACAACCAATAATAAGATCAAAACCACACAACAAGAGGTAAATAAGCTACAAAGATGGATAATGTAAGCTCCTAGCACCTCCAGATAACACACACACAATTTTAGGGTTTGGATAAGAAATTGCCAAAAGTTGTCATTGCCATGAGAAAACATAACAATATATATCAGCTATAGGTTCGCTGTTAGCGAATCTATCAAGCGAACCAGATAGCTTCGCCGGGCACAATTAGGTTCGCCCGGTCGACATAACAGAACAATAAACAGAAAACTATGCTATGCTACGGGCGAATCTATAGATTCGCCCGTAGGTTCGCTATACCAAAAAATATAAAATATATAACAAAAGATATAACACCGACATGCCGGTGAGTCCAACCTATACACGACTATCATCGCCCTTAGCCCATTAATGTGAATGTGAACACTAATGCTAATGCTAATCAAGTGGGTCGTACTAGATCTTTCAACATTTATCCTAATCAATCTCAAGCAAACAACGATGTGGTGAACGATATGTTTCTTGTTATTGATCGTTATGCCTCCATTTTATTTGACTCGGGTACCGATAAGAGTTTTTTTTTCTCTAGAGTTTGCGTCATCTTTTATTGTTAGTCATATTGGCCTTGATAGACCTTAATCTTCTGGGAAAGGTGTTTCTATTAGTTCATTCTATATGGTGTGTGTGCTTAATCTTTTGGGTCACGTTTTTCATGTCAATCTTTTGCCTATGACTCTCGGTAGTTTTGACGTTATTATCCGTATGGACTGGTTATCGGCTAACGGTGCAGAAATTTTATGTCGAGAAAAGATTTTTCGAGTTCATCTTCCATCGGGTCAAATTCTAAATATTTCAGGGGAGAAATCTCCTGTCGGTTTGAAACTCATGTCTTGCGTCGAAGCTCAAAAATATTTGCGTAAGGGTTATGTTGCGTTCTTGGCTCGGGTTGAAGTTAAAAAAACGGAAGAAAAGAAACTCGAAGATATTCTAGTTGTGCGGGATTTTGCTGAGGTTTTTCCCAAGGACGTAACCAGTCTTCCACCCGCACGACAAGTTGAGTTCTCTATTGATCTTATACCTGGTGCTACTCCTGTTGCAAAAGGTCCTTATCGTCTCGCACCTTCCGAACTCCAAGAGTTAGCCAGTCAACTCCAAGAGTTATCTGACAAAGGTTTCATTCGACCGAGTTCCTCTCCATGGGGTGCTCCAATCTTGTTTGTCAAAAAGAAAGATGGCTCGTTTCGTATGTGTATCGATTATCGCGAGCTTAATAAACTTACCATCAAAAATCATTATCCACTGCGCGTATCGATGATCTTTTCGATCAACTCCAAGGTGCAACTTGTTTTTCTAAGATTGATCTTCGTTCTGGTTATCATCAATTGCGTGTTCACGAAGATGACATACAGAAAAGTGTGTTCGGTACGCAGTATGGTCACTTTGAGTTCAAGGTCATGCCTTTTGGTTTAACTAATGCACCTGCTGTTTTCATGGACTTGATGAACCGAGTATGTCGGTCGTTTTTGGAAAAGTTCGTCATTGTGTTTATTGATCATATTTTGATCTACTCTAAATCCAAAACCGATCATGAGTAACATCTTCGTACCATCCTTCAAATGCTTAAGCAAGAGCAACTCTATGCTAAGTTTTCTAAGAGTGAGTTCTGGCTCAAAGAGGTTCAATTTCCGGGTCACATTGTAAATAAAAATGGGGTTCAAGTGGATCCCGCAAAAATGAAAACCGTCAAGAATTGGTTAACACCTTCAACTCCGACCAAAATCCGTTCTTTCTGGGTCTAGCGGGTTATTATCGTCGGTTCATTGCTAATTTTTCTAAGATTGTCATTCCTCTCTCGGCTTTAACTTGCAAGAATGTACCTTTTGTGTAGGGTCCTGAGCAACAAAAAGCGTTCGATATTCTTAACGACAAATTATGTAACGCTCTGATTCTTACTCTTCTCGATGGTCACAAAGATCTTGTTGTGTATTGTGATGCTTCGAAACAGGGTCTTGGTTGTGTTCTTATGCAACGGGATAAAGTCATCACTTATGCCTCAAGGCAACTCAAAATCCATGAAAAGAATTACGTCACTCACGATCTTGAACTAGGTGTTGTGCTTTTTGCATTCAAAATATGGAGACATTATCTCTATGGTATCAAATGTCTCGTCTATATCGATCATAAAAGTCTGCAATATTCTTAATCAGAAAGAGCTTAATATGAGGCAACGACCTTTAATGTCATGACATGCTTTAATACTATTAAAATATGTCTTTTAGTGTGTCATGTGCTTTGTACTATTGATATCTAATTCACTTGGCAGCCCGGTGTTTCCACCGCTAGGCGGGGTGTCACAATTTAGGTGCAAACCATTTGAGAACAGTTAAATAAAACAATTTACAAAGATAAACAAAAAAATAACAATAAACTGAAAATGCGGAAATTCGCTTACTTGGAAGTGATTACAAGGCATGATCTTGTTGAAACGAACAATGAAATAAAAAAACATTTAACAAATAAGAGCCATGTTTTAAACCAAACCACCCTAAATTTGATATGTATGCATGATTCGGTTGAAAAGAGGAACAAAATAAACAAAATTTTCACAAATAAGTGCACTATTTTAAACCAATCCAATCCAATCCACCCTAAATTTGTTGCACGAGTTTCTAATGGGCTATGTTTAAGATGTGTTTTGTATTCTTAACCAAACCATACCAACCCATACCCACTTGTAAAATGATTTCAATGCGGGTCCCATACCTCTCATGTTCATGAGTTTTCCTACAAATTTTAGGGATTCGTGTTTACAATCCTAGTTGGTTTAAATATACTAATTGGATTTCCATCACAAGAAAGCTAATATCAACTAATTCCAAAAACCAACTTGGAATATTAAATACTCAAAGTTTAATTTTAGGTGGTGTAAAAATGCTCATTCGATTCCTATAAAATACGTGCACAATCTACATCGATCTTCGCCTTACAGATTTAAGATCATCAATTAGAGATTCATGTCTTGGTTTCATGATTTTCCATTGAAACATAGACATAACATGTTCCCCCAATAGAGATTGTTCCGTGTTTAGTTTTTTGCCAACCATCGTTGAACTAAATCAGTATGGACCTTGTTTCCCATAATGAACAGTGATTTTTGGAATCAAGATTCATCTCTTTGAGCGGATAACCTCAACAGTAATTTAGGACCGAAGTCGCCTTACTATGTCATCCTCCTATTTATTCTAGTCCTAACTGTGATAATAATCTAAACTTTTGGTTTGTTTGAATTAGGATGGCAATGACAGTGTGAATGTGGGGACTATTAAGATCTCTCATGATGTTTCTACAACTTTAGCAAATGGGAAACCAGTTGTTGCTCTAGAGTCAACTATAATATCTCATGGTATCCTCATTATTCAATACTTTGCAGCATGTAATTCATGTTATATTGTTATATATGCTTTCTTTTTGTTTTGTTTTGTTTCATAAGCATGCCATTTCCTCAAAATATGGAGACTGCAAAACAGTGGAGGCTATTGTTAGAGAAAACGGGTTTGTTCCTGCTACAACTGCTATTTTAGATGGCATACCGTGCATAGGTAATATGAATATCGTATAGTAGATGTGTTTGAAAAATGGTACAATTACTCTTCAACACTTTTTGTTATTGTCTGTTTTTTTATTGGATTCCAATTTCTGCTGCTTATATGTGTTTTTGAGGTATTTGGCTATGATTTATTTAGCTCACTATATAATTGCATGATGGTTATCTTTGTGGTAGATTTATGCTCATTGTAAATATTATAGAACCCTGATATTAACTTTGAAATTTTCTTGACCACATTGATATGGAATTTTCATAAATTTGTTAATTTCAAGATGAACTAATGATGATGGTGGGCTTTCGTAACTAAAGAACAATGTAATGTAAAAACAACATACCAGCCGATAGCATATAACCATGTTGGCTTTGCGTTTTATTGATATATTTCATTCTTCTAGCTTTAGGTTTTTATTTATTTCGTTTCTAAAATTACGAGCCTTGTTTTATTCATAGGTCTTAGAATCGATGAACTAGAGAGATTAGCTAAGCTAGGACCCACTGCTCGAAAGATAGCTCGAAGAGACATTGTGCATGTTGTGAGTATTTAGGTCCTTGTTTATTGATGCTAGTGTGGCAATATTTGCCCACGTACTTTTAAATGGCTTTGTTTGGTAATGTATTATTAGAAGTCAGCCAAAGCGGATTGCTAATGCATATAACCTCAAATCAAAGGTTTTCAACAAAAAGTGTTTTAGGTCAACCTAACAACTTTTGCACTTTTATCCGTTATCCAATTTATAGGACTCATTTTGCCACTCATCTCTCTATTTTGCTTCTTTTGTTCGTTCAACTTTTAACCTTATGTTGCTAAGCCTTTTTATTATTAAACCTCATGTAAAAGTGTCATACAACGTGTTGTAAGGACCAAATACTACTTCATGTTCATTTACTTGGCACTATAATTATTTACTTGAGCATATAAACTTTAGTTTATTTGTAAGGATCAAATACTTCATGTTTTTTTTTATAATTTTTATATGATTGTCTAACTAATATACCGATATATGGAGTTTTTTTTTACCAGAATAGTTTTGATGAGAAAATTGTTTATCAAATTGGTGTTCATGGAAAAGTATTTACTAAAATAGTGTTTTGTTTAAACCTTTTTATTTCTCGCTCCTAAGTCCTAACCTCATTAGATGAAAAATTTAGCATTTAAAAATGGTTATCTAAAATTAGTTGAAGAAAATGTTTATAAAAAAATCCATCCTTCGTTTAATTTCTTTTGAAGTAAATGTTTTCTTTATGAAAGTTGTGTTAAGTGTTTTAACTTGTTTATGAATTCCTTTCAACTTATTTACATGCTTTCCTAAAAAAAGATTTTTAATTATTGAGATTCCTTTTAATTTCTTTAGAAATAAATTGTTATAAAAGATAAAATAAAAAAGAAAGTGATTAGCTTCAAAAATTTTGTCCGTTCTAAAGAAAAAGTTTGGCTTTTCTTTAACACCATGTAATTGTATCTCATTTGTTATTATGCTTGCGTAAACCAATAATGTTTTTAGTATATATATTTAAAAAAATAATCAACATGCATCGCTTATAACATATAAATATTTAAAAGCTTGTAAAGTTTGAAAAAAAAGTTGTTTACAAGCCAAGTAAAGTGGGCTAGTTCATCTTAATGTGATGAAATGTAAAGCTTACACTCGGCTCGACGCCAACTTGAGATGGAAAGTTTATTATTTTATTATTTTTTAAATATTTATATATATAAATACATCTATTTTTCAAAAAAATCTTTTTTAAAGGAATCAAAAGAAACTGGTCTAACTAAAAATGTTTTAAAGAAATCTTAAAAAACCATTTACTGAAAAATAAACTAAAAGAACGGCATATTTAATAAAATTAAAAGAAAACATTAGATAATTTTTTGTTATCTTTTGATAAATCTTTTCTTTAATTTATTTTAGATAATCATTTTCAAATGCTAAGCTTTATCCAATGAGATTAAGAGGAAGAAACATTAAATTTCAAAAAACACCATTTTGGTAAATACTTTATCATGAACACTAATTTGGTAAATAAAATTTCCACCAACACCATTTTGGTAAAAAAAAACTCCCGATATATGTAGGTAGTTACAAGAAGTAGCGGTGGAACTACCGTGTCTGCAACTATAATGTTTGCTTCGATGGTACATGATCTTCCTTATTTTTATTTAGGTTAATGTTTGCATATAAGGGTTAATAATATGGGCATTAGGCAATGAGTCAAACCTAGTAACTTTTTGGTATGAACCAGGTTTAATAAAGTTGATTTAGAACGTCTTTTCTAAAACTTCTAGTTATGCTATTTTTAATATAACAATCGTTTTCATTTTGTTGTCATGTATATGTCATAAAAAAAATTTACAAAGATAAGCAAAAAACATATCTAATCATAACTAATTAGAACTTCGCTTGCTTCGGAATTGATTACAATAATTAGGCATGGTTTTGTTGAAATGAAGAACGAAATAAACAATTTTTTACAAATAAGGGCATTATTTTAAACCAATATAATCCAGCTTAAGTTTGATAAGCAGGCATGATTTGGTTGAAACGAAGAACTAAATAAACAAAATTTTCATGAATAAGTGCACTATTTTAAACCAATCCAATTAATCCTAAATTTGTTACACGAGTGTGTTAGGGCTATGTTTGAGATGAGCTTGGATTTCTTAACCCATACCATACCATACCAACCCATACCCATTTGTAAAACGTATTCCATGCGGGTCCCATACGTGTCGAGTACCTGACTACTTATTAGTCACCTCTCATGTTCATGATTTTTCCTGTAAATTTTAAGGAAACATGTTTTTATTCCTAGTTGGTTTAAATATACTAATTGGATTTCCATCATGAGAAACCTGATATCATCTCATCCTAAAAACCAACTTAAAATATGAAATACTTGTAATTCTATGAGTTCCATATTTTCACTTTTATGAGTTCCAAACACCAACTTGGAATATTAAATGTAATTTTAGGTGGTATAAAAATGCTCATTTAATTCCCCATTGATCTTCGCTTTACCAATTTGAGATCATCCATTAGAGATTCTTGCCTTGGTTTCTTGATTTACCATTGAAACATAGACATAACATGTTCCCCTAATAGAGATTGTTCTGTGTTTAATTTTTGCCAACATTCATTGAACTGAATCAATGTGGACATTGTTTCCGACAATGAATAGTGATTTTTGGAGACTGATCCTTCGCTTTGCTTACCAATTTGTTTGTAACCTAGCTATTTAACTTTAATTAGAAAACATTAATCCGAGTTGATCACTTTTGACGGGTTGATTGTTTCTCCATTGACTTACTTTTGAGAGGTCAATCTCTCTCCTAAGGATCAAGCTTAATCTCTTTGAGCTGATAACCTTAACAGTAAACACATTGCTTGGGTAAAGAATGCTACTTACGAAAGAAGATGTGGGCATAGTAAGGCGACTTCGGTCCTAAATTATCTTTGGGGCATGAGTAATGATAAGACTATAAATTATCTATATTTAATTATTTATGGAATTAGTTTTTATAGTTATTAGATACTTTTTTTTGTTTTATAATGATCTAACTAGGGAATGCTTGGGAAACAAGATAACTTGGGGAGAAAAGGCAGTGACTAATCTATTTGAAAAACTAAATAGAATCAAATACATTAACTTCACAAGAGCCAAATAACTCTACCAAAAAACAGTGACTAATCTTAATGATTTCTTTGCAAGAACCAATTTTGCTACACTTTTAAAAAGATTTCTATGCCTTGGATCAGTAAATGGAATGATATAACTTGTAGCAAGACCCGAAACCGAACAACCTTCAATCTCATACATTACGCTTACCTGAACCACACAAATAAAGCATCAGTGTGAGCATAATATAACTTAATGCCATATTTAAGAATATAAATAAGAGTCAACTTAACACAGTACATTTAACACATTTAAATGAAAAAAATAATGAGACAATCATCAATGTTTTCGTAATTGCCTACGTAAGTTATGTGAACCCTTGACCGTGTGTGGATTTTATGATCTTTGTATCTTTAATTTTATATTAAAACATGGTCCGAAAACGCAGCCTCAACTAAGTCAATTCATCCTATTAGTTCATGTCCAAGAAAACTTTAACTACCATAACTCTTATCACAATTTAGTCTCTAAATTTGCTACAATAGAACATCAAAATAGCTGCAAGAATGCACTAAACTCCTGCACTTGTTTGACTTAAAAGTACATGTAACAATTTATGAGAATAGTACTTGACCTTGTATCAGTATCAAATGATTTAGTTTTAATCCATGACCTATCCAAAGTGCTTATATATACAACTTGACTAAGCTTCCTAATCATTAATTCTAGTGTCAACTTGTTTATTTTTGCTGGAACCATTCATGACCAAGTCTTACGTTTATGTGACCTGGTCTTACCTGGCCCAGTTCTACAATTTCACCTCCTTCAATCCAAATGACCAATATATTATGCTATAGATTATATGTGACAACTAATCAAGAATTTATTCCCATCTAACTATATCCGGAACTAATGCTTCTTAGGTAGCTATACGATAACACTATGTGAAAATAAACGAAAATGGATAAGAAAAAAGAACATACCTAATACCAAGCAAGATTGATAATGGATTTCTTCATCTGTCTTTATTTTTGTTGGATTTCTTCCTTCAACAGTGCCAACAACTTCATACACCAAACTTATAAGTTGATTTATATAAATTACTCCAGTTAAAGATACATGTTAGTAGTTTTTTTTCTGTTGGCACATGTACGTAGATGTCCATAATCAAACATTTTAAAGTAGTGAGGCTTGTGTTTCAGCAAAGAATTATAGTAGTAAGATGATCATAATTTGATGTAACATATACTTGATCATATCTGCTGCTGTAACGTATACATGATCATTAACATTCTCTTGTGCACAGATTTACACAACAGCAACATATACACAGCAACAACAGTATATAAACAGATTCATACATTCTTGTGTAGCAACAGTATTAATTTGTTTTATTTTTTATTTTTTTGTAGCCTTTATCAACATATACACAACAACAGGTTTAAGTCATGCTGATGTATATAAACAGGAGCAGCAGCAACAACTGTTTAACCAACCCCTTAACCCACCCACACATTCATACAACACAACACATTCACACACACACACATTCAGTTTTAACACATTCACACACACACACACTCACACTTGCCTTTTCTGCACCAAATTAGTCAATACGTATTTAACTCATCATGGGTTCACAAGATAGAGCACATTGTATAACATACCAACACACACAGGTTTGTTTCATAATCACCTGTTTTTTTTAAAAAAAAATTAAGTTTTATGTGTGTTGCTGCTGTATATCATACCAACATACACACACACAGGTTTTTGCCGATGTATATCATACAATTGTGCAAATCTCACACTCATACAAACATACAAGATACAACACAAACAATATTTAGAACATTTGTATATGCTGCTGTTTTTTAAACATCACTCACTAATACATTCATACACATTCAGTTTAAACACAACACAACACACATAGTTTATAAGCATACTAAGGTATCAAAGTCAAAGTTAGTAGATTGATTAATACATCAATCGTTCAATTATAAGCATGCTTATAATGCACTTAGACTAAATTGAGGCTTATCATCAAGCATATTTTACACACCCAAGCCACATACTATACATCCACCAGCATATATCAACAAATCAAACTCATATTATTTTGTGTTCCTGTAGATAAACATATTGTGTTCTTACTAATTTAATAAATATGAAAACACATTTTAATTCAAGGATCCGTTGAGCATATAAGGCTTATCATCAAACTCATATTATTTTTCAGTCATGTTCATATATATATATATATATATCTCATAATGTATATATATATATATTCACACATATACCTATATATATATACAAGTTTAAAATAATATCGTATAACTCATCCAATGCTCATGCCTAATCCTTCGCATTTCTCTGACAAGGTTTCTAAGTCAATCCATACGATAGTGAGGATTATCATGCTCGCACAAAGATAACTTGACAATTACGTTGATCAGGCGCTCTTGTCTCATTAACTTAGGCAAAAAATCACTTATCTTACTTCTCAACTTTCCAATGGCTTTCCTATTTAAAGTAGTCCTTTCAGCCTATCAGGTTAAACCTTAACGATCTGCGTGACCCGTAATTCGCTAAAACCTTTGACTCTGATACCAACCTGTCGGACCCCGACTCCAGGGCCCGACACGTTGCATAATATCAGCCAATCAAATAAAATAATCATATTACAGTGGAAGTCTTTCGTAATAAAGACCACTAAATGTCAACCCAATTTGAACTTTTAACAATGTCATTAAAGTAAACTACCTACACTCGCCGTGAGTGTGGTACAAAGACAACTATATAAGGACACTGCTCCCAGGTGTCCAAATCGGGTACTAGCTCCTATGATGAGAGCATCAACCATCTGATCCTAGCTAAGCATCTTCAACCTAGCTAACGCCCTTGGGAGTTCCCTATACCTGCATCACGAGCTTAAAGACGTCAACAACAACGTTGTTGGTGAATCGTAACCAGTGACATAAGACATATAAAAACATTTAGACATCATTCATTCATATATGTGTGGTGATAAGTTATCTACAAGCCAACTCTTCTCCAACGCCATATCTAATGGTGAATCTCGTCAGAGTCTGTTAATGCATATGCCGCATACAGGGATAACCAAGGTACCCTCGTGACCCCTCTTGGTCACATTACGTTGCCTAGGCGTGTGGTACCTTTCCTGTTACGAGCAATTAGTCTACCTAATTGGATCCAACTAGACGCATATACATCCCGAGGCGGAGCCGGTAGTTCCTTAAACAACTACCTCTTAGCGTGAAGCCATGCCCTAATGACTTGCCCAGTGGTATGTAGCTGCCATCCCTATCCAGGGATGACTCTTAACGCGAAGCTTATTACCGCGGACCAACAACACAACAACCAGACGAACCTGGAGTTGAGGTGCGTTGAATCACCAGGTAGCGATCTACTTATAACCACATACATATTCATAACATTTATAAAACATTTCATACAAGCTCGGATACAGCCCCGAAATCATAAAACATATAAAAGAGAGGCGGTTAGACTTACCTTAGTGTAGCCTAAGTATCACGATCTGGTGGCTAATCAAGGAAACCCTGTAAACATTCCATACTATCAGGATTCATTCCCCTAGGGATAATCCTATCGGTGTTTTCTCACCACACATATTTTATTAAAACATGACTCATTCCTAGCGTATTATCATAATATAACTAAGAATGTTCTACATTAAAACCTTGCTTTCCCCATGGACTTAAGTCATAATAGTCTTAAGTAAATAAGGGATTTATATACTTTACCTAGGAATTCTGACAGCGCTTTGCTCTGTGTACCTCGGATCTATCTATCTTTCAGCAACTTGGCAACACTTCGCCTTGCCAGCTTCTAGATCCAGCTCTTAACTCGAGGAATCCAGCACCGTTCACAATGACCAACATTGTAGTGGGTTCATCATCATCATTTTCAACCTAATCCTCATACATACGTGTGTACTTGTATCATTATATGTGCATATGGTAAATAACTCGAGGAACACTAAAACAAGTCTTACCTTATTAGTTGAGGGCTTCCGAGATGCTAATCCTTAGCAATCCCGAGCTTTAACAACAGCTCCATAACAGCCCGCGTATTTCACCGCAGCTTTCCGGAGTATAACTTTTCATCTCACGCAACCGACATCAATCGAAAGGTCGATCATCCGGTTTATACTTCTCAGGTTGATTCGTATAAGCGGATTCCTTAAAAATCGACATACGCCAATAACCAATATACCATTGTGTTCATTTTTCCAAAACGAACATTTATTCGCCCTCAAGTTATCCATACATTCTAATCTTGACCAACATGCAACACAATCAATTTTCCTGTTTTCGACAAGAAAACTGTTACAAACTGATCAGGGCTAAATCCATACTTCCGGACTTCAGATCGTAATTTCCTTCGGTGGAAATGTTCACCTATGTTTCAGAAACCTACGGTACAAATTTCGTCACCAACCAACGGTCGGATCTCTGGGAAAGTGACGATCTTTGAGACTGCATTTCCAGTGACAGAAATCCGATCAGTCTCGGTTTTCAGCATAAAAATCATACCTCTTGGTAAGATCTTCGCAAACTGAACGGTAGATGCGAACATCTATTTGTTGGGAACAACATATCCAAATTTCACAACGGCTAGATCTTTCAGGATCCTTCCTAGAACACCGCTGCGTTTTCATGAACAAGACATGCATCTCATTACAACGGTTTTCCGACTTTTACACGACATTAACGAAAGATTCAGGTTAAATGGAGCTTACCATTGCCTCGGGACGTCGAGAATACGTTTCAGGGTGAAAACCACTTTTCCGGCCGTCACGAACCACCGCAGACCGCCGTCGGACGCCACCGAACCACCACCGGCCGCCGTTGGACCACCACCTCCTGCTGCCCTCTCTCTCCCTCCAGCTCATTTACACCTTTTGTGTGTGTTTGTGTTTGGGGAATGAGAGGATTATGAAGCATAAGCTTCATATATATCGTGGGTTTTGTGAGCCAGGTGCTCACTTCGCGTCATCCGGCACTGCGTACGAGCTCGATTCTTTTGCGTTTTCTAAACATCATTTCCTGAAAATAGTATCACTTAACTTAATAAATATTCTCGAAATATTTATTTCGTTAGATACTACGTATCCGGGGACAAACTGGCCCGTTACGCGTTTATGTCGCGTATTCCGTACGTTTAGCCATTTTAAACGTTAACGGGTATCTTACTTATTTGGTACGGAAACTCAACCCCATACCCTCAACTATTCATTGCGGGTATCTTACCCATTCGTTGCGGGTGTTTAATCCCGCAACTCATCCCCTAGCACGTTCCTCGTGCTATGCGGGTATCCTTACCCGCATTTCATTCGGGTTTTAAACCTGTTACCCATCCTAAACTAACGAGAAGGAAATGCTATTTACCTTGTCGACCACCGTTCTTCAGTCTCGTAGAACCTTGTCGACCACCACTCTTCAATCGGGCAGAACCTCGACGCCCGCTAAGCGATCTTCGCGCGACCGACACTCGAATGAGCGTTCCGACGCAGGGCACTGCACTTACCGCACGAACCCATAACAAAACTAGAGCTCTCTCTCTCAAATGTAGAGAGAGAAAGCATGGATGGGCAAGAATGAAGGGAGGGGTGCTCATCTATTTGTAGCCCGTAATCGCGTGCTACGCGTATCGCGCATCTCACACCCTCCACCCGGAGTGGTTTTGCAAAACTACGCGCTGACGTGGTTTACTCGCACCCGGGTTATTTCCTCTGACGCGATACGCGCAGACCGAGGCTATGCCTTGCGCGTATCGCCTAGTCTAGCATTTCATCATTTTATTTATTTATTTATTTTATAACCCGTTCTCTTAGGGGTCGGGTGTTACAAAACCAATCCCAACTTTTACTTGTCACACCCCCAAATCCACTAACGGAGTTTTACCGTTAGAGGCGTGACAAACCAGGATCAAGTTATTAACTACACCGAACGACTCTATATGAGTTTTGAAGACCAAACGTTTGCCCATTAAATGTGGTAATTTAAACATCAATCAGAGTAATTAGTTTTTCAGTTATGCGGAAGCATAATAATTAAGTAATTTAAGCAAACCCAAACCATGCAGAAACTAAATGCGCAAAAACACGCGCCCGACACAAGACACACAATTTAAATAGTTGTCAAATCCCAAAACAAAGTTTTTAATGCAAGAAGTGTTTTAATGAAGTGCGAGGACGCCATGCCATGCCCTACATGCAGTGTACCTCAGTGACCTGAAACAGTGAAAGACTAACAAGTGTTAACACGACGATTAGTGAGTTCACATAGAATGTATGAAATCAAGTAGTTCAGTTGCAAGCAGAAATATAAATTGTGTATGTCAGTGTAGGTAGCTAGTCTAAAGTACATGTCCTTAGAGTCGTATGTATCTGACCGAAGCTGACGTATGTACACATTAAGTGCATTTTTCCTATTCGTACATCCCATCAGGATGCACATGTATGTATGTTAGGTCATTCAACACCCGTTCGACAAGTCCATCTATCGTGCTAGCGCGACTGGCCCGGGTGGGGTTTGTCAAACCCAGTAGTACTACTTAAAATTCCCCAGCTATTTCCCAAATACTAACGGTCAACTAGGTATCCATGAGGACTTTCATGAAGAGTAAAAGTAACTCTAATCCAGACATGCGACATACAAAATTTGTTCATGTTTCCTTCCCATAAAGGGTAAGAGCAGTAGAAAAAGGTTCAGTGAACTCACCTTAAGTTGCACAGCAAATCAGTTTAAAGCACACAATGTAATGAAGCAACCTAAATAATAGTAGGTCTATTAATGTGTGTTCATGTAGGGTCATCGAACCCTATGCATCCAAATAGTCATACAGTTTGTGCGATATTGGAATAGTTTGGCTTTTTGGCCAAGTTTGACCAAGTTTGATTTTTTGACCAATTTTGACTTTTGTTAACCGTGTTGACCTGCGACCCGTTGGTGATTGATTAAGTGTAAGTATGTTACGTTTGATGTATTCGTTCATATTTCATTCAAATACCACGTCACACGCAAGTATTCAATAATTCACATCCTAGAGTTTCCAAACATCCCTAAGCATGTCAACTATTACACAATAACCATAGCGTGCTACACAAGGCAATAACACATACTATCACTTTGCAATTTCCAATATAAAACATACTAGCATGCGTGGTGATTTCAAAGTACAATACGTAGTTCACATGTCTTGTTTCACCAACATTGCAACACTCTTATCATGGCATTACTAACTAACTAGCACACAACATTTAGATTCCAATCAACCAATTTCAAGCAATTGGACTACCAACAGCTAGCACTCTCAATTGTCATTTCATGATCAAGCTAGTTTACCATACATGCTTACAATCATTCATACACAACTAAATCATGTTTGTATGTCCAAAGCTACCAAACATGCACTCTAGTAAGTTTCCATGACAAAAAGTTTCCACATTTAGCAAGTCTTTCAAAACCAAGTCGGATTCATACGTTCAAACAACCAAAATTCGCCTAATATACCATGTACACATACTAGTAACATATAAAGCCTTAGATGTCCATAACATGAAGTTTCACACAAACTCTAGGGAAAAAGTTACTATTCTTAGTAATATAGCAAAACGTTCATGAAATTTCAACACCAAGTAATCAATCTTCATCAAATTTCATCATCTAACATATAATCTATCATGTTTTATCAAACTCAAGCATGCAACATCAAGTTTTACTAACTTCCTACCAAACCCTAGTTTCATAACAATACAATTATGTATTTATTTCATTTTCTAAGCATCAAAATAACAAATAACACGTAACAAATAACCCATTTCCACAACACAATCATCAATTGGCCATTTTGGATGAACTAGGGTTTCCAATACTTGTAATTTACGAAATATACAATAACAATCAAGACAAATACTTACTAGTATTGCGTTTATCACTTCAATTAACACCCGAAAACACCTACAATCGAATCAAACTAGCAAAAGAAAAAAAAGGGTTATGGCCGAATTTTTATAAAATACTAGGTTTAGGATTTTAGTTGTTTTGTTAATTAATTAGATTAGGTTAAAATAGTGGGCCTTGGGCCATCCATGGGTTACATGGAAAATCCACGGGCTCCATTTTTGTTTCGGTTTGCAAACACAATGAAAAAATTAATCAAACGTAACTTTTTGTTTCATAGAATTTATCGAATTTCGTAAATGGTTAAAACCGGTAAAATACACAATTAATCGGAATTTCAACAATTAAGCACACCCGTTACTTACGATGTATATTTATTGAATTTGTATTCATTTAATTTCTCCAACGCTCGGGTATTAACTCTTGTGGTCGTTTCGTGTGCACGTTTGTGTAACAGTTCGTACATTTAATCGTCAAATTAAATGAAAAGTATAATTGCGTTAACGTGACTAACATAGTTTAACTAACGAGGTTAACCTGAATTTGTCGGGTGTCACATCATCCCTTTGTTGAACGAATTTTCGTCCCGAAAATTGGATACGGTCGTTAAAATGGGTCTGAAAATGAAAGAATTTAGAGTTTAGAATTTCGAGTTGTCACATCATCCCCCTGTTGGGAGAAATTTCGTCCCGAAATTTTAAATAATACCTCGAGTGATAGGAAAAGTTTATTCAAATAGATGCGGGTACTTGTGTTTCATTTGGTCTTCTCGTTCCCAAGTGAAATCTGGCCCACGCTTGGAATTCCATTTTACCTTAACGATCGGAATTTTACTGTGTTTCAAAGTTTTGACCTCTCTGTCCATAATTTCGATTGGTTCCTCAATAAATTGTAACTTGTCATCGATTTCTAGTTCCTCCAAGGGTACAATGAGTGTTTCATTAGATAGACACTTTTTGAGATTCGAGACATGGAAAACGTTATGCCCATTTTTAAGTGACTCGGGAAAGTCCAGCTCATAAGCTACCAGTCCGATTCGTTTAGTAATCTCGAATGGCCCAACATAGCGAGGGTTTAGTTTTCCCCGCATTCCAAAACGGACCACACCCTTCCAGGGTGAGACTTTGAGTAACACTCTATCACCAACAATGAATTCTACCGCCTGTCTGTGCAAATCTGTATAACTTTTCTGCCTATCACGAGCAGCTGCCATGCGATTTCGTATATGCACAATTTTCTCACTAGTTGCGCACGAGATCAGGCCCAAATAACTGGCTATCGCCAACTTCGGCCTAACAGATCGGACATCAACATTTTCGCCCATACAAGGCTTCAAATGGCACTGCTTTGATGCTAGTGTGATAACTATTATTGTATGTGAACTCCACCAATGGTAAATGATTCTCCCAACTACCACCAAAATCTATCACAAAGCTCTTAGCATGTCCTCGAGAGTTTGAATTGGACGCTCGCTTTGACAGTCTGTTTGGGGATGGTAAGCCGTACTCAGATCAAGACGTGTACCGAAAGCCTTTTGCAAAGACCCCCAAAATTTAGATGTGAATTGAGCCCCACGGTCGGAAATATTAAACACTGGCACCCCGTGCCTAGCAACAATTTCTTTGATATAGATTCGAGCAAGTTTTTCCATTCGAGCAAGGAAGGAAATGAGTAGATTTCGTTAAGCGGTCAACGATTACCCAAATGGCATCGCAACCTGAACCTTAGAGCACGTAAAACACTTGCTCACGTATGTGGCTATGTCGGCCTTCATATTCGAACACCAGTACAATTGTTTAAGATCATGATACATCTTGTCAGAACCAGGATGTACGGAATAGCGAGATTTATGAGCTTCATCCATGATGAGTTCCCTCAGGCCACCAAATAAAGGAATCCACATCCGATTTTCCATACACCGTATGCCATCAGGCTTCGTTTCAAATGGTTTTTCCATCCCTCGAAGAGACTTATATTTTAGATGTTCTTCCTTGATTGCCTCAAGTTAGGCATCACGAATTTGATCAGGTAGATTAGCTTGAATTGTGAGCTGAATAGCTCGGACCCGTCGAGGTTTCACGGTTTCTTTACGACTGAGGGCGTCAGCTACCACATTAGCCTTGCCAGGATGATATTTTATGGCACAGTCATAGTCATTCAGGAGTTCGACCCATCGGCGTTGACGCATGTTCAACTCCTTCTGGTCAAGATGTGATGCAAACTTTTATGATCAGTGTATATCGTACACTTTGTATCATGCAGATAGTGCCTCCAAATTTTTAGAGCAAAAATCACAGCTCCTAACTCAAGGTCGTGATTTGAATAGTTTTTCTCATGAATTTTGAATTGGCGCGAGGCATACGCGATGACCTTCCCACGTTGCATTAGAACGCAACCAAGGCCTTGAACTGAGGCGTCACAGTACACCACAAAGTCTTCTGTCCCTTCAGGTAGAGACAGAATAGGTGCACTGAAGAGTTTTTGTTTAAGCAACTGGAATGCGGCTTCTTGCTGGTCACCCCACTAATACACCGTACCCTTGTGGGTTAGTGCAGTCAGGGGTTGTGCGATTTTTGAGAACCCTTCGATGAAACTACGATAATAACCCGCAAGACCAAGGAATTGACGAATTTCCGTAGGAGTTTTCGGAGTTGGCCAATTTTTAATTGACTCGATTTTTGAAGGATCGACCATGATACCACTTTCGTTAACTAGGTTACCAAGAAATTGTACTTACCGAATCCAGAAGTCACATTTAGAAAATTTTGCGTAAAGTTGTTCCTTTTTCAGGAGTTCAAGAATCAATCGCAAGTGTTCCGCGTGGTCCACCTTGCTCCTAGAGTATATTAAAATGTCATCAATATAAACAATTACAAATTGATCAAGATATGGTTTACAGACACGATTCATGAGATCCATGAAGACTACTGGTGCATTCGTCAAGCCAAAATGGCATGACGACAAATTCATAGTGACCGTATCGGGTTCGGAAAGCTGTTTTTGTGATGTCCTCCTCGCGGACTCTCAACTGGTGATAGCCCGATCGGAGATCAATTTTGGAATAAAAACTTGACCCTTTCAACTAGTCAAACAGGTCGTCAATACGAGGTAGAGGATATCGATTTTTAACGGTAACTTTGTTCAGTTCCCGGTAATCGATGCACATGCAGAAAGTCTAATCCTTCTTTTTGACAAAAAGCACAGGAGCTCCCCACGGAGATGACCTGGGTCTAATGAAACCCTTCTCAAGCAACTCTTCAAGCTGCTTAGACAATTCTTGCAACTCAGCCAGAGCGAGACGGTACGGAGCTTTGGCGATCGGTGCCGCTCCCGGAGTTAATTCAATTTGGAACTCAACTTGACGTTGAGGAGGTAAACCAGGTAAATCTTCTGGGAAAACGTCTGGATAATCGCAAACGACAGGGATTTCATCCAACCTTTTCGGTTCAAATGGAATTTCGGTAATATGAGCCAAGATCGCAAAATGACTCTTACGTAGACACTTTTGGGCTTACATGAGAGAAATGACGCCAACCACGACGCCACTTTTCTCACCCTGAACGAACAGAGTCTCTCCACTAGAGAGAGGGATTCGAACGATTTTCTCGCTACATATGATCTCTGCTTGGTTCTTGGACAACATCGAAACTACCAAGTGAAATTGGCATAAGATCAATATCTAGCAGGTAACCAGACAGTCCTAGTTTACAACATTGCAGAACATGAGTGACATCGATTTTCATCCATTTGCTATTTCAATAGTATAATTTTTATCGAGTTGTAACGGTTCAATCCCTAAGAGTTTACTAAATTCATGGGAGACGAAGCTTTTATCAGCTCCAGAATCAAAAAGAATGTTAGCAAAGCAGTTATTGATAGAAATTTTCCAGAAATAACGTTTAGATCATTAATAGCTTGACCTTTTCCGTGTGTGAAAGTACGACCCTTTGCCCCTGCACCATTACCCTCAGCCTTATCCTTGCCCCCACCATTTCCACCAATTTTCAGTTTTGGACATTCAGTCCTGTAATGCGCCTTCTGCACGCATTCAAAACAAGTAATCACATTACCATTACTCTTTGGGGCTCCCCCAGCCATCAATTCCTCCCTGCAAGCCTTTGCCTCATGACCAGGCTTCCCACAACACAGACATGAATTCCTGTTACAAACCCCGTTATGATGCCGATTACACTTATCACACTTAGGAAAGTCCCCCTGATAACCTCCCTTACTCGGACTCGCAGTTGAAGAGGAGGACTGATAATTCCTTGTCTTATCAAACTTCTTATTTTGTTGGTACGGTGAGTAACTGGAGTTCGTTGCCGATTTGTTATTATTATTGTCGTTCCACTTTCTCTTACCATCCGACCCAATTGTGGTGGACCCCTTCTTCTTAGGCAATGGTCCATGTTCAATGGCCTGTTCCACCAATCGATGTGTGAGTCGAATAGCATCTTGAATACTTTCGGGTCTAGATGAGGTAACCAATCCCTGAATTTGTGGTGGTAAACCCAAGATGTACAGTTCAATCCTCTTGTAATCCTGGTCCACCATATTAGGACACCATATTAGGACACAAAGTAGCAAGTTCATGAGACCTGGTGGTATAGGCCTCCACCTCTGACCCTTCCATTTTCAAATGGTAAAATTCTGTCTCGAGCTTCTGGATTTCATCCCGATGACGGTAATCACGCTTAATCAACTGCTTAAATTGTTCCCATGTTAAGGCGTTAGCTGCCTCCAACCCCATATGCTGTGTTTTCGGGTTCCACCAGGTTAAAGCCGGCCCACTAAGGGTCCCGGTGGCAAAATTCACATTATTCTCAGGAGCACAACCACTCCTAGCAAAAACTTCTTCAACCGTCTCGATCCATCGAATCAATCCCACCACCCCTTCAGTCCCATTGAAGTGGTGAGTTTGCAATCCAAAAATGTTTTGAAAGTACAGACTGGTGGTGCTGGAACAAAAGAATTTTGAAACCCGAATTAGAACACCCAAAGTCAAATGATAGGTTAAAATGGATACAATGATATTAAAAAAAATTTCCAGGTGCTAGTTGGGCCTGGGCTTGGGCCTGGTCTTGAGCCTGGGCCTGGTTGGCCATTGCCACGGCCACGTGTTGTTGGATCAAAGCTGCCAGCTCAGCAGTTGTCATATTGATATTCCCAGCCATTCTTCAAAATCACAAGATACAACAATGAATAAGTACCTAATAAGTTACTATCATTCATGTATTAGTAAACAAAGAAATTAACACAACCAAACATCCAAATTCAAATAACAACACTTGATAAATAATTTGCAATTTCTCACAAAGTACTATTCAAACATCATAATCCAAAATTTTCAGTTTTTGTGGGAAACAACCCTTCCCACTAAGTCATGAGATAATGAAAGTAACCAAGACAAAAGTAGATAGATATAAAATCTAAGATGAGATCACAGAGCCTGCATCGTCATCACTATCAGTACCGGGGTCCTCCACCGGACCCTCCTCCGGTGGTTTCGCCGCCTAAGCGATCTGCGCGTCCAGATGCGCCACGATGTTCAAAAGAGCGTGCCGATCCTCCGCGCCTCTTGCTTCCAGGGTCGCGATCCTCTCCATCGATTGTTGCTAAGCTTGCATTGATTACTGCAGCTCCTCCCTTAACACCTACATCTCACGTCGAGTAGAACACAGAGTTGCCGCGAGGGCGGCTATTGATCTTTCGTTGGAGGAATCAAGAGTGGGAAGTTTAGAAGTGGGATAATAGTTTGGATACGGCACACGAGGGGGCGTTTGAGGGACGCTCTCCTCCTGCCTTAGGCTGGCTATATACGCCGGATAATAGTTCCAGTCAAAAGAGGTATGGAGAATGGCAAAAGGTTGATCCCAATTGACCTCTTCAGTCGGGATGCGGGGCCATTCACGGTTAGGGGATGGAAGTGAGTCAGGTAATGGTCTCTTACGTGATGAACTAGAGGGTGTTTTCCCCATCTTGTTGCATTCAAAACACTGACGCTCTTCAGGATGGGGTGGTTTTGGTTTTGCAACAACATTGTTATTGTTGGTGGCACAATTGGCAGCAACATTAACTTTATTCTTGCCTTTGCTGTTATATCCCCTTTTCTTGGGGTTTGGCTTCTTAACACCACCAGATTTAACCATGAGTACTTAGTTTTGTTTTAAAATATTCATCTCGGCTATTTTAAGCATATCATGTAGCTCAGTAATTGGCTTTACCCATGCATTCATATTGTAGTCCACTATGAACTGGTCATATGAGCTAGGGAGGGAGTTCAAGATGAAGTCGCCTACTAATGCATCCTGCATGGGGATACCAAGATTACCCAGTTGGTCAATGTGGTTTTTCATCTTAGCTTTCTTGTCGAGGCTGTTTCTAAAACATTTCTTTAAGTTGCTCAACCATGTCATAAGCAGACATGTCTGCCATCTTCTTTTGGAGATCAGGAGACATGGTGGCTCGCATAAGGCAGGCTACCTTAATGGCTTCCTGGTTATGCTTATCCCATGCCTGGTGTGCAGCGATGGTAGTACCATCAGGCTAGGCAGGGACTGGGCTATCTAGGACATAGAACCTTTTCTCAGACTTGAGAACTATTCTCAAGTTGCGGTGCCATTCGATGAAGTTGGTGTTATCAAGTTTTTCTTTCTCAAGTATGTAGAGTGATTGTTTTCAGAAGACATATGACAAATAAGCAAAATAATATAGTTTGTATTATCGATGTTTTATTCCTTATTTAATTAATTACCCATTAACAGTAATAAGAATAAGGAATGAGAGCTGGGGTATACAACATTAGCAAGTGGGTAGGTAGACTGACAACGATTGTCAATTGTGAAAAATGCACAACTCTCCAATATGAGGCCGCTATGACAACCTTTGTCAATGCATTGATACATTTAGCCTCATCTATGCTCACTTTTACTCTTTAGACATCTGGGGCATGTAGCAAGAGAGGAAAAGAAATAGTCGTCCTAAAACTAGGTACATGTGGAAGGGTCCAGATGTGTCAACGAAACCCTTGCACCTTAGAAGGATAGAACTACACATCAAATGCGATGATGTGGCTCCAAACATTGATGTTTCGCTTGACGCTCCAAGTGTTCCTTATAATAGGATAGCATAGACTATTGATTTTAAATATCGGTTTCAATTTTAGTAATTACCGAATAGGGTCGAGGTCCAGTTTTACTAAAACAATTCATGACAATTAGATGAACCCTTTGATCTCTCAGGACACTTAGTCTAAATAAACTATTAAAACTATGATAGTTCGAGATGAACCGAGCTTGGATCTAGATCTGAGATTGTTTGGGGATGTTGTTTGCGATCGGTGATGCGGAAACTCACTGATCACGTATTGATGTTTAAATGCTCATAAATATCAATGCAAAGTATGATGAAGATGATGATAATATGAATATGTGAATTGTATTAGATCTTTAGAAAGGTTGCAAGGGATGTGGAATGAAACGCAGGCAACTAATTACAAATGACCTAGGTGATGGTATTTATAGTCCATACCATTCACCTTACATTTCAACCTAAACACGTGCAATTAAGCACAAACGCGCATTTAAGCACAAAACGATTACACATATATTCTAACGTCAAATACAATTAATGAACGTCTTCACCCGTGCTTGCTCGTGATGATACTCGATATCTTCACTCGCTTATATTTGGAAAGTGACATCTTCAAATAGACCCAACAGTACTCCCCCTAAGATGACACTTTACAAATCCGACATATCAGCTTAAATCTTCATGTGGCGAGTATAGAGAGCAACTTAAAGTTTTGGTATGCATTATCTTCAAGAGGACCTAACAGTACTCCCCCTAAGATGATGCTGTCAAAACTCTGTCTTTAAACAAGTAATCTGCATCCTTCTCTCCCTTTTGAGTAACATCAGAGGCTATGGAAAGAAATAAGGAGAGAATAGATTCCGGTGAATCTATATATCAGCAACGGTATATTCTTCAACGGTTGAAGAAGAATGAGAAGACTTCTTTGACTTAGAATACTCCCCCTTAACTTTTGCTTTAAAGGTTAACGGGATCTGTGTATGAGATATTAAGAGGAGGATTCTTAACACTCACCAATCTGACTTGGAGACCTTTGTACTAGAATCATGCTTGACCAGGAACATCTTCAAGTCGCGTGGAAGCTTGTTCTGCAATGGAAATTGTTCCTGCAACTCAAAGAAAAACATTAAAACTCAGGCAATAATGTGCATTTATCATCAATGTAAAGATTAAGTTCTCAATCGGATGAGATATTGCTCGATGAACAACTCCTACATCAATAACATAAGTTAAACTGCCAATACAAAAGAAAAAGATTAAAATGACAATATTTTTTGAGTTTTTGAATTTTTCCATGTTTTTGATATTTTTGGAATTTTCTCTTTATATATATGAACCTTTAACCTGCAATGAGATCATACCAGCAATCTATCCAACACATGTTTTGCAGTTCTTGAGAATAGACATTTGAATTGTGAAGTAATTGAGTGATGAGTTGTTGAACAAATCAATTAGCTCGAATTAACACACTTACTTTTTCTATTCTTGATGATCAATTAGGTTGATTAAGAATAAGTTTTGAGTGACCCATACCTTGCACATTAGAAAGTTATACACGTCATCTAAATATCCTGAGAACACCTCAACACGTCAGGTCACTTACAATCATACTCAGTGTGGAATAAGGTTCTTATCTATTTGGATTTGGTCCACTTTGGGACTTCTTTTGGAATTCCTTTTTGGAATTATCTTTTGTTTGCGTTCCCTTTGGGAATCTTCTGAATTCCTTTTTGGAATTTGATTCGTAATGGTCCAACTTTGGGACTCTTTTTTTGTTCCACTTTGGGAATCTTTTGTTGCACCTTGAAGCTCGAAAGAGAGTTCATGTAAGACTTCAGGTCTGTTGATACCACAACAAAGAAGCTCACAGATGCGGTTCATCACACTGAATAGATTGCATCATTACCCGATGTATATCGGTTGCGTCATAAGATATCTATTTGATTTGTATATACGTTTCACACACACTAAGATGTTTCAACCACAAAACTCATTAGAATTTAGTTAAATCATCATAGAAATGTACTTGTTCAGTATACTTGTTTGAGCTGTCTCGCACATCAATTTTCACGCTTCAGTCTTTATTGTTTAAAATTATGCATTGAATAACTCTAGTGTACTATCATTTCTCATGTACGTGCAAGTAGATTCAACATATTTTTGGATTTTTATGGTTTTATCATTTTTTTTAATAATGATTTCTCCCCCTAAACTTTTAAATTTGTAGGAAAATTGAAAGTTTAATGAAAAGAAATTGGCAGATATGTTATCAACATATGAAGAGTGCATGCAATATACTTAATCTAAACAGATGAAATGAAACATCGGTTGTTTCATGCACTGCCATCATTGTTTGATTTTTGTTTCAAAAATGTTTTTTAAAAATTCCAGCAATGATTTCCTTTTCTTTCCAACTCCATTTGATGTCAGTTGCATCGAAAGCATCATGAACAAGATTCGGTATCTTGTCATGATAAGGGATCAGCCACGGTCTTCTTTTCTTTGTTTGACCGGCCTCCATAACTATCCCTAACACACTAACAAATTAGTTAGAGGTAATGACCCAAACCATTTCGGTTTTGGGTCGTCCAAATTCATCAACATAAGTGATATTCTCATCAGTGCAAGGAATACCTTCAGGTGGTGGTTTTGATGATACAATGTAATTTGTACCTTCATCTTCTTTCATGAATTGTTTATCAAAAGAGTAATTATAGTCATTTTCAAACAGATTATGAATTTCTTTTAAAAACAGGTTTTGTTGACTATATTTCTTATTCAAAGATTAATTCACTGTTGGAATCATTTTATCATTTAAATCATGATTTTCCTTTTTGTTTTTGACAAACTTTGGTGTCCATGAATCATTGACATGTTGATTTTCATCAAAAGAATGCCTATGATGAGATCTTTTAAAGTTAGAAAAATACCTGGAAGAGTATGCACATGATGAACTTCTTTGGACTGACCTTCTTGGCTTGTAGTAGCACTTAGATGTGTTGTGATTTACCATGTCACAAAAGGAACAATACTTGTTGTAGTAACATTCCATTGTGTTATGGTTGTACATCTGACAGTTGGTGCAGTACTTGTTGTAGCAGCATTCCGTTGTCGTGTGATGGTACATCTCACATATCTCGCAGTACTTCTGATGAGCCTTGAAAGGAGAATCATTCTTTTCTTTGGAGATGATTTTGCAGTTGAAGTTCTTTGTTTCTGAGAAGCTTTGCCATTTGAGTCTTGTTGTTTTTGAGGAGCTTTGACCTCTGAATCTTGTTGAAGCTTGATTGAAGAAGCTGGAGTCTTGAACATGTTTGCTTTTAAACCATATGGAAAGACACCTTGACTGTAGATACAATCTGAAATATGATGAGTTTCAGAGTCACAGATTAAACTAGACGTCAATATTTGAATCACTCGGGGATTCAGAATCTTGAGACTTTTGAGTTGAAGGAGTCTGTGGTGTAGAACCAGATGAAGCGGCCTTTGTCTTGTTCTTCTTGGCTTTGCTTTTCTTTCTTCTAACCTTCTTCTTCTTTTTCTTTGACTGAACCTCTTGTGTCTTTTCTTCTTGAGAAGATAGTGATCCAACAATTCCGATTGGCACTAATCTCTCATCTTTTTCTTGTTCGGAAGACTTTGCTTGTTCAACTTCTTCTTTGATTTTCACAAGATCAGATTGTGATCTGTTCAGTTTGTCAGTAAGCTCCATGAGTTGAACATTCAGATTATGCTTTTCGGTAAGCATTGAATCAACATTCTGTGTGAGAGATTTGAATCTTTCTTCACACAGTTTGTGATCTTCTTGAAGACTTGTGAATTTCTCTTGTACTTCTTGAAGTTTGGTTTTCAGAACGTTGTTCTCTAAATTGAACATCTTAGACAGTTTCTTCAACTTTTCAATTTCTTCTTGAAAATCGTTGATCACTCTTGAAAGATGTTCATTCGATTTTTCAGCTTCATTCTTGACATTTGTAACTTCTCGTTCACTTTTCTTAAGTGACGCTTGAAGAGATGTGATTCTGTGATCCGATGCCTTGTGTTTTTCTTGCAGATTCTTGTGCCTTTTCTCTTCATCCTTGAATTTATCCCAAATCCTGAAAGAATATGTTCTGTAGTGTTCACATTGTTGAAAACATTCTTTGGTGCACATCTTTTCTCTTACATCAATTGGCATTTCAACAAATGAACTCTGAACATCTTTCTCGGATTCCTTTTCAGACATCAATCTTTTTATTTCTGAATTCAATTGAGCAATTGTCTCATCTTGCTTTGCAATGGTTTCTGACAAGTTGCTAATTTCTTTATCTTTCTTTTCAATCTCTTGAATGGAAACAACATCATTGTTTTCACTCCATCATATTCTTCTTCTTCTTCCTGATTGTCATGAGAATTTGTTTGACTCACAAGAGCGAGTTTTGAATGTTCATGAAAGTCTCTTCTCTTTTGAGCAGAATCTTTGGCTACTTGAAGATATGTTGTTTCAAACATGTGATTGAATTCTGTAATAAATTCATTGATATCTTCTCTTTTATTTTCTTCTCGGATCACGGGTAACATGCTCGTTGACATTTTTTTAGAAGGGTCACGGTTTGGACGGGTCAAAGTTGGGACGGGTCACTGTTTGGACAGGTCAAAGTTGGGAGGTGTCACAAATTAGGACGGCTGAACAGTTGAGACGGGTTAGAACAATTGAGTCGTGTCAAACACTGTTGTGTAGTGTCAACACTATTAAGTCGTGTCAAGCACAATTTGGAAGTGTTAGACATTGTTTGGACGTGTCAACACACTGTTTGGACGTGTCAACTTTGATGAACCGACTGAGATGAGTCTAAAACACTATTTAGTCGTGTCAAGCACAAGCTGAGTCATGTCAAAGACTATTTGGTCGTGTGAGACACTATTGAGTCGTGTCAACACATTTCAGATGGGTCAACTTAGTTGTTTCAGCACTTAGGAAAATTTCCTTCAATCAAACACTCAATTCTTCAATTCTTCTTCAGATTATGATACGTTTCTAGGCAAATATCAGTCAAATCTTCATATCAAATTGACTTTTCAAAGTCAAAATTTTGATGAACACAAAATAAATTCTTCAATTTTTGTTGTTTTTGTTCAATTCAACACTTGTATTAGCTTAAAAATGATGTTTCTAACAATCCTTCAAAGTATTACACCTTGAAACAAGCTAAATCTCATTCGGATCCGGATTTTTTATGAAGAACACAACAAGTGGGTTTGACAAAAATGACAAAATATGGATTGAAATCAACAAATCTGAATGGTTTGATCACAAACGAAGCTTAGGATTATGATTTCTAACATATCTGAATCATCAGTTTCTCAAAACATCAACAAAATTTTGGATCTCAATTTTGAGCAGTGAATATGACGAATATGAACAATTTCTTCAAAAAACACAGTCAAATCTTCACCAATTGATCTCAAACTTTGTAGTTCTTTACACAAACATGAATCAAAGCTAATGGTAGCTAAAATTCCATCAGTAACAACAACAATCAAAGATCACCCAACAGCTCTGATACCAATTGATAGTTCGAGATGAACCAAGCTTGGATCTAGATCTGAGATTGTTTGGGGATGTTGTTTGTGATCAGTGATGCGGAAACTCACTGATCATGTATTGATGTTTGAATGCTCATGAAGATCAATGCAAAGTATGATGAAGATGATGATAATATGAATAGGTGAATTGTATTAGATCTTTAGAAAGGTTGCAAGAGATATAGAATGAAATGCAGGCAACTAATTACAAATGACCTAGGTGATGGTATTCATAGTCCATACCATTCACCTTACATTTCAACCTAAACACGTGCAATTAAGCACAAACGCGCATTTAAGCACAAAACGATTACACATATATTCTAACGTCAAATACAATTAATGAACGTCTTCACCCGTGCTTGCTCGTGATGATGCTTGATATCTTCACTCGCTTATATTTGGAAAATGACATCTTCAAATAGACCCAACAAACTAAGTCTTGTCGCGACATAAATAACCGATTAAAAGTTAATAGTTAAAACCATTAAGTTACGAATTTTAGAAAGTTAAAATTAGTATAAGTTTCCAAAACTTACTGGTTATTAATTATAAAACAAACTAGTCATTTTATAAAAATTTTCAGAAGTTGTAAAAAAATATGTTTAGAACTTGCTTTTATCTGATTGTGAAATTATTTTAAAACTCTTTTAAAAAATGGTTTGGTATTAGGTTGGTATGTTACAACACTTATAAAATAAAGCAACCACAATAGCAAAAACAAATAATTATGTAAATCTTTATGGCCAAAAAGTTGTTTGGTCTTGCCAGAGCCTTTTAGCAAGACTAAACTAGGTCACGGGGTCACAACACATAAACAACCACAATGATGGACTTGAGTACATCTTGTTATCTTGAGCAACTCACACTAACTCCTAGATCCGTGTTGTCTTCAGTCTTGTCTCCGGGTCTTTAATGTTACAATTTTACAAAAATATATAAAATAAAAGAACTCTAATCTATTACAACTTTGAACCATCAAAGTGGCCAAAACCATAAAACCAAAAACTGAATCAAAGTACAACACAATCACAAGGTCTGACCAGATTTACATATTTATATTAATCACAATAATTAATCGGGCAAACTATTGGTCAAGAATAATAAAATTGTTGACCACAATATTGTTGCCCTAATGAACTACATAGATCAGAAACTTCAAAATATTGAACTTTGTGATCTATAACCGGTTATAAGGAGACCGGTACCAATTTGCATGTTGTAAGCAAGGCTCTGATACCACTGTTGGGTTTCAGTGGTATCTTCAGATTTTAATTATATCAAAACGGGTTTGACAATAGTAATAATTAAACCGGTAATTATTAACGCAACGGAAACTTAACATTAAAACCTATACCAAAAGTGAAAACGACAGGATCCAGTTACAGACATGCAAATACGGTTAATAATAATTAATCTACCGATGAGATCAATTATACCTTTGGTTAATAAATAACCGTTTGAGACACCAAGGTTCAACGAACGAATGCTAGAAAAGAATACGAGCAGAACGGTGACGTAAAGATACCCACGACCAAGGAAGGATTCAATATATTAACTCTTGCTTGCTTGGTTCTGAAATTAATTCATTTAGATTCACTAAGAGTGAATTGTGAATTGTTGATGTGTGCGGCAAGAAGAAAAGAAAAACATTTGTGTTCTTTTCTTTTGTATTCATGTGTCGGCAATTATTAAAACGGGTGAAGGGATTTCACCCTAATGATCCCTTTTAATACAAAGTAATCTTATTAGCAAGCTTTAAGTCTGATTAGATTAGTTTGAGCCCAACACAATTATAAACTCGTTACTCATTTAATTAAGTTAAATGAATAAATATAATTTATAAATGGTATAAATTATAATTCGTCTTTCGTTTGCGATTACCAATTAAACGAGTTAAGTGGATTTAATGTTCGTTGCCCTTAACGTTAATTTATCGGGTCCGAACATATTAAATCCAACATTTTCTACCAATAACATTTTTCTACCAATAACTTAAGATCCGAAAACGGAAGAATAACTTCAATAACCTTCCCATAGATCGGTTACAAGTCTACTTCCAAAGCACCTAATCATGGGAAAGCTAAGAACAAGACCCCTTCACATATGTCATGTGGTATTTGATAACATGAATATGTTCTTGTAGGAAGTGTCTTACATTGATGCTTCGTGATTATCCAAGTTTGTAAGGGCTTAGGTATCATGTTCTAACAAATGTCCTTTACATTCATGAACAACCTAAAGGCAAATGTCAACAACTACTTGCAAGTTGATAGTAGTTGTTCTAAGCACTTGACAATCGACATTACCAAATATGTGATTGATGCAGTCTAAATTATATATATTTTTATAAAGATATTGCTATACTTTTTGTCACTTAAGTATAATTCTACTCCGAAGTAGTTCATATTTAAACTTTTGAAATTTTAAAAGACGATAGGCGAAACTAATGCTACGTCTCGAATAAACTTGAGACGAACAATGATTCTCTTTAACCAAAATATATTAAACAAATTGAAATATACAATGTTTACTTAAATGATTCATTAAATGAAATCTATGTGTTAAAATATCATTGCAGTACATTCACGTGAACATATAACTTGAATAAATTGTTTGCAAGAGTTAATTGTTAATATGCTCATATATTAATTTGTTTTGCGCAGGAAAGCATGTTATTAGAATACTCAAAATAGTGGACTTTAAATTAAAGCAAACGTGCTAAGCTGAGAGGCCCATTACTTGAACTTAAAAAAACCACTAGGGGGATATGCAGAGCTTACGAGATATTAAGAAGTTTTTTTTACATACGTGAAGTTTTGGTGACTGTAGAAGAACGCATATGCACAGAAGAAGAAAAAAAGGAAAGAGGCATTGACGGCAGGAAGATTCCACAACTAGCGTTCAGTTATCGTGTACTCATGTTAACAGGCTCGGTTTGCAACCTATCTTTTGTTTTCTTTTTATTTTAAAGATATTGTAACCTGAGTTTGTTACATTCTTGACTATGTTTTGTTAAACTCTATATACCGCCTAGCTTGGCTAGTGATAAACCTTTTATTGATGTTTGATTTTATATGGTTGATAAAAATTGGTTGACTTGCAATCCGAGAAAGAAATTGATCTCTCCCATCGAACTCATCTGAAATCTTGATTTCATAATTTCTTCAAACTCTTTGCACATGGACGGACTTGTTGATCCAAAGATGATATCATCCACATACGCTTGAACACATAGAAGATCTTCATTTTCCCGCTTTATGAATAAAGTAGGATCAATCTGACCTCCTGTAAATCCATGTTCGAGTAAATGTTTAGATAACGTCTCGTACCAAATTCTTGGAGCTTGATGTAGACCATATAAAGCTTTGCTCAATTTATATACGCGATGTGGATACTCAGGATCCTCAAAACCTGGAGGTTGTCTGACGTACACATCATCGGTAATAGGTCCATACAGAAAAGCGCCTTTTACATCCATTTGAAACACTTTGAACTTCATGAAAGATGCATATGCTAGAAAAACGCGAATAGCTTCAAGTCGAGCGACTGGAGCAAATACTTCTTCATTGTCAATACCTTCTTCTTGAGTGTAACCTTGTGCAATAAGTCTGCCTTTATTTCTGACCACAATGCCACGTTCATCTAGCTTGTTCTTGTACAACCATCTTGTACCAATGACATTTTCTCCTTCAGGTAAGTCCACTAATTTCCAAACTTCTTGTTTGCGAAATTGAAGTAACTCCTCTTGCATGGCTTCAATCCAACTGTTATCTTGTAACGCTTCTGAAATGTTCTTTGGTACCACTTGAGAAAGAAAACATGAATAAAGACAAATGTTTGCATGCTCAGTTTGACTTCTCATAGTTCGCTGATTCAAAGGCCCAATAATCTGAGAGAGAGGATGATTCCTATGAACTCGGTGAGTTGGTATAGCGTCACCTTGTACTTGACTCTCCAGATTAGACTGATTCAGATTCGGTAGATCTTGTAGAATTGTAGAAGTATGTGGAGTGAAATTAGGAACTTGTTCTGGTGAATTGATGAAGTAGTCAAATGATTCTGGAACAACTTCAACATTCGGATCTGATGATGGTTGATTTTGAACAGATCCACCATCATTAGGAGAACTTTGCGTATTCACACAATTACCAAAATTGTTTGATTCTTGATCTTCTTGAGAACCAGATGGACTCGGAGCTTGATTGGATACACCATTATCAGGATTATTAAATGACATGAACGGATACTCAGAATTAAGATTGCTATCATTGTCATTATCAGAATCATCACTGAAACATCCCAAATCTTCTGATTCTTTGCTAGATTTTCCAGAAAAATCAAACAAGTTAAAATTGAAAGATTTTGATAACGAATCTAAATCAAACAACCATTCGGGACCATGAGCCACTGACGGAAACGAATTTTCTAAAAACTTTACGTTAATAGTTTCAATAACAATGTTCGTTTTGCTATTAAAAACCCGATAACCTTTTGAAACCGTAGAGTAACCAAGAAAAAATCCATCGTCAGATTTTGACTCAAATTTACCGAGATGATCACTTAAATTTAGAATCGATACAGCACAACCAAATGCTTTCAAGTATGAAATATTCGGTTTTCTTCCAAATAACAACTCATAAGATGTTTTATGTTTATCCTGAACCAATAATGTCCTGTTTTGTACAAAGCAAGCAGTAGCAATAGCTTCGTCCCAGAATGTGATAGTGATTTTGGCATCTGCGAGCATGGATCTTTCTGCTTCAATTAGTGTTCGATTTTTCCGTTCTGCCACACCGTTTTGTTGAGGTGTTCTTGGAGCACTAAATTGACGAGCAATTCCTTTTTCTGCACAAAACAAATCAACATTAGAGTTTTTAAACTCGGTTCCATTGTCACTTCTTACGATTTTTACTTTACAATCCAACTGATTTTCAACATTGATAATGAATTCTTTTAACAACTCAGCAGTTTCAGATTTAACATGCAAGAAATAAACCCAAGAAAATCTAGTAAAATCATCAATGATGACAAAACAATAAGACTTCTTTCCAATGCTTTGAACATTTGTTGGTCCGAAAAGATCCATATGTAGCATATGTAGGGACTTTGAAATGGAGTGTTCTGGCTTGGACTTAAAAGACATACGATGCTGTTTTCCTTTCAAACATGCTGGACAGAGATCAGTTGTGGAGAACTTCTTTGATGGTATTCCCACAGCATGATTTCCGGTCACCAGTCGGTTCATGTTTCTGAAGTTTGAATGGCCCAGCCGTCTATGCCAAAGCTGACTCTCATCATTTGATGCATGCGCAATGAGACATGTGGTTTCGGTTTCAGCATCAATCTGCGACATATCACGCTTGTATACATCACGATCTCTTGGAGACTTAACCACCACCCATTCATTGTCAATCTTGAAACCTAGTTTGAGTATGTAACAAAAAGAATCATCAAACAATGTTAAATACGATTTGTCACAAATTTGAGATACACTTAGCAAATTAAAGTTCAACTGTGCACAGTAGTTGACTTTATCAAAGCTAATAATCCCATTTGACACAGTTCCTTCTCCAGTAATTTTTCCACCAGCATCTCCTCCAAATGCAACATGAGTACCATTCTTAAGCTTAAAATCTTGAAGCAAGGCATGGTTGCCTGTCATATGTCGGCTACACCCACTATCAACAAACCATGAGTTGATAGGTCTTTGAGGGCGTACCTGCATTTCAACATTTACTTAGTTAGTTTGGTCAACCCAGGCCCACATGGTCTTGGGTTTTCCAAATCTATATGTAATAGTAACTTGTTGATAATGTAGATATTGAAAATTTGTTTCATTTGAGAGATTTGGTTGAAAACTGTTTCGCCCAACGGCTTGATTTGTTTGCTTTCTTCTTAAAGCAATGAACCTTTCCTCTAACTTAGGATCAAGGTTATTTTCAAATTTCTGATTTCTTACCATCAAAGCTCTCGGCTTAAACCTGTTAACCTGCAAATTTCTGAATGAATGTTCATTAAGATCAGAATTGTTTCAGTTGAAAGGTCTCAAATTAGGAGAATGACTTTGGTTAAATTTTTGAAAACCATAGATTGATTTCTTTGAAAATTCGGAAAATGCTTCATTTCTCTTGATGAGTTTTTCCGAAAGAAACAATCTGCAGTGTCATGATTTCTCCTTTCACAAATATCACAAAACTTGTTATAAAAACATTCCTCTGAAGAATGATTTCTTTTGTCACAGTAATTGCAGTACCTGTTAAAGAAACATTCAGCAGTATCATGATTATAACGATCACAAATCTCACAATGTTTCTTGCTAATCCTAAAGAGCCGATTGTTAACTCTAGATGTTGAACCCACTCGTGATTCATTATCAGTTTTGCTCGGTTTTAAGTTAACAGCGTTCTTTTGTGGAGATTTTGTTTGTGATTTTGATTGCTTGTTATCAAGTTTAGATTGATTGGGAACTTGGTTCGATTTTGAAACATCTTGCTTAGTGACCTTCTTTGATTCAAATCTTTTATCATTGACAGCGGAAGTCTTAGGACCTGAACCTGTTTTCAGACCAGAGTTAGATTTGATCTTAGAATTGAGTTGGTTACCATGAGATGAGTTCATATCAAACGTTCCTGCAGACACAAACTTGATTGTTTTAACTTTAGACACTTTCTTTTTCACAGGTTTGACATTGTCAGTTTTAACA
Organism: Tagetes erecta; assembly: GCA_030867185.1. NCBI lineage: Eukaryota > Viridiplantae > Streptophyta > Magnoliopsida > Asterales > Asteraceae > Tagetes > Tagetes erecta. The sequence goes on along the minus strand of CM061497.1, from coordinate 7,587,801 downwards.
GTTTGAGCTTTGGTGTTGTCATTTGATGTTATGACATTTTTACCTTTTGACTGTTTTGTTTCAGATTGATTGTTTGTCAATTTCGATTTCTGCATCTTTGCATTTGAAACTTCAGTCTTCTTCACTGTTTTCTTCTTGATCAGTTGATCAGCAACACTCGCCTTTTGTTCATTCTTCCACTTGATGTATTCTGGGTCATTGTATCCTGAAAATTCAGCTTCATCCTTCACCTTTTCTGCTGGTTTAGGATTCAGTTCCGGATATTCAACAAGTTGCACCAGAAAAGGATCAGATTTGTTGCTTGCTTCATCATCAGCTTCAACTGTCACGGTGTCATCTTCTTTCAAGCTTTCGATTAACACTTCAGATCCTTCGGATTCAGATTTATTTCTTTAAATTTCTTTGAATCTTTGTTCATTTTCAGGTGAATGATCAAATTCATTGAAGTTTTCAGGTAAAGTGTTAGTGATTGATTTAGGCATTGGTTCATGAGTGAAACCCAATCCTAGTTTGTTTTTGTTACCTCTTTCACTCACAAGTTGTCTCACCATTGTTTTACAACTTTTAACTTTTGTTAGTTCAACTTGTGTGACAGCATGAGCAACCTTTTCTTGTTCAAAATTCTTTGTCATTTCTTCAAGTTGTTTGGTAACCAGTTCCAGTTCTTTCAACGTTTTGTTCCATGATTCTTTAAGTGACAATATCTTCTCATAAGAAATTTTGTGATCAATTTTAAGTTGTTCATGAATTTGTTCATGTTTGCTTAATTTGTCACCAATTTTAAAAGAATGAGTTTGATAATGTTCCACTTGTTTAATGCATTGTTCAGAACATAACCTATCTTTCACATCATCAGGTAAAGGAACATAGTTAGGGGGTAGTTCAGTACTAACCTTTGGTTGTTCAGCAGATGATGAAGACTCGTCAGATGTAGCCATAAGCGCAACTTCTGGTTCAGATTCTTCAATAGGATCTGACTTTGCACTCCAGTCATACTCTTCAGAATCTTCACTGATAGCATTAATCACTTGATCATCCCATTCTTCAGACCAATCTTCTTCAATTTCACATACCAGTGCTAAACTCGATGTAAGATCAGATGTAAACTGTTCCGCATAAGCACTCCAGTCATATCCGTCTTTTACACTAACCACCAGTGCTTTGTTCTGATCTTCTGGTTTCATGCCTTCATCTTTCAGTTCTGGCATGGGAAGACTTTGATATGGCTTTTGCATGAAACGTTGATTCCTGTTTTGATAGCTTGAAGAATGTTGCGAGTTCTGACTTTGACCATGATTCTGTCCACTTGAAATAGCTTGATCATTATAATTCTGATTCTTAGAAGCTTTGCATTCCCTTGAAAAATGACCATAGCAGTTATAGTTGAAACATCTTGCCTTTGACTTGTCAAAACCAACTGTCTTGTTTGCATGTGGCTTGAAGCTTCGGTTAACATATGCATGTTTCTGAGTTCGATATGCAACCATAACCATTTGCCATTTCAAATCCATTTCTTCAATGTCATCGGGATCCATTTCAAATAGATCTTGAAGTACAACATCCAGTTGAGTCAAATCTCTTCCTTGATAAGCTTGAAAGCTTGCCATGAATGCAGTAAATGCAGTCTTAGTCTCATCATCTTGTAACAAGATGTTCATCACATCTTTTACTTTGGCTTGAATTGTAGAACTTTGGTTTTCTGATTGAGATTTCACATACTGACTTTGAACTTGAGCTCTTGGTGGAGATTGAGGTTGAGAATAAGTTGGTGAACTTGACATATATGACGAATCAGTATAGAAACTAGCACCAACAAATAAATCACCCTCATCATCAGTTTTAGCAGTATCTTGAGCAAGAAAAGCATTCTCCACTGTGTTAGAAGGATTCACCACAAATTTATACTAAGCATGTGAACCTGATCTGTCAGTATTTCTTGAACTTTCATCAATCTCAACTTCTTCAATCTTTGCAATAAGCAGATCTAAGTCCATGGGAAACTTTTCTGTATGCTTCAGTAGAGTCACTGTTTATTTCCATGAGGATGGAAGAGCACACAACAATCTGTCATTCAGGTCTTGAAGATCTGTCTTTGCACCAACATTAGTCATCTCAGTAGTTAGATGAACAAATCTATTCATCATCTGGTGCATTGATTCTCCAGCAATATGCTCAAACAATTCCAATTGACTCTTCAATTTTTGCTTCTTGAGACTTCTTAGTTGTTCTCCTCCTTCACAGATTGATTTCAATGCCTTGAACTATGTGTAGCCAGTTTGATAAGCATCCAATCTTGACAACACTTGAAGTGGCAGCCCTTTGCACATCAAAGAATAAGCCTTACTGTCATTCTTGACCTTTCGTAAGTCTTCTGCTGATAGATTATCTTCAGGATAAGGTTCAATTGAATCTTTGGTGTAGGTGTTTGCACTATCAGGAGCAGTCTGAGTAGGAATATGAGGACCATTATCAATTGACTTCCATAGATCATTGTCAATAAAGCATAGATGATGCTTCAATCTGATTGTCCAGTTCTTGAAATCTGCACGATTAACCAATCTAGGAACACGGTTATCAGAATCAACATTAGGTGCCATTTTAAAAATTTTAAAAAAAATATTTTTGTGTTTTTGTTGATTTTTGAAAAGAAACAGTTAAAAATTTAAACTAAATATGACTAACTAATGACAAGATAAAGTAACAAAATTTGAAACAACTGAAAATAAGTCACACGACTGAACAGTGAAATTTTGTTCTTCACCCGGCTGAACAGTAAACTTTCTTCTTCACCCGGCTGAGAATTTTTCTTCACCCGTCTAAACAGTCACACGGCCAAACAGTTGTACACTTCAAAACTTGATATCTTCACCCGGCAATCAGAGTTACCCGGCTGAACAGTGACACAGCTGAACAGTAAAAACTTAACACGGCTGAAACTTGACCCGGCTAGAAGACGTTCACCCGGCTTCACAGTTATCAACACTTCACCCGGCTGAGCTTGACACGACTGAAAGAGTTAATGACCCGGCTGAATAGTAACAAGTTGATCCGGCTGTAATGTTGATCACCCGGCTAAACAGTGCTTTACCCGTCTGAAAAAGATCTTCACACGGCTAAACAGTACACTCACCCGGCACAACAGTACACAGTTTTACTTGCAAATCTTCACCCGTCTAGATAATTTTTCCTTTACACGGCTGCACAGGACCTATTTGTTCACATATCTAAGTCCAAAAAGTTTGTCTAAGTCAAATTTTATCACCCGGCTAGTTCATCTTCAACCAGTTCATCCTGTTCATCATCTTCGTCATATGAATTTTTCTGGGTTTAACAAAAACTTGTCCAATTTCTCCAAAAATCACACACAAGCACCGATTTATACCGATTATCAATCTCCAATCTCAATCAATCCAAAACATGATCAATTTTTTGATGATTTTGAGCAAAAATTTGATCGAACAGTAACTTTCAATTTCTTCTTAATTCCTCAGATCTGATGATAATCTGATGAAATTTGCACAAACGTTGTGAATTAGAAGTGATTCCGATGTTGAATCAACTCCAAAAACAGCAACAAATCATTCAGATCATGATTTGAGCAATATTGATGTGTTTTTGCTTGATGAATAGCGAAGAACACACACAATACCAACAACTCTGATACCAATTGATAGGTTCAATTGGATCAATATTGCTGCAAATCAGAATGATCTAAGTATAAACACACAATTCAATCAACAACACAATCCATTACTAAATAATTCTCTTGTATTGATGATCAAAGCAAATTCGTTGTAGTACAATATGCAGGAGAATACAATCACACACACAATTCTCTCTCTAGCGTGTAAACTTGTGATCTAGACTCTCTCTCTAACATTCTCTCACAACATGCTTTATGCATCAACACATTAAAGGAAAATACAAAATTAACCCTAAACTATACAAACTTGTATAAACAAAATACAAAGTAAATCTTAATCAGAAACGAGCCCTAACACTTCTAGCTTTAGCTTTTTATGTGTTGCGTTCTTAAAATTATGAGCCTTGTTTTATTTGTAGGTATTAAAAACGATGAACTAGAGAGATTAGCTAAGCTAGGACCCACTGCTCGAAAGATAGCTAGAAGAGACATTGCGCGTGTTATGAGTGTCTAGGTCCAAGTTTATTGGTGCTAGAATTGCAATATTTGCCCACGTATTATTGGAAGTCAGCCAAAGTGGATTTCTAATGCATATAATTCACTACTAGAAAAGAGACCATCAGATACTAAATTTTTTGGGACTGATTTATCAGTATCAAATACAAAGTATTAGAGACTAGTATATCAGTTACGAATGATATTCAGGACTGATTATTACATGACTCATGTTAGTGACTGATAAACAGTCTCTAATGCTCTGACAGCTTATTTAATACTAAAATCCATTCACAAATACGGGTGCCCAATAACAAGTTTTCAAGAAAAACTATTTCGTGAGTGATTTTCAGTCCCAAATAAGGGCCCTTATTGATGAAAAATGACACTATTGTATGAGTAACTAATATTCAGTCACAAATATAGATGGAACATATTAGAGAATAAAAACTAGTCATGTTTAGTCCTAAATTAGTTCGAATCAAGGACTGATGATCAGTCTTTAATATTGTTTGCATAAAAGCAAAATACCATTTTCATAAAGGTATCAAAGACTGAAAATGAGTCTTAAAAACGCTGTAAGTAAATTTATTCGGAACTGATATTTAGTCTATGAAGAATTTTGTAGAAAAAATAAAGTAGGGACTGATATTCTGTCTCTAACAATGAACAAACATTTTACTAGTTCGAGCGATTATACCAGTGACTAAAAATCAGTCATTACTAAGATCGAATCAGGGACTGATGATCAGTCTTGAATACCTTTTGTGTAATAAAATGATTACCAACAGACTTATAGTCACTAATAATATAGCATGTATGGTACCATTTTAATAATAGTATCAAAGACTAAAATTCAGCCTTAAAAATGTAAGGGAGCTTCTTTTACGTTGATATTCAGTCTATGATGAGTTTTGTAGAATAAATAAAGTAGGAGACTCATATTCAGTCTCTAATATTGAACACACATTTTTTGTCTTTAATGAATTTTGAGTAATAAAAGAATTAATTACTTATTTTTTTCTCTCTAGTTATTTGCCGCGAACTACACCATTTGAAAAAAATGTATCAAATAATAAGAATGTGTTAAAGATGTGTATGTGACATTATCCGGAGTATGATATTTAGCCTCTAAAGAGTTTTGGTGATGAAATAGGGTCATTATTTATTGATCAATTATAGTTAGTTGCGGTTATCATGGATTTGAGTTATGGTCAATTAGAGAAAACATTTACCAACTATAGCTAATTACTATTTAGGTATAGTAAATTACAGTTATTAATGTTCAAGTGAGGGCGACAATGGTCACCCATGGTTAATTGGAGTCAATGATGTTCAAATACAGTCATTTATCATCGTTTTGGGCCGTTTATAGATAATTTAGGTTGTTGTTGGTAAAGTGGAGCCAGTTAAGATTACGGATGGCCGGTTAAAGTCAATGATGATCAACTAAAGTCGTCAATCATCGTATTAGGTCGTTTATAGGTAGTTAGGCTTAAAGTTATATATCCAATTATACATGTTAAGGAGTTTTCATAACATTATTAAAAAAAGTGAAATATTAGAGTTTATGATTTTTGTTATAAACTAAAATAACTACATAGATTTTTATTAGGAATTTTTTGTAAAACTTTTATATGTTAGAGCTATATTAAAATTAAAAACTTCATTGTAAGTTTCGAACTCCTAACCTCTTATTTATAGAAGAAAGCTTTACCAGTGAACCAAGTTATTAATTTGCTAAGATTTCCGATTATTAGGAACATAACCATTAAATTCGATTTATGTATTGGCGCCAAAGAGAGATTTATGATGTATCATCCAAAATCAAGTCCGACTATATCTACTTTCCAACGCAAGAATCGGATGTTTTGACAAAATCTCTTCCAAATCAATGAAATCCTTCTACTTTTACATGATTATATACAAAGCCTCAACTCAACGGTGCCCTAATTGCTACTCGCTATCCACGGCTGCCCTAATCTGCGACTAAGGTACTTACAATCAATCTATCAACTGCTGAATCATGCTTGTTTGAAGTTCTTCTATGCATTTGTTGTTGTATTGTAGTATCATCTGCTGAATCATGTTCACATATATGGTTTTGTTTATTAGGATTCTAGATTGTTAGGATGCAAGAATGCAAGAGTTAACTTGTTTAGTCATGTTTCTTGAAAAAAAAGATTTCTAAGATCAAAATATAACCAAAATAGATTGTAAGTCCAGATTTTGTGTGTGCATGATGGAATATTGTGTGTTTGGGTGTGAAAAAAATAGAAGGATTTGATGTAAATGTGTGCTGCTCTTTTCTGCGCAGCAGTTGTAATTAGGGTATTTGACAGCTATACGTTTTTAATTGCCCTTTGATTATTGAATATGAAATGTAGTAGACTAATAGATCTTTCCAACCATGTATAATACGTATCCAGATGATGTTTCTACGATTTTATATGATTTTTATAGGAACATGACAGAAACTAATTAGTCAAGGTCAGATTTGATGTAAATGTGTGTAGCTATTTTTCAACACAGCAGCTGTAATTGGGGCATTTGACCCATTTAACTTTTTAATTGGCCTTTGACTATTGAATATGAAATGTAGTAGACTCATAGACCTTTCCAACCATGTATAATACACATACATAGGATACATTTACGATTTTATATCATTTTTATAAAAACAGGACAGAAACTATGTTAACGTGAATAAACTTTTGTAAAGTTTCTGTATAGAGTTATTAAAATGAACGATTTTGATCACACAAAAACCAAACTAGTTTTTCATGACTAAAGATAAAATAATGAATATGTAAGAAGCTTTCCAACCATGCATGTTACTCGCTTGTTGGATTTTACTATGATCTAATACGGTTTTCATATAACGTGACTCTAACATGAAAAACATACAATATGACTTATTTTTATGATCCCAGTCCTAAACACATTAACATACCGAATTCTCATAACTTGGAACATTCTAAAGGCATTAGGAGTACTTAATACCTACTACATGTATAAGTGATGTGTGCATAAGTTGTATGGTAGTTGGACACGACAAGTATCAATTGACCCTTTTTACCCGTTTGTAATTTTATTCAGTTAGTCTAGAATTGATGTATGTGTATCACATGTGTATAGGTAACTACATGAAAGTAGGTGTATGTGGATCAAGAAAACCTTGTGTGTGTATGTGAGATATGAACAAGTATGCATGAAAGATTTGATGTAGATGTGTGCAGTTCTTTTAAGCACATCAGCTGTAATTAGGGAATTTGACCCATTTAAGTTTTTAATTGGCCTTTGACTATTGAATATGAAATGTAGTAGACTCAAAGACCTTTCCAACCATGTATAATACACATCCATAGGATACATCTATGGTTTTATATGATTTTTATAAAAACAGAACTAAAACTAAGTTAAGGTCAGATTTGGATGTAAATGTGTGTAGCAATATTCAGCACATCAGCTGTAATTAGGGAATTTGACCCATTTAAGTTTTTAATTGGCCTTTGACTATTGAATATGAAATGTAGTAGATTCAAAGACCTTTCCAACCATGTATAATACACATCCATAAGATACTTCTATGATTTTTTATGATTTTTATAAATACAAAACAGAAACTAAGTTAGGGTCAGATTTGGATGTAAATGTGTGCAGCTATTTTCAGCACAGCAGCTGTAATTAGGGTATTTGACCTCTTTAAGTTTTTATTTGGCTTTTGACTATTGAATATGAAATGTAGGAGACTCATAGACCTTTCCAACAATGTATAATACACATCCATAGGATACTTCAATGATTTTATATGATTTTTATAAAAACAGAACTAAAACTAAGTTAAGGTCAGATTTGGATGTAAATGTGTGTAGCTATTACAGCACATCAGCTGTAATTAGGGAATTTGACTCATTTAAGTTTTTAATTGGCCTTTGACTATTGAATATGAAATGTAGTAGACTCAAAGACCTTTCCAACCATGTATAATACACATCCATAGGATACTTCTATGATTTTATATGATTTTTATAAAAACAGAACAGAAACTAAGTTAGGGTCAGATTTGGATGTAAATGTGTGTAGCTATATTCAGCACATCAGCTGTAATTAAGGAATTTGACTCATTTAAGTTTTTAATTGGCCTTTGACTATTGAATATGAAATGTAGTAGATTCAAAGACCTTTCCAACCATGTATAATACACATCCATAAGATACTTCTATGATTTTATATGATTTTTATAAATACAAAACAGAAACTAAGTTAGGGTCAGATTTGGATGTAAATGTGTGCAGCTATTTTCAGCACAGCAGCTGTAATTAGGGTATTTGACCTCTTTAAGTTTTTATTTGGCTTTTGACTATTGAATATGAAATGTAGGAGACTCATAGACCTTTCCAACAATGTATAATACACATCCATAGGATACTTCAATGATTTTATATGATTTTTAAAAAAACAGAACTAAAACTAAGTTAAGGTCAGATTTGGATGTAAATGTGTGTAGCTATTTTCAGCACATCAGCTGTAATTAGGGAATTTGACTCGTTTAAGTTTTTAATTGGCCTTTGACTATTGAATATGAAATGTAGTAGATTCAAAGACCTTTCCAACCATGTATAATACACATCCATAGGATACTTCTATGATTTTATATGATTTTTATAAAAACAGAACAGAAACTAAGTTAGGCTCAGATTTGGATGTAAATGTGTGCAGCTATTTTCAGCACAGCAGCTGTAATTAGGGTATTTGACCTCTTTAAGTTTTTATTTGGCTTTTGACTATTGAATATGAAATGTAGGAGACTCATAGACCTTTCCAACCATGTATAATACACATCCATAGGATACTTCAATGATTTTATATGAGTTTTATAAAAACAGAACTAAAACTAAGTTTAGGTTAGATTTGGATGTAAATATGTGTAGCTATTTTTCAGCACACATCAGCTGTAATTAGGGAATTTGACTCATTTAAGTTTTTTAATTGGCCTTTGACTATTGAATATGAAATGTAGTAGATTCAAAAACATTTCCAACCATGTATTATACACATCCATAGGATACTTCTATGATTTTATATGATTTTTATAAAAACAGAACAGAAACTAAGTTAAGGTCATATATGATGTAAACATGTGCATCGATTTTCAGCATAACAGCTGTAGTTAGGGAATTTGACCCTTTTAAGTTTTTAATTAGCCTTTGACTATTGAATATGAAATGTAGTGGACTTATAGACCTTTCCAACCATGTATTATACACATCCATAGGATACTTCTATGAGTTTATATGATTTTTATAAAAACAGAACATAAACTAAGTTAAGATTATATATGATGTAAACGTGTGCAGTGATTTTCAGCACAACAGCTGTAGTTAGGGAATTTGACCCTTTTAAGTTTTTAATTGGCCTTTAACTATTGAATATGAAATGTAGTGGACTTATAGAGCTTTCCAACCATGTATTATACACATCCATATGATACTTCTATGATTTTATATGATTTTTTTTTAAAAACAGAACAGAAACTAAGTTTAGGTCATATATGATGTAAGCGTGTGCAGCGATTTTCAGTACAACAGCTGTAATTAGGGAATTTGACCCTTTTAAGTTTTTAATTGGCCTTTGACTATTGAATATGAAATGTAGTGGACTTATAGACCTTTCCAACCATGTATTATACACATCCATATGATACTTCTTTGATTTTATATGATTTTTTTAAAAACAGAACAGAAACTAAGTTTAGGTCATATATGATGTAAGCGTGTGCAGCGATTTTCAGTACAGCAGTTGTAATTAGGGAATTTGACCCTTTTAAGTTTTTAATTGGCCTTTGACTATTGAATATGAAATGTAGTGGACTTATAGATCTTTCCAACCATGTATTATACACATCCATAGGATACTTCTACGATGTTATATGATTTTTATAAAAACATGACAGAAACAACTTAGAAATTTTTATACCACACATTTCTTCGCATCTAATATCCCTTACATATATATGTTGTTGACTAGAATTTTGCAATGAATTTGGATAAAAGTTGGACTAAAATTACAAATAAGGTTGATCCACTATTTATTAAAGGCGCGATGACCTTTGCCGAGAGGGGTAAAACATTGATTGATAATGAAGGTCTAATACACTGTCCATGTCGAAAGTGTGGGAATGTAAAAAAAAATATACCCACCGTTGTTGGTAATCATATCATACTTAACGGTTTCGATACATCCTACAATGAATGGGTATATCACGGTGAACATATATCGGGTTTTGAAACGGAGGAAACAGACAATGAGGGTGAAGAAACTGAAAATGAATCGAGTGACGGTGTCAATGATTTACTTGATGATGCTTTTCGTGGTGGCAATGAAGCCGATGATGTTGTTCGTGGGGGAGATGAAGCCGGTAATGCTTTTACCATGGGTAACAAAGGAAGTAATGAAAACCTTCATCCACAGAATAACCCAAACGTTGAAAAGTTATTTGTTGATATGGAGAAGCCTTTGTACCCAGGGTGCGAAGATTTTTCTGTACTAGGTTTTTTACTAGAGTTGATGAACGTAAAGGTGACATGCAAAATGACGAATGTGTCAATGGATATGATTTTGAATTTATTTAGTCGAGCTTTCAAGGAGGCAAACTTTCCTAAAACCCATTATGAAGCAAAAAAATATATGCGTACTCTTGGACTCGGATATGAATCCATCCATGCTTGTAAGCTTGATTGTGCTTTGTTTTGGAAAGAAAATGAAAAGTTACAACATTGTCCGGTGTGTGGCACTAGTCGTTACGATGAAAATAGTAAGGGCATGAAGATACCGGCAAAAGTCTTGCATTACTTTCCCATCACAAGTAGACTTAAGAGATTATATGCATCAAGGCACACTGCTAAGGATATGGTATGGCATGATCGACATAGAACCAAAGATGAGGGTGTTCTTAGGCATCCGGCAGATAGAAAGGCATGGAAACATTTGGATGCAAAGTTTCCAGGTTTTGGTAGTGATCCTAGAAATGTTCGCCTAGGGCTTGCCAGTGATGGTTTCAATTCTTTCGGGGCAATGAGTCTTTCGTACAGTATGTGGCCTGTTGTGCTAATACCATATAATATGCCTCCATGGAAGTCTATGGTAGATGCTTCATTTATGATGGCATTGCTGATTCCAGGAAAGGATTCACCAGGAAAGGATATTGATGTATATTTGCGTCCACTAGTAGATGAGTTAAAACTTTTATGGGAGAAGGGTATTGAAACATACGATTGTGAATCAAAACAAATATTTAACATGCATGCCGCACTTCTATGGACAATCAATGATTTTCCTGCGTATGGTTACTTATCTGGATGGAGCACGAGTGGTTACAAGGCATGTCCTGTATGCAATGAAGATTCCTGTAGTATAAATATAAGAGACAAAATAGCATATGTAGGTCATAGGAGATTTCTTCCCTTTGATCACTCTTGGAGGAAATCACGAGACTTTAATGGAAAAAGAGAGACTAGGCTTGCACCTAAACCTATCAATGGAGATGATTGTTTACGCCAGTTGGAACATCTTACTCAAAATCAATATGGAAAACACCTTGCTCATGGTGGGAAGAAAAGAAAACGGAGCTTAAATGAATTAAATTGGTCAAAGAAAAGCATCTTCTTTGAAGTCCCATATTGGTCTGAGTTGTTGATTCGTCACAACATCGATGTGATGCACGTTGAAAAAAATGTGTGCGACAACGTCTTAGGAACAATCTTAAACATTGAAGGAAAGACAAAAGACACTGACAAGGCTCGACTAGATTTGCAAGATATGAACATACGTAAGGAGCTTCACTTGGTCAAGAAGAATGATCGTTGGGTTAAACCACATGCTTCATATGTTTTAACTCGAGAAGAAAGAAAACAATTTTGCAATCTACTCAAGTCAGTGCGTTTTCCAGATGGGTTTGCAGGAAGTTTAGCTAAAAATGTTCTTGTTGAGCAAGGTACGGTATATGGGCTCAAATCACATGATTGTCACATCTTATTACAACGCATAATTCCTATTGCAACTCGTCCATTTTTTACAAGACAAATCCGCGATGCATTATTGGAGTTGTCCCATTTTTTCAAGAAACTTACTGCAGTCACGTTATAGTTTACGTAGTTGGAAGCGTTGCAAGAAGATATAGTTAAGACTTTATGCAAGCTTGAACGAATATTTCCCCCATCATTTTTTACGGTTATGATGAACTCGTGTGTTCATCTTCCTCAAGAGGCAATTTTAGGAGGACCTGTACAATCAAGGTGGATGTATCCGGTGGAAAGATACCTTGGTCGTTTAAAGAGATACGTTAGAAATAAAGCTAAACCTGAAGGCTCAATAGCAGAAGGTTATGTTGTCGAAGAAGCTATTACATTTTGTTCACACTATTTACGAGGAGTTGAATCAAAGTTTCTCAAATGTGACAGGAATGATGACCGTTTATCAAGTGAAACTAAAAGTTTTACACTAGATATTTTCAAAGTGAGTGGCCGAGGTATTGGGAAAAAGGAACATCTACCCCTTCCAGATGATCTTATGAAGAAAGCAATATGTTTTATCTTTAATAATTGTCCAGAGGTGCAAATATACTTAGAGTAAGTAATTTTTGTATCTTTTTTGTATACTAGTACTAAGTGTTACATAAAAAAAATTCTAAAGTTTATCTACGCTTGCCAGAGAACACTTGGAGTTATTACGAACGAAACATCACGCATCATCTAATTTTTCCGAGATTCAACAATCTACATTCCCGGATTGGTTTTCAAATCGGGTAACAATCACACTTTATAGTACATACCAGTGCTTTGTGTTATTGTGTTGCACTCTGATCACATATTTTTTGTGCTTAAAATTGAAAACAGATTGGAGATATTCATAAGCAAAATCCATCTCAGGTTAATGAGGAGTTATATGTATTGTCTTGTCTTCCAGATAACCGAGTCATGTTACATAAGGGATATATTGTGATTGGAGTTAAATTTCTAATTAAGTCGAGAGATGACTGTTTGCGAACACATAATTGTGGAGTTATGGTCCCTGGCACTCACGATAATGTTGAAAATGACTATTATGGATATCTTGAAGAAGTCATTGAATTGTCATTCATAAGAGGGTATCATATGATTTTATTCAAATGCACATGGTTTGACACCAACCGTCGAAATAAGCATGTCATATTTGAGCCTAACTTCATAAGCATAGACACATCGCAACAGGCTTACAAAGAAGATCCTTTTGTTTTGGCAAACCAGGCTAGACAAGTATTTTTTTGTAAATGATCCTCTCAAAACAAATTCACAATGGAAAATCATTGAAACAATCAACCACAGACACATATGGGATTTTCCCGAAAAGAAGAATTCAGAAGATTTGTTAGAAGATGTCAACCTTCATCGTGAGGATGTTGTAGCAGAAATTGTGGAATATGCTGATGTTCAACAATCTCATGGTCCTGTGGAGGATTTCATAAACGACAAGATAGAGGGTTTTGATAAGGATATGGAAGAATCTAGTTCAGAGTCCAATCTTTATGATTCACGTAGTGATAAGTCAACAAATGAGATCGAAAATGTTGAATTAGATGATGATGCTTTATAATCTGTGTCTACAATTATCAAATATTTATATATTTTTAAAAGTGAAATCGGTTACTTCACTTAGAAAAATCAATTGCATTCAGTTCCTTTTTAGTCCAAATATGTTAAACCCTTTTGTATTTACTTAGAGTTGCTACTGGTGTGTTTGTGAATGTGATTGTGAATCAAATATGAAAGGTAATTACATTGTTTCTCTTTAGATTGATATAAGAACATTTGAATCTCAAATGTTTTGCAGTGCAATGTGGATCTTTATGTTGATGATGGTGGTTACTGTTGTTACAAGTGGGAGATCCCAAGAAAAAGGATCTAAACAACCAAATATTCAGACAACCATTGACGGAAGTTCTTCTCAAATAACACCACATCCCACACGAAAACGCAATCATCATGTACGCAACACTAAAGCTGCAATTGAACAACACACCTTAGGTTAGTTTGTTTGTCTAATCTTTGTAGAAGTAAGTCAAGTAACTTAAAAACACAAAAGAAGTTTACTAACAGGTAGAAAAATACCACACTGTTTATTAAAAATGCAGATGCAACTCAGCTAGAGCCAAATCCACCAAAGAGGCGTGGTCAAAGTATTAATAATAGTGCTATAAAGGCTTTGGAGGATTTGCCTGCGGGCTCAAAAATTTCTTTAACAATGTCAACGAATACAAAATCATTTGTTGGGACTTCAGGTACACAATTTGCAACAGAGTGTGGGATTGTAATCCGTAATGTATGTCCGCTAAACTTTCATAAATGGGAGTCCATGCCTGCCAATGTGAAAGATCAGATATACGAAAAATTACAAGTACGTTGTATATATCTTACGTTTTATTTTTTTAGGTTCTATTAATATGTTACATTTTCATTTCTATTTTTAACATATATACACAAACATACGCATACATATTCAATGCAGGTAAAATTCAATTTGCTGCGAACAAATAGACTTTTCATGGAATACGTGGATACTCGACTACATGTCCAATGGAAACGCACACGTGGTGAATTGAGTGCACATTGGAAAGCAAAAGGAGGCGAAACCAATCCAGAGTTTGCAAGATCACAAATGTGAGCCAATTGCAAGAGTCTAGAAGATTGGCATCATATGTGTGATTATTGGGAGAAAGACCCAACTCGGGTAAGTATTATTACTTTGGTTTCGGTACTTTTGGTATAGCTACATGTACAATAGCGATACATTTTAGACTAGTATTATCCCTAGAAAGACCTTATTATATTTTTCGTGTGATATATGAATAACATAATGTTAGTATATATTTTTAGGTTCTAACTTGTATGTCGATTATTATTTTATAGAAATATAGTGATCAAATGAAAGTTAATCGAGGAAAGTAAGTTGTTACAAGTCGAGGAGGTTCCCAATCTATAGCCAATCTTATATTTCATATGGTAAGTTTCCATGATTTATAGTTTGAAAATGTTTATGTAATTCTCAAAAGTACATGGTAAGTTTTGGCACATATGTATACATTTTTATATATCATATTATAAAAATATAGATGCATGTACATAGATGGGCTATGTGGATTATTTGTGTGTGTATGTGATGTGTATAGGTTTGTATATAAAGTAGGTTCATGCGGATCATGAAAACTTGTGTGTATGCTTGACATATAAACAAGTAGGTATGAATGATTTGATGAAAATGTGTGCTTGACATTTTCTGCGCAGCTGCTGAAATTAGGTAGGTTGACCACTGTACGATTTTGTTTAGCCTTTGATTGTTGAATAGAAAATGTAGCAGACTCATATACCTTTCCAAGCATGTATGATACACATCCAGAGGATTTTTCTATGATTCTATATGATTTTTATAAGAACAGGACAGAAACTAAGGTTAGATTTGATGTAAATTTGTGCAGCTCTTTTCAGCACATCAGCTGTAGTTAGGGCATTTGACCCCTGTATGTTTTGAATTGGACTTTGACTATTGAATATGAAATCTAGTAGACTCATAGAGCTTTCTAGCCATGTATAGTACACCCGTGTTGGATTTCCCTTTGATTTTATACTATTTTCTTAATACATGACAACAACATAAGGAACATGATAAATGATTTGTTAATATATGATCGTGATCCTAAACACAAACACACACCGAATTGTCATAAATAGATATATGCTAAATTCATTGAGTTCCTAGTACTTACCCACATGTATAAGTGATGTGTGCATAAATTAGAAGGTTATTGGACATGTCTAAGTATCAATTGATCCATTCGACCCGTTTGAAATTTTATTTAATTCATTTTTTAGAAAATGTGTATGTGGTAACTGATTATTTGTTAGAATACTGAGCATGTGTTTGGAATCATATTCTAATTTTATTTATTTTGTGTCTTACTTTAATTCATTCTCGAATAGTAGGATTTATCTAATTTAGTGTTGTTAATTAATGTAATTTTCAATATGGCTATTGGATTTGGTTTGCAAACTAGATGTTTAAATGATTTGATTTTAGTAGGCAATTGGCCTTTAAGTTTAGAATGAGATATATGCAGTTACCCTTGACTTTAATTAACATTTTGTTATCACAGTCCAACGAGACTCAAATACCTCCTAGCCCATTTGAAGTTTATCACAAGTTGCATTTCAATGCTAAAAAAGAAGGATGGCAAAATGATGACGCGCGTGTTGAATATGTAAGCTACATATTCTCTTCGTTCAAAGCTTATGTTAGAACTTTTTTTTTACCACTTTTGATTTTGATTGGTGTTAAGTTATTTATTTCATTTTGTTTTGGTAGGAAAATATTAAACGCCATAAAGAGCATGCCATGGCTAATTTGATTTCTGAAGAAACGACTCTAACTACTACCATGGAACATGAGCTAGAGAGACAAGCGATCAAGAGTGTGTGTGCCAAGGAAAAAACAATGAAATCTGCATGGGAGGTAGGTGTAGGACCTGTTTTAAGAAAAAAAGATAAATGGATGACATTGGAAGCTGAGTCATCTCAACAACCAAGTGAGAAAGAATTAGCTCTTCAAGCTAAGGTTGCTTTAGTCCAAGAGAAACTGAAACAAAGCAAAAAAACGAAGTAAAGAGAAGTATGATAAACTTTCAATGTTCATGAGTTCAAAGTTCTCTGATTTTGAGTGTTCGATATCGAGTAACGAAGCAACCGATTCAGAACAAGATGAACCATTTGTTGAAAGCGGTGCTAATGAAGGATCAATCTAGGGTGTCTGTGAAGACTTAACGTTAAGAAGTAATCTACATAGTATTATCTATCTGAATGTTTTATTGCTTATGGTTTTCATTTTTTGAACTCTCGTGTATTGGATGCTATTGGTTAAGTTCTCATTTAGTATTATATTATACTATTTTATAGACTGTTATTAGATGTACATATTAAATATACTGAATACTGAAAAAATGTACTATAAGATACTGGTTTTCAGTCTCTAAAAAGCATATTCAAGCCTGAAATAAAATATTATGATACTGATTATTAGTCTTAAAAAAACCTATCTGGGACTGAAAGTTTATGAATTTATACTAATTTTCAGTTTAAAAGGATATAACATAGACTAAATAACATGATATCTAAGACTACTTTTCAGTCTTTAAAATAAGTATATTAAGAACTAAAATGATCGGTATTTGGGACTGATTTTTAGTATTCAACAAATCTTATTAAGTATTAACTTTCAGTGGCTAATAAATAGCATTGAAGACAATTTTCAGTCCTTAATAAAATTGTATTAAATATTGACTTTTAGTCACAGAGAAATGTATCCGAGACTGAAATGATAGTTTACGGGAGAATACATTTAGAACTGAATTGATGTGTATTGAAGAATGATTTTCCGTCCTTAAAAAACATGGTATCAGGGATTGATTTTCAGTCATTAGAAAAAGGGTATCTGGGACTGAAATTACATTGCACTAGAGGAAACATTAAGAACTAAATTTGTGTGTTTTGAAGAATGATTTTCAGTCCCTAAAATTTATGGTATCAAGGATTGATTTTCAATCACGGGCAAAGTTTATTTGGGACTGAAACAATTTGGTACTGGGAGGCCGATTAAGGACTGATTTTTTGTGTTTTGGGGACTGAATGTTAATCCCAATTAGAGCCAAACAACTAGTACTGATTTTCAGTTACAGAACACACTATCTGGGACTAAGAATAGGTGACTGGCTCGTGACTGGTGTAATCAGTCCCCGATAACCATTCGGGACTGACTTATGAGAATCAAGGACTAATTTTTCAGTCTCTGATGGTCTCTTTTCTTTGTAGTGTAAGCTGAAGTCAAAGGTTTTGAACAAAAAGTGTTTTAGGTCAGTCTAACAACTTTTGCACTTTGATCCATTATCCAATTTATAGGACTCATTTTGCCACTCATCTCTCTATTTTGTTTCTTTTGTTCGTTCAACTTTTAACCTTATGTTGCTAAGCTTTTCTATTATTAAACCTCATGTAAAAGTGCCATACAACGTGTTGTAATGATCAAATAATTTATGTTCATTTACTTGGCACTATAATTATTTACTTGAGCATATAAACTTTAGTTTATTTGTTATTTTTATTTGATTGTCTAACTAATATACCGATATATGTAGGTAGTTACAAGAAGTAGCGGTGGAACTACTGTGTCTGCAACTATGATGTTTGCTTCGATGGTATGTGATCTTACTTTTTTTTATTTAGGTTAATGTTTGCATATAATGGGTAACAATATGGTCATTAGGCAATGAGTCAAACCTAGTAACTTTTTGGTGTGAGCCAGCTTTAATAATGTTGATTTAGAACGCTTTCTCTAGAACTTCTAGTTATGCTATGTTTAATATAACTATAGTTTTTATTTTATTGTCATATATATGTCATAACATATTTTGGTTAGTACACCTTCATTTAGTTTTTGTAGCTACTTTGCTCTAGTATATACCAAGTTTATTATTTAACACAAAACACGTGCAAAGCCCACCTTGTCTTTATGATACCTTCTATCATCCACTCTTGCTCATGTCTAGATCCAACCTTGCTCTTAGGGCGTACCAGGTGCTTGACCTAGCTCCTGCCTTTTGCAGGGTCCAAGGAGGGGATGTATCACTTCACAATCTGATGAACGCAGTCTTTTTTTTACAATATGTGCAAATAGACGTTTTTAAAGACTTGAACTAATGACCTCAAGGTCATAAAGCAACAACCTTACAAGTTGCTGCAAGGCCCACACTACCTTTTAAAATACCTGGAGCCATTTGATTGTCCAAACTAGTGCTACCATAAATAAACTCGTCATTTGTTTAAATAAACTCGTCATTTGTTTAAATAAACTCGTCATTTGTTTCTTCTACTCTTTATTTCATACCATAGTCTCTTTGGAAGCCAGGGCACGAGGCAAAAGTAGTTTCACGTATGCTAAATGGCTAATATTGAAAACATATTTATAACTATCTACTATACCTTATTTATGTGACATCTGCCCCAAACCTGAATCCGGACGGCCGACTCAAACCCGAAGTTGTTTATCTTTTATTTGTATTCGTACTTATTTCTTTAAAATGTAACGTTCGTCATTATTATTATTAATAAATACATTGGATTCTACGTTATTCACGTCTCAATTAATCAATCGTATTATATCTCAAAGTATCTAAGTATTTGAAATAATCTCTATTTATATTACATAAATCTAAAAATATATAAATATATTGTGTTTTATAAAAGAAAATTTATTAAAAACGTCAAACAAATATCACTTCTAAGTCTAACAATGGTCTCTTAACGACATAAACGAGCTAAAAATATAAAAACGTCAATTCTATGAACATTACGTCTCACGTAGTTAAGTTAGTTAGTTAGTATAATTTGTAAAATAACTTTGGGTCAAAACTGTAACTTCTGAAACTTAAATTAAAGTTATTAAACAAATACAAAGTAAACTGAAACTACAGGGGTTGTTGTGTAACACTTTTGCTAACCCAAACCCCAAACCCACTCGCCCCGTGTTTCCGGCCGCCATCACCGACCAGCCAATTCCGGCAAAAATCATTTTTCGGGCAACCCCTTTTACGCGTATTTATCAATTCTAAATCAACCAAAAACATTCCTAAATAACATATTTAAGTTTTTATATTTTAACCATTTTAAACATTTAATTATACCTTTTTAATAACCTAAATAACATATTTAAGTTAAATATATTTTTAAAGCAAAAAAACTTATAATTTCAAATACATATATATAAATAATAATTCATAGTTATGAGCATTTATTGCGAATATTATTTCAAGAAAACTAAAAATGAATTCGTATAAAATATATTTACAATACGAAAATACTATAATGTTTCGTATAAATTCCCAATTGGTAATTTAAAACCCTAATTCCCAATTTATAATCTAAAACCCTAGATTTCGGATTTTGATTCTAGTTGTTATTGTTTCGTTTCTAAATTAGGTTTTCCCAATTAATTAGGTGATACTAATATTTGGGCAACCCTAAGTTCTCTTTAGCTGCGTTTCTATTGTTTCAATTATCTTCTCATTTCAATATGAGTAAACTCACTCCCCTTTTTAAGGTTTTGCTTTTGGGGCTAAAATATGTGTTCCAGTATTATACTACGGTTTTTCGTTTCTTTTAGCTCCTATTTCAAATGATATCATTAAATGTCTTAATCTAGTTTGGCCGCTTGATGTAAAATTATATGATAGTCAATAGTAGTTATATTATTTTGTAATTTCCACCGGTACGATATTAGCGCTAATGACTTGACAAACCCACTTACACTTTATGGCATGATAGGTGATTTTAACCCGGTGATTCTTTGGTTGATTCTATATGTTGGTTACTAGTTATTAAATGAGATGATTGTTGTTATGTTGCTATGTCCCTTAGATGCTTATACAATTATTGATAACTTGTACATCGAGCACTACAACAAAAATGGCTTTTTAGGACCTTTTGTGTGGGACGCTTGTAAAAGATGGTCCTAAAAAACTATTTAATAGGACGAATGAAATCTTGGGGTCCTTTTATAATATACTCTACTAAATCGGTGTCCTAAAAAGTTATTTAATAGGATGGATGACTTTTTGTGGTCCTATTATCATATAACTTAATAAGACACTTGGAATGTAGATCCTAATAATGTAATTTATAAGACATGAAGTTGTTGGTGTCCCATTATGTGGTAATGTGATAGGACACCAGATGAAAGGAGGTCCTATTATAACATTACTTAATAGGACACCTTGTAGTTGAGTCTTAAGTGTTCAGTGTTATAGGACCCTTTCTAGTTGAAGTCATATTATAACATGAGTTAATAGGACACTTGACGCTTGAGTATTATAACTTTAACCTTTATAGGACGCTTAATAATTGTGGTTTTATAATAACACATCATAATAGGACACTCGATATTTGAGTCATATAACACCAGTTTTATAGGACGCTTATTTGCTAGAGTTTTAATATAACATAGCTTAATAGGACACTTGACACTTGGGTTTTATAACTTGAACCTTCATAGAACGTTTATTCATATATTGCCGCATTAATATAATACATCATTATAAAACACTTAATATATATTCACTACATAAGATCACTACAACAAAAATGGGTTTTTAGGACCTTTTGCGTAGGACACTTCTAAAATATGGTCCTAAAAACTATTTAACAGGACGATTGAACTCTTGGGTCCTTTTTTTAATATACGCTACTAAACAAGTGTCCTAAAAAGCTATTTAATAGAATGGACCAACTTTGCTATGTAAAACAAACCGGCTTACATTACAACAAATTGTAAACCTTAAAAAGGCTTAAACACGCGCCATCTCATTTTCAATAAGCAACCTCCTTCACTTTTGGTTTTAGGGTTTCTCAAATCTACTCTGACACCCGACATTTTCATGTTAACACCATTAACTCGACTCTCTTAAATTACGTTAATTCCGCTCTTGTATATGTGTTTCACCTACTCAAAGATTATTAATTAGGTGTTAACTAATATACTAAAAGTTAACAAGAGTTAGTAAGATGTCTTCACGTGAATTATATATATGTTGTTTAAAGTTAGGATTCCAATTGTTATTAATTAAAAGTTATTACAATTAACTATGGGGAACAAATTAATTGAAAATTAAACATGAGGGACCTATTTGAAATTTAATAAAGCTACATTTTCATTAGTAAGCTAAACCGCCCCCCTCTTCTTCTTCTTCCTTACGCATAACAACACAAAATAACCCTAACACCCCACAACTATTGCCGTCCCCCCCCTTAAGCACAAGCTTCCGACCACCATCTCAACTCCGGTAACCATCACATCCACCAGTTTTCTCCGCTAGGATCAACCATCATCACCACGGTCACTCTCACTATTCTCGGTCATCACCACCACCTACGGCGCACCTGAAAGTCACCAAAGAATACCCTACCCGCAAAGATCTTCCTCTGTTCCTCATTGTTTCTAGTATGTACATAACTTGTAACTCTTAGTTTCGATACGGTTTCGGTTTCGTGCGGGTACGGTTGGGTTATGAATCTGTATTTATAAATGAATATATATCTACAGGGTGTTGATTAGATCCGTTAGAGCATAAGAGAAAAACATAACTAAAGTAATGCGTACCTGGTAATCCGGTCATGATAGTTGGAGACTAGTTAGACGATGACATGATCGGTTCCCGTTGGGATGCTCGTTAGGATGGTGCATTCGGTGTAAGGGGGCAACCGAATAGATTAGGGGAGGACAGATTGGTACGTAAGTGATGTTAGGTAAAAGTGAGCCACCTGTATTAGCCTCCCTAGGTTTATATTTATAGCAAATCCCATGGGAAACCCTATTAACAATAATTACATATTACTCTCATCAAGTAATTGTATGTTAACATTTAAGGATTTATTATTCTTTGATCAATTAGTTAGTTAGTTAAATGATAATGAGTGCCACATTTGTAAATTTATTCCAACATTCTCCCACTTGGCCAAGTTATCATTTAATATAAATATTAGATTAGCCTGGTCAGGGGTTAATATTCATTTTAGCCTTTAGATCAGAAAAACAGCAGAGAAATACAATCATTGAACCGATAGTCAAATTCAAGACCCCCATTAATCATACTACAATCCCAATTTAAGACTTAATTAAACGTTAGGATCAAAGAGGCAAATTAGCCCTTGACGTTGATTCGCACATTTATTTGTCTATACGTCCTTTAGGCATGCATGGCCGTATTTAGAGACAAGCAAATCTTAAACGAATGAGGAAAGTTAGAAATTAATAGTTAATCATTCATAGTACGATATGCGGTTGTACATGGTCATTAGTTAACCCGTCTTTATTATGGGCCCTTAGAAAAGACTTATGGGTGAGAGACCTCCAGTTATTGGATCCATGAGTATATCATGAATGCATTCGATACAAAGATTTAGTTTCCTCTACTTGTTCATCAATGAACAATAACAATTCTGTATCGAACATTGATGCAGCTCCTCTCGAACTGTTACTGATCGAGAAACAGGGTAGCTGGCTTTATCACAATAAGTCTTCAATATGATGTTCAAACGGAACTAGAATTGTGAGTCTACTAGTAAATTTTCCAACAACATTTAGTGACATTGCATTGTAGTCAGCAACATATTATGTCATTATAACTTAGGTTGTTGTTAACAATATCTTATGACTCTTTCATGATATAAATTTGTCTGCTGACATAAAGATATACCCTATACTTGACCTTTTGTTTTCCTTGAGTGCAACAAAGTTAGAATAAGATAGTCAACTACTTTTATGTTCTTTCACTTCTTCTACCGTTTAAATTATAACCTTTCAATTCTTATAGATATTGCAATAATTTCTCAGGCGCTTTGTGATGATCTAGGCTAGAATTACGTTTACCAGTCTAGTTGTTTAGCATTGTATGTAATATCTGAACGATCACAAAGTTAAACGTGTGTAAGGCTTCTAATTTATGAAGCATAAGGTACCAATCTTATTTAGTTAGTTTAACCTCTTTTATTAATCTCCTTTAATTACTGGAGTTATTGACTGAGAGCAATGTTGCATGTTATAACGTGTGAACACATAGTTAATGTAAGCCTTATGAAATAATTTAGTGTTTCATTAGGTCAATCTTGGTGTACTTTGATGCTTATGATGTAAGAAGCATCTCCAATATTCTTTATGTCAAATTATGCGAGAGTAACCGCTTTGACTCATGCAACAGAAAGAAATTATTACTTGTCTAAAAGAATGTTATTTGTATAACGACAAGTATTGTATTAGTTGCTCCCACTCTTCTTGAGTTAGATTAATTAATCCACTTAATTCTTTAGTTCACTGATATGCTTGCTTGTTTTGAACCCTTTATATGGATTTGCTCATCTTATAGACTAAGTGTTCTTGTTCTTCAGGTTTAAAACCTTCAGATTGATTTATGAACATGTCTTATGTAGATTAGCATTAAGGAAAAGAGATTTTAATGTCCACAATTTGCAACTCAAAATCATAAATGAGTAATTAGGACATAATGATCCTTTAGTGAGACAAAAAATTCTTTAGGAAAAGAACTCTTGATCCTCTTATTTGATTAGTTTATAAGATTCAATCATGCTTTTGTAACGTTTAACTAGTTGTTGAGACCCATTGGATAATTTAACTAAATTACAAATATTATTCTGACTAAGGGAATTTGAGCTTAATAGCTTTATTCCATTCAAAAGATTGATCGTTGATAATGACTTTTTCATAAGAGGTCGGATCAGTAAGCTTTCCAATATTTATATTAGCTTTATTGAGGTAGGTTGTATATTCATCAAAAAGTAATAGGCAAGTAATGCCATGATGACCTACTAAGCTGGATTTTAGGGTTTTGTAGATGCATTAATAATTTCATATATTTCTTCTTGTTCATTAAGTCAGGTGTATTGGGAGTTGTATATTTTCAAAATAAGGTGGAAGTGGTGTAGTGTCATTAAGTGCAGTTTGTTGTGCAAGAAGTGTAACCGGAGTTAAATACGGAGTGCAATTTAACTTTGTCTCTCCCCCCGCTTCTTGTACATCTTGCAAGTGATAATAAGGACTTTTACTACTCCCACTGATCTTAAAATTCGTTTAGTATGCTTAATGGAAAAATTAGTAAAATCTAAGAACTTAAGATTGCCAAGTCAAGTTTCTTACGTTTAGGATTTTGAGGTTCAATATTCGGCTAACAACTAAGGTTATCGTGTGATTTATACTTAGTTTCCTTCATGTCCAGATTTTCGAAATGAAATTTAGGGACTTATTTATAGGAACCTTGTTCAGTATACGAATTGTTGTCATTGTAAAGCCTTGGTCCACGGAAATAACGATAAAACTTGATGACTAACATACTTCTTATCATGTCGTTAAGGATACTTTTATCCTCTCAACTAAATGATTATGTTGAGCGGTACCAGACATGGTTTATTGGTTAACAAACTTATAATCCTTATAGATTTCATGAGGTGGACTGGAGTGTTACCAATGTTTGTGTGTTAATCTGAATACCTACTATTGTCTCATAACTTTTAATTTATGATCGAGTTGATCTTAAAAGTTTCAGGTGATTGACAGTTTCCTTATGTTGAATGCAAGAATATATAAGGAGGATAATCGTTTATGTAAGTGATAAATTGCTTGAGTCCAAATATTCCACTTTGGGATAAGATCCACTAACATTAGAGTGTATAAAACTTTAGAACTCTTAGTGATATCTTGTTTATTCCCTTAACACAATGTTAGATGTATTATCTAGTTTTAAGTAATTGGAGTTTCCATTACAATTAAATAGTTATAACCGACAACTTTGAGAGGTCTAAGTAAGAGTGATTATGTTATGGCGCAAGTCCCCATAACAGTGAATGTCTAACTTTAGTACTGATACTAAGTTCCGAGTGATTTTGGAACGTGCTAGGTATCATAATGTTTTGAGACAATAACAGTCTTCATGGTGTTTACCGCCTTAAGCTTGTCACTAACTCTCATTATAGTTGTAGTTTGGTTTGTTTCTAGAGGATGAATTTTAAGCAATTTTTAAACTAAATCCAACTTGTAATGTGTTATTTGGAATACTAATGGATTCAAGTATCATTACTGATTTTTTTTTCTTCGAGGACAAAGAGATGGAAACATTTTCTTGCATTTTGTTATTGGACCTTAGAACTATCCATCATGTTATGATTTTTCCTTCGTGTTTATCAAGGATAGTGTATTAAGGTGAACAAATCTAGTTTTCTAGTTTTAGGCATCCTACTAGCTTCCTTTACGCGCAATGTTATCAGTCGACTCATTTTTCACTGGTGAATAAGAGTGTGGTGACTAATTTTGAAGAGCATTAGATTGTGTTAATTTAGGAATTATTATGAGATGCACTAGAAGACTTTTAATGTATAACATGTTAAGCCTTGAGGACAAGGACAATGTATTTCATTGTTATGATTTGTGCACTATTATCATTATCCTTTTCTTTTACATGCATATAAGAAGTTTATTTGATTTTTATCCAACAACTCCCCGAACAATAATAATGGAGTCTTGATTATCATAAGAGACATTTTACTAAAATTCAACCACTTATAATGCTCTAGCTATACACGTATCAAGAAGAGCAGTGATAATGTCTTAAGAGATAATCAAAATTAATAAGTGGAAATTTTATACAAAATTCATCTAAAGCAAAGTTCATAGTACTCAGTGATATTATGTTTAAATTTAGAGTGGATAATTTATTGAGATGGGTTAATTAGAAGAACTTAGAGTGATTAATTTTAAGGGGTAATCAAGTTAGGCAGACAATATTTTAATTAAAGATGTGATATCGTCTGTTATAACACCAAAATAACAGACTAAGTAAGTCCTACTTAAATGGTTGGTTTCGCGTTGGTTACTAGCAGTCATTTAAGCATTACGGAAATTAGTTTTTAGTATGTGATTCAAGTGTGACATCAGCGTTGGCCAGAAGTATGACACTTAAGATCACATGTTTAGTTTCACAATGGATGATCATTTCATATCAGCTTTGGCCAGAAGTGAGATGTTCATCTATTTTAGGCAGGTGTCATGTAAATGTCTTATTTACTAAGAGACATTTGTTGACAATGCTTAGTTAGACTTAAACAATTTTGACTTGAGTATCACATCAGCGTTGGCCAGAAGTGTTATTTATCGCCTTGTTAAGTTAAGCTTAGGTTCTGAAAAATATAATATTTAAGGTTTATGAATACTAAACTCATAGGTTAAGATCAATATATTTTAAGATCGTAAGTTGATGTATTGCATTTTAGGATTACTATTATTAAATTAAATAAGTAAATGTAAGTACCTAACATTATCTCCAAGCGTGTGAATTTGATTATAAAATAACAGTAATACAGTAATATCTAATTTGAAGACATGCAGATATGTGGACATGATTTGATAAATAAATAATCACAATTAAATTTCATCCTAAAATAAGGGGATCTCAAAAATAAACGACCAAAATTGATGACTTTATCCAAATTGATGACTTTATCCATATTTGAAAAGATTGAATTCATGGAATCACATTAATTGAATCAATTTATAAATTTCTTAAGTTAATAATTTCAATCAAGAACACAGTTCATAAAATCAAATTAAATAAATGTTATATTGTATTATCAAAATAGAGTTTTGCACATCATGGCCAATTTTGATATTTCGACATTTTCAATTTTATCAATTATTATTCTTATCAGTTTCGTCATGTAGCGTACAATATTAACAGAAGTAATAATTTGACTTTGCACATGAATTATTATATTATAATAACTTTGATCGATTTCGTAAAATTATCAAAAAAGTCATTGTCGATTGTTAAGACTAAAATAATTTTATTTTACGAAAGTGGATTCTTAATAATTAAATAATAAGGTTTTTCCAAGTTTTAGTTCCAGATCTAAGGGAAACTAACGGATTTAATTGAGCAACATCGCTCTGATACCACATGTTGATTAGATTCGTTAGAGCATAAGAGAAAAACATAACTAAAGTAATGCGTACCTGGTAATCCGGTCATGATAGTTGGAGACTAGTTAGACGATGACATGATCGGTTCCCGTTGGGATGCTCGTTAGGATGGTGCATTCGGTGTAAGGGGGCAACCGAATAGATTAGGGGAGGACAGATTGGTACGTAAGTGATGTTAGGTAAAAGTGAGCCACCTGTATTAGCCTCCCTAGGTTTATATTTATAGCAAATCCCATGGGAAACCCTATTAACAATAATTACATATTACTCCCATCAAGTAATTGTATGTTAACATTTATGGATTTATTATTCTTTATCAATTAGTTAGTTAGTTAAATGATAATGAGTGCCACATTTGTAAATTTATTCCAACACAGGGTATGTGTATACATATCTGGATGTTTTGGGATCCATTTAGTCGGTGTTGCTATGCATTAATCATGTTGAGACGATGAGCATATATATGTCTGATGCGAGTGTGTGAGTTAGTATTTGTGTGTGTTCAAGCGTTTGCTTTAGAGACATGAATGTGTATGTGTTGTTGGGATGTTATGTAGATGATGAAAAGAGTTGCATGTGTATTGATTTTTTTGTGCATATTAATATATATATATATATATGGATAGATGTAAAAAGATAAGTATATATGAAATATGTTACAGCTAGCATGGTGTAAGAATGTAAGTTCAGAAATTATATATATATGTGATTTACATAAGTAAGACATGTAGGTTTTGATGACATGAAACAATCCATGATGAGTATGTCATACTAGGGGTGGGGGGTTGGGGTGTAGTGGTAAAGAGGGGAGACCTACAACCAAAAGGTTGTGGGTTCAAACCTCACCCACAACACAAAAATAATAAATTTGGCGTTAAAAAAAAAGAGTATGTCTTACTATTGCATTAGTTGTTGTCATGGGTTCTTGATTATGATTTGATTTACATGTAAAACTTAGTAGATTTTAGTTTGCTTTCATTAACTAAGATTATACAACACTTGACCCATCATGTACCATTTACCATTTGAATAACTAATTATGTAATTTTTTTGTTTAATAGCAAACTATAGTGATGTTGAAATTAAACAAAGGAAATTGTGACACCATAGATTATGATGCAACAAGTCATTTGTGATACTAAACTTGTACTTTGACGTTCGTGGTGTGGGTCACTGTTGTGTATTGCCTATGGAAATTTTTTCATGTGTCTAGTAAGAGCTTTAGCTTATGCCTATACAAGCCTGGATCTTGTTGCTTACTTTTTTTATGTCTTTGATGTTGCATATTGCCTTGAACTGCTGAAAGGCTACTGGTCATCACAGGTATGGACTATCTATTTGTAACTTTTTATGGGTAGGTGTATTGTTTGTTTTCATTATTTGAGACTCTTGATTAATTCTAAGGTATATTTTTAAATATGTGATACATTATGGTTTGCAACTACTATTGACTTGGTAATACATATATGTATCCGCTACTTTGCTGCGTTATGTGAAAAACTATATTGTTATATGTATTTAGTAATTATGTGATAAATTATCGTTAGGAGATACAAAGTGTGGAAGCGAATCCGGGTTTTCAATTGTGCTTCTGCTTGATCACATATCATTATCCGGATATTGAGGTGATGCGTACATACACACGGTGTAAAATATAAATGTTACAAATATATAAATATACATGTTTACTAAAATGTTTAATTTTTTTTAGATGCCGCAAGCCATAAGAGGTGCTGCAGAATCTGATACCAGCAATCTACTCAAGGACTTGATGACGGAGCTTTATAATAACTTAGCTATTAGGTGTATATAGTGTATGTCCTTTAGATTTAGATATCGTTTAACAGATTTTGTTATAGATTCTGGCATAGAACTGGTTTTAAAGTATTTAATAAGCATCTTTGTATATATTTTGAAGGATTTAGCATGTTTGTATATATTATGAATGATTTATACAAATTTATATTTATTATGAATGATTTGACATCTTTGTATTTTAGAGGCGATGTTATTAGATGCGGTTCAAACCCGCGTTTAAAAACCAAAATCACCGCAGCTTGTTGGACCTGAATTGTAGTCTAATATCATCAACACAGTAAAAGTCAACAAAAGTCAACGTTTGGTCAAAGTCAACGTAAAAGTCAAATGGCGCGTTAGAGATGAAGAACCGAGTCAAGACGTTGAAGTTGTTTTATGTCTAGGATCGTTAATGTAATAAATATATTTTGTGTCAACAAAATATATTTAATCTAGTTTTAGACATATTTTAGTCTTTTATTTGTATTATTTTAATTGTCATGTTTTAGTCTAAGTATAGGGTCCTAATTGTCATTAGTCCAAAGTGTCATTAGGCTATAAATAGTAAATGGCAATTAGGGTTTCATTAAGCTTGTATGAGCTAGAATTTGGGTCTTAACACATTTTGTAATATCTGATGCAATTCAATAGATCAAAGTGAGGTTTTATTGAGTGTTCTTCAATTATTCATCCATGTTCTTCATATTTTTGTCACTTTGATCCAAATCTTCACAAAATTACTGATTCAAATCTGTTATTGGGACCAACAAATGGTATCAGAGCCTAATTGAGATCCATTTTTGAATCTTTTGTTGCTGATTTTAGAAATTTGTGAAGAAATAGAAGAAGAGTTTTAGAGAGAGAAAACGGATCTGATGGGTTTTTAGAGGAAGAAACCAGATCTGTGTTCAAAATCATCAGATCCACATCAACAATCAACAGATCTAATGATTTTAACAACATATTTGTGATCTACAACCTCAGATCTGCAAGAAAATAAAAGAAAATTTTCAGATCTGAGTGTTTTGTCTCACACACACTTGTGTGTGTTCTTGGTGTTTTTGGGGCTTGAAATCTTCATTTTGCGACACTAGACCACATACTGAACGAAAGTTCAAAATCCTATGCGACAGTACTGCTTCGACATAGTTTCGAAAGTACAGCTTCGCGTAAGTGCGACACTAGATCAGATCTATGCGACACTACCTTTCTTGACATCATTCCTGCACCAACAATCAACCAAACAAACCCAAAATCATTCACCGAGACCAGATCTGTGCGACATTATTACAGATCTGTGCAAAATCACCTAAAAAAAAATTCAAACCAAAACCAACAAAGAACAACCATTTCTTGACATTCAAACCCAACACTTAACCAAATAACCATTTCTTGACACCCAAACCCGATCCAACACCTAAAACTCAGATCCATAAACCTAAACCCACATCCATACCCGATCTAAACATTTAAAAAAAAAAAAAAACTCACACACACGGATCTGTTGACCTACAACCATCACCATAACCTGTTCATTTAAACCCAAACACAATGTCCAAGCATAACTTCAACCATTCCTACTTCATCAACAACAACTAGCCACTCCCTTGTCATCACCAACAACCAATTTATCCCTCACCACGCACCTAACCACCATAGATCTACTATCCTTCATCGTTCAACCATACCCATAAACTAAACACAAATCCATCTCTCGTCCACCATAGCCAACACATCCACCTTGATGTACCCCATAACCACATCATTCATCAGTTACAACAGATCTGAAGTTCGTGCGTATGTTGGATAAACCGAGAGAAAGTGAAGCTGCACATGTTGCGTTCGTGTGTGTGTTTATGATGTTGTGATGTGTCGTGCAAAACAGCAGATTGAAAGATAGATGTGTTTTTATTGTGGATGTGTGAAGTGAACAAGACGAAGAGTGCTCGAGAGAGAGATCTGGTGCATTTTTGTGTGTTGTTGCAGCTGAAAGACAAAGATAAAGCAGCAGCAGTTCGTTGTTGTGTTTGTAGAAAGAGACGAGAGAGAGTGAGTTCAAAGGAAGAAGAAGAAGGTGCAGCTGTTTTGATGTTGTGTTGTTGTGTGTTGTTGAAGTATTGATATTGTTGTTGTCTGTTTAAGAAAAGAAGGAAGAAAGAAAAAGTGTGTTGTGTGTGTGAGAGAGAGAAGTGAATGTGTTGTGAAGAGATAAGATTTTGTTGTGTTGAAGTGTGTTATTGTTAAATTTTTTGAGCGGCTGATAAGTTTTTAAAAGGAAGGTAGGGTTAAATGTGTGTATAGGAAAGATGGGTCAAAGACAACAGATGGGCTGTGATGGATGTTCATAGTTGGGCTGAAATTTAACAAACATGTCATGGTTAACACATTAGATCTATATTTGATGGACCGAGATTTATATATGGATTGGGTAGCAATCTTTAACATAATTTTGGACTGAAGTAACATTATTTGAAGTCGGTTGCTCGGAAATAAATTTTTGTTTCGCTCAAGTAGTGTGAATCAGTATTTTGAAGTCCTAGACCGGATAGTATTTGTTGTTATTATTCGTTGGGCTTAAATTCTCTTTGTTGAGACGAAAGTTTTTGTCATTGGCCGGGAGTTAGCGTTTTAAATTTTATGGGCCAAAGTTTTGTCAGTTGAGACTAAAATATTATTTTTGGCCGGGTTATTTTTGTTGTTATCATTTGGGCCTAAATTTGATTAGGTGTGTGAAAAATTTTTTGTTTGTTGGCCGGGTATATTTGTGGTTATTCTTTGGGTCAAAATTTTGTCATTTAAGTTGAAATATTTTTGTCAGTGGTCGGGTACTTCCAAATTCATTTTTTTTCTTTGGGGCGAGTTGTTTGAAACGAAAAAGTAATTTTCCCGGGGGAGAAATATTCGTAGTTTTTGGGAAAATTATTTTTGGGAAAATTAATTTCAAAAATGGCTTATGCAGAACTTTTTAACTCCTTTAAATCTGATGATCTCACAATGGCACAAAGTCGGTTTAATAATTTTGCAGTTTTAAAGAATGAAAGGATGCCCGTGGTTCTTGATCGATTTGTGATGGTGGCAAGTAACCTGAAGAAGCATGATCCTGAACTCACAAATTTTGAACAAATTCAAAGGCTTTTTGAATCCCTTCCACCAGAATGGAGTTTTCATGTTAAAAATCTTAAGAAAGAGAAAATGTTTTCAGATTACAAGCTGTTGGATGTGATTGACAAGTTGAAATCTTTTGAGTTGGATATTAAAAGAAAGGAATTTTTTGAAGCAATGATCCAACTACAAACCAACACACCGAATGTTGCTCTCATTTCATCTATGATTAGCAAATCTGATTACAAACCGTTTAAGATGATGGAAAAATTGAAATCGATGGTAACCGATTCCGATTCGCCTGCTGAAATCGAGGAGACTGTGAAAGAAAATAAGTTGCAGGTTAGTTATGATGATGATATGGAAGAAGAGGATTTAAAATGGCAAATAAAATCATTAACTGTGAGAGCACGTCGGTTTATGGAAAGGACTGGGAGAAATGTTTGTACTGAGGATAAGATTGAGATTGGAGAGGTTCAGAGTCAAATCAACTATGCTTTAATGACAAAGATTGAGGATGTTCAAAAAGGGAAGAGTAAACGTGAAGAGGAATGTGAAGAAAGTTTGAAAGATGATGAAGGAAAGAAGAGAGCTGAGAATGAAGAGATGCTGAAGGCAAAGGAAGAGGAACGCAACAGAAACACAAGGGTATGCAACTGCGATAAAGCCCTTGCTGTTGAAAAAGTCATTATGGGACTTTCTTATGAGACAGTTCAAGACATGTGTTCATCTGCATGCAGAGTTCGCCTGTTTGGTGTGTATAAAGCTAATAGACTTTTGTTAACAAATCAAGCTGAATTAACCACCATAAATACAGAACTTAAAAAGAATGAAGTTTCTTTTCGATAAAACTCAATGAAGCTTTGGCTGAAATTGATCTTTTGAAAAGAAATCTTTATGAAAGAAACATCGAAATAAATCTTTTAAGTGAAAGACTCATATTAGCACAGTTTGAATCCACAAAACTTCAAACCAAACTTGACAAGTGGTCTGTTGCTAGTATGAAAATGAATGAACTTGCTTCAAAACAAAGGGGGGCTAGGGTAAAAGATGGGGTTGGGTATGACACAGATGCTCAGACGGTTTTTCCGCCTCCATTCACTTTGTGTTATTCACCTACACCAAAACCCCATCCTAAAAATGATTTGTTTGAACAAGAATCTAACAGTTTGCATGCAGGTTTAGAGGGAGTTAATCTGAAGGAGGTGCGAGATGATTATGATTCTTCGACTGGTATGGGATATAGTAAAACGGGTACTGACAGTCAAGCTAATGATTGCTCGGTTCCTGTTGTTTCTAATCCTGTAACAGTTGTTACTTCTAATTTCTTTGATAAGTTTAAAGCAGGTGAAATTCCTACCTTTGAGCCTGT
The DNA here is from genome assembly GCA_030867185.1 of Tagetes erecta. Lineage (NCBI taxonomy): Eukaryota > Viridiplantae > Streptophyta > Magnoliopsida > Asterales > Asteraceae > Tagetes > Tagetes erecta. Next base: position 7,553,776 of record CM061497.1, on the reverse strand, counting down.
CAAGAATGTGAAGGAAGAGATTGTTCAGGAATCACTTAATCATCAAGCTGCAACTACATCAACACACTCAATTCCCATCAATCAAGATCCGTTGGAAGCAGATGTACTTATTGAAGACTGGATAAGTTCAGATGATGAATCAAAGACAAAGGAGAGTCTCGGAAATTCAAAGATCAAGATGTCACCTGCAACCGTCAAATCTAAAATGCTTCCAAAACCTGAATCAAGTCAAATCATGATCTCATCTCTAGCTGCAAGACAAGTTAATCTTCCATCCAAAGCTCAAAAGAAGAATACTTCACATCTGTCCATCATATCTCAAGTTTGTAAAAGACTTGAGAACAAGCAAGTGAAGATCTCATCTCCCATCCAACAACCCACAACTCAACAAAAGAAGCCACAGATCTGTTCATCTTTCACTGCTCAACATAAGAAGTCACAAGTCTCTCAACAAGTTGCATCAAGCTCAAAGAAAGCCCCACCCCCAGCTACTCCACACGGGCCAGTCAAGCATCAAAAGCCATTCAAGGCTTGCTTCAAGTGTGGAAAGGGTGATCATGTGCTCAAGAAATGCCCAAAAGGACATGCTTCGGACGGTAAAGGCAAAACAAATTGCTTCTCCGGATCAGAGTCTACAAAGAATCCTCCACATGGTAAAGGTAAACAGGTTTGTTTCTTTGATTTTCAAGTTAATAATCATACATCTTTGAGTGGTCGGATGATGAACATTCCATCCTTACCTTCTCATGTGAAGTCGGTTTCACATGACTCAAAGATGAATGTGACAAAAGAACCAAAACTAAAATCTTTTTCCTCAGGACTTAAACAGAAAATGATTTCCAAATTTAACTCTTTCAAATCGAAAATGTTTGAACCTAAACAAATTTGGCAAATTAAAAAGATAGAGGAAAAGATAATTGATACGAGAACAGGTTGTGTGCATAGACAAGTGTCTTACACTGATGAAAACGGAACGCCCAGGACTACGATGGCCTGGGTTCCCATTTCTAACTAATCTGTTGATGAGTGCAGGAACATTTCAGGAGGACTGTTAGTAATCCGGTTTACTGACAGAGAATGTTCCGTATTCAAATTTGAGGCAGAACAAACAGGTCATGGTTTTGGTATCTTATCCACATACTGGATCCTTCTTTGCTTTTCACATATCTAATTTCACCGCCACTGCATTTTTTTGATATCTCATTTATAATCTTTTGATAGAGTAATATGGAAGGCGTTTCTTTCGTAATTTCTATTTTATATATTGTAAATAGTTAAAAAAAAAAGATTAAAAAAAATTTTTTTTTTTTTAAATTTAAAAAAAAAATTATTAATAAAAAAATATGGGGGAGTCTAACATTATTACTTGTATTTTTTGATCAAGTTTTCACATCTCTTTGAGGTCGCTCTTGTGTCTTTTGAAAATTTCAATTTTGTGTTGAAATAGAAATTTTGGGGGAGTAATATGTCAAATGAATGTACTGAATATCATTGCTCAAAATTCTGTGTAAATATTTTGTGTCTTTTGAAGGTTTCAGGTTTGTGTGGAAAGCACCTAAAGGAGGACGTTGATTTGTGTTATGATGTGTCAATAGGCTCAGCCCGAATACAATTAGACAGCAATTCTGTGATCCATCTAAGTTCAAGAACTCGGCAATAAGGATTATCTCCTTGACATGATTGGCCTGCACAAAGTTACAAGTCCTTGTCAGAAATGGGTTGAGAGTGTCAAATCTTTGCTTTGATTTTCCCAAAACATCCCAAATCACCCACACCCTAGCCCTGAATTGAGTTTCTAGTTAGCAAAACAAAATAAAAAGCTGCTAGTGTTGCTCTTCAGAAAAGCCTCTTAGTGAGTTACTTGTTAATTCCTCAGAATGTATTGAGTCAAAGTGCTTAACTCCTTTGCTATACGGAAGTATTGACCTGGAGTTGGTGGATCTTCTCTGTTATACATCGGTATAGACCTGAAGATTCACTGAGCATGCTCAAATGTTTATCTCCTCTGTTATACGTCGGTATAGACCTGGAGCTCTAATCATTTGAGTTTCCCAAATAATAAGTCGCAATGTGTTCAAAAGAATCATTGTTGACAAGCTCCACTCCCAAAAATGCAAAAATGCAAAATGTCAAAAGAGGCTCATAAATTGATCAATATTCAAAATTTGATTCATGAAATTCAAGCAAAGTCAATCATATTGCTCTATAAACCTGATGATAGGACAAGTTTCTTTACCAAGATGTCTGTGGGGACCGAGTTACATGAGTTTCTTCAAATCGAACCTAAAACATGATAAGACCATCACAGATTGTCTGTTGAAAGGAACAAGGCATGGGTTTAAATGGACAAACATATTGACAATCTAGCCAAGTCTTTGTTTCTCTGGATGGTTGCTCGAAACGCATTATCTGATATCCTTTCATGAAGTTTTTTATTTTATGTTTGGGTTCTTGAGTCTTGTTGGTCGTGTGTAGCTTTTGGGATGTGTTCACTTTGTTTAAAATATTTGTGATCTTGTCGGACTCGTCCTCTTATTTCCGAATTTTTAAATTTAAAAAAAAAAAATCCAAAAAGATTTTCATTTCAAATTATTTTCAAGTCTTCCATATTATGCTATTAAAATGTTATCATTTTCACATGCATTTCACGGGAAATTGCACACACAAACGGACACCAGTTCGCTTGTCTTCATACACAAATAAACACGGGTTTATTTTGTTTAATGAAATGATCTAATGAGAAATCTGGAGATTTTGTCTGTGATTGTTGTGTTACAGATATTTGCTGCAAATGATGGCCGATCATCAGTTGAGCAAAGCACCTGACCAGAGAACCTGTTCCTCAAAGTTTGCAGAAGATACCGAGCTAGGAATCCTCCTCCTACATCTTCTAAAGCACTCAAGAAAAGATAGTTGAAAAGCCGTTCCAGATTTTACGAAATGATGCACGCAAAATGGGGGAGCATACAATATGGGGGAGCTTGTGAGATGAAGGATTTTCAGCAACATAATTTGACTTATCGGTGCTGAACACGATGCAAGATGTTGATAATAATAGACTATGGGGGAGTATTGTTGGACCTGAATTGTAGTCTAATATCATCAACACAGTAAAAGTCAACAAAAGTCAACGTCTGGTCAAAGTCAACGTAAAAGTCAAATGGCGCGTTAGAGATGAAGAACCGAGTCAAGACGTTGAAGTTGTTTTATGTCTAGGATCGTTAATGTAATAAATATATTTTGTGTCAACAAAATATATTTAATCTAGTTTTGGACATATTTTAGTCTTTTATTTGTATTATTTTAATTGTCATGTTTTAGTCTAAGTATAGGGTCCTAATTGTCATTAGTCCAAAGTGTCATTAGGCTATAAATAGTAAATGACGATTAGGGTTTCATTAACCTTGTATGAGCTAGAATTGGGGTCTTAACACATTATGTAATATCTGATGCAATTCAATAGATCAAAGTGAGGTTTTATTGAGTGTTCTTCAATTATTCATCCATGTTCTTCATATTTTTGTCACTTTGATCCAAATCTTCACAAAATTACTGATTCAAATCTGTTATTGGGACCAACACAGCTAAACTTAACTTTTCTACTAGTGTTAGGACCCTTTTCTTGGTACTAAAATACGTGTAGAGTTACATTATAAGGGTCCTATAATTTAATTTTTAAGGACGCTTTTACGTGTATCATAAGATTAAAAGTAAGTAACCACATATTAGAACATTGTAAAAGTGTCCTTATATGTTTTTATTAGGACGCTTTTTGAGTTGTTCATAGACATTATGCCACCATAAAATTGGTTTCATAATCTTATTTGAGATATTAGGACACTTTTCTTAGTATTAAAGTATTTATACTGTTACATTATAAGGGTCCTGTAAATTAATTTTTAAGGACGCTTGTACGTGTATCATAAGATTAAAAGTAAGTATTCACATATTGTAACATTGTAAAAGTGTCCCTATATGTTTTTATTAGTACGCTTTCTAAGTTGTTCGTAGACATATTATGCGATCATAAAATTGGTTTCATAATCTTATTTGTGATAATAGGACGCTTTTTAAGTTTCAGGACTTATTACAATCCCTTTACATGAAACACTTTTACTATTGGTCCTATTAAATGAAAGGTCCTATAAAGTACCATTATAGGACACTTTTGGGCGTACTAAAAACCCAATTTTGTTGTAGAGACGGTTATATGACGGTTAAACGACAGTTATCATTATTTGTAACATGACTTATTGCTAAAGTTTACCCTACGAGTTTCATGGTTGTTGGATTCTAAATACGTTTCTATGGTCATGGTTGAGTAATATAATGAAATTGCTATACACATAAGCTTGCGAAACATATTTATAATGATCTAGGATTTCATATTATGTACTATTAACTGTGTTTTTACTCACTAGCTATTTCTAGCTAACTTATTTTACTCATATTTCTGGTGGCGTTTGAAGCGTTTATGCTTCTGAGACACCTTGGATGCTTATTGGACTTAGAGTAAATGGGCAATAAACATTATTAGTTGTCGGCTTTTATTACTGTTTTAAGACTATTTATTTCCCTTTAATGTCATGATACTTATGCTTTAATACTATTAGAATGTGTCTTTTAGTGTGCCATGTGCTTTGTACTATTGATATCCAATTCACTTGACAGCCTGGTGTTTCCGCCGCTGGGCAGGGTGTCACAGATTGGTATCAGAGCCAGGTTATAGGGAACTAGGATAGGGTCTTAGAAACACACCGACCTAGACTATAACCTACATGCTAAAGCACGTCTTCTCAACTACATTGAAAAACGAACTTAGCACTTTAATAAGTCTTAAGTGTTCAAAACCCAAACACATTCCTAAGCCTTCAAAATTTCACTTTCTTAATGATTTTATGATTTTCTTTCCTACGATTTATAATTATTTCTATGAATTTCTTTATTAATTCAAATGTTATTCCAAATTCATTTACTAATATTTCTAAAGTTTCTAAGTGATTTTCTATGGTATATTTCAAAGCATTCTATTATGTTCTAAGTACTATTACTATTTCATTTAAATCAAAATTTTGTTACCCTTATGTTATCTTAAATTTTGATCCATGTCTCATGAAAATTATTTTTCTATCTTATCTTGTAGAATGGCAGTAAGACTCGAACGACTTGCTAATACGATCGCGACTCAAATGGCCAACCTTTTGCCAAAACTTGTGAGCCAATTAACGCTGCTAATCAAAAAAGGAACCTAAGGCTCCCCATTGTACTCTTAAGTACTTCAACTCTTGTGGTCCAACCAAATTCTTCGGTACTGAAGGGGCTACTGGTCTTCTCCAATGGTATGAAAGCATGGAGAGTACCTTCGTTAACTTTGATTGCCCGAAAACTTCAAATTTCGCTATGCCGCGAGTGTCCTTCAAAAGGGTGCTCTGACGTGGTGGAATGATGAAAAACGTAGGCACGGTGAAGATGAAATATCTTAAATGACTTTGGATGAATTCAAAACCGCTATGACTGACAAGTATTGCCCTCCTAGTGAAATTCGTAAACTCGAGGGTGAATTCTAGGGTCTTAAATAAGATAGTGGTGAGAATGTGGCCTACAGTGATCGTTTTTCTCAGCTTAGTACTATGTGCCCTAATATGGTTACCCCTGATTCCCGTGGTATTGAGCAATATATCGGAGGTTTACCAATGACTATCTAAGATGCTATTTGGGGTAGTAAGCCCGCCACCGTGGGTGGGACAATGACGTTAGCGGGTCGCCTTACCGAAAATCATTTGCAGGCTGGTACTTTGACTCGGAAGGGTAATAAAAAGTTTAAGGGTTCTTCTGGCAATGAATCCAAACCTTCCGAATGAGGTTCTTACAGGGTATTAAGCCCGAATATTCTTCTAGTTCTAAGAGGCGAAAGATCGGTGCCACCAACTATGCTATTAATACTCCCATTCCTCCTACGGCACCACAAGGGGGTAATGTGAACTGAAATCCGTATACGGGGAACTTGCCTATATGTAACAAGTGTCATTTCCATCATGCTCCCGAAACTTCATGTCGGAAGTGTAACATCTGTCAACGGGTTGGGCATCTCGCTAAAGACTACTTCAACAATGCTAACAACAACAGGGTTACTCCGGGCCTGGCTTGCTATAACTACGGTGACCCAACCCATTATCGCAAAATCGCCTGTTGGTCCATCTAGATCGAGATTTCAGTGCTATAATGATATGTAATACAATGAAACACACTTGATTCAACCAAACAAAGTCCAATATTACTCAACAACCAATAATAAGATCAAAACCACACAACAAGAGGTAAATAAGCTACAAAGATGGATAATGTAAGCTCCTAGCACCTCCAGATAACACACACACAATTTTAGGGTTTGGATAAGAAATTGCCAAAAGTTGTCATTGCCATGAGAAAACATAACAATATATATCAGCTATAGGTTCGCTGATAGATTCGCTGTCAGCGAATCTATCAAGCGAACCAGATAGCTTCGCCGGGCACAATTAGGTTCGCCCGGTCGACAAAACAGAACAATAAACAGAAAACTATGCTATGCTACGGGAGAATCTATAGATTCGCCCGTAGGTTCGCTATACCAAAAACTATAAAATATATAACAAAAGATATAACACCGACATGCTGGTGAGTCCAACCTATACATGACTATCAATACTCCCCCAAGGTTGGACCTCACCCGGGGAAGTCTTCTAGTTAAGCTCCATCTTTTTCGGCTTCAAAAATTCTCAATGTACGCTCCTGCCCTCGATTCAATCCCGGCCAACAGATTTGTCACATCTTCAGATCCGGCCTCATCGTCTTCACTAAATACCAACAATGACTCCACAAACTCTGCTTCGGTGTCAATTGTATCAGGCACATCAAGATCAATAATTTCCGCCTGAATATCTTCTGTATGCTCCTCACCAGTCACATCCTCAACAACCTCAACAGGTTTTTCAAACCTCTTCTCAATAGTTTGATCAAGCTGTTTGGACAAGTCATCAATATCCATTCGTTGTTCATCAACCATCCTCAGTCTTTCATTTACTTTCTTCAATTCAGCACGTACACCCCGGGCTTTGTTAGCGACTTTCACGAATAAATTCGCTTCAGCCCTCGTATCGACTCCAGCCCCGTGCTTAATACTGTTCTCACATAAATTCTTCAGATCATCATCGCAGAATGAGAAGACCTCCATTGGATCAAACAAACGTATTTCTGGACGATCTTCTCCTTTAAGTCTAATAACTGCCTCACCCGTACTGTTGTCATAAAACCATTTGAGAAAATCCTGTAATCTGGGTGGCTGCGTATCCGGAACCCTAACCCGCGTCATGATCTTTGGAGCTTCAATCTTTAAAACAACTTTTCCTTTCCAAGAAACCCAATGCCTATCCTTCTTCTGCCTCATTCTCTTTGGTGTCTGATATCCGAAATCAACAAAGTTATTCTCCGCAGCCTTCCTGATTGTAACTTCAAATGCACACGCCCTTCCACTATCCTCCTTTCCCAACAGAGGTAGTTCAGCTAACCTACGCAGATCCCACCGAGGCAAGGTGGCAAAATGTTTCCTGTTCCTGATATAACAAATATCCACACCCCTTCTCTTAATCATGTACGCATCAACGAGACTGTTATATTTCCATGCGATCACTTGCCTATCCAGTTGTGAAGTATTTGGCTCGTCAAGATGTTGAAAGATTGGCACTTCTGGAATGACCTCTTCATCCTTTCTAAACCACTCTGATTTGTCTAATTTAATGTGATCAAACTGATAACTCACACCTTTTTCTTCGACGTTATACTTCTCCGGCTCATTCTCCAAATCTTCCTCACTGTCTATATCCACATCAACTTCCGGTTCGTCGATTAAACTAAAATTCACGCTGGATCCTCCAACAACCTCAGCCCCCTCAAATATATCTAAATCGATACCCATATCTTCATCAAACACCTCTTCAGCAGCTTTCCTTTTACCTTTATCCCCAAAAGCAGATTGCATTAACGGATACTTTGCAGCATCCGTTAAGCTTTTTAGTTCCAACTCAGACATTGCTGGATCCAACCCATCCTTCTCCTTTAAACTATTCAGTTCCTTGAATATTCTAACTATCAAACACTGTTGATCCCTCATCATCCGACCCATTTCAGAAATCACAGACAGTTTTTCAACGTCCTTTGTTTCCAAATCAGCATATCTACCTTTTAGATCCACTATCTCAGACTTCAGACTTTCAGTTTCACCCTTCAACTCACTAACTGATTCAGCAGATGTACCCGGAACATCGTGTTTCGCTTTCTTTGCAGCTTCAGTGGGTGCATCTGATTTCCTCTTGGTCCTTTCTCCCTACCCTGATCAATCTCAGCTTGTATCTCATGGATTTCCCGAACAAAAGAATAGTTTTTGTCTTTAGCGTACGGCTTTCGCTTCCTCAGCTTCTTCCCTACAACTTCAATATTCTCACCACCCATTTTTCTATCAATCTCCATCAGCCTTTGTATATGTACCCATCTATCAGCAGGGTACATATTTTCCCATAAGTATGATGTCCTACCAACACAGTCTAAACGTGCCGATCTGCAGTCCCCAAAAATTCTTGAATGCATATCCCAGATCTTCAGCACCTCACCAACAACGGGTAGATTGGGCAGCTTGTCATTCAGAATCATCTGCAAGAATCTGGGATACATCAGCCACTTGTTCCCCTTAGTAGCATGGATGTTTTCTAGCATGTAATTGTAGATCAGTTTGGCTAGATTTGCTTTCTGCCCTCGACAAAACAAAACCATTGCTCTAGCCCAATCAAGATTCAGCCCGTCAGTACCACCCTTCCTATGATCAAGGCACATAATGAATACGTGTGCGATGTACCTCCATTCCTTGATCAAATAGGATTTCACAAATTCCATCTTCTTCTCCCCCGACATAGGACCCTCATAACCTGCAGTACTAAAAGCCCCGTAAACTTCTTCAGCAGTCATACAAACCTCCTCACCTACATCGTCCTCTAACCTCAAAATCCTTGCCACATCGGCTTCGGTAAACTCTAAATCAAACCCACTAATCTTGGCACAAATTCTTGATGGCTGCACAGACACGTTCATCACAACTATTCTCCAAAAGTCTCTTATGTGCAGCTCATAGATGGTTGGTGAATGGGAGATAGCGTGATGAATATGTGAGGACTTCAACCATCTAATACAATCTTTATACCCACCAGCTTCGGGCGAATCTATGTTGATGCACAGGCGGCATAACAGCATAGGTTCGCTCGAAGTTTTGAACTTTCGATCAGGTTCGCCAGACGAACACATAGGTTCGCTGAAAACCCTAGTTTTGAAAAACGGCCAATGCTCAGTTTAAAAACCATAATCAAACAATAAAGGCAACAATCAGGCATTATAATCATGAAACGAGCATGTTTTGATAAACATTAAGGCATATAATCAGTTGTTTTAATCATTAACACAGGATCACAATGGGTCGATTGGATTATTAGCGATTAACAGCAGATTAATGGATAAAGTGATGATTAGAATGAAGATAAAACATACCAGAGATGGTAAAAAAGAGCGGTTCAAAAGGTATAGAGTGTGGTGAGTGAGAATCGATCGTGCGATTTTTGAAAAAAAAATGAAACGGCTACAGTAATAGTGACAGCGAACTTGTGAAAGGTTTCGCTGACACCACATATATATACAGTCACAGGTTCGCTGACAAAAACACTAGCGAACTTCAGATTCGCCCGAGACCAAAGGTCAAGAGAAGACACGGCGACGTGAAGAGGTTCCGGGCGAACCTGTAGGTTCGCTAGTAGATTCGCTGGGACACAAAACAAGAAAAATTAAAATATTTTTGATTTTTCTCAAATTTTAAATCCTTTGTAAATCCATGAAAACGCCCCACGATTTCAACGCTCCGAATATAAAAACATTAACCTGAATTTTAAAGATATAAAATAGAAAAATAAAATAAAATAAAATAAAGTGAAAGAAAAAGTTAGAAATTAAAACTAAAGAAGGATGTATATATTTTTCATGACATTTTGAGCAGAATCCGGAAAATCATAGATTGGCGGGATTGCAGATATGTTTGTCCATTTAAACCCATGCCTTAGTTCTTTCAACAAGAGATCAACAGCTTCTTTTATAATGTTTTTGGTTTGATTGAAGAAGCTCAGACAACTTGGTCTCCACAGACATCTAGGTAAAAAGAACAAGTTCTGTCATCAGGATATATCTGAGCAATATGATTGACTTTGCTTGAATTTCGAGGATCAAATCTTGAATATTGATTAAAGCATGAGCTTCTTTTGACACTTGTGCAATTTTGCATCTTTTTGTGAGTGGAGCTTGTTAGCAATGATTCTTTTGAACACATTGCGACTTTTTATTTGGGAAACTTAAATAGTTTAGAGCTCCAGGTCTATACCGACGTATAACAGAGGAGATAAACATTTGAGCATGCTCGGTGAATCTTCAGGTCAATACTTCCGTATAGCAGAGAAGATCCACCAACTCCAGGTTAATACTTCCGTATAGCAGAGGAGTTAAGCACTTTGACTCAATACATTCTAAGGAGTTAGCAAGTAACTCACTCAGAGGTTTTTCTGAAGAGCAACACTAGCAGCTTTTTATTTGTTTTGCTAACTAGAAACTCAATTCAGGGCTAGGGTGAGGGTGATTTGGGATGTAAGGGGAAATCAAGGCAAAGATTTGACGCTCTCAACCCATTTTTGACAGAACCCGTATCTTTGTGCAATCCAATCATGTCAAGGGGATAATCCTAATTGCCAAGTTCTTGAACGTTATGTTTGGCTGCACAATCACTGTTTACTTTGTTTTCGGGCTGAGCCTATCTAACATATCCCAAACACAATACTTCTGACCTCCTTCAACGTCTCTTCAACATCAATCAAAACGGGGATCCTGAAATAACAAAATTTGAAAAACTATAAGTAGTTAATCTTTAATATCTCCCCCAACATTTCTATATTATAGCTATCTAATAAGAAATTTTTGTTTTTCGGATTTTCTTAATATATATATGCAAAATAAAGAAGAGAAAATAAAAAGAAATAAAATAAAAAATAAAAGTAGAGTAAAGGAGCGAAGAAATGAGTGACCCACGGATTTTCAAGGAAGAAAATGAGAAAGTTATTTACATATTTACAAAGAAAGACAAATTAGACTTTTGAAATTGGGACCCAAGCCTTAGTGTACTTAGGTCTTTGAACAGTTGATGATCTACAGAAAAATTTTTTTACAAAAGTATTCAATCTCTTTCCAAAAGATCTATGCTTTGAACTATTTTCAACAATCACAGGGCAGTGTTTGACAGTATGATCAATATTTCCACACTGAAAGCAATGAGATTTTAAACGTCTTTTAGAAAATTTAGCAGTCTCTTTATTACTATCAGATGTTTGAGAGTTACAATCACTGCAAGAGTCGTAAGACTCTTTTGACTTACCAGTTGTGACCTTTACCTTGGATGGTGCAGATTTAAATTTATCAGAGTGATTCTTGGATGAAAAAGATGATTCCTTGTCTTTCGGTTTTGAAATTCTTATTGGTGTGAAAGATGGAATTTGATGAGATAAGAATTTTTGAAAACAGTTTGTTTTGGTTTGACTTTCAGAGACTTGACCTGAAAGTTTTGCTTTGTCGTTCACACAAACATTTCCAATAACATCATCATTCAAATTACTTAAGTTTGAAATTGAGCATCCAGAATTAATATCACACATAATATCCTCTGAAGTTAAAACTTGACTAGAAATCAAGACATTCAAACTACTGTCTTCAACAGTCCTTTTTGAATCAAAGCTAGGGTTACTAGAACTTCCAAGACCACTACTTTCACCATAAGCATAATCCTCTCTCACCTCCTTAAGATTCACTCCACTTAAACCTGCAATAGAGCTGTTAGTATCATTCTTTATGATCTCTTGGATCAACTCATTTGAAGGATGAGGAATGGGTGTAGGAGAATAACAAAAGGTACTAGGTGGAGGATATACTTGTGCATCATCTTTATGACCCAACCCTGTCTTAAATCTAGCCCCCTTTTGTTTCTTCCATAACTCCTCCCTTTTCATACTAGAAATAGTCCATTGTTCCAGTTTATTTTTAAGTTTTCTTGTTTCAAATTCAGCAAGAGTGACTTGCTCAGTCAAATAGTTTACCTCACAGTTCCTTTCAAAAAGAGATCTTTTCAAATGTTCGTTTTCTTTTAAATCCTCTCTCAGTTTAACAAAGAATTTTGATTCGTTCTGTTTAAGCTCTTTATTAATAGTTTTCAATTCATTTTCATTTGTCATTAACAGTTTATTTGCCTTATAAATACCAATCAAGCGAATTTTGCATGCGGATGAACACATATCCTCAACGACATCATAAGGAAGACCCATTATCAGTTTTTCGGCCGCAAGAGCACGATCACACTGGCAGTAAGGAGTGTTCCTCTTGTATTCATCCACAACTTCATGCCTTGCTTGTTCAATCATGGCTTCTATGTCAAGCTTTGATTCCAAAACATTGTCAGCATCGGTATCAGCATTTTCTGCCCCATTACCTTCGTTGACAGTAACCTCCTTTTTCTTTTCAGTAACAGCTTCACACAATAATCCGGAATGAACAACTTCTTCCTGATTCTTTCCCTCTTCCGTCAAACTATAATCCGCAACCTCTTCAATCAAACTATCCTCAGCAACCTTTCCAGTATTTGTTTCCTCTTCGACCTCATCAATCACTCTAACATTCTCAACCTCTTCACCGTAAAATTCTTTAAAAGGATCAAAACAATCAATGTAGTCGTTATTGAGAACAGATTCTTCAACAACTTCACCAATTAAAGCTTCGTGATTTTGAACAAGCTTCCCAGATAAGGTCGTAGTGTCAGATAAGATCTGAGTGGTGATGGATGCATTTGAGTCAGCACCTACACTTGTGGAACCATCACCGGATTCGACAGATTCATAACTTGATAATCCTCCAGAGACTGCACTAGGTGAGTTTGCAGCGGATGTAATCAGTGCAGAATTCTGAGGAAAGACAGTTGCAAACATCATGGCTTGATTGTATTCTTTTCTCTTTACATCTAGATCAAGTGACTTTAACTTGTTTATCACTTCCATTAGTTTAAGGTCAAAGAAATTTCTTTCTTGTTTCAGCACCTTGATCTGAGGACTCCATTTGGAAGGAAGAGAATCCAAAAGCTTTGTCACTTGCTCATGATTTCCCAATTGTTCATCATAAGTTTTGAGATTGCTTGACACAAATAAAAAACGATTCGTTATTTCAGTAAGATTTTCATGCTTCAATCCAACAAATGAATTGAATTCATTTTCAGCCTGGGCTTTTCTATCCAACTTCAAATCCTCATTACCATCATAGAACTCACACAACGCATCATACAAGCTTTTTGCAGTTGTGTGTTCAACAAACCTGTTGTAAATATCCTGATGCAAACAAAGTATCAATGCTCCGAGTGCCTTTTTGTCACGATCAAGCAACTTGATGTCTCCTTCAGTAAAAGTACTCGGATCAGTGTTTATTGAAGTAACAGTTCCTTCAACTGTCTTTGGCACATGCGGACCATTTACAATTGACTCCCATTGATTATAGTCAGTGTAGTAGAAAAAAGCTTTCAGACACCTCTTCCAATCCTCAAAATTTTCACCACTAACAAGCCTCGGTGGCCTGTTTGGTTGATAACTATCCAGATCATTAATATTCAGAGTTGATGTAGTCATAATTTTAAACAGATTGTAGTTTCGCCCAATACAAACAAATTCGCTGGATTAGATTCGCCCAAGGAGCAGACAGATTCGCTCGCAGATTCGCTCAACAAACAAACAGATTCGCTGGACAAAAGGCACAGTTTCGCCCAACAGATTCGCTGTAAGAACGAGGATTTGAGCCCAAATGATTTTGGCAGCAGTTTCGCTTGCACAATGAGCCAAACAAGTGAACTTTCGTTCAATAAAATGCCAGATTTGCTAAACAGAAACACTGAATCACAGAACACAAGATTGTATTAGATTCGTTGGATGAACACCCAGATTCGCTGGATGAACAAATAGGTTCGCTGGGTTACGAGCAAAACAGTTTCAGTTCAAAAACGATCAGAACAGCTTGATACCATATTGTTGGTCCATCTAGATCGAGATTTCAGTGCTATAATGATATGTAATACAATGAAACACACTTGATTCAACCAAACAAAGTCCAATATTACTCAACAACCAATAATAAGATCAAAACCACACAACAAGTGGTAAATAAGCTACAAAGATGGATAATGTAAGCTCCTAGCACCTCCAGATAACACACACACAATTTTAGGGTTTGGATAAGAAATTGCCAAAAGTTGTCATTGCCATGAGAAAACATAACAATATATATCAGCTATAGGTTCGCTGTTAGCGAATCTATCAAGCGAACCAGATAGCTTCGCCGGGCACAATTAGGTTCGCCGGGTTGACAAAACAGAACAATAAACAGAAAACTATGCTATGCTACGGGCGAATCTATAGATTCGCCCGTAGGTTCGCTATACCAAAAAATATAAAATATATAACAAAAGATATAACACCGACATGCCGGTGAGTCCAACCTATACATGACTATCATCGCCCTTAGCCCATTAATGTGAATGTGAACACTAATGCTAATGCTAATCAAGTGGGTCGTACTAGAGCTTTCAACATCTATCCTAATCAATCTCAAGCAAACAACGATGTGGTGAACGGTATGTTTCTTGTTATTGATCGTTATGCCTCCATTTTATTTGACTCGGGTACCGATAAGAGTTTTTTTTTTCTCTAGAGTTTGCGTCATCTTTTATTGTTAGTCATATTGGCCTTGATAGACCTTAATCTTCTGGGAAAGGTGTTTCTATTAGTTCATTCTATATGGGGTGTGTGCTTAATCTTTTGGGTCACGTTTTTCATGTCAATCTTTTGCCTATGACTCTCGGTAGTTTTGACGTTATTATCCGTATTGATAGGTTCAATTGGATCGTGAAAATCGCTCAATGATCAGAATAACATAAACACAAAACACAGTTTAATCATTAACACAATTCATACTAATAATTCTCTTTGTATATTGATGATCAAAGCAGTATTGTGATACAAGGTGCAGGAGAAAATAAATCACACACACAAGTTCTCTCTCTTACGTGAATATTATGATCTAGCCTCTCTCCTCACACTCTCTCACTACATGCTTTAAAGCAAACAAATACAAGTTTAAGGAATATAACAAAATAGACCCTAAACTATATACAAACATATAAACAAATTACAAAGTAAATCTTAACTAGGAAATAACCCTAACAGTACTCCCCCTAAGATTTATCTTTGAATCTTCAACAAAATCTTCTATCTTTTTCTTCTTGTTCAGCATCAATCTCTTTTACCACTCTTCCGGTTCATCTTTGACATTCAGCAGCTTTTTGCCTTTGTACTCTTCTTGTTCCTTCAGAGCTTCTTCGATACAGGACTTGAACTTCTCTGCAATCTTGGCTTGACGAGGCTTGGACTCATTTGTCAGAATTGGGCAGGCATTCATGCGTCTAAGTGAATCCAGATTTAAACCTGCAAAGTCAATATTAGCATAAAATTCAAACGGCATCTCTTGTCCTTTGACTTGCACCTCCAAGGTTCCTCTTCTAGATATTCTCATATACTCTATCTCTGGTAAATCAACCCTCACGAGATTAGAGTTCAGCAATGCCTTTCTCACTCGTATCTTTTCAGTTGCCGCAGCTATTACTTCAATCATCACAACAAACAGCTTCCTATCAGCTTCAGCAAGTGCATCTTTACACTTCTCCATTCTGTAGCTTCTCAAAAAGTCTATGTATGACGGATGTAGCAGCTTCAACTCAAAAGTACTAAACAATGTAATCATGTCTTTGTCCCAATCATCCAAGTTTCGAACAAGCTTCAGTTCAAAAGTTTCTTGATTATAAAATACTCTGAGTATAGGCTTTGTCATTTGCGAACCATCTATCACCTTCAATCCAGGATTTGTCACTTTGTCAAAGTACTCATCCGAAAACTCTTCCAAATACATATCTTCAGTTACAACCAAACGCTTCTTCTTTCTTTCTTTCTTTGCTTGCACATACGCAGTATCTTCCTGTTGGCCTCTAAAATCAAGATACTTTGGTGGTCTAGCAATCCCGGCATCTAACAGCATAACACATTTATCACCACGCTCAGCATGCGTGTGATTTATCAACCTTAGTTTGTGCAGCTCCTTCAAATCTTGAACTTCCAGCTTAAAAATGCTCGAGTAGTAATGATATACGTCACATAAACCATTTACTCTCTTAATCATGAAAGCATCAAATACTTCATCGTATTTCCATGCGATTATTTTCACCTTCTTATTCTTCTCTGGCACAATAATAGAATCAAGCAATTCGGCAATCGACTGCCCCTTGCTCAGCAGTGATCTCACCACGTCACATGCTGTGGCTGACTTATGCCATGATTCCCGAACATCCATTGGTATGTTGTACGATTTAACTTCGCTTGGAAACATATCCATTAATTCATGTTGTTTCTTGTGAGCATTTTCAGGTAGCGCCATAACCGGTATCTCCTTCGGTCCAAGAACTTTATATCTCTTTGTCAGCTCGAAGTACTGAGGATTGTTGTAGTCCAAGTAAAACTTACGATTGTACATTTTTTCAGTCTTCATAAAGCTAACAACAATTTTCCTCAAAGACTCAGATTTCAACCTCTTCAAAGTCTTATATGGATAATTTCTCGAACTCAGCCAACTACGCATATCTGAAGCTGACATTTCTTCTGGATTTTGGTGATACAGTTCAGTCGGAGGCAAATCTTCTATATTCAAACTTTCTTGCATTGGAGTCCATTCACCCATCTCAGTAACAAACTCCTTTTTATCGGCTGCAGCTTTGTCTTGATGAATCATACACTTTTCATATTCTTCGTTTATCTGGCTTACAGTCAATCCATTCAAAAACACAGCATTGTATTTCATTTTCTCAAGATATGCAAATCTTTGATCCAAATCATCCGGTATCTCTTCAACTACATTAGTTACTGGCCCAGCTTCATCTTCAGATTCAGTGAAGTCTATGTCATCCAAATCATCCAACGCTTCAATCATAGGTGCATCGTCAGTTTGAACCGGCTCAAACTGACTTGCAACTTCAGCTACAGTTTCAGGCATATCAACAGCTTCAGATTGAATCGGCTCAATCTGAACTGTTTCTTCAGAACCAACTTCTTTCTCACTATCTGCCAACTCAACTACTTCAGTGTCAGCTACAGATTCAGATTGAATCGGCTCAATCTGAACTGTTTTGGCAATTTCAGCTTCAGTCATATTCTCATCAGTTTTCTCAGTCTCAACTACAGCTACAGATTGAATCGGCTCAATCTGCACTGTCTCATCTATCTTTGCCTTTTTAGAACTGTTTTCATCTCCAAAAATCTCAGGTACAGCATCTATCTTCCTTTTTCCCTAAGCTTTGTCCATATTGACATTTTCAGCAACAGCTTCATCGGGAATAATGATTGGTGATTCCACCCTTATCCCAACATTCGTAGTACCTCTTGCTCTAGTCAAATAAACTTTCGGTACTTGAGATTCAGTCACTTCCACTACTTCATCTGAAAAATCTTTATCGGATGATGAGCCAGCTTTCTTCGGTTTCGTTTCCTCCAGCCATTTTTCTAACATTTCTTTCTCAGCCTCCAACGTATTGCATTCAGCTTTCAGTTCAGTATAATCATACTTTAGATTATCATGCTCCTCCTTCAGTTTTTCATAATCGTCCTTCAATTTCACATGTTCATCAACAAGCTTGACATGATCCTCATCCAACTTTTTGAAGATTTTCAAATTCTGATTATGAATATCCCAGTACTCATCAAATCTTTTCTTTTTCCGTTCATTCGATGCTTTTAACAACTCATTCGCTTCTACCAACTTTGTAACCATCTCCTCTAATTCTGCAATTCTTTTCTCCTTCTCATTTTCATCAACTTTTGACACAAAATTTGGTGAAGACTCCAAACCTTGTTCAATATTTTCAACAATTTGGGATGATGTGGTGGGAATATCAACAGTGGTAGGATCAGCAATGCCAGCATCAGCTTCTTCAACTATCTGTGCAATAGTTTCAGCTTCGGCCATTGCCTCCTGAGCAATCTGAAGTACATCTATCTCTTCAGGTTCTACAATCACATTCTGCTTCTCTACAGTCACAGACTCTACCACTGGTTTTGATCTTTTCCTTCTCACATACTGAACATTAATCTCCTTTGGAATTTCAACAACAACTTCTTCTTCAACCGAAGCAACCTCAACAGGTTCTTCTATCACAACATTCTCAGTCTCTAATTCCATGGGTTCAGCTGTTTCAACAATCTCTGCCTCCTCTGAATTAGATTCAGATTCAGCACCATCATTACCACCATCATCTTGTTCATCCTCACTATCACTATCTTCATCATTATTACCATCAACACTATCATCTTCTTCTTCATCTTCTGGATGACGAGCAAAGTACTCGTCATCATCTAACAGATTATCAGGCACCTCATCCACTAGGTCCTGTGGATCAACAATCTCACCATGAGAAATATGGTAATATACACCTTCAACATCTTCTTCATTGTTGGCTATATCTCTCATATAGTCAAACAATTCTACATTAGGCACATTCCCGATGCTCATCTTTCTGTAAGATAGATCGTTCATGTCCTCAGTGTATAACATACCTCCAGCATAACCTTCAGATCTGATGATAGGATAGGCAATGTTGATCATCAGTTGTAAGAATCTTGGGTACATAAGAAACTTAAACCTCTTGCCCTTCACCAAGTTAAACACAAAGCCATTCATGATCCATCTCGACATATTAAATGGCTTATTCTCTGCTATGGCAACAATCGGTGATGCAATGTCAGACGGGAAGTTGTCAAATCCTGCACTCCTCCTTGACATGCATTGTTGCACAACATAGCACAACAACTTATACTTCTTTCCCAACTTCGCCCGATAGAACTGTGACTTTGGAAATACAGGTGGATGACCCATATTAACAAAACACGATTTGCACTCGTCCATTGTCAACTCATCATTCATCCCAATCTCATCTTCATCTATTCTCAGGGCAACTCTGATTGCTTCTTCAGACACTGTCAACACCATGTCACTAGTAATGTTGCCTCGAACAACATTAACACCATTCTCTTCTCTAATGACCTCTGCAGTCCTCCAAAATCTTTTGATCAGCCTTGCATATATGACCGGTTTGGCACACATAGCATACACATATTTGGTCCTTTTGATAAATTTGATCATATCTCTGTAACCATCTGTTTCAGGGATAGATTCATCTAAAACTGCCACCAAATTGTGTTTAGGCTCAAACTTGAGATTCTCCATCTGTCAAAACAAACATAAAACATAAACAAGACAAATGTGTTAGTTTCTTCATAAATATATATCAAAATTTTCATAAGTGTTTGAACAAAGGTTAGAAAGAAAAACATTCACATAATCATTTTAACCCTAAATTGATCTAACAAATTGATTTTCATCACTTTGATTAACACAACTTTGAATTTTAATGATTTATACAACATTTTTCATTTTAACAGTTAATCACTTAAGGCAAAATTTTGACATTTGTATGATGAAGTTGTTTAACATGTTTTAGTTCAGTTTTATCATGCATTTGTCACTTTTAACACACATTTCATCATTTTGAAGTGAAACATTTAAGAACTTTCAAAGTTCATCAATGGCGATTTTAACTGTAGTGACAATTTTGGTTGATTCAGTTGATTTTAAGGTGTTTTGGTGCAAATGAGTGATTGAATGTTGATGATCGACAGTTTTTAACCTTCGATTTTGGTTTTAACACACAAAATCAAAGTGTCGATTCAATGCTCAAAACACTGTTCATCATCGTTTTTCTTTTTAACAGTTGATTTGCAGGTCTATCAAGGTCAAAAACACTTAATCACTACCTTATCCAATCGATCAACCTTGTTACAGAGCAAACGATTGAATATGATAACAAAGCGATTTAAGTACAGAGGATTTGCTTGAAAGTGAATGTGTGAAATGATAAGTGTTTGTGAAGAGGCGGGTTTTTGTATCGTCAAAAATTTAGGTCAAAATTGAAGTGCCGGGTCAACAAAAGGGACGGGTAAACATAAAAGGCCCAATAAGCTTTGACTGGTCAAGTACTGTAGTGACGGGTCATGTACTGTAGTGACGGGTCATGTACTGTAGTGACGGGTCAAGTACATAAGACAAGTCGCAAACATGTGAAAAACACTTGACGGGTCAAACACTGTAGAGACGGGTAAGTCATTGTAGTGACGGGTAAAGGTTAGGAACAACTACACCTGATGGGTTTTATCAATCACCCGGCAGAATAGTAGTCTTCAAACATCACCCGGCAACCTTTCTTCATTACCCGGCAACACAGTTGATTTCCTTCTTCATCCGGCTTGCTATCTTCATTACCCGGCAACATAGTTGCTTTCCTTTCACACGGCATGATTTCCTTCTTCACACGGTAACACAGTTGTATCACCCGGCATGCTTTTTCTTCTTCACACGGCAACATAGTGACTCATTTACACGGCAAGATAAAAGACTTTTACCCGGCTGTATAGTGAACACTTGTCACCCGGCTTGATATCTATGACCTTCACCCGGCTGTATTTGACATGATCTTTGCCCGGCTGTACAGTGGTCATAGTATCTTCATCTTTTTCCTCAATCACCCGACTGTATCAACACACAACATTACCCGGCTAAACAGTTCATTACCCGGCAGAATAGTTGCATCTGATATCTTTGCCCGGCAATAACACTTTGCAATTTTTTCTTCACTTTTCTCGTCTGTTGACTTTTACAACGTCATTTATTGCACCTGCAAACATTCTCGACACATTAATTAGACTAGATATCCTTAAAAAGAATTTGTCACATTAATTATCAACAATATTAAAACAAGCAACAATTTTAATTTCCAATTAAATTCATGTTTCTTTTTCTTTTTCAAAAAAATATTTTTGCATAACCAATTTTTCTATATCCCGAAGCAATTTCTTAAAAACAATTCACAAGACCTTGGGTTTGTTTTTCACACATCCAATACTTTTGCTTTTCATACCACATAATCTTGTTCATTCAAAACACACTTATTCACAATATTTTTGGATTTTTGTAAATATTTTTCTTCTTCCATTTATTCTCCCCCTAAACTTGAAATTTCTAGAAATTTTTAAGTTTAACAAGGATGTCGATGTGTCAATAATGATTCCATATGCCTGCAAACACAAAGCACACACATTAAAGTAAAGACATATGCAATGCAATGAATCAAAATATCGCAGTGAGATCATACCACACATTATCTGAACATGTTTTGCAAGTTTTGAATAGACATTTGACTTATGTTTGATTGAGTGATGATATGAAAACATACCAATTAGCTCGAGTTGACACACTTACTTTTTCAGTATCATGATGATATTTAAGGTTCGATTAGAATGACTTATGTGACCCAAATGTATACATATGTCAACATATTTCCTTATCAAACACTACCTGAATGCATATTGTACAAAAACCTGGTCACTTACAGTCATACACAGTGTGGAATCTGGGTTCTATTCGGATTTGGTCCACTTTGGGACTTCTTTTTAATTCCATCTTTGGGAATTTTTCTTTCCTATCGTTCCCCTTGGGAATCTTCTGAATTCCTTTTTGGAATTTTTGTTTGGTATTGGTCCACATTTGGGACTCTTTTTGTTCCATTTTGGAATCTTTTGCTGCACCTTGAAGCTCAAAAGAGACTTCGTGTGAGACTTCAGGTCTGTGGGTACCACAACAAAGAAGCTCACGATGCGGTTCATCACACTGAATAAACTACATCGTTACCCGATCATGCACAACTATCATCACAAGCAATGTATCAAACGATATATATCTAGACATGTATAACAATGGAACTTAACACAAAGATCATTAAGTTTATGTTTGTCAACAATCAACTTACTTTTTCGGTCTAATTGCCTGAGCTGTCTAGCACATCAATTAACATTCATCAGTCTTTATTTAAAAATGATGTAACAAATAATGTCTAGTGTAACTATCATTTCTCACTTTTTGCAATATAGATTCTTATGACATGATATTTTCTTTTCTTTTTTGCTTTTATATTTTGTTTTTGCTTTTCTATTTTCTTGTTCATGCACACACACAATGCAAAACATAAAATAAAAGACAACGGAATCAATACTTAACATCAACTTATTATATTTTTGGCTTTTTATTTTTCTGATTTTTGTTTGTTTTTACGAAAAATAGAAACAATCATGATTGATTAATCCTATAGATTGAATTAAGAATTCAAACCGTCCTGACAAAAAAGATTTTGTGAAAAGATCTGCCAGTTGTTTGTCGGTATGAACCTTAATCAAAATTATTAAACCCTTTTCAGAGTTGTCTCTTAAAAAGTGATATCGAATTTCGATATGTTTGGTTTTTGAGTGTTGAACAGGATTAGCAGTAATGAACATAGCAGCAGTATTGTCTATGTAAATAGGAGTTTTGAGAAAGTTAAACCCGTAGTCAAGCAACTGATTTTGTAACCACAAAACTTGAGAACATCCTGCAGATGCAGCGATATACTCTGCTTCAGCTGTGGATACAGAAACATTGGTCTGCTTCTTGCATTGCCAAGAGACAAGCCTAGGACCCAGAAATTGACATCCACCAGTTGTCGATTTCCTGTCAAGAGCACAACCACCAAAATCACTGTCAGAATAGCTATATAATTCAAAATTTCCTTCATAAGGATACCATAACCCAAGATTCGGTTTCCCTTTAAGATATCTGAATATACGCTTCACAGCAACAAGGTGCGACTCTCTCGGATCAGACTGGTATCTGGCGCACACACATACAGCGTACATGATGTCTGGTCTTGATGCAGTAAGATACATCAGAGAACCGATCATTGATCTGTATAGTGTTTGATCAACTGCTTTGCCCTTTGGATCCTGTTGAATCTTGCAATTCACATCAGATGGAGTTCGAATTGTTTGACAATCTTGCATCTTGAACTTCTTCAACAACTTCTCAACAAATTTTGATTGATTGATGAAAATTCCGTCAGCTGATTGTTTCACTTGTAATCCAAGAAAGAAATTAATCTCCCCCATTGAACTCATCTGGAATCTAGACTTCATGATTTCTTCAAACTCTTTGCACATTGACGCACTGGTCGATTCGAAGATAATATCGTCCACATATACTTGAACGCACAACAAATCGTCATTCTCCCTCTTCATAAACAAAGTTGGATCAATCTGACCTCTTGTAAATCCATGTTCTAGTAAATGCTTGGATAATGTCTCATACCAGATTCTTGGAGCTTGGTGTAGACCATATAGAGCTTTACTCAACTTGTATACACGATGAGGATAGTCAGGATCTTCAAAACCCGGAGGCTGTCTGACATAAACATCATCTGTAATAGGTCCATACAGGAAAGCACCTTTAACGTCCATTTGGAATACTTTAAACTTCATGAAGGAAGCATATGCAAGAAAAACGCGTATGGCTTCAAGTCTTGCGACCGGAGCAAACACCTCTTCATAATCAATGCCTTCTTCCTGAGTATATCCCTGTGCAATGAGTCTCGCTTTGTTTCTCACAACAATGCCACGTTCGTCTGGCTTGTTTTTGTACAACCATCTTGTACCAATAGCATTCTCTCCTTCAGGTAAGTCCACTAGTTTCCAAACTTCCTGTTTGCGAAACTGAAGTAATTCCTCTTGCATGGCTTCAATCCAACTGTTATCTTTCAACGCCTCTGAAATGTTCTTTGGCACCACTTGAGATAGAAAACACGAATAAAGACAGACATTTGCTTGCTCATTCTGACTTCTTGTAGTTCTCTGATTCAACGGCCCAATAATCTGAGAGACAGGATGTTTCTTGTGAATTCGATGAATTGGTATGTCACCTCCTTGCACTTGACTCTCTAGATTAGAAGTATTCAGATTTGGTAGATCTTGTAGTATGGAAGAAGTATGCGGTGTGAAATTCGGGACTTGATCCGGTGAATTGATGAAGTAATCAAATGATTCTGGAATAACTTCAACATTCGGATCTGATGATGGTTGATTTAGAACAGATCCACCATCATTAGGAGTAAATTGCGGATTCACATCTTCTTCAAGATTGTTCGATTCTTGATCTTCATGAGAACCAGAAGGACCCGGATCTTGACTAGATTTGACATGATCAGGATTGTGAAATGACATGAACGGATATTCAGAGTTGAGATTTCCATCCTCGTCATTATCAGAATCGTCACTAAAGCATCCCAAGTCACCTGATTCTTTTCTTGCTTTTCCTGAAAAATCAAACAAGTTAGAATTGAAAGATTTTGATAACGAATCTAAATCAAATAACCATTCGGGACCATGAGCCACTAACGGAAACGAATTTTCTAAAAACTTGACGTTAATAGTTTCAATAACAGTATTTGTTTTGCTATTAAAAACCCGATAAGCTTTAGAAACAGACGAATAACCTAGGAAAAATCCATCGTCAGATTTTGACTCAAATTTCCCAAGATGATCATTTAAATTTAGAACCGTTACGGGACAACCAAATGCTTTCAAATAAGAAATATTCGGCTTTCTTCCAAATAACAACTCATAAGATGTTTTCTGTTTATCTTGAACCAATAATGTTCTATTTTGTACAAAACACGCAGTAGCAATAGCTTCGTCCCAAAAAGTGATAGGGATTTTGGCATCTGCGAGCATGGATCTTGCTGCTTCAATCAGTGTCCGGTTTTTCCGTTCCGCAACCCCGTTTTGTTGAGGTGTTCTTGGCGCACTAAATTGTCTAGCAATCCCCTTTTCTGCACAAAATAAATCAACATTAGCATTCTTAAATTCAGTTCCATTATCACTTCTTAAAACTTTAACTTTGCATTCCAATTGATTTTCAACTTTGATGATAAATTCTTTTAATAATTCAGCTGTTTCAGATTTAGCATGCAAAAAATAAACCCAAGAAAATCTAGTGAAATCGTCAATAATGACAAAACAGTAAGACTTCTTTCCAATGCTTTGCACATTTGTTGGTCCGAAAAGATCCATATGTAGCATCTGCAGGGGTTTTGAAATGGAGTTTTCTTGCTTGGACTTAAAAGACATCCTATGCTGTTTTCCCTTCAAACATGCTGGACAGAGATCAGTTGTGGAGAATTTCTTCGATGGGATTCCCACAGCGTGATTTCCAGTTACCAAACGGTTCATGTTTCTGAAGTTGGAATGTCCCAGCCGTCTATGCCAAAGCTGACTCTCATCATTTGAAGCATGTGCAATGAGACAGGTTGTTTCGGTTTCAGCATCAATCTGCGACATATCCAATTTGTATACATCACGATCTCTTGGAGCTTTAACCACTACCCACTCATTGTCAATCTTGAAACCTGGTTTAAGAATATAACAGAAAGAATCATCAAAAAGAGTTGAATAAGATTTATCACAGATTTGAGATACACTTAGTAAGTTAAAGTTCAACTGTGCACAGTAGTTGACTTTATCAAAACTAATGACCCCATTCGAAACAGTTCCTTCTCCTGTGATTTTACCACCCGCATCACCTCCAAATGCGACGTGTGTACCATTTTTCAGCTTGAAATCCTGAAGCAAGGCATGGTTGCCTGTCATGTGCCGGCTACACCCACTATCAACGAACCATGAGTTGATAGGTCTTCTTGGGCGTACCTGCAATTCAACAATCACTTAGTTAGTTTGGTCAACCCAGGCCCACACGGTCTTGGGTTTTCCGAATCTATCTACAATAGTAACTTGTTGATATTGAATATTTTGAAAATTTGTTTCATTCATGAGATTTTGATGCTGAAAACTGTTGTTTCGCCCATTGGCGTTCATTGACTGCTTTCTTCTCAAAGCACTAAACCTTTCCTCTAGCTTAGGATCAAGGTTATTTTCAAACTTTTGATTTCTTACCATTAAAGCTCTTGGTTTAAAATTATTAACCTGCACATTTCTTGAAAAGTTAGAAACAGAATTGTTTCGATTGAAATTTCTCAAAACCGGAGAATGACTTTGATTCATATTTTGAAAACCAATTGATTGATTTCTTTGAAAGTTTGAAAACGGAGTCATTTCTCTTGTTGAGTTTGATCGAAAGAAACAATCCTTTGTGTCATGGTTTCTTCTCTCACAAATATCACAAAATTTGTTAAAATAACATTCTTCTGAAGAATGATTTCTTTTGTCACAGAAACTGCAGTACCTGTTAAAGAAACATTTAGCAGTTGCATGATTATATCTATCACAAATTTCACAATGTTTCTTGCTAATCCTAAAGAGCCGATTGTTAACTCTTGATGTTGAACCAAAACGTGATTCATTATCATGGTTGTTCGGTTTTAGATTAACGTTTTTCTGTGGAGTCTTTGTTTGTGATTTTGATTGCATGGGACTTTGGTTCGATTTTAAATTGTTCTGTTTGGTCACCTTTTTGGATTCAATTCTGTTTTCATTGACAGCGGAAGACTTAGGACCTGAACCTGTTTTCAGACCAGAGTTAGATTTGATTGGAGAATTGATTGGTTTACCATAAGATCCATTTAAATCAAACGTTCCTGCAGACACAAACTTGATTGTTTTACCTTTTGACACTTTCTTTTTGACAGGTTTAACATTTTGAGCTTTGGTGTTATCATTCAATTTTAAGACACTTTTGCCTTTTGATTCTTTTGTTTCAGATTGAGTGTTCATTACTTTCAATTTCTGCTTCTTTGCAGTTAAAACTTCAGCCTTCTTCACTTCTTGCTTCTTGATCAACTGATCAGCAACTTGCGCCTTTTGTTCTTTCCTCCACCTGATGTATTCAGGATCATTGTATCCTGAAAATTCACCTTCTTCCTTCACCGTTTCTGGCTTCGGATTCAGTTCCGGATACTCAACAAGTTGAATCAGAACAGGCTCTAATTTGTTATCAGACTTGTTGCTTGCTTCATCATCAGCTTCAGTTGTCATGTCATCTTCATCTTTCAAGCTTTCAATCAACACCTCTGAACCTTCGGACTCGGATTTACTTCTTTGAATTTCTTTGAATTTACGTTCATTTTCAGGTGAATGATCAAATTCATTAAAGTTTTCCGGTAAGGTTTGAGTGATTGAATTTGGCATCGGTTCATGAGTAAAACCCAACCCGGTTTTATTTTTGTTACCTCTTTCATTAACAAGTTGTTCGACCATTGTTTTACAACTTTTAACTTTCTTCAATTCAACTTGAGTGACTGCATGTGCAACTTTTTCTTGTTCAAAGTTCTTTGTCATTTCTTCAAGTTGTTTGGTAACAAGTTCCAGTTCTTTTAAAGTTTTGTTCCATGATTCGGTTAGTGACAAAATCTTCTCATCGGAAATTTTATGATCAATTTTAAGTTGTTCATGAAGTTTTTCATGCTTACTTAATTTATCACCAATTTTAAATGAATGAGTTCGATAATGTTCTACTTGTTGAATGCATTGTTCAGAACATAACCTTTCTTTCACATCTAGGGGCAATGGAACATAGTTAGGGGGTAAGTCATTACTAACCTTTGGTTGTTCAGTAGAAGATGAAGATTCATTTGCAGTAGCCATCAGCGCAACTTCAGATTCAGTTTCTTCAGTAGGATCAGACTTTGCACTCTAGTCATAATCTTCAGAATCTTCACTCACATCATCAACCATCTTTCCATCCCCTTCTTCAGACCAGTCTTCTTCGATTTCACATACCAGAGCCAGACTTGATGTAAGATCAGACGTATATTGTTCTGCATATGCGCTCCAATCATAGCCATCTTTTACGCTGACCACCAGTGCCTTTGTTTGGTCTTCTGGTTTCTTTCCTTCATCTTTCAATTCCGGCATGGGAAGACTTTGATATGGTTTCTGAAAGAAACGTTGATTTCTGCCTTGATAATTCGAAGACTGTTGAGAACTTTGACCTTGACTACTTGAACTAGCTTGATCATTGAAATTCTTAGGAGCTTTGCATTCCCTTGAAAAATGACCATACTGGTTACAATTAAAACATCTGGCCTTTGATTTGTCAAATCCAACTGTCTTGTTAGAATGAGGTTTGTAACTTCGGTTAACATATGCATGCTTTTGTGTTCGATATGCAACCATAACCATTTGCCAATTAAGATCCATTTCCTCAACGTCAACTGGATCCATCTCAAATAAGTCTTGAAGGACCACGTCCATTTGACTTAAGTGACTTCCTTGGTATGCCTGAAAACTTGCCATAAATGCTGTGAAGGCAGTTTTTGTCTCGTCATCTTGCAGCAGAATATTCATTACGTCTTTCACTTTGGCTTGAACATTTGAGCTTTGATTTTCTGATTGATTCTTCAAATTCTGACTTTGAACTTGAGCTCTTGGTGGAGATTGAGGTTGAGAATAAGTTGGTGAATTTGGAAAGTATGCTGAATCAGTATAAAAACTTGCACCAACAAATAAGTCACCATCTTCTTCAAACTTCATTGCATCTTGTGCAAGAAAAGCATTCTCCACAGTATTGGCAGGATTTACCACATACTTATACTGAGTTTGTGAGCTTGATCTATCAGTATTTCTTGATCCTTCATCAATCTCAACTTCTTCAATCTTTCCAATAAGCAGATCTAATTCCATTGGAAATTTCTCAGTATGTTTCAACAAAGTAACAGTTTGCTTCCATGATGATGGTAAAGCACATAACAAACGATCATTCAAGTCTTGAAGTTCAGTCTTCACTCCGAGGTTTGACATCTCAGTAGTTAAGTGAACAAACCTGTTCATCATCTGGTGCACTGTTTCTCCATTAATATGCTCAAACAATTCCAGTTGTCTTTTCAACTTAGATTTCTTCAAACTTCTCAATTGTTCTCCTCCTTCACATATCGACTTTAAAGCTTTGAAACATGTATAACCAGTCTGATATGCATCCAATCTAGACAGAACTTGGAGTGGCAACCCCTTGCACATTAAAGAATAGGCCTTGCTATCATTCTTTACCTTTCTTAGATCTTCTGCTGACAAATTATCCTCTGGATAAGGTGTAGTAGAATCTTTAGTATAGGTACTTGCACTATCTGGCGCTGTCTGAGTTGGAATGTGAGGACCCTTTTCAATGGACTTCCATAAGTCATTGTCAATAGAACACAAGTGATGTCTCAACCTGATGGTCCAGTTCTTGAAATCTGCACGATTCAAAAGTCTAGGAACACGGTTATCAGAATCATCATTAGGAGCCATTTTAACAAATTTTTAAAGAAAATATTTTTGGTTTTTGTTAATTTTTGAAAGAAAATGATTAAAATACTAAATTAAAGACAAGTAATTAAAGACAAGATAAGAAACAAGTATTAAAAACAACAAAAGTGAGTCACACGGCAAAACAGTGAAAATCCTTCTTCACCCGGCTAAACAGTGTCTTTGTTCTTCACTCGGCAGAGAAAAAGTCTTTACACGGCCAAACAGTTACACGGCTCAACAGTTGTAATACTTTTGTTCTTGACCCGGCTGAACAGTTACCCGGCAACAAGAAAAACTTCACACGGCAGATAAACTTGACACGGCAGAATCTTGACACGGCAAAAGCTTTGTCCGGCTGAACAGTACTCGATCACACGGCAGTTGTTGATCACCCGGCTACACAGTTGATGATTACCCGGCTGAAATCTCTTAATCACCCGGCATAACAGTGTATCACCCGGCACAACAGTTGTTGATCCGGCTGAACAGTAACACTTTTTCTCGTCAAATTCTTTACCCGTCTAGCACAAATTCCCTTACACGGCTGCACAGGACCTAATTGTTCTTCAATCTAAGTCCAAAGGAAAATTTTCTAAGTCAAATTAATCACCCGGCAAGTTAATCTTCAACCAAGTTCTTACTGTTCATCATCTTCATGAGAATTTTTCTGGGTTTTGTCTAAAACTTGTCCAATTTGTCCAAAATTCACACACAAGCTGTGAAACACTCCGATTAACAATCCCTTATATCAATCAATCTGAAACATGTCCAATTTTTGATGAATTTGTGAAAAATTCGATCGAACAGTAGTTTCTTAATTTCTCAGATCTGATGATGATCTGATGAAATCTGCACAATCGTTGTGTATTGGAGTGATTATGATGATGAATCACACCTAAAAACACGAACAATTCATTCAGATCATTGTCTTTGAGCAATTTTTGATGTGTTTTTGCTTAAGAACAGCGAAGAACACAGTACCAATGCTCTGATACCAATTGATAGGTTCAATTGGATCGTGAAAATCGCTCAATGATCAGAATAACATAAACACAAAACACAGTTTAATCATTAACACAATTCATACTAATAATTCTCTTTGTATATTGATGATCAAAGCAGTATTGTGATACAAGGTGCAGGAGAAAATAAATCACACACACAAGTTCTCTCTCTTACGTGAATATTGTGATCTAGCCTCTCTCCTCACACTCTCTCACTACATGCTTTAAAGCAAACAAATACAAGTTTAAGGAATATAACAAAATAGACCCTAAACTATATACAAACATATAAACAAATTACAAAGTAAATCTTAACTAGGAAATAACCCTAACACGTATGGACTGGTTATCGGCTAACGGTGCGGAAATTTTATGTCGAGAAAAGATTTTTCGAGTTCATCTTCCATCGGGTCAAATTCTAAATATTTCAGGGGAGAAATCTCCTGTCGGTTTGAAACTCATGTCTTGCGTCGAAGCTCAAAAATATTTGCGTAAGGGTTATGTTGCGTTCTTGGCTCGGGTTGAAGTTAAAAAAACGGAAGAAAAGAAACTCGAAGATATTCTAGTTGTGCGGGATTTTACTGAGGTTTTTCCCAAGGACGTAACCAGTCTTCCACCCGCACGACAAGTTGAGTTCTCTATTGATCTTATACCTGGTGCTACTCCTGTTGCAAAAGGTCCTTATCGTCTCGCACCTTCCGAACTCCAAGAGTTAGCCAGTCAACTCCAAGAGTTATCTGACAAAGGTTTCATTCGACCGAGTTCCTCTCCATGGGGTGCTCCAATCTTGTTTGTCAAAAAGAAAGATGGCTCGTTTCGTATGTGTATCGATTATCGCGAGCTTAATAAACTTACCGTCAAAAATCATTATCCACTGCGCGTATCGATGATCTTTTCGATCAACTCCAAGGTGCAACTTGTTTTTCTAAGATTGATCTTCGTTCTGGTTATCATCAATTGCGTGTTCACGAAGATGACATACCGAAAAGTGTGTTCGGTACCCAGTATGGTCACTTTGAGTTCAAGGTCATGCCTTTTGGTTTAACTAATGCACCTGCTGTTTTCATGGACTTGATGAACCGAGTATGTCGGGCGTTTTTGGAAAAGTTCGTCATTGTGTTTATTGATCATATTTTGATCTACTCTAAATCCAAAACCGATCATGAGTAACATCTTCGTACCATCCTTCAAATGCTTAAGCAAGAGCAACTCTATGCTAAGTTTTCTAAGTGTGAGTTCTGGCTCAAAGAGGTTCAATTTCTGGGTCACATTGTAAATAAAAATGGGGTTCAAGTGGATCCCGCAAAAATGGAAACCGTCAAGAATTGGTTAACACCTTCAACTCCGACCAAAATCCGTTCTTTCTGGGTCTAGCGGGTTATTATCGTCGGTTCATTGCTAATTTTTCTAAGATTGTCATTCCTCTCTCGGCTTTAACTTGCAAGAATGTACCTTTTGTGTAGGGTCCTGAGCAACAAAAAGCGTTCGATATTCTTAACGACAAATTATGTAACGCTCTGATTCTTACTCTTCTCGATGGTCACAAAGATCTTGTTGTGTATTGTGATGCTTCGAAACAAGGTCTTGGTTGTGTTCTTATGCAACGGGATAAAGTCATCACTTATGCCTCAAGGCAACTCAAAATCCATGAAAAGAATTACGTCACTCACGATCTTGAACTAGGTGTTGTGCTTTTTGCATTCAAAATATGGAGACATTATCTCTATGGTATCAAATGTCTCGTCTATATCGATCATAAAAGTCTGCAATATTCTTAATCAGAAAGAGCTTAATATGAGGCAACGACCTTTATTGTCATGACATGCTTTAATACTATTAATATATGTCTTTTAGTGTGTCATGTGCTTTGTACTATTGATATCTAATTCACTTGGCAGCCCGGTGTTTCCACCGCTAGGCGGGGTGTCACAATTTAGGTGCAAACCATTTGAGAACAGTTAAATAAAACAATTTACAAAGATAAACAAAAAAATAACAATAAACTGAAAATGCGGAAATTCGCTTACATGGAAGTGATTACAAGGCATGATCTTGTTGAAACGAACAATGAAATAAAAAAACATTTAACAAATAAGAGCCATGTTTTAAACCAAACCACCCTAAATTTGATATGTATGCATGATTCGGTTGAAAAGAGGAACAAAATATGATAGGTTCAATTGGATCGTTCAATCGCTCACAATGATCAGAATAACAAGTACAAACAAACGATTCAATCACAAACACAATCCATACTAATAATTCTCTGTATATTGATGATCAAAGCAATTCGTAGTACAAGGTGCAGGAGAAAATAAATCACACACAGTTAATTCTCTCTCTAACAGTGTAAAAGTGATCTAGCCTATCTCCTCACACACACAAACTACATGCTTATAGCAACAAAATACAAGTTTAAGGAATATAACAAAATAGACCCTAAACTATTTACAAACATATAAACAATAAACAAAATACAAAGTAAATCTTAACTAGGAAATAACCCTAACAATACTCCCCCTAAGATTTAACTTTGGATCTTCAGCAAAATCTTCTATCTTTTTCTTCTTCTTGATCAGCATCATCTCTTTTTCTATCAATCTTCTGGTTCATCTTTTACTTTCAGCAACTCTCGTCCTTTATACTCCTCTTGTTCCTTTAAAGCTTCTTCAATACAAGATTTGAACTTTTCAGCGATCTTAGCTTGTCGAGGCTTGGATTCATTCTTCAGAATTGGTAAAGCATTCATACGTCGAAGCGAATCCAGATTCAAACCTGCAAAATCGATATTAGCATAAAACTCAAACGGCATCTCCTGGCCTTTGACTTTCACCTCCAAGGTTCCTTTTCTGGATATCCTCATATACTCTATCTCTGGTAAATCCACCCTCACGAGATTAGAGTTCAGCAACGCCTTTCTCACACGTATCTTCTCAGTTGCAGCTGCTATGACTTCAATCATCACCACAAATAAATTCCTATCAGCTTCAGCTAATTTATCCTTACATTTCTCCATTCTATAACTTCTCAAAAAGTCGATATAAGAAGGATGTAGCAGCTTCAACTCAAAAGTACTGAAAAGTGTAATCATGTCTTCATCCCAATTCTCCAAATTTCGAACAAGCTTCAGTTCAAATGTTTCCTGATTGTAGAACACTCTGAGTATTGGCTTCGTCATCTGACTTCCATCAATCACTTTTAATCCAGGATCTGTCACTTTATCAAAGTATTCGTCCGAGAACTCTTCTAAATACATATCCTCAGTCACAACCAAACGCTTTTTCTTCTTTTGTTTCTTTGCTTCCACATAAGCTGAGTCTTCCTGTTGGCCTCGGAAATCCAAAAACTTTGGTGATCTACCAATCCCGGCATCAAGCAACATTACACACTTATCACCACGCTCAGCGTGCGTGTGATTTATCAAGCTCAGTTTGTGTAATTCTTTCAAGTCCTGAACCTCCAGTTTAAAAATGCTTGAGTAGTAATGATATACGTCACACAAACCATTTACTCTCTTTATCATAAACGCATCGAAGACTTCATCATATTTCCAAGCAATTATCTTTACCTTCTTATTTTTCTCTGGCACAATCATTGAGTCAAGCAACTCAGCAATCGACTGTCCTTTGCTTAGCAGTGACCTCACTACGTCACCTGCTGTTGCTGACTTATGCCAAGTCTCACGCACTTCCATTGGTATGTTGTAGGATTTAGCTTCGCTTGGAAACATGTCCATCAGTTCGTGTCTTTTCTTATGAGCATTTTCAGGAAGCGCCATCACTGGAATCTCTTTTGGACCAAGAATTTTGTATTTCTTTGTCAGCTCAAAATATTGAGGATTGTTATAGTCCAAGTAAAACATCCTGTTGTACATTTTCTCCGTTTTCATAAAGCTGACTACAATCTTTCTCAGAGACTCAGACTTCAACCTCTGCAAAGTCTTGTACGGATAGTTTCTCGAACTTAACCAACTCCGCATATCAGAAGTAGTCATTTCATCTGGATTTTGATGATAAAGCTCAGTCGGTGGCAGATCTTCTATATTCAAACTTTCCTGCATTGGAGTCCATTCGCCCATCTCAGTAACAAATTCCTTCTTATCTGCTTCAGCTTTGTCTTGATGAATCATGCATTTCTCGTATTCTTCATTAATCTGAGTCACCGTCAACCCATTCAAAAACACAGAGTTGTACTTCATTCTCTCAAGATACGCAAACCTCTGATCCAAATCATCTGGTAACTCTTCAAAAGTATTCTGTACTGGCTCAGCTTCATCTTCAGACTCAGTCCAATCAATATCATCTAAATCATCCAACGCTTCTATCATAGGTGCATCATCAGCTTGAACCGGCTCAGACTGACTAGCAACTTCAGTAACGGTTTTAGGCGCACTTTCAACTTCAACAGCTTCAGATTGAATCGGCTCAATCTGAACTGTGTCTTCTGAACCAACATCTTTCTCACTATCAGTCACTGCAAATACCTCGGTTTCAGCTACAGAATCAGATTGAATCGGCTCCATCTGAACTGTTTTGGCAGTTTCAGTTTCAGTCACCTCCTTATCAGTTTTCTCAGACTCATCTACAGCTACAGATTGAATCGGCTCAAACTGCACTGTTTCATCTAATTTAGCCTTTTTCGCACTTCCTTCATCACCAAATATCTCCGGTATTGCATCTATCTTCCTCTTTCCCTCAGCTTTGTCCATATTGACAGTATCAGCAACAGCTTCATCGGGAATAATAATTGGTGATTCCACTCTAATTCCAACATTTGTAGTGCCTCGAGCTCTAGTCAGATAAACCTTTGGCACATGCGTTTCAGTCACTTCTATTATCTCTTCAGAAAAATCTTTATCTGAAGATGAGCCAGCCTTCTTTGGTTTCATTTCCTCCAACTCCTTTTCTAACATTTCTTTTTCTGCCTCTAACGTATTACACTCAGCTTTCAAATCAGTATAATCATACTTTAAATTCTCATATTCCTCCTTCAGTTTATCATGATCATCCTTCAACTTTACATGCTCATCAACAAGCTTCACATGATCTTCATCCAACTTCTTGAAAATTTTCAGATTCTGATTATGAATGTCCCAATACTCATCAAACCTTTTCTTTTTCCGCTCATTAGAAGCTTTCAACAATTCATTAGCTTCAATCAGTTTGGCCACCATTTCTTCTAATTCAGCAATACGTTTCTCTTTTCCATCATCAATCTTTGACACAACGTTTGGTGAAGACTCCAAACTTTGTTCAACATTTTCAGCAATTTGTGGTGAATTGGTGGGTAAATCAGCAGTAATAGGATCAGTAGCGCCAGCATCAGCATCCTCAACTATCTGTGCCATAGTTTCAGCTTCGGCCACTACCTCCTGTGCTATCTGAAGAACGTCTATCTCCTCAGGCTCAACAATCACAGGTTTTGATCTCTTTCTTCGAACATACTTAACAGAAACATCTTTTGGAATCTCAGCAACAACTTCTTCAATCCCAGAAGCAACCTCAACAGGTTCTTCTATAGCCATAGGCTCACTAACCTCAATATTCTCTATTGGTTCAGCCTCCTCTGAATTAGATTAAGATTCAGCATCATCACCACCATCATCATTACCATCATCTTCCTCATCATTATCACCATCATCATTTCCATCATCTTCGCCATTTCCATCATCTTCACCATCATCACTTTCATCAATCTCTCTATCAACAAGATCTACTGGATTTACAATCTCCTCATTCGAAATATGATGATAGACTACACCAACTTCTTCTTCGTTATTGACTATATCTCTCATATAGTCAAATAACTCCACATCAGGCACATTCCCGATACTCATCTTTCTGTAAGATAGATCGTTCATGTCCTCAGTGTATAAAATACCTCCATCATAACCTTCATTTCTGATGATAGGATAGGCAATGTTTATCATCAACTGCAGAAACCTTGGATACATAAGAAATTTGAACCTTTTCCCTTTCACCAAATTAAATACAAAGCCATTCATTATCCATCTCGACATGTTGAATGGCTTGTTTTCTGCTATGGCCACAATCGGTGAAGCAATATCAGAAGGGAAGTTGTCAAACCCTGCACTCCTCCTGGACATGCATTGTTGCACAACATAACATAGCAGTTTGTACTTCTTTCCCAACTTAGCCCGATAAAACTGTGACTTTGGAAACACAGGTGGATGTCCCATGTTCACAAAACAAGTTTTACATTCCTCCATGGTCAGTTCATCCATCATACCAATCTCATCCTCATCAATCCTCAGGGCATGTCTAATAGCATCTTCTGAAACTGTCAACACCCTATCTTCAGTTATGTTGCCTCGAACAACAGTAACCCCATTCTCTTCTCTAACCACCTCAGCTGTCCTCCAGAAACTCTTGATCAACCTTGCATATATGACCGGCTTGGCACATATAGCATAAACATATTTAGTCCTCTTGATGAACTTAATCATATCCCTGTATCCTTCTGTCTCAGGAATTGATTCATCTAAACATGCCACTAGATTATGTTTAGGTTCAAACTTGAGATTCTCCATCTGTCAACAACACAAACAAACACAAAAACAAGACACATGTGTTAGATTCTTCATTAAACATATCAAAATTTTCATAAGTGTTAAAAATAAAAGTTACAAAACAAAACATTCACATAATCATTTTAAATCCTAAATTGTTCTAATAACCTGATTTTCATCATTTTAATCAAACAACTTTGAATTTTAAAGATTATACTTCATGTTTCAATTTTAACTGTTAATCACTTAGGCAAAATTTTGACATTTGTATGATGAAGTTGTTTAACATGTTTTAGTTCATTTTTATCATGCATTTGTTATGTTTAACACACATTTCATCATTTTGAAGTAAAACATTTAAGAACTTTCAAAGGTCATCAATGGCGTTTTTAACTGTTATGTCCATTTCACTTGATTCAGTTGATTTTAAGGCGTTTTAGTGCAAATGAGTGATTGAATGTTGATGATCGACAGATTTTAACCCTAAAACAACATTCGATTTAAGTTTTAACAACCAAAATCAAAGTGTCGATTCAATGTCCAAACACTGTTCATCATCGTTTTTCTTTTAAACAGTTGATTTGCAGGTCTATTAAGGTCAAAAACACTAAATCACTACCTTATTCAATCGATTAACCTTGTTACAGAGCAAACGATTGAATATGATAACACGGCGATTTTTCGTTCAGAGGATTTTGTGTGAAAGTGAATGTGTGAAATGATAAGTGTTTGTGAAGAGGCGGTATTTTGTATCGTCGAAAATTTTAGGTCAAACTTTAAGTGCCGGGTCAACAAAAGGGACGGGCAAGCTTAAAAAGCCCAATAAGCCTTGCCGGGTCAAGTACTGTAGTGACGGGTCATGTACTGTAGTGACGGGTCAAGTACTGTAGTGACGGGTCAAGTACATACAACAAGTCGCAAACATATGAAAAACACTTGACGGGTCAAGCACTGTAGAGACGGGTAAGACACTATAGTGACGGGTAAAGGTTAGGAACAACTACACCTGATGGGTTTTATTCATCACCCGGCAGAATAGTTTTCAAACATCACCCGGCAACTTTCATTATCACCCGGCAACACAGTTGCTTTCCTTCTTCATCCGGCTTGCTTTTCTTCTTTACACGACAACCTTCTTCACACGGCAACCTTCTTCACAAGACAACCTTCTTCACACGACATTCTTCTTCTTCATTACCCGGCAACATAGTGTCATTCCTTTACACGGCAAGAAGATTTCTCTTTTACCCGGCTGTATAGTTAACACTTGTCACCCGGCAAGATAACTGTGACCTTCACCCGGCTGTATTTGACATGATCATTGCCCGGCTGTACAGTGGTCATAATATCTTCACCTTTTCCTCGATCACCCGGCAAGTATCAGACTTACAACATTACCCGGCTAAACAGTTCTTTACCCGGCAGAATAGTTGCATCTGATATCTTTGCCCGGCAATAACACTTGTGATTTTTCTTCATTTTTCTCGTCTGTTGACTTTTTCAACGTCATTTATTGCACCTGCAAACATTCTCCGACATATTAATTAGACAAGATATCCTTAAAAAGAATGTTTGTCATATTAATTATCAAACAATATTAACCATTGCAACAAATTTGATTTCCAATTGAATTCATTTTTCTTTTTCTTTTTCAAAATGTTTTAGCACAACCAATTTTTCTATATCCCGAAGCAATTTCTTAAAAACAAATTACAAGACCTTGGGTTTGTTTTTAACACATCCAATACCTTTGCTTTTCATAACATATAACCTTGTTCATTCAAAAACACACTTATTCAAAACAAAAAAAATATTTTTGGATTTTTGTATATATTTTTCTTCAATTTTATTCTCCCCCTAAACTTGAAATTTCTTGAAATTTTTAAGTTTAACAAGGATGTTGATGTGTCAATAATGATTCCATATGCCTGCACACACAAAGCACACACATTAAGATAAAGACATATGCAATGCAATGAATCAAAAATATCGCAGTGAGATCATACCACACATTATCTGAACATGTTTTGCAAGTTTTGAATAGACATTTGACTTATGCTTGATTGAGTGATGATATGATAACATACCAATTAGCTCGAGTTGACACACTTACTTTTTCAGTATCATGATGATATTTAAGGTTCGATTAGAATGACTCATGTGACCCACATGTATACATATGTCAACATATTTCCTTATCAATCACTACCTGAATGCATATTGCACAAAACTTGGTTACTTACAGTCATACACAGTGTGGAATCTGGGTTCTATTCGGGTTTGGTCCACTTTGGGACTTCTTTTTAATTCCATCTTTGGGAATTTTTCTTTCCTATCGTTCCCCTTGGGAATCTTCTGAATTCCATTTTGGAATTTTTTGTTTGGTGTTGGTCCACATTTGGGACTCTCTTTGTTCCATTTTGGAATCTTTTGCTGCATCTTGAAGCTCAAAAGAGACTTCGTGTGAGACTTCAGGTCTGTGGGTACCACAACAAAGAAGCTCACGATGCGGTTCATCACACTGAATAGACTACATCGTTACCCGATCATGCACAACTATCATCACAAGCAATGTATCAAAAGATATATATCTAGACATGTATAACAATGGAACTTAACACAAAGATCATTAAGTTTATGTTTGTCAACAATCAACTTACTTTTTCAGTCTAATTGCCTGAGCTGTCTAGCACATCAATTAACATTCATCAGTCTTTATTTAAAAAGGATGTAACAAATAATGTCTAGTGTAACTATCATTTCTCACTTTGTGCAATATAGATTCTTATGACATGATATTTTCTTTTCTTTTTGCTTTTATATTTTGTTTTTATTTTTCTTTTTCTTTTTCACGCAAGCACACACAATGCAAAACATAAAGTAAAAGACAAAGGAATCAAAATATAACATCAACTTATTATATTTTTGGCTTTTATATTTTTCTGATTTTTGTTTTGTTTTTCGAAAAATAGAATCAATCATGATTGATTAATCCTATGGATTGAATTAAGAATTCAAACCGGCCTGACAAAAAAGATTTTGTGAAAAGATCTGCCAGTTGTTTGTCGGTATGAACCTTAATCAAAATTATTAAACCCTTTTCAGAGTTATCTCTTAAAAAATGATATCTAATTTCGATGTGTTTGGTTTTAGAATGTTGAACAGGATTAGCAGTTATAAACATAGCAGCAGTATTGTCTATGTAAATAGGTGTTTTTAGAAAGTTAAACCCGTAGTCCAGCAACTGATTTTGTAACCATAACACCTGAGAACATCCTGCAGATGCAGCGATATACTCTGCTTCAGCTGTAGATACAGAAACATTGGTTTGCTTCTTGCATTGCCAAGAGACAAGCCTTGGACCCAAAAATTGACATCCACCAGTTGTCGATTTCCTATCAAGAGCACAACCACCAAAATCACTGTCAGAATAGCTATATAATTCAAAATTTCCTTCGTAAGGATACCATAACCCAAGATTTGGTTTCCCTTTGAGATATCTGAATATACGCTTCACAGCAACAAGATGCGACTCTTTCGGATCTGACTGGTATCTGGCGCATACACACACAGCGTACATGATGTCTGGTCTTGATGCAGTAAGATACATCAGAGAACCGATCATTGATCTGTATAGTGTTTGATCAACTGCTTTGCCCTTTGGATCCGGTTGAATCTTGCAGTTCACATCAGATGGAGTTCGGATTGTTTGACAATCTTGCATCTTGAACTTCTTCAACAATTTCTCAACAAATTTTGATTGATTGATGAAAATTCCGTCAGCAGACTGTTTCACTTGTAGTCCAAGAAAGAAGTTAATCTCCCCCATAGAACTCATCTGGAATCTAGACTTCATGATTTCTTCATATTCTTTGCACATTGACGCACTGGTTGATCCGAAGATAATATCGTCCACATAAACTTGAACACACAATAAGTCGTCATTCTCCCTCTTCATAAACAAAGTTGGATCAATCTGTCCTCTTGTGAATCCATGTTCTAGTAAATGCTTGGATAATGTCTCATACCAGATTCTAGGAGCTTGATGTAGACCGTAAAGAGCTTTACTCAACTTGTATACTCGATGAGGATAGTCAGGATCTTCAAAACCCGGAGGTTGTCTGACATATACGTCATCTGTAATTGGTCCATACAGAAAAGCACCTTTGACGTCCATTTGGAATACTTTAAACTTCATGAAAGAAGCATATGCAAGAAAAACGCGTATGGCTTCAAGTCTTGCGACCGGAGCAAACACCTCTTCATAATCAATGCCTTCTTCCTGAGTGTATCCCTGTGCAATCAGTCTTGCTTTGTTTCTCACCACAATGCCACGTTCGTCTGGCTTGTTTTTGTACAACCATCTTGTACCTATTGCATTCTCTCCTTCAGGTAAGTCCACGAGTTTCCAAACTTCCTGTTTGCGAAACTGGAGCAATTCCTCTTGCATGGCTTCAATCCAACTATTATCTTTCAGCGCCTCTGAAATATTCTTTGGCACCACTTGAGATAGAAAACACGAGTAAAGACAAACATTTGCTTGCTCTGTCTGACTTCTTGTAGTTCTCTGATTCAACGGCCCAATAATCTGAGAGACAGGATGTTTCTTGTGAATTCGATGAATAGGAATATCACCTCCTTGCACTTGATTCTCTAGATTTGAAGTATTCAGATTTGGTAGATCTTGAAGTATGGTCGAAGTATGCGGTGTGAAATTCGGGACTTGATCCGGTGAATTGA
Organism: Tagetes erecta; assembly: GCA_030867185.1. NCBI lineage: Eukaryota > Viridiplantae > Streptophyta > Magnoliopsida > Asterales > Asteraceae > Tagetes > Tagetes erecta. Next base: position 7,512,116 of record CM061497.1, on the reverse strand, counting down.
TGAAGTAATCAAAAGATTCTGGAATAACTTCAGCATTCGGATCCGATGATGGTTGATTTTGAACGGATCCACCATCATTAGGAGAAACTTGCGTATCCACTTCTTCTTCAAGATTGTTCGAATCTTGATCTTCATGAGAATCAGAAGGACCCGGAGCTTGACTGGATTTGACATGATCAGGATTGTGAAAAGACATAAATGGATATTCAGAGTTGAGATTTCCATCTTCGTCATTATCAGAATCGTCACTAAAGCTTCCTAAGTCACCTGATTCCTTCCTTGCGTTTCCTGAAAAATCAAATAAGTTAGAATTGAAAGATCTAGATAACGAATCTAAATCAAATAACCATTCGGGACCATGAGCCACTAACGGAAACGAATTTTCTAAAAACTTGACGTTTATAGTTTCAATAACAGTATTTGTTTTGCTATTAAAAACTCGATAAGCTTTAGAAACAGACGAATAACCTAGGAAAAATCCATCGTCAGATTTTGACTCAAACTTCCCGAGATGTTCATTTAAATTTAGAATCGAAACTGGACAACCAAATGCTTTCAAGTAAGAAATATTTGGTTTTCTTCCAAACAACAACTCATAAGAAGTTTTCTGTTTATCTTGAACTAATAAAGTTCTATTTTGTACAAAACACGCAGTAGCAATAGCTTCGTCCCAAAAAGTGATAGGGATTTTGGCATCTGCGAGCATGGATCTTGCTGCTTCAATTAGTGTCCGGTTTTTCCGTTCCGCAACCCCATTCTGTTGAGGTGTTCTTGGAGCACTAAATTGTCTAGCAATCCCCTTTCCTGCACAAAATAAATCAACATTAGCATTCTTAAATTTAGTTCCGTTATCACTTCTTAAAGTTTTAACTTTGCATTCCAATTGATTTTCAACTTTGATGATAAATTCTTTTAATAATTCAGCTGTTTCAGATTTTGCATGCAAAAAATAAACCCACGAAAATCTAGTAAAGTCATCTATGATAACTAAACAATATGATTTTCTCCCGATGCTTTGAACGTTGGTCGGTCCAAAAAAATCCATATGTAGCATCTGCAAGGGTTTTGAAATGGAGTTTTCGAGCTTGGACTTAAAAGACATCCGATGCTGTTTGCCCTTCAAACACGCAGGACAGAGATCAGTTGTGGAGAATTTCTTCGATGGGATTCCCACAGCGTGATTTCCGGTTACCAAACGGTTCATGTTTCTGAAATTTGAATGGCCCAGCCGTCTATGCCAAAGCTGACTCTCATCATTTGAAGCATGGGCAATGAGACAGGTTGTTTCGGTTTCGGCATCAATCTGCGACATATCCAACTTGTATACATCACGATCTCTAGGCGCTTTAACCACTACCCACTCATTGTCAATCTTGAAACCTGGTTTAAGAATATAACAGAAAGAATCATCAAATAGAGTTGAATAAGATTTATCACAAATTTGCGAGACACTTAGTAAGTTAAAGTTCAACTGTGCATAGTAGTTGACTTTATCAAAACTAATGACTCCATTGGAAACAGTTCCTTCTCCTGTGATTTTACCACCTGCATCACCTCCAAAAGCTACATGAGTACCATTCTTTTGCTTGAAATCCTGAAGCAAGGCATGGTTGCCTGTCATGTGCCGGCTACACCCACTATCAACGAACCACGAGTTGATAGGTCTTCTTGGGCGAACCTGCAATTCAAACATTTTCAGTTAGTTTGGTCAACCCAGGCCCACACGGTCTTGGGTTTTCCGAATTTATCTGCAATTGTAACTTGTTTATATTGAATATTTTGAAAATTTGTTTCATTCATGAGATTTTGATGCTGATAACTGTTGTTTCGCCCATTGGCGTTCATCGACTGCTTTCTTCTTAAAGCCCTGAACCTTTCCTCCAACTGAGGATCAAGGTTGTTTTCAAAATTTTGGTTTCTTACCAACAAAGCTCTTGGCTTAAAATTGTTAACCTGCACACTTCTTGACAAGTTAGAAACAGAATTGTTTGATTGAAATTTCTCAAAACCGGAGAATGACTTTGACTCATATTTTGAAAACCAAATGAATGATTTCTATTAAAGTTTGAAAACGGAGTCATTTCTCTAGTTGAGTTTGATCGAAAGAAACAATCCTTTGTGTCATGATTTCTTCTCTCACAAATATCACAAAATTTGTTATAGTAACATTCTTCTGAAGAATGGTTTCTTTTGTCACAGAAACTGCAGTACCTGTTAAAGAAACATTCAGCAGTTGCATGATTATACCTATTACAAATCTCACAATGTTTCTTGCTAATCCTAAAGAGCCGATTGTTAACTTTTGATGTTGAACCAAAACGTGATTCATTATCTTGGTTATTCGGTTTTAGATTAACGATCTTTTGTGGAGTCTTGGTTTGAGATTTTGATTGCATGGAACTTTGGTTCGATTTTAAACTGTTCTGTTTGGTTACCTTTTTGTTTTCAATTCTCTTATCATTGACAGCGGAAGACTTAGGACCTGAACCTGTTTTCAGACCAGAGTTAGATTTGATTGGAGAATTGTTTGGTTTACCATAAGATCCGTTCAAATCAAACGTTCCTGCAGACACAAACTTGATGTTTTTACCTTTTGACATTTTCTTGACAGGTTTAACTTTGTCAGTTTTAACACTTTGAGCTTTGGTGTTATTATTCGATTTTAAGACACTTTTGCCTTTTAACTGTTTCGTTTCAGATTGATTGTTCATAACTTTCGATTTCTGCTTCTTTGCAGTTGAAACTTCAGCTTTCTTCTCTTCTTGCTTCTTGATCAACTGATCAGCAACTTGCGCCTTTTGTTCTTTCTTCCACTTGATGTATTCAGGATCATTGTATCCTGAAAACTCACCTTTTTCCTTCACCGTTGTTTCTGGTTCGGGATTAAGTTTTGGATACTCAACAAGTTGAATCAGAACAGGCTCCAATTTGTTTTCGGATTTGTTGCTTGCTTCATCGTCAGCTTCAGTTGACACATTATCTTCTTCATCCAAACTTTCCATCAACACTTCAGTACCTTCAGACTCGGATTTACTTCTTTGAATTTCTTTGAATTTTCTTTCATTTTCAGGTGAATGATCAAATTCATTAAAGTTTTCCGGTAAGGTTTGTGTGATTGAATTTGGCATTGGTTCATGAGTAAAACCCAACCCGTTTTTGGTTTTGTTACCTCTTTCTTTGATTAGTTGTTTGACCATGGTTTTACAACTCTTAACCTTTGTTAATTCAACTTGAGTAACAGCATGTGCGACTTTTTCTTGTTCAAAGTTCTTTGTCATTTCTTCAAGTTGTTTGGTTACCAATTCCAGTTCGTTCAAAGTTTTGTTCCATGATTCTTTAAGTGACAAAATCTTCTCATCAGAAATTTTATGGTCAATTTTAAGTTGTTCATGAAGTTTTTCATGTTTACTTAATTTATTACCAATTTTAAATGAATGAGTTCGATAATGTTCTACCTGTTGAATGCATTGTTCGGAACATAACCTTTCTTTCACATCTAGGGGCAATGGAACATAGTTAGGGGGTAAATCAGTATTAACCTTTGGTTGTTCAGTAGAAGATGAAGACTCATTGGATGTAGCCATTAACGCAACTTCAGATTCAGTTTCTTCAGTAGGATCAGACTTTGCACTCCAGTCATAATCTTCAGAATCTTCACTAACATCTTCAACCATCTTTCCATCCCCTTCTTCAGACCAGTCTTCTTCTTCAATTTCACACACCAGTGCCAGATTTGATGTAAGATCAGATGTAAACTGTTCTGCATATGCACTCCAGTCGTATCCGTCTTGTACACTTACAACCAATGCTTTAGTCTGATCTTCTGGCTTCTTTTCATTATCCTTCAACTCAGGCATAGGAAGACTTTGGTACGGCTTTTGAAAGAAACGCTGATTTCTTTGCTGGTAACTTGAAGACTGTTGAGAACTTTGACCTTGACCTTGATTGTTTGAACTAGCTTGGTCATTGAAATTCTTTGGAGCTTTGCATTCTCTTGAGAAATGACCATACTGGTTACAGTTAAAGCACCTGGCCTTAGATTTGTCAAATCCAACTGTCTTGTTAGCATGAGGTTTGTAACTTCGGTTAACATATGCATGCTTTTGAGTTCGATATGCAACCATAACCATTTGCCAGTTCAGATCCATTTCTTCAACATCAACTGGATCCATTTCAAATAAGTCTTGAAGGACCACGTCCATTTGACTTAAATGACTTCCTTGGTACGCTTGAAAACTTGCCATAAAAGCTGTAAAGGCAGTTTTTGTCTCGTCATCTTGAATCAGAATATTCATTACGTCTTTCACTTTAGCTTGAACATTTGAACTTTGAATTTCTGACTGATTCTTCTGATTCTGATTTTGGACTTGAGCTCTTGGTGGAGATTGAGGTTGAGAATAAGTTGGTGAATTTGGCAAGTATGCTGAATCAGTAAAGAAACTTGCACCAACAAATAAGTCACCCTCATCTTCAAACTTTGTTACATCTTGTGCAAGAAAAGCGTTATCCACAGTATTGGCAGGATTTACCACATACTTATACTGAGTTTGTGAGCTTGATCTATCAGTATTTCTTGATCCTTCATCAATCTCAACTTCTTCAATTTTTCCAATAAGCAAATCAAGTTACATTGGAAATTTCTCAGTATGTTTCAACAAGGTAACAGTTTGTTTCCATGATGATGGTAAGGCACATAATAATCGATCATTCAAATCTTGAAGTTCAGTCTTCACTCCGAGATTTGTCATCTCAGTAGTTAAGTGAACAAACCTGTTCATCATCTGGTGTACTGTCTCTCCATTAATGTGTTCAAACAACTCCAATTGTCTTTTTAGTTTCGACTTCTTCAGGCTTCTCAATTGTTCTCCTCCTTCACATATCGACTTCAATGCCTTGAAACATGTATAACCAGTCTGATATGCATCCAATCTAGACAAAACTTGAAGTGGCAATCCCTTGCACATTAAAGAATAAGCCTTGCTATCATTCTTTACTTTTCTCAGATCTTCTGCTGACAAATTATCTTCTGGATAAGGTTCAGTAGAGTCTTTTGTGTAGGTACTTGCACTGTCTGGAGCAGTCTGAGTTGGAATATGAGGACCCTTCTCAATGGACTTCCACAAGTCATTGTCAATAGAACACAAGTGATGTCTCAACCTGATAGTCCAGTTCTTGAAATCTGCACGATTCAAAAGTCTAGGAACACGGTTATCAGAATCATCATTAGGAGCCATTTTTAACAATTTTTTTAAAGAAAATATTTTTGGTTTTTGTTAATTTTTGAAAAGAAATGATTAAAATACTAAAATAAAGACAAGTAATTAAAGACAAGATAAGAAACAAGTATTAAAAACAACTAAAGTGAGTCACACGGCAAAACAGTGAAAATCCTTCTTCACCCGGCTAAACAGTGTCTTTGTTCTTCACCCGGCAGGAAAAAGTCTTTACACGGCTGAACAGTTACCCGGCTCAACAGTTGTAATAATTTTGTTCTTCACCCGGATGAACAGTTACCCGGCAGCAAGAAAAACTTCACACGGCAATAAGTCTTTGACCCGGCAGAATCTTGACACGATAAAAAGCTTCCCCGGCTGAACAGTACTCGATCACACGGCAGAGTTGTTTACCCGGCAACACAATTTGATGCTTACCCGGCTGTATTTTATTTATCACCCGGCGTAACAGTGTTTTACCCGGCACAACAGTGTATCACCCGACTGAACAGTAACACTTTTTCAAGTCAAATTCTTCACCCGTCTAGCACAAATTCCTTACACGGCAATACAGGACCTAATTTCTTCTCAAATCTAAGTCCAAGGAAATTGTCTAAGTCAAAAATAATCACCCGGCAAGTTAATCTTCAACCAACATCATACTGTTCATCATTTTCTCCATGAGAATTTTCTGGGTTTTGTCTAAAACTTGTCCAAATTGTCCAAAATTCACACACAAGCTGTGAAATAGTCCGATTAACAATCCCTTTTATCAATCAATCCAAAACATGATCAAATCTGATGAAATTGAGCAAAAATTTGATCGAACAGTAACTTCTTCTATTCTTCTTAATTCTTCAGATCTGATGATAATCTGATAGAATCTGCACAATCGTTGTGTATAGGAGTGATTGCGATGATAAATCACAACTAAAAACACGATCAATTCATTCAGATCATTGTTTTTGAGCAATTTTGATGTGTTTTGCTTAAGAACAGCGAAGAACACAATACCGAAAGCTCTGATACCAATTGATAGGTTCAATTGGATCGTTCAATCGCTCACAATGATCAGAATAACAAGTACAAACAAACGATTCAATCACAAACACAATCCATACTAATAATTCTCTGTATATTGATGATCAAAGCAATTCGTAGTACAAGGTGCAGGAGAAAATAAATCACACACAGTTAATTCTCTCTCTAACAGTGTAAAAGTGATCTAGCCTATCTCCTCACACACACAAACTACATGCTTATAGCAACAAAATACAAGTTTAAGGAATATAACAAAATAGACCCTAAACTATTTACAAACATATAAACAATAAACAAAATACAAAGTAAATCTTAACTAGGAAATAACCCTAACAAAATAAACAAAATTTTCACAAATAAGTGCACTATTTTAAACCAATCCAATCCAATCCACCCTAAATTTGTTGCACGAGTTTCTAATGGGCTATGTTTAAGATGTGTTTTGTATTCTTAACCAAACCATACCAACCCATACCCACTTGTAAAATGATTTCAATGCGGGTCCCATACCTCTCATGTTCATGAGTTTTCCTACAAATTTTAGGGATTCGTGTTTACAATCCTAGTTGGTTTAAATATACTAATTGGATTTCCATCACAAGAAAGCTAATATCAACTAATTCCAAAAACCAACTTGGAATATTAAATACTCAAAGTTTAATTTTAGGTGGTGTAAAAATGCTCATTCGATTCCCATAAAAAACGTGCACAATCTACATCGATCTTCGCCTTACAGATTTAAGATCATCAATTAGAGATTCATGTCTTGGTTTCATGATTTTCCATTGAAACATAGACATAACATGTTCCCCCAATAGAGATTGTTCCGTGTTTAGTTTTTTGCCAACCATCGTTGAACTAAATCAGTATGGACCTTGTTTCCCATAATGAACAGTGATTTTTGGAATCAAGATTCATCTCTTTGAGCGGATAACCTCAACAGTAATTTAGGACCGAAGTCGCCTTACTATGTCATCCTCCTATTTATTCTAGTCCTAACTGTGATAATAATCTAAACTTTTGGTTTGTTTGAATTAGGATGGCAATGACAGTGTGAATGTGGGGACTATTAAGATCTCTCATGATGTTTCTACAACTTTAGCAAATGGGAAACCAGTTGTTGCTCTAGAGTCAACTATAATATCTCATGGTATCCTCATTATTCAATACTTTGCAGCATGTAATTCATGTTATATTGTTATATATGCTTTCTTTTTGTTTTGTTTTGTTTCATAAGCATGCCATTTCCTCAAAATATGGAGACTGCAAAACAGTGGAGGCTATTGTTAGAGAAAACGGGTTTGTTCCTGCTACAACTGCTATTTTAGATGGCATACCGTGCATAGGTAATATGAATATCGTATAGTAGATGTGTTTGAAAAATGGTACAATTACTCTTCAACACTTTTTGTTATTGTCTGTTTTTTTATTGGATTCCAATTTCTGCTGCTTATATGTGTTTTTGAGGTATTTGGCTATGATTTATTTAGCTCACTATATAATTGCATGATGGTTATCTTTGTGGTAGATTTATGCTCATATGGATAGGTATGCTACTTCTCATTGTAAATATTATAGAACCCTGATATTAACTCTAAAATTTTCTTGACCACATTGATATGGAATTTTCATAAATTTGTTAATTTCAAGGTGAACTAATGATGATGGTGGGCTTTCGTAACTAAAGAACAATGTAATGTAAAAACAACATACCAGCCGATAGCATATAACCATGTTGGCTTTGCGTTTTATTGATATATTTCATTCTTCTAGCTTTAGGTTTTTATTTATTTCGTTTCTAAAATTACGAGCCTTGTTTTATTCATAGGTCTTAGAATCGATGAACTAGAGAGATTAGCTAAGCTAGGACCCACTGCTCGAAAGATAGCTCGAAGAGACATTGTGCATGTTGTGAGTATTTAGGTCCTTGTTTATTGATGCTAGTGTGGCAATATTTGCCCACGTACTTTTAAATGGCTTTGTTTGGTAATGTATTATTAGAAGTCAGCCAAAGCGGATTGCTAATGCATATAACCTCAAATCAAAGGTTTTCAACAAAAAGTGTTTTAGGTCAACCTAACAACTTTTGCACTTTTATCCGTTATCCAATTTATAGGACTCATTTTGCCACTCATCTCTCTATTTTGCTTCTTTTGTTCGTTCAACTTTTAACCTTATGTTGCTAAGCCTTTTTATTATTAAACCTCATGTAAAAGTGTCATACAACGTGTTGTAAGGACCAAATACTACTTCATGTTCATTTACTTGGCACTATAATTATTTACTTGAGCATATAAACTTTAGTTTATTTGTAAGGATCAAATACTTCATGTTTATTTTTTATTTTTATATGATTGTCTAACTAATATACCGATATATGGAGTTTTTTTTACCAGAATAGTTTTGATGAGAAAATTGTTTATCAAATTGGTGTTCATGGAAAAGTATTTACTAAAATAGTGTTTTGTTTAAACCTTTTTATTTCTCGCTCCTAAGTCCTAACCTCATTAGATGAAAAATTTAGCATTTAAAAATGGTTATCTAAAATTAGTTGAAGAAAATGTTTATAAAAAAATCCATCCTTCGGTTTAATTTCTTTTGAAGTAAATGTTTTCTTTATGAAAGTTGTGTTAAGTGTTTTAAATTGTTTATGAATTCCTTTCAACTTATTTACATGCTTTCCTAAAAAAAGATTTTTAATTATTGAGATTCCTTTTAATTTCTTTAGAAATAAATTGTTATAAAAGATAAAATAAAAAAGAAAGTGATTAGCTTCAAAAATTTTGTCCGTTCTAAAGAAAAAGTTTGGCTTTTCTTTAACACCATGTAATTGTATCTCATTTGTTATTATGCTTGCGTAAACCAATAATGTTTTTAGTATATATATTTAAAAAAATAATCAACATGCATCGCTTATAACATATAAATATTTAAAAGCTTGTAAAGTTTGAAAAAAAAGTTGTTTACAAGCCAAGTAAAGTGGGCTAGTTCATCTTAATGTGATGAAATGTAAAGCTTACACTCGGCTCGACGCCAACTTGAGATGGAAAGTTTATTATTTTATTATTTTTTAAATATTTATATATATAAATACATCTATTTTTCAAAAAAATCTTTTTTAAAGGAATCAAAAGAAACTGGTCTAACTAAAAATGTTTTAAAGAAATCTTAAAAAACCATTTACTGAAAAATAAACTAAAAGAACGGCATATTTAATAAAATTAAAAGAAAACATTAGATAATTTTTTGTTATCTTTTGATAAATCTTTTCTTTAATTTATTTTAGATGATCATTTTCAAATGCTAAGCTTTATCCAATGAGATTAAGAGGAAGAAACATTAAATTTCAAAAAACACCATTTTGGTAAATACTTTATCATGAACACTAATTTGGTAAATAAAATTTCCACCAACACCATTTTGGTAAAAAAAACTCCCGATATATGTAGGTAGTTACAAGAAGTAGCGGTGGAACTACCGTGTCTGCAACTATAATGTTTGCTTCGATGGTACATGATCTTCCTTATTTTTATTTAGGTTAATGTTTGCATATAAGGGTTAATAATATGGGCATTAGGCAATGAGTCAAACCTAGTAACTTTTTGGTATGAACCAGGTTTAATAAAGTTGATTTAGAACGTCTTTTCTAAAACTTCTAGTTATGCTATTTTTAATATAACAATCGTTTTCATTTTGTTGTCATGTATATGTCATAAAAAAAATTTACAAAGATAAGCAAAAAACATATCTAATCATAACTAATTAGAACTTCGCTTGCTTCGGAATTGATTACAATAATTAGGCATGGTTTTGTTGAAATGAAGAACGAAATAAACAATTTTTTACAAATAAGGGCATTATTTTAAACCAATATAATCCAGCTTAAGTTTGATAAGCAGGCATGATTTGGTTGAAACGAAGAACTAAATAAACAAAATTTTCATGAATAAGTGCACTATTTTAAACCAATCCAATTAATCCTAAATTTGTTACACGAGTGTGTTAGGGCTATGTTTGAGATGAGCTTGGATTTCTTAACCCATACCATACCATACCAACCCATACCCATTTGTAAAACGTATTCCATGCGGGTCCCATACGTGTCGAGTACCTGACTACTTATTAGTCACCTCTCATGTTCATGATTTTTCCTGTAAATTTTAAGGAAACATGTTTTTATTCCTAGTTGGTTTAAATATACTAATTGGATTTCCATCATGAGAAACCTGATATCACCTCATCCTAAAAACCAACTTAAAATATGAAATACTTGTAATTCTATGAGTTCCATATTTTCACTTTTATGAGTTCCAAAAACCAACTTGGAATATTAAATGTAATTTTAGGTGGTATAAAAATGCTCATTTGATTCCCCATTGATCTTCGCTTTACCAATTTGAGATCATCCATTAGAGATTCTTGCCTTGGTTTCTTGATTTACCATTGAAACATAGACATAACATGTTCCCCTAATAGAGATTGTTCTATGTTTAATTTTTGCCAACATTCATTGAACTGAATCAATGTGGACATTGTTTCCGACAATGAATAGTGATTTTTGGAGACTGATCCTTCGCTTTGCTTACCAATTTGTTTGTAACCTAGCTATTTAACTTTAATTAGAAAACATTAATCCGAGTTGATCACTTTTGACGGGTTGATTGTTTCTCCATTGACTTACTTTTGAGAGGTCAATCTCTCTCCTAAGGATCAAGCTTAATCTCTTTGAGCTGATAACCTTAACAGTAAACACATTGCTTGGGTAAAGAATGCTACTTACGAAAGAAGATGTGGGCATAGTAAGGCGACTTCGGTCCTAAATTATCTTTGGGGCATGAGTAATGATAAGACTATAAATTATCTGTATTTAATTATTTATGGAATTAGTTTTTATAGTTATTAGATACTTTTTTTTGTTTTATAATGATCTAACTAGGGAATGCTTGGGAAACAAGATAACTTGGGGGAGAAAAGGCTTTGCCTTTGAATTTTATTATATGTCTAAGAGTTATATTGGTTATCGAATTCATTCCAAGACTTTTCATAACTCTATAAAGTGAACAAGGGGAGGGTAACAGGGTTGGTAAGGGTCAAACTAGGGTTGGTAAGGGTCAAACTGTAAGTTATAGGAAGCATTTGTAGTTATTTATACGTAAATTGTAACATCTTCCCCAAACCCGAATATGAATGTCGGACTAGAACCCGAATCAATTGTTTTTTTTTCTATTTATTCGTATTTAATCTCATAAAGTTGTAACGTTTCGTTATTAATATAAATGAAAATTTTGAATTCTATGTTTTTCCGTCTTTAATAATGCGATCGAATTAATAGGAGTTAATATCTAAAGTAATCTATTTAATTACTACTTATAAAGATTAATTCCAAAATATATAAAACTTGTAATTTATAAAAGATATTTTAAAATAAAATATCAAGTTAATACTATTAAGTATAAAAATAACCATTTAACGTCAAAAACAACCTAAATGTATAAAAATGACAATTTTATAAAAGTTATAAGTTAATTTGGTTAAGTTAGATAGTTAAAATAGAGTTTTAATTAACTTCATGTCAAAAATGTCAAAAATAACAAAGTTCTAAACTCAAAATAATTAACTATCAAAACTAAAAGGGCTTAAACTGTAACATTTATATTAAACCAATCAAACCAGCCCTCCCCTACCCATTCAACCCCGTGTTTCCGATTACACAAATTCCGGCCACTTGGCCGGAATCCGGCAAACTCCTGACGAGGTGCAAAAACTTACTTTTACTCGTTTTTAATACAATTCGAATACGATAAAATCATCCTTAGCAAGATTCGAACACAGCCCAAGCTAATAATCTAATTATAATGCTCAATCGAACATGTTTCAACTATTTTTACACCATTCGGTTTGTAACCAAAACCCATTTAAACAGTTCGACTAAAACGCTCGTTTTAATCAAAACCAAATCAACCAAAACATTCCTCTAGTCGAATAGAAACCGTCTATACCATTTAATTGAAGTAATATCAACCAATTGATCACCCATTGATTCCTTTTACTCGCAAATAAACTCAAGCGAGGTCGTCCGTTTCTAAACCGAATTAATCCAATTCAATTCACTCAAAAACTCATGCGATATCGATTTCTCTACCTACTAAATCTATTTTAAACAAAAGCATCTTCAACTCAGATTTTGATTCGTCTTTTACTCGAACTTGCAACTCTTCAATCGAGCATCAAAACGTTGTTATACGTTGCAATTAACTTGGGGATTTTACTCATCATGTCATCAAGAGTGATTCTGGAAGGGGAATTGCATTTCAACAACTTCTAGCTTCCTCTTTGATTCTAAAGCCACGTGTATTGTTATTTGTCTCCATCGATCCAGTTCGTCATCAATCAGGTTAGATTAGGGATGAGCTTTTGGTACTGAGTACCGATACCGTCCCGGTACCGTACCAACTTAGCAATATCGGTACCGTTACCGGTACCCACTTTTCCTGAAATTCGGTACCGGTACTTTACCGGTTAGTACCACGTTGGTACCGGTTAAGTAAAAACTAGTTTTTTAGTATATTTTAAATAATTTGAGATGTTATGAATGTTGTGTATTATATGCTTAATGTTATAAAGTGTTTTCTTTACAACTTTGAGTCATTTTATAATATTTTTTAGATTATCAACTTTAAAATTTAATGAAGTTGATATGATTTTTAATTTATTTATACCATATTTCATTTCTTTTTCTTATATTCAAGTATATTATAGTACTAGCATATAACCCGCGCGATGCGGCGGCGATCATCTATGTCTTTCATTAGATGATATTATAACAATAATTTATAAAAATTCATTGTAACAGCGTTAGACATAATTAAATAATTTAAACACTAAATAGAACAAAATAAATTGACTTTACAAAGAACCAATTAAACCAGCTAAAAAAACCATGACTGATCAAGGTTTCATTGGAAGAACAAATTCTAACAAATAATTTGAAAAACTAAATAGAATCAAATACATTAACTTCACAAGAGCCAAATAACTCTACCAAAAAACAGTGACTAATCTTAATGATTTCTTTGCAAGAACCAATTTTGCTACACTTTTAAAAAGATTTCTATGCCTTGGATCAGTAAATGGAATGATATAACTTGTAGCAAGACCCGAAACCGAACAACCTTCAATCTCATACATTACGCTTACCTGAACCACACAAATAAAGCATCAGTGTGAGCATAATATAACTTAATGCCATATTTAAGAATATAAATAAGAGTCAACTTAACACAGTACATTTAACACATTTAAATGAAAAAAATAATGAGACAATCATCAATGTTTTCGTAATTGCCTACGTAAGTTATGTGAACCCTTGACCGTGTGTGGATTTTATGATCTTTGTATCTTTAATTTTATTTTAAAACATGGTCCGAAAACGCAGCCTCAACTAAGTCAATTCATCCTATTAGTTCATGTCCAAGAAAACTTTAACTACCATAACTCTTATCACAATTTAGTCTCTAAATTTGCTACAATAGAACATCAAAATAGCTGCAAGAATGCACTAAACTCCTGCACTTGTTTGACTTAAAAGTACATGTAACAATTTATGAGAATAGTACTTGACCTTGTATCAGTATCAAATGATTTAGTTTTAATCCATGACCTATCCAAAGTGCTTATATATACAACTTGACTAAGCTTCCTAATCATTAATTCTAGTGTCAACTTGTTTATTTTTACTGGAACCATTCATGACCAAGTCTTACGTTTATGTGACCTGGTCTTACCTGGCCCAGTTCTACAATTTCACCTCCTTCAATCCAAATGACCAATATATTATGCTATAGATTATATGTGACAACTAATCAAGAATTTATTCCCATCTAACTATATCTGGAACTAATGCTTCTTAGGTAGCTATACGATAACACTATGTGAAAATAAACGAAAATGGATAAGAAAAAAGAACATACCTAATACCAAGCAAGATTGATAATGGATTTCTTCATCTGTCTTTATTTTTGTTGGATTTCTTCCTTCAACAGTGCCAACAACTTCATACACCAAACTTTTGGTTCAAAGAAGAACAATATTAATAATCCGACCAACAAACAAAAGTATTTTGGTCTCAACTGACAGAATTTAGGCCCAAAGAATAACAACAATAACCACCCGGCCAGCAAACAAAAATATTTTTTCTCACTAAATCAAATTTAGGCCCAAATGATAACAACAAAAATAACCCGGCCAATAGATGTCATCTTTCAAAATTTAATGATGACTTTAACGAAAACGCCCATAAAATTTAACTTTAACACCCAGCGAACAAAAACGAACCAAATCCAACACGGCCCAAAATTTAAAACAATAGCTCCGGCCAATCAACAGACCCTCTTCTTGTTTACATCCCATCAATTTTTAACGATCTTGGCCCGACTAATTAATCAATAACTTCCATCAAAAAAAGAAAGAAGGAAAAAAGAGAAAGAAAAAAAAATGACCACTTAAAATTGTGGTTAACCACGTGACTATTTTTCAAAGTTGGTAGAATTTGTGGCCCACCATTCTCTTCTTCAACGTAAACTACAACTTTTCTTTTTTTTTTTTGAACTGCAACGTAAACCACAACTAAACACACATAAATCTTATAATTCAAATGACAACACACAAACAATAAAACCTTATCATTTCTCTCAAACTTTACAACCACCACTATCAAACCTTATCTCTAACTTTCAGTTTCTCTATTCTTTCTCTGCAGCAACACAACAATACACTCACAAACTTCTACTGCCGCATCTTATTTGATCTCAAGAACGCTTCAACATAACTAGATATGATGCTGCTTCTTCTTCTTCTTCTTCTTCTATATAAACGACTGTCTCCACCACCACACAACTCTTCGGAAGTTAACACTCGTAACCAAAACCAGCACCTTCTTCTTCGTTTCTTTGTTCAAGTTTTAACGTAGGCAAACAATCACAGAAACATCACTGTAGCTCCCTTCATTGTTCGAAATCAGATCTACACTTCAAGTTTACGTGCTCTCTTTCTACCTTTTAAACCCAGATCTAAAGTTCGTATGGTTTGGTTATAGATTTGATGTGTTATGGTGAGGTGTTGTCGAACGGGTTTGTTTGGTTGTTGTGGAGGGTTATGGTTGGGTTGTAGATCTGTTTTGAAAGTTGTTAGAGATGGTTATATTGAAAGAGGTATAATGATGTGTATGTGTGTATGGTATGTTATAGATCTGATGGTTTTGGCTTCGGCTGTGTTATGATTTTTTTTATAGTTTTTATTTTGAAGCAGATCTGTTCTTGTACAGTGATTTTGATTTTGGTTATGGTGTGGTGAGGATGATTCAGATATAGATCTGTTCTTGTACAGTGATTTTTATTGTGGTTGGTTTTGTTTTGACAGATCTGATTTTGGGTTATTTCAGGAACACAATGGATAGATCTGGATCTGAAATCAAGTGGTAGTTTCGCAAAATTTAAGATAGTGTCGCAAGGTAGTGTCGTTGCAAGGTAATGTCGCAAATATACAAGATCTAGTTTCGTATTGTTTCCGAAATTGTACTTTCGCAAATAACTTTGAACTTTCGTTCAGGTGCAGTGTAGTATCGCAAAATAAAGATTTGAAGCCCCAAGAACACACACACACACAACTGTGTGTAAGAGAAAATCTCAGATCTGATATTTTTCTTTTGATTTCTTGTAAAATTTGTCGTGGAGATGACGATTTTGATGGCCACAAAAGTAGATCCACAACAGATTGTTGTAGATCTGAAGATTTGTTGATGATTTAAACTTTCAGATCTGGTTTCTCTCTCTAAAAACAAAGCAGATCTGTTTTCTCTCTCTAAATCTTCTACTACTCATTCTTCAAAAACAGTAATAATCTCCAACAAATGATTAAAAACGGATCTCAGTTAGGCTCTGATACCATTTGTTGGTCCCAATAACAGTAATAAATCAGTAATTTTGTGAGGATTTGGATCAAATGACATAAAAATAAGAAGAATAGTGATGAACAATGAAGAACACAATAAAAACCCTCAATTTGATCTCTTTGATTTGCATCAGATTTACAATAAGTGATAAGACCCCAAATCTAGCTCATACAAGCCTTTTTGAAACCCTAATTGCCATTTACTATTTATAGCCTAATGACACTTTGGACTAATGACAATTAGGATCCTAAACTTAGAGTAAAACATGACAAATGGAATTAATACAAATAAAAGGCTAAAACATGTCTAAAACTAGATTAAATATATTTTGTTGATACAAAATATATTTATTACATTAACGATCCTAGACATAAAACAACTTCAACGTCTTGACTCGGTTCTTCGTCTCTAACGCGCCATTTGACTTTTTACGTTGACTTTGACCGGAAGTTGACTTTTGTTGACATTGACTGTGTTGATAATATTAGACTACAATTTAGGTCCAACAAAGATAATGCATCGGTGATAAAACACTAATAGGATTATCCCTATGGGAATGAATCCTGATAAGTATGAAATGTTTACAGGGTTGTCTTGATTAGCCACCAGATCGTGATACTTAGGCTACACTAAGGTGAGTCTAACCGCCCCACTTTTATATGTTTTATGATTTCGGGGCTGTATCCGAGCTTGTATGAAAAGTACGAATTTTTTATAAATGTTTTGAATATGTATGTGGTTATAAGAAGATCGCAACCTGGTGATTCAACGCACCTCAACTCTAGGTCCGTCCGGTTGTTATGTAGTTGGTCCACGGTAATAAGCTTCGCGTTAAGAGTCATCCCAGGAAAGGGATGGCGGCTACATACCACAGGGCAAGTCATTAAGGCAGGGCTTCGCGCTAAGAGGTAGTTGTTAAAGGAACTACCGGCTCCTCCTCGGGATGTGTATGCGTCTAGTTGGATCCAATTAGGTAGACTGATTGCTCGTAACAAGAAAGGTACCCCTCGCCTAGGCAACGTGACGTGACCAAGAGAGATCATAAGGGTACCTTGGTTATCCCTGTATGCGGCATATACATTAACAGACTCTAACGAAAGTCGGCCACCATTAGATATAGCGTTGGAGAAGAGTTGGCTTGTAGATAACTTATCACCACTCATATATGAAATGATGATGTCTGATAGAGTATAAAATATACATAAACCCCGTGTTACATTTATTTACGTTTTGTGTCGTTTCGGTAATGTTTTTATATCATTTTTGGCACAACTAATGTTTTTGTGTTTCGTAGGTCCCATGTTGATAAAGAATTAAAAAGCTTGCGAGAAATCGAATTCGTAGGCGAAAACGGGACGCGAAACGGAGTTACGAGCAATCCGTGGCGCGAAACAGAACAAAACCGAAAGCCGAAACTACATGGGGCGCCGAAGTCGAGCATGAGGCGCATGAACATGCGCTCGGGGCGCTGCGCGACCACCAAGGCCATCCTCACCGCGTGACGCGGCGTGGTGACGTCACCCACGCGGCCACACTTCGTTTCGTCGTCGCGCGACGCGGCGACTTGTTTTCGGCAGATTGTTTCGTGATTTTTTTGGCCCGGTTCGCTATATAAACTCATCATAACTTAACCCTAGCCTCCATGCACGAATTGGAGACGAATTAGAGGCTGAAAAAGGGTATTTTGGAGCGGAGTTGACGTCAAGAGAAGAGAAGAAAAGCTAAGGATCAAGGCTCGTCGGTTTGCAATTGCGGGTTCTTCGATTCCTTTATTTCTTTTGTTCTTTTCATCATGTCTCATAACTTTTACTTTGGTTTTGGTTTTGTTATCATGTTGGTTGACTAAACTTTATTTACTATCTAGGATTAGATGAACGTTTATGAATTGAATGGTTGATTTTGGACATAGTTGTGGTTTTCAATGATTTTGGAATTGTTTTGAACTTATATCTTATTTGAATGTCAGATTGCGTATGACTAGTTATAACTTTATTAAACTGAATTATTGCTTCATTGATGTTCTTGTGATGGTCTATGTCATGTATGAATATTAATTACGTCATAAACTTTGCGGTTTTAAACCTTTACAGTTAATTTGGCCAAAACGACTGTAGGAGCATTGGTTTGGGTTAATTTAGGTATAATTGGTCTGTTTAACCTAATATCTGTGAAGTGCGGGTTAATAGTTATGTCTCAGCCCTTTCTAGGATTTGAGTTGTCTATTGCAGGAGAAGGGTCTAGCTAGTCAACTTAGTTCTTTTAGGTGTTTTTGAGCATTCCTAAGTCTGGTATTCAATTGAGAGTTCCTCCTTATCACTTTAGGGTGTTGGATTATTGTGCTGTAAGGTAGATAGTCTTTAAGGAGAGAGTTTAAGCAATCTTAGGCAAACCGTGAGGTTATCTGATTTACCGGTGGATTAACATAACTATTTAATTGCCAATAGGTTTCTCCTTGAGAAGGGTCGAGGGTCCTCTAGGTAGTTCTCTAGTTAACAATTTAAATCCCGGAAGCCAAATGAGTAAACCGCAAGTCCAATTGATGTCATGAAGTCATAAGCCAGATTCTAGCCTAGGTAGTAAATCTTCATTTATTCTCGTTTCTCATTTCAATCTAAGTCGTGTCATCGTTTTTAGTTAATCTATAGTGACAGTTAGGTTAATTAGACAAAACCCCCCTCAAACAATAAACAATTAGTGTAATTAATTAAGTTAGATCGAGTCAGTTAAACGTAGTTATACAGAGTCTGTGGGTTCGATCTCGTACTTACTTAGGCTATTCTATACTCGATCGGTACACTGCCGGTTGTGTGTTTAGGTTAGTTTAGAGAGTCCTAGTTTATAAATATTAAAACTTAGGTGTTTTTGGTTATTATTTTTATATATATATTGCACGCATCAAGTTTTTGGCGCCGTTGCCGGGGACTCTTGGCGATTGCGTTTACTACTTTGATTTTACTTAATTGATTATATTTGTGCTATTTGTTTTAGTTTTGTTTGAGTCGTAGGATTAGTTATTAGTTTCTCTGTTTCTCTCCCCATTGAGTCTTTCTGTAATATCAATCATGTGTGAAATCTGTGGAGGACCTCACTTTACCTGTTTATGTCCAGAATATACGGGGTCCTCTGCATCACCTTGTGTTACTAACCCCTCTATGCATGCGCAACCATATTATTCACAGGAATGTCAAACATCCCAAGATGGTGCAGAGTACATAGAAGAAAGGAGAAGGGAGGATGAAGAGAAATTAAGGGATCAGTTGAAGATAGTGCAGGATATGATGATGTATCGTTGGGATGAGTTTACTAATGATGATAAGCGAAAACTTCTGGAGGTTCACGGATTAATTTCGGAGGAACTTGAGAAATATAAGAGAATCCAACCAGAAGCAACGAAAGAGCCAGAGATCATGGAAAGGTATGTGGTCAAAGGTAATGAGGATTTACCACCTGCCGGTATCTATGATTTTTCCGTCCAAAATGATTCTTCTAGCGATGATGAGGACGAATGGGACGTTAGTTATGAAGATTCGCATCATGATCTTGAACCAGGTAAGTATTCCGAACTTCAATCTGATCATTCTGAGTTTGATATTCCTGCATCAGTTGACTTAATTGAGGATGAACTCGAGTCATCGGGTTCATTTAATTTTTCATCTTTGTTTGTTGAGAATGATGGTGTGCAGGTATTAAATGTTGAATCTAAGCAGGAGGGATATGTGAAGGAGGTACCAGTTCCATCCTGGGAGGATGAGTTCGCTGATGAACTGGTGGGCCTGCCTATTTGCAAAGAAGTGGAATTTGACCCACTTGGCGATTTGAAGATTCTTGAAGACCTTGTATACAATCAAATGCCAAGTGTGGGGATGAACCGAGAACCGAGCGGGCCTGAGGAGGAAGTTAATGATGTGGAATCCTCAAAACCTTGGGAGGAAGCAAGGAAGAAGCCTGTGAGCCCAAGCTTTTTGCAAGTCAGAAGATGGTCTACAAGGAAGAAGAAGCCGTTGAAGATTAAGCATGACCAGTCTTCACGATACATGACATGCATCCGGTTCATGCCAGGTAAGTACAAATGCTGGTGGTCTGACCCGTTTAGAGTTTTTAAATTGATTATCAAAACCGTTTTCAATTTCACTGTTAATTTTATAAGTATTTGTGTGAAGCGGATGGAATTGAACGGGTTAGATAGGGTCCAGATCAAAGAGAAACCTCCTGATTAAGTTCAAGTGTGGGGAGGTTTCTTGTGAGTTTTGTGGAGTTTGTAGAATTTCATTTTTTTATATCTTTTATTTTTATTATATTTTATTTTTGTCGAGTCGGTGTTATGCTCGGGTATTCTTGTTTTTGTATTTGCAGGTTTAAATCATCCTCACCCGTACTCAATCTCCATTCGGGTGAGTTTGTATTTGTGAAGACGAAGATGGAGCTCGAGAGTGTCGGTGAAGCGCGATCGCGACCGAAATGCTATACGCTCGAAGCTGAAGATTGGAACGAAGACTTGGAGCTTACGCGTTCTGCAAATAACCAGCTAAGTCTTTTCCAAATCACCTTTCTATCTTTTATTTTTGCATTTTTGTTTTTTATTTTTTAAATGTTTTCTATCTCTACATTGAGGACAATGTAGAACTTAAGTGTGGGGATGGGAAATAGTCATTTCTAGTTTGTTTAGTTGTTTGTTTTGAGTCTTATAGAGTCATAAAAAAATTGAAAAAATTGAATAATGTCTTTGTTTGAGTTGTGCACGTTAATAGAAAATGATAGGAAACTGATTCTGGTTTTCAAATGAGTTGTGGTTTTTGAAACAAAGATGAATTTGGATAAACTTTTGGTAACCCAATTAGCTTAGATGGTTTCCCTAAATGTAGTAATAGAAAGTTAATTGTCGTGAATCTCGTGGGTCATCATCTTAGGAGGAATAGAAAGGCCTTAACTAAAGAACAATTAGGCACCATTTTAGGCTTTAGAACTTAAATAGGTTAAGGGGTAGTGCCATTTTAGGATTTATAACACACTTCTTGTGAAAGAAGTGGCGCATCCGCAAATAAAATGTCCACCGGGTATAGTACTGAAAAGCGCTCAAAGTAGCTGCTAAATAAAAGAGCTCAAAGTAGCCAAATCAAAAAAAAAAAGAAAAAAAGAAAAAAAAGAAAAAAAATAATAAGGCAAGTGATCCAAGACCTCATGTGCTCTACCTCCGGGATAGCGACTTGGATACGACACCCCTGGGTGAGGTGATCTTGTTTTATGAAAAAAAGAGAATAAACAGTCTATACCCATAAAATTCATCCATCAAAATCCACCCAAATATGGCACTAGTCTTTAGCTTAGTTAAGTTCTTTAGGCTATTTTGGTAGGAAAACCTTTTTGGTTTATCCGGTGCCTCGTCAAGCAACAATAATCGGGCTGACTTATTTTCCTTTGTGTGAGACCTTATAGATAAATGATTTAATTAAATTTAGATTGGACATAAGGGGAAACTTAATTGGCTAGTATTAGGGTGTTTATGTAAACGCACCACTGTTTATCAGAATTTGGTTCTTGTTTGAGAAACTGTAATGAAATTTGAAGCCTTGATTAGTTGTGATTCTATGTGCATGCTTTTTCAGGGACGAAAAATGTTAAGTGTGGGGATGTTTGATAGAGTATAAAATATACATAAACCCCGTGTTACATTTATTTACGTTTTGTGTCGTTTCGGTAATGTTTTTATATCATTTTTGGCAGAACTAATGTTTTTGTGTTTCGTAGGTCCCATGTTGATAAAGAATTAAAAAGCTTGCGAGAAATCGAATTTGTAGGCGAAAACGGGACGCGAAACGGAGTTACGAGCAATCCGTGGCGCGAAACAGAACAAAACCGAAAGCCGAAACTACATGGGGCGCCGAAGTCGAGCATGAGGCGCATGAACATGGGCTCGGGGCGCTGCACGACCACCAAGGCCATCCTCACCGCGTGACGCGGCGTGGAGGAGTCTTGGTGGCGTGGTGACGTCACCCACGCGGCCACAATTCGTTTCGTCGCCGCGCGACTCGGCGACTTGTTTTCGGCAGATTGTTTCGTGATTTTTTTGGCCCGGTTCGCTATATAAACTCATCATAACTTAACCCTAGCCTCCATGCACGAATTGGGGACGAATTAGAGGCTGAAAAAGGGTATTTTGGAGCGGAGTTGACGTCAAGAGAAGAGAAGAAAAGCTAAGGATCAAGGCTCGTCGGTTTGCAATTGCGGGTTCTTCGATTCCTTTATTTCTTTTGTTCTTTTCATCATGTCTCATAACTTTTACTTTGGTTTTGGTTTTGTTATCATGTTGGTTGACTAAACTTTATTTACTATCTAGGATTAGATGAACGTTTATGAATTGAATGGTTGATTTTGGACATAGTTGTGGTTTTCAATGATTTTGGAATTGTTTTGAACTTATATCTTATTTGAATGTCAGATTGCGTATGACTAGTTATAACTTTATTAAACTGAATTATTGCTTCATTGATGTTCTTGTGATGGTCTATGTCATGTATGAATATTAATTAGGTCATAAACTTTGCGGTTTTAAACCTTTACAGTTAATTTGGCCAAAACGACTGTAGGAGCATTGGTTTGGGTTAATTTAGGTATAATTGGTCGGTTTAACCTAATATATGTGAAGTGCGGGTTAATAGTTATGTCTCAGCCCTTTCTAGGATTTGAGTTGTCTATTGCAGGAGAAGGGTCTAGCTAGTCAACTTAGTTCTTTTAGGTGTTTTTGAGCATTCCTAAGTCTGGTATTCAATTGAGAGTTCCTCCTTATCACTTTAGGGTGTTGGATTATTGTGCTGTAAGGTAGATAGTCTTTAAGGAGAGAGTTTAAGCAATATTAGGTGAACCGTGAGGTTATCTGATTTACCGGTGGATTAACATAACTATTTAATTGCCAATAGGTTTCTCCTTGAGAAGGGTCGAGGGTCCTCTAGGTAGTTCTCTAGTTAACAATTTAAATCCCGGAAGCCAAATGAGTAAACCGCAAGTCCAATTGATGTCATGAAGTCATAAGCCAGATTCTAGCCTAGGTAGTAAATCTTCATTTATTCTCGTTTCTCATTTCAATCTAAGTCGTGTCATCGTTTTTAGTTAATCTATAGTGACAGTTAGGTTAATTAGACAAAACCCCCCTCAAACAATAAACAATTAGTGTAATTAATTAAGTTAGATCGAGTCAGTTAAACGTAGTTATACAGAGTCTGTGGGTTCGATCTCGGACTTACTTAGGCTATTCTATACTCGATCGGTACACTGCCGGTTGTGTGTTTAGGTTAGTTTAGAGAGTCCTAGTTTATAAATATTAAAACTTAGGTGTTTTTGGTTATTATTTTAATATATATATTGCACGCATCAAGTTTTTGGCGCCGTTGCCGGGGACTCTTGGCGATTGCGTTAACTACTTTGATTTTACTTAATTGATTATATTTGTGCTATTTGTTTTAGTTTTGTTTGAGTCGTAGGATTAGTTATTAGTTTCTCTGTTTCTCTCCCCATTGAGTCTTTCTGTAATATCAATCATGTGTGAAATCTGTGGAGGACCTCACTTTACCTGTTTATGTCCAGAATATACGGGGTCCTCTGCATCACCTTGTGTTACTAACCCCTCTATGCATGCGCAGCCATATTATTCACAGGAATGTCAAACATCCCAAGATGGTGCAGAGTACATAGAAGAAAGGAGAAGGGAGGATGAAGAGAAATTAAGGGATCAGTTGAAGATAGTGCAGGATATGATGATGTATCGCTGGGATGAGTTTACTAATGATGATAAGCGAAAGCTTCTGGAGGTTCACGGATTAATTTCGGAGGAACTTGAGAAATATAAGAGAATCCAACCAGAAGCAACGAAAGAGCCAGAGATCATGGAAAGGTATGTGGTCAAAGGTAATGAGGATTTACCACCTGCCGGTATCTATGATTTTTCCGTCCAAAATGATTCTTCTAGCGATGATGAGGACGAATGGGACGTTAGTTATGAAGATTCGCATCATGATCCTGAACCAGGTAAGTATTCCTGAACCAGGAGGAAGGACTAAGTTGAAGATGTGTCACAACCCCCACGCGGCGGGCGGTCCCAGGATGATGGTTGCCCGGGGGTTTACACGCGTGACGAGTGGATATCAGGAGCAACGCAGCGGAATCAACAACATACATAACACTTTAATTACAAAACGAAAAATGATTGTTCGTTACATAACATCAACAACTAAGCTAACAACTATTCTAGGTCCAGAGCGTCTATCTTTTAAGCCCGCAAGCCCTCTACCTGCTCTAGCCTCAACAGTGCTTTCCTGCATCACACGGCACCTAGGATGTGTGCCAAAAAGTTTTAAAAGAAAGGGTCAGCTTACGCTGGTGAGTTCATAATAAAACATTTTACAAAACATTTCAAAACATTCAACCAAATGCTTGTAAAAACCTTGATCAACGAGTTACCAAGCTCCATTGATCAAAGAGTTACCACGAACTCCATCACGACAAACATTTTACAAACATGCTAGCATCATCTGATAAATATTCCCAGAAAATACGAATAAAACCCCTCAACAACTCCGTCTGGCACGTCTACGCTGGAGCAGAATATATGCATATACCCTTCTAAGTTTTGCCCACGGCACCCCTATAATCTGGAGTGGTATTGCCCGATATTTACCATAGATTGCTAGCCAACCGTTCAAAAACAAAAGTTTAAGAACACAACCAATCCAAAAGAGTTTATACAAAAACTCCCAATCATTTCCAACCAAAACAGGTTTAAGCAACACATCTAATTTTCTAAAAACATACCATCATTTCAAAACCAAAACAGTTGCACAAGAGTTTTGGTGTATGAACTCACCTCAACAAGATCACAACAAGCTTCGATCCTTGATCTAATACCAACAATCAATCCAAATGGATATCTTCACAATCACACAAAAGCTATATCGACAATCAACCTCAATAGCTATAATCCACCTATAACGCGATATCACAACGTTATAAACAACGAGTCCTAAGACTATGTAAGTCCTAGGGCTTAACTAGCGAAGCATACGACTAGATACGCCACTTACGCTTACCAAATCCCGAACCTCGGGAATTTAAACGAATCCTACAGAGATATGTTACCCGTTCACAACGGATATGATACCCCTAGGGTACGGATATTCAACCCGCACCCCCGGGTAATCTACCCGTTAGTTGCGGGTGTTTAATCCCGCAACTATTTCCCCTAGCACGTCCCTCGTGCTATGCGGGTATCTTCACCCCGCATTCCCAATCGGGTTCCCAACCTGATTCCCGTCCTAAACTAAATGGAGAATGAAGGACCATTTACCTTGTCGACCACCGATCTTCAATTGTGCACCACCTCGATGACCACCGCTCTTCACTCGGGCAGAACCTCGACGCACACCAAGCGATCTACACGCGCTCGAGACTCGAAGGAACGTCACGACGCAGGGTACCGCACTCGAGGCGCGGTTCTGCAACAAAACTAAGGTGTTTCTCTCTCTAAAACGTCTAGAGAGAGAAGTGATGAGCACAAATGAAGGGGGGTTGCACCCCTTTAAATAGGCTGTCTGGGCCCTCCCAGGCGATACGTGCAGCCCACATGCACCATCTGCGCGTATCGCGTAGATAGTGAGTGGCTGCCAGCTGTTTTGCACCCGACTGGCACTAGGCGATACGCGCAGGGGCCTACCCCATGATGCGCGGACCGCGTAACCTACAATTTCAGATTCCTCTTGTCAAAACACGTGAAATTCATATATTATTGGCTCCGTAACTCTTTTTCTAAGTCAAGATATGCTCGAAAGAAGTTTTCGGGAATTCCTCGGGTGTTTTCGCATTTCCCGCTTCGTTATATGTCCGATTTGAGTTCCGTTTTCGGCCACGTTCTTCATTTTCAGTCCTCTATCACCCCTAGGGTAATTAGGACTTTTTATTCAACGTGCTATTTACATGAACACCCGCCCATATACGGCATAGTCTTACGTCAAAAAGTTAGGGTTTTACAAGATGCCTGGGATTAGTATCTTTAGTCTTAGTAATGATGATGTAACACACTCATATCAAGTGTTAGACAATGTTTGACTATTAAATTTTAAGACATTAACGAAAATCCAAGTTTGGACTATGAATGTGGTCTTTGATTAAGACTTGATTGGCTAATGTTATGCAACATGTCGGGTCCTGAGAGTCGGGTTGTGAAAGGATGGTATCAGAGCCAATGGTTTTAGCGAATTAAGGTTCACATAGATCCTTAAGCTTTAACCGAGAAACTCGAAAGACCACTAAGATAGGAAAAACCTTAGGAAATGTTGGGAAGTATGACAAGTTAGTATTGATTGAACACTTGAGGAAATGAGACAAATACGCCTGATCAACGTCGTTGTCAATTATCCTTTATGTGAGCATGAAAATAGTTACGAGTCATATGGATTAACTTAGAAACCTCGTCAAGAAAGGCGAAGGAACTAGGCATTAATATTATTATTATACGAATATTATATGCTTACATTTTACTTTAAGTAACAGGAAATGGCAGGTAAAAGTTTTCTTCTCAGAGCAATTGGCATGAGCAGATCGTCTTCCAAGAAGACTAGTTCCAGCAACAATAACACGAAAGAAGGAGAGCATTCCGTGCAACCGCGAGAACCACATTCGCCTGATGCTTCTGGGTACTATACGTACCTGCCCTCACTTACAAGGGCGATGAACGCACCCCAACAGGAACCCGAACCCCAGCCTCGTCATGCACGAACCAGATTGGCCGCAAAGAAGTCGGTTCGAAGAGGCCACGTTGAGAGATTCAGGCTAACAGATGCTGACTGGACTGTAATTCGTGAGGCCGAAAATGCCAGTGATGACGAGGAAGATGAGGAAAATGAGGAAGAGCCCGAGGAGCAACACGAGGAAGAGCCCAAGGAGCAACACGAGGAAAAGCCCGATGAGCAACACGAGGAGGAGCCCGGAGAACACCACTCTCCCGTTTTTGTGCTAACCAGTAGTGAGAGAGCACGGATCCGAGCCGAGATGGAGAATGATGACGAGGAAGAGGAACACAACGAGTATGGAGAGGAACCTGAAGAAGAAAGGGACGAAAACGGAGGCGAAGTCGAACACCACTACCATCCGGAGGAGTCTATTCCTATGGACTACGAGTATAGTGATAAACCATCGAGGGGTAAAGGAAAGAAGAAGGTCAAGGAGCTGTCAAGCGCCAAGTCACGCTCCATCACGATACCCAAGAGGGATCCCTACCTAGCACCGTATGACTACAAACAACGCGAACGCGATGAGCTAGCCGAGGCGATGCGACGTAGTCATCATGAGTACTATATGCCCCAGCTTACCCACATCCCTCGATGTATCAGCCCGCTCCTACCTACCCACAAGCACCGATGTACTCGCAACCTCCGCCCATGTATCCACCGCCCCCGATGTACCATTCGCCACCGATGGGTTATGCTCCTCATCCTTACACTATGTACACATCCCCTCCATCATACGCTCCTTACCCATATTCTCCGCCGTCTTATGCTCATCCCGCCTATCCCCATCCTAGCTATCAGTCACCTTACCCATACCACCCTGAATCAGGGAGAAGCTCTGTGGGGGCAGGATCTTCCAGCCACCACTATAGCTTAGACCCTCCTAGGCGATCAACAGAGGATTAAAGGGTCATGGAACGATACCGAATTCCAATCGAAAGTAATGAACAGAAGTATAAGGATGATGAAAAGGAAGAATATTGGCGAAAGTTCTTTGTGTGATAACCAAGGAAGACGAAGAACTATGTTGTATTTGAATTATGAATGTATTATGTTCTAAACTATGTTGCGATTGTATTATGTTATGATTTGTTTTGAACTATGTTGTACTATAACTATGTTGTAATTCTGACTATGTTGTACTAGAATTATGTTGTAATTCTGACTATGTTGTATTTGAATTATGTTATGTTTCGAATTATGATGTATCGAATAATGAACTAGATTATATCCAGAATAATGTTATGAATCAACTCCCTATCGTATGTTTCAGTACTTTTAAGTTGAATTTGAAGTAAACTGTATAAAAGGTTGTGATTAACAAAAGTAAACGTTTAACTTATAGCATGGCTTAGGATAAAAGTAGCAAAGTGGTTTCCGACATTGGACCATCCACGAGAGGTAGAAACAAAAGGGTCGGTTGACCCTAATCAAGACAAGGAACCCTCCATAGAGATACGCCAAGAAGAACCTCTAACCGCCGAACAAAAGCTAGAGGTTGAACAACTAGCCAAGTTACAAGAGATGCTGACTGCATGACTCACCGCAGCTATGCCAGCAATCATTGCGGGAGTCACTAAAGATGTGCTGGATGGTGGAGAATCCGGGAGCAACAAGAAGAAGGACTCAAGGAAAGATAACACTGATTTTGATTTCCACCATTCCAAAGAGAGTAGCCACGGAAGCAATAGCCCGAGTTCTGGAGAGAATGATGAAGTCAGCAAGCCTAGGAAGGAGGCAGACCGAGACCCGAGAGCCAAGGGTTGCAGCTATAGACATTACATGGCATGCAAGCCCGAGCAATTCAAAGGTGATAAAACAGCTATTGATGCTCTGAGGTGGATTGAAGAGATTGAGACTACTCTCGAGGTGAGCGGGTGTAACGATGAGGATCGATTTTTGTTTGCAATTCAGTCGTTCAAAGGGTTAGCACATTCATGGTGGAAGATAGTAAATTCTTCAATGAACCCGAGGAAGGCATCTGCAATGGGGTGGAAGAATTTTCACCAGAGGTTCCTGGAAAAATTCGTACCACACCATGAGTTCGAGCAATTGGAAGATGAATACCTCCATCTGGAGATGAAGGGAACAGATCACAAGAAGTACATAGAACGTTTCCTTGAGCTGGTAGGATTATTACCTGAATTCAGCGGATCTGAGTCCAGGAAGGTAGGACGTTACATTTGGGGAGTCATACCAGAGGTCTGAGGAGACTTGCGGACTTCCAAACCGCCAACACTACAAGCAGCCGTGGATTTAGGTGCTAAGCTTACTGAAGATATTATTCGGGCAAGGGGTAGCCGAATAAACATAGGGGGCAGTGATGGTGGGAACAAAAAAAGTTACGATAATCGCAAGTTCGGGAAATCCAACGCAGGAAGGCACAAGGAAGGTTCAGGTGCCAACAAATTCAGGAAGAACAACTCAGGGGAAAAATCTGCTGTAACTGAGTGTGAGAAATGCGGGAAATCTGGGCATGTGGCCACAAATTGCTTAGCTGGTTCAAATAAATGTTATGGTTGTGGGCAACAAGGTCACATTAGGGCAAATTTCCCTAAGAGGATAAAAGAAGGAAACGATAAGGGAAAGACAGCGGGTAAGGCAAATGCCCGGGTTTTCCAAATGCCCGCAGAGGAAGCCCGCAACAATGATGAGGTGCCCACTGGTATGTTCCCAGTTAATCATACCTACGCTTGCATACTGTTTGATTCAGGTGCAAATAGGAGTTTTGTTTCCAATACATTTTTTCCTTGTTTGAATGGCTTGATAGATAAGTTAAACGTACCATATGTTATAGAGATAGCTAACGGCCTTAAGGTAAAGGTCGAAAATGCCCTTAGAGATTGTTACCTAAAGATCAATAACCAAAACATTCCCTTAGAACTTCTCCCTATGAAATTAGGTGGATTTGATATAGTTCTAGGAATGGATTGGCTAGCTAGACATAAGGCGCAAATTGATTGTGAGCGAAAAGTGCTAAAAATCGAATTACCCAACAGTCAGCAGGCAGAGATTAAAGGGGACACACCACGTAAACCTTCCAGACTTTTGACGATCACAAAAGCAAGCAAACACCTGCGACAGGGATGCGAAGGGTTCTGGCTATACCTTATGGCTTATAAGGAAGAGAAGGAGGACATTTCAGAAGTCCCAATAGTCGCGGAGTACCCAGATGTGTTTCCCGAAGAACTGTCTGGTTTACCTCCAGACCGACAAGTCGAGTTCCACATCGATTTAGTGCCAGGCACAGCACCAATCGCAAAATCATCTTATCGACTAGCGCTATCGGAGATGAAGGAACTTATGACTCAACTTCAAGAACTATTAGAAAAGGGATTCATCCAACCGAGCTCATCACCATGGGGAGCCCCCACATTGTTTGTGAAGAAGAAGGATGGAACGTTGAGAATTTGTATCGATTGTCGAGATCTTAACAAAGTGACGATCAAGAATCGATACCCACTACCCAGGATCGACGACTTGTTCGATCAACTTCAAGGGGCAAGCTATTTCTCAAAGATAGACTTGAGGTCTGGGTACCATCAAGTGAAGGTTCGGAAGGAAGACGTTCCAAAAACGACATTCCGAACTAGATACAGCCATTACAAATTCTTAGTAATGCCCTTTGGGCTGGCTAATGCACCAGTGGTATTTATGGATTTAATGAACCGAGTGTGTAAGTCGTATCTAGAAAAATTCGAAATTGTGTTCATTGACGATATCTGGATTTACTCTCGTACCAAGGAAGAGCACGCTGAGCACCTACGAAAGGTACTCGAGCTCCTCAGAGGAGAAGAACTTTATGCAAAATTTTCTAAGTGCGAATTTTGGCTACGAGAAGTCCAATTCCTAGGACATATAGTCAATGAGCATGGAATTCAAGTGGATCCTTCAAAAGTAGAAGCTGTAATGAAGTGGGAAACCCCTAGAACGGCAACTGAAATTCGAAGATTTCTTGGGTTAGCCGGCTACTATAGAAGATTCATTAAAGATTTCTCTAAGATAGCCAAGTATTTGACTAATCTAACTCAAAAGAAAGTCGTATTTAAGTGGGAGCTCGAGCAAGAAGAGGCATTCAAAACTTTGAAGGAAAGGCTGAGCAGTGCACCAATCCTAGCATTACCCCAACGGTAATGATGACTTTGTTGTGTATTCTGATGCATCTGCCACGGGATTTGGCTGCGTCATGATGCAGTGTAGCAATGTAATCGCATACGCCTCAAGGCAACTGAAGGGCGTTGAGTCAGGATACGCAACTCATGACCTCGAATTAGGCGCAATAGTGTTCGCATTAAAGATATGGCGACATTATTTGTACGACTCCAAGTTTACGGTATATTCCAACCATAAGAGCTTAAGAGCTTAACATGAGGCAACGAAGATGGATGGAAGTTTTGTCTGATTACGACTTCGACCGTCACTACCATCCGTGGAAGGCAAACCTCGTCGCTGATGCCTTAAGTAGGAAGGAATGTGCTAAACCCAGACACGTTCGAGCACTAAGAATGAATGTACAAGTAAACCTCTTGGATCAGATTGAGATCCCTCAAAAAGAGGCGTAGAAGAGCGAAAACTTGGGAAATGAGGAAATGATTGGAGTAGTGAAAAGTTTGGAGGAAAAAGAAGATTGATTCATGCGTATGAAATCCTGAGTTTGGGTACCAAACTTCGGAAATTTGAGATGACTCATATTGGATGAAGCTCATAAAACAAACTACCTCATTCACCCTGGAGCAGACAAGATGCACTATACCATGAAAGACCAATTTTGGTGGCCTGGATGAAAAAGGACATAGCAACCTATGTGGAGCGTTGCATGACATGTCTCCATGTGAAGGCTGAGCACAAAAAACCGTCTGGTATGCTCCAACCCCTTGAGATCCCTACGTGGAAATGGGAAATGATCACGATGGATTTTGTGATGGGTTTGCCAAAAACAAGAAAGGGGAATGACGCTATATGGGTAATTGTGGACAGGCTCACTAAGTCCGCCCACTTCCTACCTATGAAAGAAAGCGTCGGAGCTGAGCAACTCGCCCAGTTATATGTCGACGAGATAGTGGCAAGGCACGGAGTACCGGTGTCCATTGTTTCTGATAGGGATGGGAGGTTCACATCCCCGTATTGGAGAAAATTCCATGAAGATATGCGCTAAGTTGGAAATGAGCACAGCCTATCACCCGCAAACCGATGGTCAGAGTGAGAGGACCATCCAAACCTGGGAAGATATGCCCCGGACATGTGTAATAGATTTCGGTGGTAGCTGGGACACTCACCTCCCATTAGCTGAATTTTCTTATAACAACAACTATCATGAAAGTTTGAAAGCTTCACCATTTGAAGTTTTATATGGCCGAAGGTGCCGAACGCCTCTATGTTGGTTTCACGTGGGAGAAGGCCAAATGACCGGCCCCGAAATGGTACTAGACACCATTGAAAAAGTCAAGGTGATCCAGGAATGACTGATAGTGGCACAAAGCCGACAAAAGAGCTATGCTGACAAACGTCAAAAGCCACTAGAGTTCACAGAAGGGATAAAGTCATGTTAAAAGTATTACCATGGAAAGGCACAATTCGTTTTGGAAAACGGGGAAAGCTCAGTCCCCGATTCATCGGACCTTTCGTGATAATCAAGAGAATATGCAAGGCAACTTATAAGCTTGAACTTCCGGAAGAGCTGCGTGGGATCCACCCAGTCTTCCATGTCTCCCAACTCTGAAAATGTTTGTTTGACGAAACCCTACAAACGCCATCGGAGGAGATCCAAGTGGACGATCGACTAAACTTTGTTGAGAAACCAACAGAAATAGTGGAAAGGCATATTAAGAAGTTAAGATGGAAACGCATTCCCATTGTTAAAGTCAAGTGGGATGCAAGGTGTGGTTCCGAGTTCACCTAGGAACCAGAAGACGCCATGAGAATGAAATACCCCAATTTATTCTCAAATTGATTCTGGGATGGAATCCCAATAAGGAGGGAAGAATGTAACACTCCGACCCAAACGAGAATAAAAAGACTTCAAAAGAATCTATCATACGCGATGCGCGCAGGGGAGGCCTTGGCCTGCGCGTATCGCCTAGCCAATGAAAACCAGTGCACAAAACAGGGGCCGCAACCTGTATCACGCGAAACCACCCATCCTACGCGATACGCGCAGGGGAGGGTGTGGCCTGAGCGTATCGCCTAGTCCATGATCGACAGCTATAAAAGGGGGTCGACCCCCTCTTCATTTCATGCACCACCTCCACTTCTTCACTCTCTCTCTAGACTCTCTCTAGAAAATCCGACCAAAATCTCCGGTGAAGTCCCGATGAAGTCCCGGCGGGTTTCCAAGTAGTAACGGAAGCCTCCAAAAAATTCGGTTCAAGCGCGGATTTGCTCACGAAGCGTCTACGGGGTATCTTCGGTGTTCGGCAAGACTCGTCTTTTGATTTCTTCGAGTGCTTATCTTTTTTATATAGTTATATATATATATATATATATATATATATATATATATATATATATATATATATATATATATATATATATATATATATATATATATATATATATATGCACCTAAGATACTAAACGGGACACGAACCCCGTCATTATAGTGAACGGTGTCCACCCACAAACGCGTCAGCTCGGGACCGCTGAACGAGGCGACGTGCTGTCGAGGTACTGCTCGAATCCAGGGAGACTTCCGGCCCACTCCATCTGACTCGTTAGGTAACGTCTCAGATCCCGTACTCATTTAAGATATGTATGACTTAAGTCCATGGAAAAGCCAGAGTTTTAGAATAGAACATTCCTAGTCATATAATATTTCTAGGAATACAATATATTTTCAATGAACGATAGAATCGTGTAAGAAAGACGAAGATATGATAAGGCGGCTTTTCAAATAGATTGATGATAAGAACATAAGATAACCCCGACTCAAATGTTAAAAGCACTCTTAGAAGAATGATTATGCCAAGGACTAAAGTCATCACCGAAGTCACAATATGTGTCACACCCTCAATTTTCCATGTGGATCTGTATCAGGTCAAAAACTAGAGCTCATGAATCTGTTAACTAATCAACAAACATGATATCAATCAATCAAACAAACACAGAATCAGCAGACAGATTACTATTGAAATGCACTTTATATTGATCTCGTAACTGTGTGTACAATAAGGTGTATTTGCAGCAAGTTCTGTTTCAAAAGTCTCTTAAACACAATGCATACAACCCTATTTATACTAGCTAGAGACAATAAACTAATAAATAAAAACAAATTAACAAACAGTTAAAATGATATGCGGATGACAGTTATGTCCGCACATCTCTGGTACAGAAGCTATCCGCACATCTCAACACTTGTCCGCACATCTTTGTTTTTCTTCAAAACTTTAAGTATGATGATCAAAATATATACCAACAATCTCCCCCTATCATCATGCTTTAAGTTTCTTCTATTTCTTCTTCTTCTACTTCAATAAATTCTGACAAAGGCTTGATTGACCAAAAATCTCTTGAAGCTTTAATATACTGTTTAAACTGAGCAGCAGCTTTAGCATGTTTATCCACCTTCACAGTTATAGGCATTTGACTCATTTCTTCAATGGTTTCTTGTTCAAGATTAAGAATATCATCTTTTGTAAACATCTCTTCACTTCTAGTAACACTCTTTATCATCAAGTTTCTTCTGTTGTTAATCTCTAAAGATTTGATACCAGTTATCTTTAATGTACCAACATTCAAAGATAAGAGTTCTTTTCTTAGAGCCATCTTCTCATATGCAACAAATAGAATCTCAATCATGTGTAAGAAGTAACAAAGATCTTGCACAGAATCTTTTCCTATAACCTTCTCAAATTTTTGTTTAGCCAAGAAGTGAATATATGAAGGATGTAGAAGTCTGAGTTCAAACACTCCAAACATTCTGATCTCATCTTCACTTTGAT
Source organism: Tagetes erecta (assembly GCA_030867185.1). Lineage (NCBI taxonomy): Eukaryota > Viridiplantae > Streptophyta > Magnoliopsida > Asterales > Asteraceae > Tagetes > Tagetes erecta. Next base: position 7,477,204 of record CM061497.1, on the reverse strand, counting down.
CTTCTATGTTTCTCACAAGTACAAGTTCCTTATTCCCAGTATCATAGAACCAGCTGAGAATAGGATAACTTTTTTTATCACCAGTAAACACTTTCACTCCTTGTTGCTCAAGCTTAGGCAGATATTTTGCAATATCATCTAGCATAAATTGTCTGATCAGTCCAGGTACAAAAGCTGTCTTCTTCTTCTTATATTATTCTGATTTTTCATGAAAATATTTGGCATCTTGCAACTTTGCCAAACTTAAGTAATAATCCTTGTCAGATGTAAATAGTTTATCAAGCATGAACTCACAAGATGTCCCCCTGACACTGAATTTGTGATTCACCAAGGATAAACTTCTCAACTCTTTCAAATCTTGTTGTTCCAACTTGGCAATAAGTGTGAAAAAGTAATATACCTTACATGCTCCATTTATCCTTTGATTATAAAGCCTTTAAAGTCTTCATCAAATTTCCATGCTATTATCTTGGCTTTATGATCAGTAGAATAAGCAATAGTTTTAGCAAGTAACTCTTGAACAGTTTGACCTTTTTCAACTAAAGATCTCACACTCACACCAATAGGTTTTTTAGGAAACCAACTCCGCATTTCTTCTTCAGATGAAGGTACAAACTTTGTCACCTGATAAGGTCTTACAACTTTTGACGTTATCTTGTATTTTTCTTTGATTTCAGCCATTGAATTCTTCTTTGGAGGAGGAATGGGCTTCTTTTCAGACACATCAATGTACTTGTCTTTAAAAGGATGTAATTTCACCATTCTTCTTTTAGCTTTTTCTTTAATTTGAAATGTTTAAACCATCCTTCTGAGTTCTAAAAAATGAACCTATTGTAACCTTTTTATACCCTTTTTGCAACCTTTTTTTTCAAAACAGTTGCATTAGAAGAAGTTGCATTAGATCTAATGCAACTTTTTTGTTACCTATTGCAACTCTTATTTAAAGAGTTGCATTAAAAAAAGGTTGCATTTGAATAAAAATTGCATTATGTAAAAAAAACAGTTGCATTATGTAAAAAAACAGTTGCATTATGTAATAAAAAAAGTTGCAATTGATCTAATGCAACTTCACCTAATGCAACCTTTTTTTACCAAAAAAAGTTGCAATAGGCTTATTTTCTTGTAGTGGTTGTTTTGTGTTCATATTCTCCATCTATCTAGAAGGATAATTTATGGATAAAAGCCAATCTTTCAACTCATCCTTTTTCATCCTATCAATAACAGGATGTATTAGAGTCCTTGGATTATCAGCCTCTAAGTCTTCAAACTGTTTTTCTACATCAAACTCTCCTTTTGTTTCTGAAGACTTAAGTTTTTGAATATCCAAATCCAACTCCTCTTCTGTCCTACCCAACACATATACCATATTAAATCCTTTTTGTTACAAAAACATAATCGTGTTACTAAAAGCAAATTCAACAGTCTTTTTAACTTCAGGTGTGGGCTCATCCAGTTCAAAATTTAACACTTCATCATAAAATTCATCTGGATATTTCATCTCCTGTTCAGTTTCAGACACATTTTCAGGATTTTGAACAATTAAGTCCAAATCATCTTCATCATCAAGATCTTGTAATGCTTCAATCATTTCAGAATCAGATACTTCTTCATTAACTTGTGATGATTGAATACCTTCAGCTGATTGAGCTTCTAATTCAGTCAACTCTATGTGTCTCTTCCATTCTTCTGGAGTTAGAAACTGATCATTCTCAAGTTTTCTTTTAATTCTTTCATCCATTCTTTGTAACTTTGTCAACTCTTTGACTTCAGACACTTCTTGTTCAATTATCACAGCTTTGCCCTTATTCAATCTCCTCTTCTTTCTTTGATAAGTAATGGAATATGATTTTGAAGATTCAATCATCAATGGTTGAAATTGCTTCAATTTTTCAACAACCACTTCAAAAGTATTCTTTACTCTTTCAATCTCATTAAGTAACATTTCTTGTTGATCTTGACTTAACAGGTTAGAGATGACTAACTGTTTATCTTGATCAGACAATATGGGCTTGGAAACAGTTCTTTCTCTCCATAAGTAACTGGATTGAACATTCTTCAAAATAGTCTCATCAACTATTAAATTCTCAAAAGAATAAGTGTCTTGAACAGGCACAACATCTCGATAAACAATAGCCAAAGGCTTGATTCTATCTACTACTTCTTCCACCAAAGTTAGTTGCAAATTATTTTCTTCTTGTTCAAGATTACCTTCATCATCAATAACATCATCATGACCATGATGATCATCACTAGAAGTAGACTCTGAACTAGATGATGATTCAAAACTATCATCACTTTCAGATGAAGAATCAGCAGGTACCTTCTTCCTAGAATCAATGATTTTCAGTAAGTCTTCAATATGTCTACTTTTCAACTCACTTTCACTTTTCAGATCTTGAATTTGTTCATCTTTCTCATTCAAAAGAGTAGACAATTTTTCTAACTCTTTAACTTTTTCTGCAATTTCTTTAGTTATATCAACATTCATCTTCTTTGCATCAAGATTTTTAGTCACAAGCATGTTATATCTATCAACAAGTTCACTGGATGTTAACCCAAACTTATTGAATAGATTGTCAGAATCATTTATCCTTCTCTTTAATTCTTCAATCTCAAGAGTCAACTTATTTAATTCAGTTACATCTTCCAAATCAAACTGTGATAAATCTCCAACAGACAGATTATCTTCAAGTGTGGGATAGTTCAGAGGCAAGTCATCAGTAACTTTCTCAACATCCTTTCTAATCACAACATCTTCTTCATCCGAAGAAATCAAAACTTTCTCAACTTCTTCTTCAGATTTAGATGAATTTTCATATTCTTCTTCAACAAAATCAATATTCTCTAAAATGATTCTATCAATCTCTTCTTGATGATCAGATATTGTCTTTTCTGAACTATAATCGTGTTGTTCTTCAACAACATCATCCAACACATCCTCAACTTGAATATTTTCAGCTTGTACAGATTGATAGCCATCACCAACATTATCTTCTTCTAACTCTTCTTGAATAATCTCATCGTGTATGTTCACAGGTTGATCTACATCAACATCCTCTTGAACATTATCATCAACTTGTTCATCTGAAGTATCAGCAGGAATTACATGTTCATCTCCTATCAATTCATCCATATTAACTGGTTCATCAACCAAGTTAACTTGCTCATTATTGTTAACAATCAAGCCAGGAGCCACATCTTTCATATATTGGGTGAGTTCAGTCTCCAACCCACTGAAATTGCTTCTTGCATTGGTTCTTGTTAAGTATGCAAACACCTTAGAGTCATGATGAAGAACTCTAAGTGTTGGTCCATTGTATTATCCAACAAGCTCAGGAAATGATTGATTAATCAGACACTGAATAAATCTTGGATACATCAAGAATTTATTCATCCTGTCTTCTTCTATATTCATTTTTAAACCAGTGAAAATGTAATTTGACATGTTGAATCCTCTGTTCATCACCAATGATACAAGAATTGAGGCAGTTCTGTATGTCATGTCATTCCAACCATATTTTCTCTTAGATAGAGAATGTTGTATATTGCAATGAATAATAAATCTCCACCTGGAACTGATTTGCCCTTTAAGTAATTGTTTTCTGACTGGACCTCCCTCATATCCAATATCTTCAAAACATTAAAGGATATCAGCCTCATTAAATTCTATAGGGAAATTACCATCTTCTCCAAACCTCAGGAAAGTTCTAATACTAGCTTCAGTTACACTCGATTCTTGACCTTGCATAAACTCTCCTCGAATTCTTGTAACTCCATCAACGGTTTCAACTATAGCTGTTCTCTAAAACCTCTTTATGAATCTTTCAACAATCACAGGATCAATACACATTGCATGAGCAAACCTTGTCCTTGACAAAAATTGAATAGCTTCTAAGAATTGCTCCTTATCAGCTGGAACTTCAGGTCTTAGATAGGACACAACATTATGCTCTTTAACAAATTTTAGATCAGCCATTTATCCTGCAAAAAGAAAGAATTTAATCAGTATTAAAGTTTTAACAGATTTTGACTTTTAGGTCAAAGTTGATTAAGTTCATATTTGAATTTAAGTTGATAAAGATGTTTAATCAAACAATGAAGATGTTTAGACTCATGTTTTAGTGACAAATGTTCAAATTAATTTCAAATTTCAGGTTTGATTTTATCACTTTTAAGAACTGTCGATTTGATTCTTATGCGGTGAACAGTGACATTTCATCATTTAAGATCGATTCTTACCCAAACAGATATAGACAAAGATTTTGATATCTAGATGGAATGATTATGATGTATGAATGACTGTTTTGAAGTTTGATTTAGAATGTATGAAGATCGTCTTTTGTCTGAATGAAGAGTTTGAAATGAACGGTTTAAGGGTTTTGAAGGGTTTATATACTATGTCCACACTTAAGCAAATTTTAAAGACAAACTTTAAAAGATATGCGGACAACAGGTTATTCGCACATCCACTAAATTATTCAATAATTTCACAAGTAAAATGATTTTTGAAAATTTCAAGTTGATTCAAACAAATTTACAAGTGATTATTAACATTTTAGCATCAAAATCTGCTTTCAAATCAAGTTTGTGATCTGCGGACAATAGTGCATGATATGCGTGCAACAGTAACACTTGTTTTGTACTGTTGTTTGCGAATCCTTCAAAATTCTTTAGATGTTTCAAAGATTTTCATATTTAGATATAAATCACTTTCATGATTAATGATTGATCTCCAAATATTGACATCTTTGATTTTGTTCGATCTGCGGACAATAGTGTTATCCGCACATCTTGTGATATGCTTGCAACAGTAGCATCCGCACATCTTTCAAACACTTAGACATTTTTTAAGACAATCTTCATCTTTCTTGATATTGTACTTAGAAAAGTACTCAGAGATCATGACTTGATCAATGGGTAACAATTCTTTGTAGTTGTGACAATTTCATCAAATCTAATTTGATTCTTCCTTGCTCATCTACACACACAAAATTCAAATCATTAGTTCATTTGTCATGAATCATTGAAGAATTTATGAACATCAAATTAAAATAAAATTCACTTCAGTGAATTCTGACAGTGATCTCAGTGATTTTAGTTGATCTGTATATCACAGTGTCAACTGATATGTGGACAACAGTGTTCGCACATCCTGATTTACGAGCAACAGTGTCTACAAATTTTAAACTTTCAAGATTCAAACTTTTCTTTTATGTGATCAAAGTACTTGATTGTTTGCTCTGAAAAATTTCTTTGACACACACATAAATTTTGGTCTTTTGATCATTTCATAAAAGTTGTAATTGTATCATGCAGAGAACAAATTTTCAATTATGAAATATATTGCACATTGCACACATTAAATATATTTTCATAATACTGCTGCATCCAATCAATCCAGAATTTCTTATGAATTATTTGAATATGACATTTTCTCCCCCTAAAGTTTTAATTTTCTAAGAGAATAAAATTTGAACTTTTCTCATGATCAAATATGAATCAATCACATGTATAAACAAGGCCACATTTATTCTTTTGTTTTATTTAGGCAAGCAAGTACTTTTATGAACAAATGTAGAGAAGCAAAGAGATCATATTACTTTCAAAAATCTTCACACAAAGAAAAATAAGATTTTGAATAGACATAGACAATTTTTCAATATGCAAGGTGGGCAGAAAGCTTATTCCATACTTACTTTTCAACACTTAGTGATACTTTTATCATGTTTTGAGTTTATTAAGTATGTCTAGCATGTGACACACACTTAGCAACATCTTAGAAAGTCCACTAACTTCAAGAACATACAAGTAGGCACTCTAACAATCAGGTCACTTACAATGTAATCCGTGGAGCTTTGGGTTATAAATTATTGGTGGGTTCCCTTTGGGAATCTTCTTTACTTTACAATTTTTGGAATTGACACTGTTCCACTTTGGGAATCTTTTGACACCGGTGTCGTTCCTTTTTGGAATCTTTTGTACATCTTGAGGTGTTCCAGGTTTGTAGATTACTACAACAAAGGAGACCTCGTGTGAGACTTCAGGTCTGTGGATACCACAACAAAGAAGCTCACAGATTTTTGCTCAACACGTATTCTATTGCGTCATTACCTGATATGTGTAAGTATCACTACAAGCAGTCTATCAGAAAGATGAAAACTTCACTAATGCTACTTAGATGGAACTTAACACAACTAGACATAAAGAACTTTAGTTTGTATCACTAATATATTTAATTTTCAGATTGACAGTTTTCAGCTTACCCACACAAGCATTATGATCAGTCAGTCTTTATTGTTTTTGAAAGCTATGTAAAAGATTAAGAATGTGATGTACTATCATTTCTCTTATTTTGCTCAATCAAACATTCATCTTTTATTATGTACTTCTCCCTTTTTCTTTTTTTTTATTTGTATGGCAATGCTCAATGATCATGGTTCATAGTTGATCATACCAATGGCTTGAACCAAATGTTCAAATCTACCTTGATCAAAGGCTTTAGTAAAAAGATCAGCCAATTGGTTTTCTGTGTTAACTTGTACCAACACAATTAACCCCTTTTCAGAATTATCACGAAGAAAGTGATATCTAGTTTCTATATGTTTGGTTTTAGAGTGTTGTACTGGATTACTTGTTATGAATATGGCTGTAGTATTATCAATATAGATTGGGGTTTTCAAGAAATTAAACCTATAGTCCAGTAATTGGTTTTGACACCAAAGGACTTGTGAGCAGCATGCAGAAGCAACAATGTATTCAGCCTCTGCAGTGGATACTGAAACATTTGTCTATTTCTTACACTGCCATGAGATTATTCTCGGACCCAAAAACTGACAACCCCCGGAAGTAGATTTTCTGTTAAGGTTACATCCACCATATTCACTGTCGGTATAAGCATGTAATTTAAAGTTGCCATCTTTAGGATATCACAAACCAAGTGCAGCTTTTCCTTTAAGATATCTGAAGATACGCTTGACAGCTTGTAGATGAGATTCCTTGGGGTTAGCTTGATATCTTGCGCACAAGCAAACTGCAAACATAATGTCGGGTCTACTAGCAGTCAAATACATCAGTGATCCAATCAATGATCTGAAATTTGTTTGATCCACAGACTTGCCACTCTCATCAGGCTCCAATTTGTGAGCTTTATCAAGTGGTGTTCTAATGGATTGAACAACTTCGAATGAAAATTTCTTAAGGATCTTCTTGATGTACTTTTCTTGATAGATAAAGATTCCATCTTTAGCTTGAGTGACTTGCAATCCTAAGAAGAAGTTCATTTCACCCATCGAGCTCATCTGGAACATTGACTGCATAATAGCCTCAAATTCTTTGCACAGTTCTTTACTTGTTGATCCAAATATGATGTCATCCACGTAGATTTGAACAAAAAGAAGATCTTTGTTCTTTTTCTTCAAGACGAGTGTTTGATCAATCCTCCCTCTTTTGAATCCATTCTCCATCAAATGAGATGACAAAGTCTCATACCACTTTCGTAGCGCTTGATGTAAGCCATAGAGTGCTTTATCAAGCTTCATCACACGATGAGGAAATTCTTTATCTTCAAATCCAGGAGGTTGTTGGACATACACCTCTTTATTGATAACACCATAAAGGAATGCACATTTCACATCCATTTGATAAACAGTGAAATTCATATATGCAGAATAAGCAAGAAACAATCGAATAGCTTCAAGGCGTGCCACGGGAGCAAAAACTTCTTCATAATCAATGTCCTCTTCCTGGGTATATCCTTGACCTATCAATCTTGCTTTGTTCCTTATGACTATTGTCACACCCCCAAAATCCACTAACGGAGTTTTACCGTTAAGTGTGACAAACCAGGATCTCAGTCATTATTTACACCAAACGACACTATATGAATTTAAAATATAACTGTCTCATTAAATGAGAAAAATTTAATACAGAGTTAACGTTTTAAAGTTTGCGGAAGCGTAATCGAAATGTAATGTCAAAGTACTAAATGGAAACTAGATGTGCAGTACACGCGTCCAATACAAGATACACGGTCTAAACAGTCATTAAACTCCAAACGTGGTTTTTAATGCAAGAAAATGTTTAAATGAAAAGCCGTGACTCCATGCCATGTCCTAAGTGCGTGGTACCTCAATGACCTGTAAAAGTGAAAGGCTAACAAGTGTCAACACGACGGTTGATGAGTTCACAAAGTAAGTATAAAATCAAGTAAGTTCAGCTGCAAGCAGAAATATAAATAAAGTATGTCATTGTAGGTAGCTAGTCTACAGCACATGTCCTTAGAGACATATGTATCTGACCGAAGCTGACGTATGTACACATTAAGTGCATTTTGCCTGTTCGTACATCCCAGCAGGATGCACTGTAAGTATGTTAGGTCATTCAACACCCGTTCGACAGGTCCTTCTGTCATGCTAGCATGACTAGCCCGGGTGGGGTTTGTCAAACCCAGTAGTACTACTGAAAATTTCCCCGCTATTTCACAAATACTAACGGTCAACTAGGTATCCATGAGGTCTTTCATGAACAAAATAAAAGTTGCTCTAATCCAGACATGCGACATACAGAATTTGTAAATCCGTAAAAGTAGTTGTTTAGGTTTCCAGCCCATAAAAGGGTGGAATAGTAAAAAGTACGGTTCAGTGAACTCACCTTAGATATCCAACTATTACACGTATGCACATAACGTTGAAATGCTCATGTAAGCTAGGATCGATGCACAAACACTCAATCATCAACAAACTCCATATTGTACACATAATATATAATATCTAATATTAGCATGATGTTTATTAAACACATGCGGTTGAGCTCGTTGTACTAGTTAAAGTGTAGTGATTTATAATTGTAGCTAGTTTGCCCATGATCTTGTTCCAATAACATTGTTTTGCTTTATTTCAACACGCTAGATAATCTTTATTAATAGGTCCACATCTTTTGTTTATAGTATAATAATATATAACGATACGAAAGGTACGCACACAGTGGTTTAACTATTAGTGTAGTAGTTGTCATTTGGTCTTGTGTTTTAAAAGAATGTTCCACGAACCGTTATGTCCGTGTCATATTTATCAAGTTCACAAAACAAGTTACTAATATTTATTTGTCGTTTGGTTTACCATTTGTATACTTGATATTACTTTAATTACAAGCTCAACTCACGTCATTCTATATTGCAATTAATTAATCTCCTAACTTGGTTTATACCTTAATATTCAGTTTCCATTCACGTTCTCTAATCAACTCAAGTATAACTTGATCCCGTTGTTGACCATGCTTGACCAAACAACATCCAAAGCCTCTACACTCCACAAATCATCATCACCAAATACCATTTCATACCATAACCCGCAACGTACGATCATCCGTTGCTTCTGCTTAGGCCATACACCAGAACAGCCACCAACACTGATATTAACCACCCCTTATCACCACAACCATTTCAACTCGTCATCGTATGTCGGAAAACAAAGAAAAAGATATGTAAACATAGCAGCCGCAACCTTTAACTAATCATAACTTCTTCATCGCTGTGAGTTAGAAGAAACCGTTACCACCGTTGGAACCGTCTCGTCGAGACGAAGATTTTGATATATAATACGTCTCATGGGGATGCCGGATTTGGCCAGAAAATTGCCTGAAAACATGTACTGCGGCTGAAAAAAACCCTCGCCGCTGCAGCTTCTTCTTCGTACTATAACTCCTTCTTCTTTGAGAATTAGAGTGCAAACTTACTACCAATAGAACCGGGATGAAGAGAGGAAGAGAATGACATATAGAACTCATCATATGGTGGCCGGAGTTGGCTGGAAATCGGCTGAAAAGGAGGGTGGCGGCTGAATTAGAGAAAGAAGGGGGGTTTAGGGTTTGACAAAAGAAAAAAAAAATATGAAGGAGGAGGTAAAGAATATATATAGTTAGGGTTTGTAAATTGGGTCTTTTTAGAGCTATCGCGTATAAGCATCGCGTCTCAAAATGTTTATCGGCTTGGGTTTAAAGTCTAGATTAATATTTCACTCACGATTGTCCGAATCGTTCTCATATATTATTTTATTTATCACAAGTTCAATTGTCTAAGCATATTGAGAGAATATGCATTTCGCAGTTAAACACATTCATTTGTTAAGTGATTACTTATTTGACTTCTCATAAGTTATAAGATGTATTTTAAATTAGTATATCAATTTATCACTCGTTATAATGTATTGGGCCATTAATGGGCCTCGTTTATCTTAACGGGTTTTATTTAATACATTGGGCTCTTATTGGGTCTTTAAGCCCATTTAGTAGAAATACATGTTTGAGATTCATATAAATTAATATAGTTTTGTTAACGGAATTAACATAAAATTGACGGGTGTCACATCATCCCCTTGTTGAAAGAATTTTCGTCCCGAAAATTGGATATAGCTGGTACAAGGGTCTAAATTGAAAAGATATTTTTTCCAAGTTGCGACATCATCCCCTTGTTAAAAGAATTTTCGTCCCGAAAATTGGATATGTTTGAATTTAGAGTTTAGAGTTTCGAATTGAACATGTCAGTCATATAACATATAAATTCACAAAATTTATATTTATTTAGTTGTTCGGAATTATTATTCTATTAATTCGCCAACATTCGTGTATTAACTCCTGTGATCTGGTAACTTCTTGGGTTGCCGTTACATGTAACTGGTTTTGTAACAGTAGAACGTTTAAATCAACTAATTAAATGTGGAGTATAATTTCATTAACAGATTTAACGGGACTTAGTTAACGGAGTTAATCTGAAATTTTAGGGTGTCACATCATCCCCTTATTGAAAGAATTTTCGTCCCGAAAATTTAACCAATAGTATCAGTATTAGATTTTGTCACTTGAAATAGTTAAGGATTCTTGTACATTATTTGATTTTTTTTTCGCACTCCTATGTTGACTCAGGTCCATGCTTCTAAATTCTAGCAAACTTTGATTATAGTGATCTTATAGTGTTTGAGTGTTTTGAATTCGCTGCCTATAGTTCCTACGGGTTTTTCCCGTGAAACGTTGTTGTTCATCGATTGGGACGACGAGTGTTCCATCAGGTGAGAGCTTGATTAGTTTGAGGACATCAGAAGTGTTGTGTATCATGTTTATCTTTTAAAACTGATCCAATCAACGATCTAGAAGGCCAATACCCCAGGATTTCAAGTTGTCTAATGTATCATGGTTTTAATGGGATTCTAATGTTTTTGGATGGAATTTATAAATAGCGATTTCTATACTGTATGTTTCGGGGATTTAGATTAATGAGTTTCACGTTGTTATTTAGTTACCCGAGCACTGAGTCCTAATTAAGGAGTCTGTATGTTGATATAGATCATTAAACTGAGACAACTTGTGTACGAGGTAAAGAGGGAAATAAACTACCCACCGTGTGTAGGTACTTTGCTATATTAAAAGGAGCGTTGTCAAAACACGAACATCAGGAATGTCATAAAAAATCGTATGAATAGATGGAGGATGAAGAATAATAATACTATTTATGTGTTCAGAAGTATTTAAGAAAAAATTTTCAGGAAGTTTTATAAGTATTTCTATCCTTGATGATTATGAGATTTTGTTGTGGTCAAGAAGACTAGGGGTTGCATGACATAAGACGATATGTTATTAAAGTTTACGTGTTTAAGTACTGTTGAAAACAAAAGAGTCGGTGTTATATGATTTGCTCCCAATTCTTTAGAGTACAGTAAGTTTTCTTATGGATGGAGTCTGAGTGTTATTGTTGTGAGTGTATGTTGGAGGGGGGGTTATATGATATGCCAAGCGTTTTCTCATAGAGATAATTTTCAGAAATCTTGTATTTCTAGTCCAATGGAAGGCCATTTAATCTTGTATGTCCTTTAGGGTGACGTAACAATATTTGTTCCAAGATATAGGTTTTAGTCTACGAATAGAGTTGATAAGGGTTCAAAATAATGAAATACTAGCAGGGATTTTGATACCGAGATTCATTGGGTGGTAGTGTTTGAATTCGCCATTAGTGTGTTTAATAGATGATGTGAGATAACAGTTTAGCTGAGGCTTTGGGTTTAACGGATCCGATAGAGATATCATGTTATTTTATCACTTTGGTCGTGTAGCTTCACTAGTTTCCTTAAGCATGCAGTTTCTTCTATTAGTATATTTTCATAGTTTAGAATGATTAGGTGACAATTGCTTACATTACGTCTCATATAGTTTTGATCAAGAAGGTTAATTACATATAAGGTGGAATCTCTTGAATAACTGGAGCTTTGAAAGAAAGATATTGCATGATTGTAGTGTCAAATGACAATGAGAGCACCAATTATTATATACATGTATTATCATTATTATTATTTTAGCAAAACACAAACTGTATCGAGATGAAACGAAATGAGAAGTTGTTATCCAAAACAACGATGGATACGGCTCACATAGAACGCTAGTTGGTATTAGTTGTTTATTGTGGTTTGTTTTATTCATCATGTGAATCTTTAGCGTCATGATACGTATTCGATATTCATATTTATATACGGGGGGATAAGTCATTAACATTGGTGTCAATGTATAGTAATGTAATCTTATTAAGTTGTCAACATAATTCGTAAGTCTTGTGATTGGGTCATTATAGATGGACTTCAACAGTAGGATGTGTACAGTAATTTAGATGTGGGGAAGTTTGTACATATCTGAGTTTGTATTGTTTCTCATATGTAGTGGTATTGTAAGTGTTCAATGAATGTAATCGAAAATAGACTTGATATTAGTGCGTTACTTAAGAATAAATTTTCGTTCCAGTTAGGCTATTGTTCAGGTAGATTTTGTGTTGAGTTATTCTTCACTTTTGTGCTTCTAGGTATAACCCGGATGATAGGTGTTACCAGGAATGAAACATAATAGAGAGTGGTTATTCTGGACCGTAATGAGTAAAGCTTTTCAAAACATTAGTTGGTATTAGCGGTTCATTGCTGATGATGGTATTTATCACGTGAACCCTTGGAGTCGTGAAATGTATTCAAAATCATAGTTTATATATATGAGCCAGTTACGAAACATTTGGTTTTTGTTATTACTGTGAATAAGGGATACGAGGAACTTTAAAGTGTTTATGCATATAGTAGTTTACCTTATGAATGTTGGGCTAACTAGAGTTCCTAAGAATCAGATGTTTCGTAATAGTATGAGAGTGATATTTAAGAATTTCTCAGGTTAACTACTGCTTTGGTTCCAGGTCCACGTCCAACGTACTGTTAGTGTTTATATATAGGGTGTACCACAGCTAATCCACCACACCACCAGCACCTTGAAGGCGTACCTGTCACCTACTAACATTTTTGCCTACTATACTAAATCATTAAAAGGGTTGGGGTAAGGGATTGCATGTTTAAGTGAAATGGTATCATTATTATATATAGTGTAACATCGGTTATGTATTAGAATTTTATGTGGTTTGAATGTGAATTGTCACAGATCGAGACTTTGACAGTGCTTAACTTGGTTCTGTTACGCGAATAATCAAGTAGAGGAGTTTGAGTATATATTAAGATGGACAAAATTTAGATAATGTTTTAAAATTAAACGTTCTTAAGGAAGAAAAAAAAAATTTTAGACCCAAAACGTATTTTACAACCGTGGAGATGTAGATTGGGTGTGAAAATTAACATTACGAGAGTGTCGGATCAAGACGGGTCCTCCAACTAGGCCGAAACGTATACATACCACACATGTGGTTCTTTGGTGCATCGTTAGTAGTAGAAACATCATGAGTTAGGATTATTTTTAGGTAACTTGTTAGTAGAAACAACTTGAAGTTCTGTTTATCTTGAAGAATTGAAAATAGGTTATGGTTAGGTGAAATACTTTTAGGACGAGCCTAGTACGTTACGAGGTATTTACATAAATGTTTAAGCTATGCAGATTTACTTCACAAGGAGTGATTTTGAATGGGAAATATTACGCGGTTGGTTTTTCATACCAACAACAGGTTATTATATATATATATATATATATATATTTCGAATAAGTTGTTAGCTTTATGAGACTCCTCCATGGAATACTAATTTTTTTTATAGGGTTTGTGTAACATTCATTTGCCGAAAAATTATGTTAAGATGTTACCGGCACTTGACAAGAGGTCGTAGTACACTGACCAGAATTTAAATCATCCCATTAAGTATCATAAGTTTGTGACTTTAGTAAGGTAAATGTTTCAACTGGTGGATTCAGATGGATTATATGTGCAATGAGTCATCATCACTTAGGAACAAGTATAATAGCAATGAAACATCGTCAGGTTTGCTAACATAGATCTTAGTTCTTGTTTGTATGCCACCAAGGAAAGATTTCAATTATCTTTACTTAGGTGTATAAGGTAAAGTGTATGCAGTTTAAGGATAAACTTATGATATGCCATCAAAGGTTGTTTTGTAATCGTATACCATCCATATATGGATTTTATGGGTTCAGTCAAGCATAGACTCCATATCGGTGCGTTATTTAGAGATTGATGTTTGTTTCAGATGAATTTGTATTGATTGATTCCTCTCTTTTGTGTTTCTTTTTGGGTATCACCCACATGGCAGACTTTTCCGGGATCATCATGTACCTGTAAATTCACCATTACGTTGCGCACCCGTAATCGTCAATTTACCTTACACAATCACCAAGTTTGTCTCACATCGGGTACATTAATCTTACGTTTTATTATGTTCTTTGATTTACATTCATCCGTATGGTATTGCTATCCCATATCAAGTATTGGAGGGCTATAAGTGTATGATAAACCTATAAGTATCGATGCACAAACACTCAATCATCAACAAAGTCCCTATTGTACACATAATAAATAATATCTAATATTAGCATGATGTTTATTATACACATGCAGTTGAGCTCGTTGTACTAGTTAAAGTGTAGTGATTTATTATTGTAGCTAGTTGGCCCATGATCTTGTTCCAATAACAATGTTTTGCTTTATTTCAACACGCTAGATAATCTTTATTAATAGGTCCACATCTTTCAACACAGCGGTTTAACTATTAGTGTAGTAGTTGTCATTTGGTCTTGTGTTTTAAAAGAATGTTCCACGAACCTTTATGTCCGTGTCATATTTATCAAGTTCACAAAACAAGTTACTAATATTTATTTGTCGTTTGGTTTACCATTTATATACTTGATATTACTTTAATTACAAGCTCAACTCACGACATTTTATATTGCAATTAATTAATCTCCTAACTTGGTTTATACCTTAATATTCGGTTTCCATTCACGTTCTCTAATCAACTCAAGTATAACTTGATCCCGTTGTTGACCATGCTAGACCAAACAACATCCAAAGCCTCTACACTCCACAAATCATCATCACCAAATACCATTTCATACCATAACCCGCAACGTACGATCATCCGTTGCTTCTGGTTCGGCCATACACCAGAACAGCCACCAACACTGATATTAACCACCCCTTATCACCACAACCATTTCAACTCGTCATCGTATGTCGGAAAACAAAGAAAAAGATATGTAAACCTAGCAGCCGCAACCTTTAACTAATCATAACTTCTTCATCGCTGCGAGTTAGAAGAAACCGTTACCACCGTTGGAACCGTCTCGTCGAGACGAAGATTTTGATATATAATACGTCTCATGGGGATGCCGGATTTGGCCAGAAAATTTCCGGAAAACATGTACTGCGGCTGAAAAAAACCCTCGCCGCTGCAGCTTCTTCTTCATCCTATAACTCCTTCTTCTTTGAGAATTAGAGTGCAAACTTACTACCAATAGAACCGGGATGAAGAGAGGAACAGAATGACATATAGAACTCGTCATATGGTGGCCGGAGTTGGCTGGAAATCGGCTGAAAAGGAGGGTGGCGGCTGAATTAGAGAAAGAGGGGGGGTTTAGGGTTTGACAAAAGAAAAAAAATATGAAGGAGGTAAAGAATATATATAGTTATGCTTTGTAAATTGGGTCTTTTTAGAGTTATCGCGTATAAGCAACGCGTCTCAAAATGTTTATCGGCTTGGGTTTAAAGTCTAGATTAATATTTCACTCACGATTGTCCGAATCGTTCCCATATATTATTTTATTTATCACAAGTTCAATTGTCTAAGCATATTGAGAGAATATGCATTTCGCAGTTAAACACGTTCATTTGTTACGTGATTACTTATTTGACTTCTCATAAGTTATAAGATGTATTTTAAAATAGTATATCAATTTATCACTCGTTATAATGTATTGGGCCATTAATGGGCCTCGTTTATCTTAACGGGCTTTGTTTAATACATTGGGCTCTTATTGGGTCTTTAAGCCCATTTAGTAGAAATACATGTTTGAGATTCATATAAATTAATATAGTTTTGTTAACGGAATTAACATAAAATTGGCGGGTGTCTCAACTATACCACGCTCATCTGATTTGTTTCTGTATAACCATCGAGTTCCTATGGCATAATGTCCTTCAGGAAGATCAACCAGTGTCCAAACAATTTGGATTTGAAATTCAAGAAGCTCTTCTTGCATTGCTTCAATCCAACTTGAATCTTTTAGAGCTTCTGAAATGTTGTTTGGCACTGTTTGTGATAAGAAGCATGAATATAGACAAATGTTTGCATTTGCATTCTTGCTTCTTGTCACTCTTTCATTCAGACTTCCAATTATGTTCGATTGTGAGAGGCTTCTAAGAGTCCTTGATACAGGAACAGGATCAACAGCCACCTCATTTTCTAAATTGGTATAATTGAAGTCTTGAACAGTTGTAGTGTGGATGGAGGGATCAGATTTATGAGGTGAATTGTGAAAGTAGTTGTATCCATCATCAGCAATCAATTCATCACTTGTAACAAGTGGATCTACTATAGGTGGAGTACACTCTTCAAAGTTTGCATGAATTTCTGGATTTCCAAGATCAGGATACTTTGAGGGAAATGGAAGAATAAGTTCATCATCAGAATCTCCCCCTGAGCCATAACCTGCAGAAAAATCAATGGAATTAGAATTCAATGATGTGGTCCATGCATCTATATCAAATAACCAAGCTGGACCATTTTTAGCTTTTGGAAACGAGTTTTCATGAAACTCAACATTCATTGATTCCTCAAAAATGTTGTGTTTTGACAAGTAAACTCGATAAACAATAGATTGGGAATAATATCCTACAAAGAATCCATCAATTGCTTTTTCATCAAATTTTGCTAAACGATCCGAGGTATTCAATACAGACACAGGACAACCGAATGATCTTAAGAAATCAATTTGTGGTTTTATTTTGAAAAGCAATTCATAAGGTGTCTTATTATGTGGTTTGACAATGAGACTTCTGTTTTGAACAAAACATGTTGTTGATACTGCTTCTGCCCAAAAGGTGATTGGCAGTTTATAATCAGCAAACATTGTTCGAGCAGCTTCGATTAAAGTCCGGTTCTTGCGTTCTACAACTCCATTTTGTTGTGGAGTTCTAGTTGCACTGAACTGTCTCTCTATCCCCTTATCTGCACAAAAAGTTTCAAACACATCATTCTTAAATTCAGTTCCATTATCACTTCTCATTATCTTAACTTTGCAATCAAATTGATTTTCAATTTTTATAATGAAAGTTTTGAGAATTTTTGCGGTTTCACTTTTTCTGTACATGAAAAACACCCATGTAAACCTGGAAAAGTCATCGATCACCACAAGACAATATTGCTTCTTTGTATGACTTAAAACATTTGTTTGTCCAGACAAGTCCATATGCAAAAGTTTTAATGGTGTATCATTTGAGTTCATAATTTTTGTCTTGTGTGATGTACGATGTTGTTTTCCTTTTAAACAAGCTGAGCACTTTTCTATGACAGAGAACGTCTTCTGAGGTATACCCACTACATGATCATTTTGAACTAAATTGGTCATGTTATTGTAATGAGTATGACCAAGACGTCTGTGCCAAAGAACAGATTCATCAATGGATGCTTTTGAAAGCAGACAAGTTTCTTGAACATTGTCAGACATAGAACTCATGTCCATCATATAAATGTTGTTATGTCTGGGTGCTTTCATCTGTATCCACTCTTCTGGGATTTGAAATCCAGGCTTCAAGATATAGCAGAACTTGTCATCAAACATCGTCTTGTAAGATTTGTCACATATTTGTGTAACACTCAGCAAGTTGAATTTGAGTTGTTCACAGTAGTTGACATGATCAAAGCTCAACGATCCGTTGCTGACAGTTCCTTCACCTGTTATCCATCCTCCTCCATCACCAAAAGCTACATAAGAGCCTTTCTTTGTTTGATATTGATCTAACAACTCCTGGTTTCCAGTCATGTGCCTTGAGCAGCCACTATCCACAATCCATAAACTGTTTTTAGCTCTTGGTGGATGTGCCTGCACATGTAAGAAAATCAGTTAGTATGATCAACCCAAACCGTAGTAGTTTTGGGTTTGCCATTTTCGTCAATAACTGTTTGCTTAGCACATTGTAAACCAAAAGTAGTCAACATGTCTGATTTCAACTTAGCATATTGAGTCATCAAAATCTCAAAGCTATCGTTCAAATCACTTGGCAATTCATTTGATTTGTTTTTATGAACAAAAGGTTTAGATAGTGGTTTAGCAGGTTGACTTCAGTTGATTAGAAACATGATGAGATTGAACAGTTTCATGATTATTTGATTCATTGAGAAACTGTTTAATCAAATTCCATTTAACACTTTCCTTAGAATGAGGATGAGATGAAATCCTTGAAATAATTTGCATGTTAGATTTGGAAAAATGTTTGTTAGGTAACTGATTTGAACCATTCAATCTCATGTTTCTAGGAGTCCAGGAATCATAAAAATCCTCATCATTGTCAAATGATGTTGATTTCTTTAATTGCTCCTTTTTGTGAACATTTGTACTTTCCTTGTAATAACACTCATCTGTGTTATGATTTCCCCTCCCATAAATTTCACACCATTTGTTAAAATAACAATCTTCAACAGAATGGTTGGTCATATCACAAATATGGCAGTATTTTGAAAAATAACAATCAATGGTGTTATGATTAGTCATTTTTCATAGATCACACCATAGTCTTGTTGACTTTTCATAAAATTCAGATTTGACACTTTGTGATTGCTTTGATCTTTGAAAGTTTGGATTTGGTTTAGGTTTGTAAACTTGTTTAGCTTTGTTGTTTACATTTAAAGAACCTTGACCAGCAGAATCAAATTTGTTTCCATCAGAAACATTTGAAGAATGTAAGTTTGACTTAGTTTTCTTCTTTTGTTTCTTCTTGGTTTTCTTTTTAAGTTCAAGTTTAGCAGCGGAAGTTTCAGGATCTTGACCTGTTTTCATATCAAAATTTGTTTTGAACTTATTTCAGCTTTCATTGATTCTTTTTGGTTAAGATATCTTTTGAAATGAGGATTGTCAAACCCAAATCCTTCACTCACTTCACCGTTGTGGTCATTGTAAATCATTTTAAGTTCACCTTTGTTTCTTAAATCAGATTTTTCTTAGACTTCTTCAACAAAGTTTGATTGTTCATTTGGTGAATTTTCAGATTTTATAAAGCCATTGAAGTTCTTTGTTTTAAGGTACACCTGTTTTGATTTAGGTTCATATGAAGTTATTTTCACAAGGTGACCTTCTTTGTCTTTTGATGATCATGTTCAATGTAAACCTCTTTGTTCAACTTTGAACTTTTAGAATCATCAAACGATTCTGAGTTTTGATTCACTTTTAACTTTGCTTGAGCTTCACTGGAATAGTCATGAGGATTGAAATCAGATGGTATAGTATTGGTCAA
Organism: Tagetes erecta; assembly: GCA_030867185.1. Taxonomy (NCBI): domain Eukaryota; kingdom Viridiplantae; phylum Streptophyta; class Magnoliopsida; order Asterales; family Asteraceae; genus Tagetes; species Tagetes erecta. The sequence continues at coordinate 7,457,448 of CM061497.1, read as the reverse complement.
TAACAGTTGTCATCTTTTCATAGTTCACTGGAGGAGGTGTTGTTTGATATGCCACCTGTGAAAAACCCAACCCATTGCAATTCTTTCCCTCTTTTTGACTAGCCATCCACCTTTTCATTTGTTCTTTTGTTGACATTAGTTGTTCATATTTCATTTTAAAGGTGGATGTTTCCAGTTGACTTTGAACATAAGAATCTTCAAGATTTTTTAATGAATTTTTTAAGATTTTTTCTTGAATATTAGATTCTTTTAAGTCATATGTTAGTGATTTGATTTTCTTCTCAAATTCTTTTTGTTGTTCTTTAGTTCTTTTGTGTCCATTCATTTCAGCCTGCAATTTCTCATAAGTAGCAAAAGAATGAGATCTATAGTGAGTTACCTCATGCATGCATGCTTTTATGCAAACCTTCTCCTTTACATCTTCAGGCATTGGGATATATTTGGTTGCATCAAATTTGCTTGCATCAAATTTGCTTATATTTGTCTCATAACTTTCAGGTTCTTTGCCTTTGTCATCGTCAGAATTCAGAGCCATCAAACCAAACTCCTTTTCAATCTCTGCTCCATAAGCACTCCAATCTATCTCTCCATCATATGTAACACACATGGCTTTTGCTTCATCAGATTTGCCACTGGAGGAAGAAGCTTGATTATGGTTCAAAGTGTTTTGTGTAATCTTGGCAGCTGGATTGTTGCATTCCCTTGAGAAGTGCCCATAAAGATTACACTTAAAACACCTAACCTTTGTTTTGTCAAAGCCCATCTTCTTGTTTAAACTAGGCTTGTTGAAGTTTCTGTTTGATCTCATCTGCTTCTGTGACCTGTAAGCTAACATCACCATGTTCCACTGAATATCCATCTCTTCAACATCATCTGGATGCATGTCATTAAGATCTTGTACCATTAATTCCATGGGAGTCAGTTGACTTCCAAGATATGCTTGGAACTTGCAGTGAATGCAACATAGGCAGCTGTGACACCCCGCGAATTCAAGTTAACACTGTTAACCATCTGTTACTTATCCCGTTAAGTTTGATTTAATATAGGGTCCAATTTGTAAATAGCTAAACTAAGTAATTAACTATAAAACCTAAACTTAGTTAACCTACAAAAGTCTAAGGGCCAAAGTGTAACTTATTATGTTAAAACCCAAACCCTAGCCCCAACCCGTCTTCTTCCTCTTGTCTCTGTTTCTCCATCGACAACACACAACAACTCCTCTCCGTCTCTCGTCTTCTCTAGCTGCAGCGGCTGACCATCGATCACCCCACCCCCACTCCCGATCGTCCTCATCGTGACAGAAATAGAAGCAGCAGCCGCCCCTTGTCTCGCCTGAAACCTAAGCCGCGTACCAGCACGAAGACCGCAGTCGCTTTCGACCATCTTCAATCGCATCTCTCTCTTCGGTAAAATTCTAATCACAGTTTCCTTTCGTTTAAGGGTTCCGGGTTCGGTTCGATCATAGGTATTAGGTGTTTGCTTTTGTGGATTTTGAATGCGTATCGTGTATATGTGTATGAATATATGTAACAATATAATCACGTTGTATGTGTAGTATGTATGTTCTGTGTATGTTTTATATGTATGTAAATAGAGGACAATTAGCAGCAGCCGTATATATATAGTTTGTAGGTATATGCAAGGGTGTGTATGTATAGTGGTTGATGATATATGTTGCAAGTAAGAAATCGTATGTTGTATGTATGTATGCGTAGAAAACAGCAATGGGTAAGAGTTATATATATAGGTATGTATGTACAGTAGGTGTGTGTGTGTAAAGTAGTATGCAACATGTATGTTCTATTAATGGGTATGTAAATAGGAAGCAATGTACGCCATGTATGTGTGAATAAATCAATCAAGAACAACAATATATATGCGTATGTGTGTATGGAAGTAGCAGCAACATGAGTAGATATAGGGGATGGTGAATGTTAAAGAATATATCAATATATATCTAGTTGTACGTATGTGTAATTGTATACTGTATGTGCGTATGTATATGGATGGTAGTAGCCTAAATGTAGTATATATATGAACCGTGTGTATGGATGTATGAACGTGTATGTATATATTTTTAGTTGGCACAAATGAATATATGTATCGGTTTTATTATGTATGCAGGGGTATGTATATATGCAAACAATGTACGTATGTGTGTATATATGTGCGTGTGAAACAGTATGTACGAATGCGCGTATGAACAGTGGGTATGTGTATATTAGATGTTGCATGTATTGATCATGATGATGTTGTAAATGAAAATATCTACATGAAAGCAAATATATGACCATGACATGCCTAATACGTGTAAACTTACATGTTGTGTTAGTGCTATATGGAACCAGAACCGAACACTTGAACCCTAGCGAATGTTATATTCTATATATTATTTACGTATTCCTAGTTAATAATTAGAAAGAAATTATTAAAGCAGGTTGTAGGGCGATTTAAGTCTCTAGTTGCATTATGCTGACTTATTTGCTGTGCGCTTCAAAGGTGAGTCTCTTTGCCCGCTTTTAAACCTTTTTCGGGGAGAAAACATACAAACGTTTTTACAACGCCTTCGGGCAACTATTTTACAGCGCCTTCGGGCGGGCTGCATTTTTATACCTTCGGGTAAGGCCTTCGGGCAAGATTCTATACAGCCTTGGGCTGTGTTTTATGCCTTCGGGCAGGGCCTTCGGGCAACTGTTTTGATAAACTAATTTCTATTGTCTAATGGCTTATTTTACTTGAGCATAAACGTTCCAACAAAAGTCCTTTCCTTTAGTTGAGATTATTAATATACAGTGGGTATAACGGGGAAATTTGAGTAGTACTACCGGGTTCGGCAGACCCCGCCATGCTGGATTGGTTTCCAGGTGGTGCAGATTGTCCTTGGAACTTTTGGTCATCTGGTTTGATGGCAGTAAGGCAGACAACACAACGTTCAGTTTAATCTCAACGTGCTCATGTAGTAAGCGAGGTGGTCTTGCAAACCAGCAATAGTAAATGAACTTTATCAGTTAAACTGTTTTGATATTTAAATACTTTTGTTAAATATCTCATTGAGCTCACCAACCATGTGTTGACCATTTTCGGTATGTTTTCTCAGGTGGCTAGGAGCTGTGCACGTAGGACATATCATGCATGAGTCGTTTTACTTTGTTTTGAACTTTTATTTACCTTGTGGTTTTATTGAAAACAATTACCGGTTTTGTGCTAGACTATTGAGCACAGGTTTTAACTCGGTATTGTGCTAGACTATTGAGCACAAGTTTTATATTGGTATCGTGCTAGACTATTGAGCACAAGTTTTAGTGGTTTTGTACTAAACTGTTGAGTACAAGTTTATTTAAATATTGAGTTTGTTTGAAAGCTTCCGCTAAACTTTGAATACTTACATTTTTATACCCTGAGTTTCGGGTTAATGTCTAAGTTAAACTTTTATTTAAAACGTTGAGTCAGTGTTACTGTAACTAATGGCTTGAGATCCTGGTATGTCACACGCCTAACGGATATCCCGTTTGTGGAAAATTGAGGGTGTGACAGATTGGTATCAGAGCCATAAGTTATAGGGAACTAGCATTTCATTGCATATAGTCTATAACTTTAAGCATTTGCATTAGTTACACTCACACTGCACAGTAGTACTATAGTTAGAACTAGTGCTTATTGCCTATACGTGTTACATTTTATGTGCTTACCTGATATAAGATATTTGTAGTCTAAGGAATCCTTATACGAAGTAATGTGTCCTAATCCTAAGCATGAATTTAAATTTCCCGCCTAAATCTAAATATTCTTCACACGGTGTTACTGAGTCTTCTTCTCGAGGCGCAAAGAGGCCAAGGTGTGAGCTGGGCGACTGCAACCGTTGACCCGTTTGAGGCTCTCGCTCCTAGACTTCGTGAAGTGGAACATAAGTTATTCAGCAGTTCATTCCTTTTTGTCAGAATACGTTAAATCTTGTAAACCCAAAAAAAAAAAAAAAAAAGATTTTTGTTCAGATTTTTTTTTTCTCACTCTGTTGAACGCGTGGTGACAATAAAAGTGCGCTAAGTATTGAACACTCAAATCATAAGGATTAAGACGTTGGAGTTATTCGTAGTGATTTTCTTTCGTAAAGTATTATGTTCTATTCTTTTAAACCTTCTCCATATTGTCACACTTATCTTATTTCATCAAGTTGGTGCTTGTTGCTCTCGTGAAAGCTATTGACTCGAAGAGACACCTTGAAAAGATTAGTACTGATGATATTCTCATTCTACACAAAGACTGTTTTTGAATACTAACACAAACACAACCTACAGTTTGTAAATAAGCAAGTATTATATCAATATTATCTTCTCTTATATATCCTATATTCGGAATAATACAAATTATCTTATAAATAAGCCCAAAACAATAAGCATGATAAAACTTAAGATTAAAGCCCATGATAGGAGATAAACTAGGGTGATTGTGTAAGGTGAATTGACGATTACGGGTGCGCAACATAATGGTGAATTTACAGGTACACGATGATCCTGGTAACACCTTTCATGTGGGTTATACCCTGAAGCACAAAAGTGTGGACTAACTCAACACAAATCCATTTGAACAAAAGACTATCTAGAATGAAAATTTATTCTTAAGTAACACATTAATATCAAGTTTATCCTCGATTTCATTCGTTGAAATCAATCCATGGATGATAAACACTTACAATACCACTACAGATGAGAAACAATACAAACTCAGATATGTATAAACTTCCTCAGATCTGAATTACCGTACACATTCTACTACTGAACTTGATCCATAATGACCCGATCACAAGATTAATGAATTGTTTTTGATAAGTTAATAAGATTACACTACTATACCTTGCCACCAAGGCTAATGATTACAGTAAATATTCACATGATAAATATAACAATTTGGAATAAACAACTAATACAAACTAGTGTTTTGCATGAACCTTATCCATTGTTGTTCCGGATAACAACCTCTCATTCCATTTCATCTCGATACATTTTGTGTTTGCTAGATCTACACACATATATATAATAATAATAATTTATGCTCTCATTGTCATTTGACACTCCAATCAATCGTGCAATATCTTTCTTTCAAAGCTTATGTTAATTTAAGAGGATCCACCTTGTATGTAATTAACGGCCTTGATCAAAACTATTTAAAGCGTGATGTAAGCAACTGTCACCTAATCATTCCAAACCATGAAAATCCTAATAAGGGAAACCGACTGTTTAAAGAAATTAGTTAAGCTAAACAACCCAAGTAATGAAATAACATGGCATCCTCATCTGATCCGTTAAACTCTAAGCCTCAGCCGGACTATTATCGGTTATCATCTTTTAAACACCCTAATGGCGAATTCAAACGCTATCACTCAGTGAAGCTTGATATCAAACTCCTTGCTAACATCTTATTGTTTGAACTCTGATCTAATCCATGCATAAACTAAAACACGTATTTTAAAAGGAATATGGTTGGATCACCCTAAAGGACCTACACAATTAAATTGATCATCTATTGAAATGAAAAGACAATATCCTTGAAAACTTTTTTTCTATGATAAAACGCTTAGTATAACATATACCCAACGACGATAACACTCAGATTCCATCCACAAGAAGACTTGTTGTACTCCAAAAGAATTGGGAGCAAATCATATAACACCGACTCTTTGTTTCCACAGTACTTAAGTACGTAAACTTTAATAACCTATCATCTTAGGTCATACAACCACTTGTCCTCTTGACCGTAACAAAAATCTCAAAAATCATCGAAGATAGAAATACTTGTAAAATTCCTTGAACATTTTGCTTAAAACATGTACTTCCGAACACATAAATAGTATCAAAAAAAAAATTCATTTTTCATCTGTCTTTAGAATGTCTATGACATCTTTGATGATCGCGTTTTGATAACGCTTCTTTAATAAAATAGAGTACCTACACACGGTTGAGTCAATTTAATGGTCTCTAAACAACTCGAATAACAACGCTTCTTTAATATAGACTCTTTAGTTAAAACTCGATCCTTGAAAATCTAAGTAACAACTCGAAGCTCCTAATCTAAAATTTATGAAACATTCTGCATACAAATCGTTGTTTATAAATCTTAAGAGTGGATCATAAAGAAACTTTTGAATCTCTGATACATCAGAGTAGTTGAAATCCTGCAAATGATTACTCTAGATGATTTACACCTAATGAAGTGGCTAGCTAATGATACACAAATACAATCATTCTTAGCTATTAAAGTAACAACGTGTAACACCAAATGTACGATTTAATTTTCGGGACGAAAATTCTTTTAACAAGGGGATGATATGACAACTTGAATTATTCTTTTATTTTTTTTTTCTATTTCGTTGCCTCCGTCAACCAATGACGAGTCATAATTTTCGGGACGAAAATTCTTTTAACAAGGGGATGATGTGACACCCCGCGAATTCAAGTTAACACTGTTAACCATCTGTTACTTATCCCGTTAAGTTTGATTTAATATAGGGTCCAATTTGTAAATAGCTAAACTAAGTAATTAACTATAAAACCTAAACTTAGTTAACCTACAAAAGTCTAAGGGCCAAAGTGTAACTTATTATGTTAAAACCCAAACCCTAGCCCCAACCCGTCTTCTTCCTCTTGTCTCTGTTTCTCCATCGACAACACACAACAACTCCTCTCCGTCTCTCGTCTTCTCTAGCTGCAGCGGCTGACCATCGATCACCCCACCCCCACTCCCGATCGTCCTCATCGTGACAGAAATAGAAGCAGCAGCCGCCCCTTGTCTCGCCTGAAACCTAAGCCGCGTACCAGCACGAAGACCGCAGTCGCTTTCGACCATCTTCAATCGCATCTCTCTCTTCGGTAAAATTCTAATCACAGTTTCCTTTCGTTTAAGGGTTCCGGGTTCGGTTCGATCATAGGTATTAGGTGTTTGCTTTTGTGGATTTTGAATGCGTATCGTGTATATGTGTATGAATATATGTAACAATATAATCACGTTGTATGTGTAGTATGTATGTTCTGTGTATGTTTTATATGTATGTAAATAGAGGACAATTAGCAGCAGCCGTATATATATAGTTTGTAGGTATATGCAAGGGTGTGTATGTATAGTGGTTGATGATATATGTTGCAAGTAAGAAATCGTATGTTGTATGTATGTATGCGTAGAAAACAGCAATGGGTAGGAGTTATATATATAGGTATGTATGTACAGTAGGTGTGTGTGTGTAAAGTAGTATGCAACATGTATGTTCTATTAATGGGTATGTAAATAGGAAGCAATGTACGCCATGTATGTGTGAATAAATCAATCAAGAACAACAATATATATGCGTATGTGTGTATGGAAGTAGCAGCAACATGAGTAGATATAGGGGATGGTGAATGTTAAAGAATATATCAATATATATCTAGTTGTACGTATGTGTAATTGTATACTGTATGTGCGTATGTATATGGATGGTAGTAGCCTAAATGTAGTATATATATGAACCGTGTGTATGGATGTATGAACGTGTATGTATATATTTTTAGTTGGCACAAATGAATATATGTATCGGTTTTATTATGTATGCAGGGGTATGTATATATGCAAACAATGTACGTATGTGTGTATATATGTGCGTGTGAAACAGTATGTACGAATGCGCGTATGAACAGTGGGTATGTGTATATTAGATGTTGCATGTATTGATCATGATGATGTTGTAAATGAAAATATCTACATGAAAGCAAATATATGACCATGACATGCCTAATACGTGTAAACTTACATGTTGTGTTAGTGCTATATGGAACCAGAACCGAACACTTGAACCCTAGCGAATGTTATATTCTATATATTATTTACGTATTCCTAGTTAATAATTAGAAAGAAATTATTAAAGCAGGTTGTAGGGCGATTTAAGTCTCTAGTTGCATTATGCTGACTTATTTGCTGTGCGCTTCAAAGGTGAGTCTCTTTGCCCGCTTTTAAACCTTTTTCGGGGAGAAAACATACAAACGTTTTTACAACGCCTTCGGGCAACTATTTTACAGCGCCTTCGGGCGAGCTGCATTTTTATACCTTCGGGTAGGGCCTTCGGGCAAGATTCTATACAGCCTTGGGCTGTGTTTTATGCCTTCGGGCAGGGCCTTCGGGCAACTGTTTTGATAAACTAATTTCTATTGTCTAATGGCTTATTTTACTTGAGCATAAACGTTCCAACAAAAGTCCTTTCCTTTAGTTGAGATTATTAATATACAGTGGGTATAACGGGGAAATTTGAGTAGTACTACCGGGTTCGGCAGACCCCGCCATGCTGGATTGGTTTCCAGGTGGTGCAGATTGTCCTTGGAACTTTTGGTCATCTGGTTTGATGGCAGTAAGGCAGACAACACAACGTTCAGTTTAATCTCAACGTGCTCATGTAGTAAGCGAGGTGGTCTTGCAAACCAGCAATAGTAAATGAACTTTATCAGTTAAACTGTTTTGATATTTAAATACTTTTGTTAAATATCTCATTGAGCTCACCAACCATGTGTTGACCATTTTCGGTATGTTTTCTCAGGTGGCTAGGAGCTGTGCACGTAGGACATATCATGCATGAGTCGTTTTACTTTGTTTTGAACTTTTATTTACCTTGTGGTTTTATTGAAAACAATTACCGGTTTTGTGCTAGACTATTGAGCACAGGTTTTAACTCGGTATTGTGCTAGACTATTGAGCACAAGTTTTATATTGGTATCGTGCTAGACTATTGAGCACAAGTTTTAGTGGTTTTGTACTAAACTGTTGAGTACAAGTTTATTTAAATATTGAGTTTGTTTGAAAGCTTCCGCTAAACTTTGAATACTTACATTTTTATACCCTGAGTTTCGGGTTAATGTCTAAGTTAAACTTTTATTTAAAACGTTGAGTCAGTGTTACTGTAACTAATGGCTTGAGATCCTGGTATGTCACACGCCTAACGGATATCCCGTTTGTGGAAAATTGAGGGTGTGACAGCAGCTTTATGCTCCTCAGTCTTTAACATAATATTGACCACATCTTTAGCTTTTTCAACATTAACTATCTTGATTTTCCTTTAGCAACTTCAGCATTTTCCTCACAAAAATCATTCAATCTACAAGAATCAGCAGCATTTGCAAAGAAACAGTCTCCTTGAAAGTGTTCATCAACATAATTCACATCAGCTGATATATATGCTTGTTGCCCTGGCTTCTCCCCTTTAAAAACATATTGTTCCATCTCTTTCTTTGTCATCAAATTCCTGGATTGTTCATCCATAGCTAAAGATTCAATCTTGGTAACCATGAAGTCCAAATCTTGAACATCCAAAGACAAAGTTTGTTTAAGAGTGGTAATTGTGTGCTTCCAGCTTTCAGGTAAAGAATGCAACAGTCTTAAGTTGATATCTTCTGTATTAGCAGGAATTTCCATTGCTTCCATTTCTGTTACAAGATGCACAAACCTGTTTAAATGAGAGTTGATTGATTCACCAGGTAAAGCTGAGAACATTTCAAGTTGCCTTTTAAGTTTCTGCTTCTTCATGCTTTGAATTTATGTACCTCCCTCACACATTTTCTGCAGCACTTTGTACAGTGAGTTTGCAGTGACATATTTCTTTGTTCTTGTTAGGAAGGCCAATGGGACTGCCATTGTCAAGAAAGAATAAGCCTTAAGGTCAATAGCACACTTCCTTAAGTCTTCTTTGAATTCATCACCTTCCAATTCCTCCATAGGAATAGCCTTCATTCTAGTCTTGTAAGCATCATCCTTGTACTTGTCAGGATTTGAGTTAGACCGAGGAATATGAGGACCATTTGCAATAGATCTCCACAAATTATGTTCAACAGTATTCAGATGATTTCTGAATCTGATTTCCCATCCCTTAAAATCTACTCTTGTTTTCAACAAAGGTACTTTAGAAGCATAATATGAACTTGCAGTGTTGTTGTAATTGTTGTTGTTTGCCATTTTCTTGGAACTTGAAAAATGATCTGCGGATGATTTTTCTGATCTACGGACAACAGTTTTCGATCTGCGGTCTACAGTAACGATCTACGGTCTAGAGTATCAATCTGCTTGCAACAGTAATGATCTGCGAACAGATTCAAAATAATATTTTCCACAGAAATGAACTCAAGTCAATTTCTTCGATCTTTCTCCAAGCTACCTTCAACTAATGATCTGCGGATGGCAGCTTTGTTCAGCTTTGAAGAACAGTTAATCCAAAAGATCAAAACAAGCTAGAATACAGATGATAATGAAGAAAATAACAGGAAACTGAATGACTAAAGGATCGACTTAAGTAAACATCAACATCTTCTCAATGTGCGAACAACAGTCAATTATTCAATATGCGATGAACAGTGAAATTTGAAATTTTTGAATTTGATGATTTAACTCTGAATTTGCTTGAAATTAAATGAATACGTTGCATGCAATCATCTTTAATTCTTCGTTCAATTATCAATTTCTTCAAAATCAGACTTTAGTCACACAAACTCTTGAAGAACAGTTCGTTCACCAACACAACTATCGATCACTTCAATTCCATATTTCTAGAATCTTCACGTTGAATTCAATTCAAAATGTTCAAAGGATTTATCTCGGTAGTGAATACAACAAATTGAATCGGTTCGATGATTCAATTAGGTTGTGAATTAACAGATTCAAGTAGTTCGAACGAAGTTCAACACTACTTAACCGAAAGCTCTGATACCAATTGTGGATCTGGATCAGGTCAAAAACTAGAGCTCGTGAATCTGTTAACTAATCAACAAACATTATATCAATCAATCAAACAAACACAGAATCAACAGACAGATTACTATTAAAATGCACTTTATATTGATCTCGTAACTGTGTGTTCAATAAGGTGTATTTGCAACAAGTTTTGTTTCAAAAGTTTCTTAAACACAATGCATACAACCCTATTTATACTAGCTAGAGACAATACACTAATAAAGAAAAACAAATTAACAAACAGTTAAAATGATATGCGGATGACAGTTCTGTCCGCACATCTCTGGTACAGAAGCTATCCACACATCTCAACACTTGTCCGCACATCTTTGTTTTTCTTCAAAACTTTAAGTATGATGATCAAAATATATACCAACATTCCACAAACGGGGTATCCATTAGGCGTGTGACATACCAGGATCTCAAGCCATTAGTTAAAGTAACATTGACTCAATATTTTTAACAAAAGTTTAACTTAGTCATTAACCTAAAACTCAGGGTATAAAATATAAGTTTTCAAAGTTTAGCGGAAGCTTTTAAACAAACTCATTATATAAATAAACTTGTGCTCAACAGTTTAGCACAAAACCAATAAAACTTGTGCTCAATAGTATAGCACAATACCAATATAAAAACTTGTGCTCAATAGTCTAGCACAATACCAACTTAAAACTTGTGCTCAATAGTTTAGCACAAAACCGTCAATTGCTTTCAATAAAACCAACAAGGTGAATAAGTGAATAAAAGTTCAAAATAAAGTAAACGACTCATGCATGATATGTCATACGTGCACAGCTCATAGCCACCTGAGAAAACATACTAAAATGATCAACACATGGTTGGTGAGCTCAATGAGATATTTAACAAAAGTATTTAAATATCAAAACGGTTTAACTGATAAATTTCATTTGCTATTGCTGGTTTGCAAGACCACCTCGCTTACTACATGAGCACGTTGAGATTAAACTGAATGTTGAGTTGTTTGCCTTACTTCCATCAAACTAGATGACCAAAAGTTCCAAGGACAATCTACACAGCGTGATGGGATCTGTCGAACCCGGTAGTACTACTCAAATTTCCCAGTTATACCTACTGTATATTAATAATCTCAACTAAAGGAAAGGACTTTTGTTGGAACGTTTATGCTCAAGTAAAATAAGTCATTAGACAATAGAAATTAGTTTATCAAAACAGTTGCCCGAAGGCCCTGCCCGAAGGCATAAAACGCAGCCCAAGGCCATATAAAATTTTGCCCGAAGGCCCTACCCGAAGGTATAAAAATGCAGCCTAAAGGCCGTATAAAATAGTTTTGTATGTTTTCTCCCCGAAAGGATTTAAAGCAGGCAAAGAAACTCACCTTATGTTGCGTAACCACAATAATTAGTAAGTAAAATCCTAGATAGTCCCAATAGGCCTTCAAGGTAATTTTTGGGCTTTAGGCCCCCACTTTTATAAGGCCCCCAATTTTAAGGTTTTTGTTTATATAGGCTTAGAATATGGACTTTTTCTTACATTTTGGGCTCAAATTTATTAACCGGGAACTTTGGAACAAGAGGAGCACTAGAGGCTAGGGCGTGAAATCTGCAAAGCGTGAGATTGTGTGTGGAAACAAAGCGTTGACTTTGCAATTCCCATATCTTGATTGTCGATAACTGTGATTACATCAATGGATCTCCAACTGTAGAACAGTAGATTGAAGGTAAATGAGTCCTTAACCTACTCGAAATCAAAATTGTACTCGCTTTCAGCCTTTCATCCTCTTCTTCTAATTGAATTCGAAATCCAAATTGTTGCAAGCAAAAAACGACCCTGTGGGTTGGGGTGCAGCATTGTTGTTTTTTTACCGGAACTTCAGAGTTGTTGCTGTGTTTATGTGTAAGTTGTTTGTAATCAGAACTATTGTTGTGTAGTTGCTGTGTAAATTGATGTTGCTGTGTTGATCAGAATTTAAGGAAGTTTTGAACTGTTGATGGAATGTTGCTGTGTTGTTGAGTTGTTTTAAAACATTGAGCTGTTGCTGGGCTCTGACCTTGTGTGTTGAAATCGGAACAGAATGGCTTGTTTCTGAGATGGAATTGTTGTTGACTAGGTATTTTAAGCTCTCTGTTCTCTAATTTTTTAGCAGTTTATGATCAATTTTGGGTTTTAGGGTTTAGGAGTTATTTGTTTCTGAATTGGTTATTCAAAAACCTAATTTAGGTGTTGATTTTCGACTTAGCAAATAGCCACTTAGGTACTCATTTTGTTTTAGTTACATATCTTTAGATGTTAGGGCTCGTTCCTGCTAGAAGATTTACTTTGTACTTTGTTTATACAAGTTTGTATAGTTTAGGGTTAATTTTGTATTTTCCCTAAAGTGTTGAAGCTTAAAGCATGTTGTTAGAGAATGTTAGGGAGAGAGTCTAGATCACAATTTACACGTTAGAGAGAGAACTGTGTGTGTGTGTGTGTGTGATTGTATTCTCCTGCACATTGTACTGCAACTATTTGCTTTGATCATCAATACAAGAGAATTATTTAGTAATGGATTGTGTTGATTGATTGAATTGTGTGTTTGTACTTAGATCATTCTGATTTGCAGCAATATCGATCCAATTGAACCTATCAATTGGTATCAGAGCTGTTGGTATTGTGTGTGTTCTTCACTATTCATCAAGCAAAAACACATCAATATTGCTCAAATCATGATCTGAATGATCTGTTGCTGTTTTTGGATTTGATTCAGCATCAGAATCATTTCTAATTCACAACATTTGTGCAAATTCCATCAGATTATCATCAGATCTGAGGAATTAAGAAGGAATTGAAAGTTACTGTTCGATCAAATTTTTGCTCAAAATCATCAAAAATTGATCATGTTTTGGATTGATTGATATAGGAGATTGATTATCGGTATAATTCATTGCTTGTGTGTGATTTTTGGACAAATTGGACAAGTTTCATTAAAATTCAGAAAAATTCGATTGACAAAGATGATGAACATGATGAACTGGTTGAAGATTAACTAGCCGGGTGCTGAAATTTGACTTAGACAATCTGTTTGGACTTAGATTTGTGAACAAATAGGTCCTGTGCAGCCGTGTAAAGGAAAAATTGTCTAGACGGGTGAAGATTTGCAAGTAAAAGTTGTGTACTGTTGTGCCGGGTAAGTGTGCTGTTTAGCCGTGTGAAGATAATTTTTAGACGGGTAAAGCACTGTTCAGCCGGATGATCAACTTTACAGCCGGATCAACTTGTTACTATTCAGCCGGGTCATTAACTCTTTCAGCCGTGTCAGGTACAGCTGGGTGAAAGTGTTGATAACTGTTTAGCCGGGTGATAAAGTGTTTCAGCCGTGTCAAGTTTCTTTGCCGTGTGAACTTATATCTGTTCAGCCGTGCAAACTGTTCAGCCGGGTAACACTGTTTAGCCGGGTGAAGATATAAAGTGTGAAGTTTACGACTGTTTAGCTGTGTCACTGTTCAGACGGGTGAAGGAGTTTGTCTCAGCCGGGTGAAGAAGAAACTACACTGTTCAGCCGGGTGAAGAACAACATTTCACTGTTCAGCCGTGTGACATTGTTTTAGTTGTTTTAAACTTGTTATCTTAATCTGTTACTGTTTAGTTGCATTTAGTTTAACATTTTTAACTATTTCTTTTCAAAAATCAACAAAAACACAAACATATTTTCTTTAAAAAATTTCAAAAATGGCACCTAAGGATGATTCTGATAACCGTGTTCCTAGATTGGTTAATCGTGCAGATTTCAAGAACTGGACAATCAGATTGAAACATCATCTATGCTCTATTGACAATGATCTCTGGAAGTCAATTGATAAAGGTCCTCATATTCCTACTTAGACTGCTTCTGATAGTGCAAGCACCTACACCAAAGATTCAACTGAACCTTATCCTGAAGATAATCTATCAGCAGAAGACTTACGAAAGGTCAAGAATGATAGTAAGGCTTACTCTTTGATGTGTAAAGGGCTGCCACTTCAAGTGTTGTCAAGATTAGATGCTTATCAAACTGGCTACACATTGTTCAAGGCATTGAAATCAATTTGTGAAGGAGGAGAACAGTTGAGAAGTCTCAAGAAACAGAAATTGAAGAGACAACTGGAATTGTTTGAACATATTGCTGGAGAATCTGTGCACCAGATGATGAACAGATTTGTTCATCTAACTACTGAGATGACAAATGTTGGTGCAAAGACAGATCTTCAAGACCTGAATGACAGATTACTGTGTGCTCTTCCATCTTCATGGAAACAAACAGTGACTCTACTGAAGCATACAGAAAAGTTTCCAATGGACTTAGATCTTCTTATTGCAAAGATTGAAGAAGTGGAAATTGATGAAAGTTCAAGAAACTCTGACAGATCAGGTTCACATGCTCAGTATAAGTTTGTTGTGAATCCTTCTAACACAGTGGAGAATGCATTTCTTGCTCAAGATGCTGCTAAGACTGATGATGAGGGTGATCTGTTTGTTGGTGCTAGCTTTTACACTGATTCATCATATTTACCAAGCTCACCAATTTATTCTCAACCTCAATCTCGACCAAGAGCTCAAGTTCAAAGCCAATCCATGAAATCTCAAGCAGAAAATCAAAGTTCAAGTTCCACAGTTCAAGCCAAAGTAAAAGATGTGATGAACATCTTGTTACAAGATGATGAGACAAAGATTGCATTCACTGCATTCATGGCAAGATTTCAAGCTTATCAAGGGAGTCATTTGACTCAACTGGATGTTGTGCTTCAAGATCTATTTGAAATGGATCCTGATGACGTTGAAGAAATGGACTTAAACTGGCAAATGGTTATGGTCGCATATCGAACTCAGAAACATGCATATGTGAACCGAAGCTACAAGCCTAATGCAAACAAGACCATTGGTTTTGACATGTCAAAGGCCAGATGTTTCAACTGCAACTGCTATGGTCACTTTTCAAGGGAATGCAAAGCTCCTAAGAATCAGAACTATAATGATCAAGCTAGTTTAAGTGGGCAGAATCATGGTCAAAGTCAGAACACGCAACAATCTTCAAGCTATCAGAACAGGAATCAACATTTCATGCAAAAGCCATATCAAAGTCTTCCCATGCCAGAACTGAAAGATGAAGGCAAGAAACCAGAAGATCAGAACAAAGCACTGGTGGTTAGTGTGAAAGACGGATATGACTGGAGTGCTTATGCGGAACAGTTTACATCTGATCTTACATCAAGTTTGGCACTGGTTTTTGAAATTGAGGAAGAAGATTGGTCTGAAGAAGGGGATGATCAAGTGACTAATGCTATCAGTGAAGATTCTGAAGAGTATGACTGGAGTGCAAAGTCAGGTCCTGTTGAAGAATCTGAATCAGAAATTGCTCTTATGGCTACATCTGAAGAGTCTTTTTCATCTGCTGAACAACGAAAGGTTAGTATCGAACAACCCCCTAACTATGTTCCTTTGCCTGATGATGTGAAAGATAGGTTATGTTCTGAACAATGCATTAAACAAGTGGAACATTATCGAACTCATTCTTTTAAAATTGGTGACAAATTAAGCAAACATGAACGAATTCATGAACAACTTAAAATTGATCATAAAATTTCTGATGAGAAGATATTGTAACTTAAAGAATCATGGAACAAAACCTTGAAAGAACTGGAATTGGTAACCAAACAACTTGAAGAAATGACAAAGAATTTTGAACAAGAAAAGGTTGCTCATGCAGTCACACAAGTTGAACTAACAAAGGTAAAAAGTTGTAAAACAATGATTAGACAACTTGTAAGTGAAAGAGGAAACAAAAACAAATTAGGATTGGGTTTCACACATGAACCAATGCCTAAATCAATCACGAACACTTTACCTGAAAACTTCAATGAATTTGATCATTCACCTGAAAATGAACAAAGATTCAAAGAAATTTAAAGAAGTAAATCTGAATCCGAAGGATCTGAAGTTTTACTCGAAAGCTTGAAAGAAGATGATAGTGTGACAGTTGACGCTGATGATGAAGCAAGCAACAAATCTGATCCTATTCTGGTGCAACTTGTTGAATATCCGGAACTGAATCTTAAGCAAGAAGAAACGGTGATGGATGAAGCAGAATTTTCGGGATACAATGATCCTGAATACATCAAATGGAAGAATGAACAGAAAGCGATTGCTGCTGATCAACTGACAAGAAGAAAACAGTCAAGAAGACTGAAGTTTCTGATGCAAAGATGCAACAATCTAAACTGTCAAACAATAAATCTGAAACAAAACAGTCAAAAGGTAAAAAGGTAATAACATCAAATGACAACACCAAAGCTCAAATTGTTAACACTGACAATGTCAAACCTGTGACAAAGAAAGTGTCTAAAGTGAAAACAATCAAGTTTGTGTCCGCAGGAACGTTTGATATGAACTCATCTCATGGTAACCAATTAAATTCTAAGATCAAATCTAACTCTGGTCTGAAAACAGGTTCAGGTCCTAAGACTTCCGCTGTCAATGATAAAAGAATTGAATCAAAGAAGTTCACTAAGCAAGATGTTTCAAAATCGAACCAAGTTCCCAAACAATCAAAACTTGATAACAAGCAATCAAAGTCACAAACAAAATCTCCACAAAAGAATCCAGTTAACTTAAAACCGAACAAAACTGATAATGAATCACGAGTGGGTTCAACATCTAGAGTTAACAATCGGCTTTTTAAGATTAGCAAGAAACATTGTTAGATTTGTGATCGTTATAATCATGTTACTGCTGAATGTTTCTTTAACAGGTACTGCAATTACTGTGACAAAAGAAACCATTCTTCAGAGGAATGTTTTTATAACAAGTTTTGTGACATTTGTGAAAGGAGAAATCATGACACCGCAGATTGTTTCTTTCGGAAAAACTCATCAAAAGAAATGACTCCTTTTCCGAATTTTCAATGAAATCAATCTTTTGGTTTTCAAAAATTTAACCAAAGTCATTCTCCTGATTTGAGAACTTTCAAACGAAACAATTCTGGTCTTAATGAATATTCATTCAGAAATGTGCAGGTTAACAGTTTTAAGCCAAGAGCTTTGATGGTGAGAAATCAGAAATTTGAAAATAACCTTGATCCTAAGTTAGAGGAAAGGTTTACTGCTTTAAGAAGAAAGCAAACAACTCAAACCGTTGGGCGAAACAGTTTTCAACCAAATCTCTCAAATGAATCAAATTTTCAAAATCTACATTATCAACAAGTTACTGTTACAGATAGATTCGGAAAACCCAAGACCATGTGGGCCTGGGTTGACCAAACTTACTAAGTAAATGTTGAAATGCAGGTGCGCCCTCGAAGACCTATCAACTCATGGTTTGTTGATAGTGGGTGTAGCCGACATATGACAGGCAACCATGCCTTGCTTCAAGACTTTAAGCTTAAGAATGGTACTCATGTTGCATTTGGAGGAGATGCTGGTGGAAAAATAACTGGAGAAGGAAACGTGTCAAATGGGGTTATTAGCTTTGATAAAGTCAACTATTGTGCCCAGTTGAACTTTAATTTGCTAAGTGTATCTCAAATTTGTGACAAATCATATTCAACATTGTTTGATGATTCTTTTTGTTACATTCTCAAACCAGGTTTCAAGATTGACAATGAATGGGTGGTGGTTAAAGCTCTAAGAGATCGTGATGTATACACGCTTGATATGTCTCAGATTGATGCTGAAACCGAAACCACATGTCTCATTGCACATGCTTCGAATGATGAGAGTCAGCTATGGCATAGACGGTTGGGCCATTCAAACTTCAGAAACATGAACCGACTGGTGACTGGAAATCATGCTGTGGGAATACCATCAAAGAAATTTTTAACAACTGATCTCTGTCCAGCATGTTTGAAAGGAAAACAGCACCGAATGTCTTTTAAGTCCAAGCCAGAAAACTCCATTTCAAAACCCTTACAGATGCTACACATGGATCTTTACGGACCAACAAATGTTCAAAGCATCGGAAAGAAGTCTTATTGTTTTGTCATCATTGATGATTTTACTAGATTTTCTTGGGTTTATTTTTTACATGTTAAATCTGAAACTGCTGAGTTGTTAAAAGAATTCATTATCAAAGTTGAAAATCAGTTGGATTGTAAAGTAAAAATCTTGAGAAGTGATAATGGAACCGAGTTTAAAAACTCTAATGTCGATTTGTTTTGTGCAGAAAAAGGAATTGCGCGTCAATTTAGTGCTCCAAGAACGCCACAACAAAACGGCGTGGCAGAACGGAAAAATCGAACGCTAATTGAAGCAGCAAGATCCATGCTAGCAGATGCCAAAATCCCTATCACATTCTGGGACGAAGCTATTGCTACTGCTTGCTTTGTACAGAACAGGACATTATTGGTTCAGGATAAAAATAAAACATCATATGAGTTATTGTTTGGAAGAAAACCAAATATTTCATATTTGAAAGCATTTGGTTGTCATGTATCGATTCTAAATTTAAGTGTTCATCTCGGTAAATTTGAGTCAAAATCTGACGATGGATTTTTTCTTGGTTACTCTTCGGTTTCAAAGGCTTATAGGGTTTTTAATAGCAAAACGAACATTGTTATTGAAACTATTAACGTAAAGTTTTTAGAAAATTCGTTTCCTTCAGTGGCTCATGGTCCCGAATGGTTGTTTGATTTAGATTCGTTATCAAAATCTTTCAATTCTAACTTGTTTGACTTTTCAGGAAAATCGAGTAAAGAATCAGGAGACTTGGGATGTTTCAGTGATGATTCTGATAATGACGATGATAGCAATCTCAACTCTGAGTATCCGTTCATGTCATTTCATAATCCTGATAATGGTGTATCCAATCAACCTCCGGGTCCATCTGGTTCTCAAGAAGATCAGGAATCAAACAATTTTGGTGATGATGTGAATCCGCAAAGTTCTCCTAATGATGGTGGATCTGTTCAAAATCAACCATCATCAGATCCGAATGTTGAAGTTGTTCCAGAAACATTTGACTACTTCATCAATTCACCAGAACAAGTTCCTAACTTCACTCCGCATGCTTCTACAATTCTACAAGATCTACCAAATCTGAATCAATCTAATCTGGAGACGCAAGTACAAGGTGATTCAATTCCAACTCACCGAGTTCACAGGAATCATCCTCTTTCTCAGATTATAGGACCTTTGAATCAGAGAACTATGAGAAGTCAGACTGAACATGCAAATGTTTGTCTTTATTCATGTTTTCTTTCTCAAGTGGTTCCGAAGAACATTTCAGAAGCGTTACAAGATAATAGTTGGATTGAAGCCATGCAAGAGGAGTTACTTCAATTCAGAAAACAAGAAGTGTGGAATTGGTGGATTTACCTGAAGGAGAAAATGCGATTAGTACAAGATGGTTGTACAAAAACAAATCGGATGAACGTGGCATTGTTGTACGAAATAAAGCCAGACTTATTGCACAAGGTTACACTCAAGAAGAATGTATCGACTATGAAGAAGTGTTTGCTCCGGTCGCTCGACTTGAAGCTATTCGCGTTTTTCTAGCTTATGCCTCTTTCATGAAGTTCAAAGTGTTTCAAATGGATGTAAAAGGCGCATTTTTGTATGGACCAATTACCGATGATGTGTACGTCAGACAACCTCCAGGTTTTGAGGATCCTGAGTATCCACATCGTGTATACAAATTGAGCAAAGCTTTGTATGGTCTACATCAAGCTCCGAGGATTTGGTACGAGACGTTATCTAAACATCTGCTGGAACATGGTTTTACAAGAGGACAGATTGATCCTAATTTATTCATGAAGCGGGAAAATGAAGATCTTCTATGTGTTCAAGTGTATGTGGATGATATCATCTTTGGATCAACAAGTCCATCCATGTGCAAAGAGTTTGAAGAGATTATCAAATCCAGATTTCAGATGAGTTCGATGGGAGAGATTAATTTCTTTCTCGGATTGCAAGTCAAACAGTCAGCTGAAGGAATTTTTATCAACCAATCAAAGTTTGTTGAAAAGTTGCTGAAAAAGTTCAAGATGCAGGATTGTCAGAATATTCGAACGCCATCTGATGTGAATTGCAAGATACAGCCGGATCCAAAAGGCAAATCCGTAGATCAAACACTGTACAGATCAATGATTGGTTCATTGATGTATCTTACTACATTAAGACCAGACATCATGTATGCTGTATGTGTGTGTGCTAGATATCAGTCTGATCCAAAAGAGTCGCACCTGGTTGCTGTTAAACGTATTTTCAGATACCTTAAAGGGAAGCCGAATCTTGGGTTATGGTATCCTTATGAAGGCAATTTTGAATTATATAGTTATTCTGATAGTGACTTTGGTGGGTGTGCTCTTGACAGGAAATCGACCACGGGTGGATGTTAATTTATGGGTCCTCGACTTGTTTCTTGGCAATGCAAAAAGCAGACCAACGTTTCGGTATCCACAGCTGAAGCAGAGTATATCGCTGCATCTGTAGGATGTTCTCAAGTTTTGTGGCTACAAAACCAATTGCTTGACTACGGGTTTAACTTTCTCAAAACTCCTATTTACATAGACAATACTGCTGCTATGTTCATTACTGCTAATCCTGTTCAACACTCAAAAACCAAACATATCGAAATTCGATATCATTTTCTAAGAGACAACTCTGAAAAAGGTTTAATAATTTTGATTAAGGTTCATACCGACAAACAACTGGCTGATCTTTTCACAAAACCATTTTTGTCAGGACGGTTTGAATTCTTAATTCAATCCATAGGATTAATCAACCATGATTAATTCTTGTTTTACAAAACCAATACAAAATCAGAAAATATAAAAGTCAAAAATAAAATATGTCGATGTCAAGTATTGATTCCTTTGTCTTTTATTTTATTGCATTGTGTTTGTGTGCATGAAAAAGAAAAAGCAAAACAAAAAGAAAAAGAAAAAGAAAAAGAAAAAGAAAAGCAAAAGAAAAGCAAAAGAAAAAGAAATTTATGTCATAAGAATCTATATTGCAAAAAGTGAGAAATGATAGTTACACTAGACATTATTTGTTTCATCATTTTAATAATAAAGACTGATGAATGTTAACTAATGTGCGAGACAGCTCAGGCAATTAGACTGAAAAAGTAAGTTCATTGTTGACAAATCTAAAACTTAATGATCTTTGTGTTAAGTTCCTTTGTTATACATGTCTAAATATATATCTTTGGATGCTATGCTTGTGATGATAATTGAACATAATCGGGTAACGATGCAATCTATTCAGTGTGATGAACTGCATCGTGACCTTCTTTGTTGTGGTACCCAAAGACCTGAAGTCTCACATGAAGTCTCTTTCGAGCTTCAAGGTGCAGCAAAAGATTCTAAAATGGAACAAAAAGAGTCCCAAATGTGGACCATCACCAAACAAATTCCAAAAAGGAATTCAGAAGATTCCCAAGGGGAACAATAGGAAATGAAAAATTCCAAAAAGGAATTCAAAAGAAGTACCAAAGTGGACCAAATCCAAATAGAACCCAGATTCCACACTGTTTATGATTGTAAGTGACCAGGTTTTTGTGCAATATGCATTCAAGTTGTGGTTGATAAGGAAATATGTTGACATATGTATACATGTGGGTCAAATAAGTCATTTTAATCGAACCTTAACTCATCATGATACTGAAAAAGTAATTGTGTCAATTCGAGCTAATTGGTATGTTATCATATCATCACTCAATCTAACATAAGTCAAATGTCTATTCAAAACTTGCAAAACTTGTTCAGATAATGTGTGGTATGATCTCACTGCGATATTTTGATTCATTGCATTGCATATGTTTTTACTTTAATGTGTGTGCTTTGTGTGTGCAGGCATATGGATTCTTTATTGACACATCGACATCCTTTTTAAACTTAAAAATTTCATGAAATTTCAAGTTTAGGGGGAGAATAATTGAAGAAGAAAAAATACTTACAAAAAGCTAAAAATATTTGAAATAAGTGTGTTGAATGCATGGATCATGTGGTTAATGAAAGCAAATGTATTGGATGTGTTAAAAACAAACCTAAGGTCATGTGATTTGTTGTTTTTTTTTAGAAAATTGCTTCGGGATATAGAAATATTGGTTGTGCAAAAACATTTTTGTGAGAAAAATCAAAGAAAATGAAAAAGGAAATTAATGTGAATTAATTTGATGAATTTGTTGCCCTAAATTCTATTTTTGATTATTTAATTTGACAAACCCTAATAAGGATGTCTTGTCTAATTAATATGTCGAGAATGTTTGCAGGTGTAATAAATGCAGTTGAAAAGTCAACAGACAAAGAAAAGTTAAAAATCTGTTAAGTGTTGAAGCCGGGTGAAGGCATCACTGTTCAGCCGGGTGACTGAATGATAAGTAGCCGGGTGAAAGAAGGAAATGATGTCGGGTGATAAAAGTTGTAAGTTACTATACAGCCGGGTGATGAAGTGAAGACACTGTGCAGCCGGGTAATAGAATGAAGTTTCTATCCAGCCGTGTAAGTGAAGACACTGTGCAGCCGGGTAAGTATGGCAACTGTACAGCCGGGTGATGAAAGACATTATCACTGTGCAGCCGTGTAATGAACATGAAGTCATTGTGCAGCCGGGTGATGATAAGGAGTCTACTATTCAGCCGGGTGATGGGTAAAACCAAAACAAAGGTGTAGTTGTTCCTAACTCTGACCCGTCTCTACAGTGCTTGACCCGTCTAAGTGTTTTACATGTTAAATGTTGATCCGTCCCAAGGTTGTGACCCGTCCCAAAGTTGTGACCTGTCCCAACAGTACTTGACGCGTCTCAACAGTACATGACCCGTCCAAAGGTTTTATGGGCCTGATTGTTTACCCGTCCAAAATGTTGACCCGTCTCGTTGAGTTTGACCTAATTCTTAAGCCGGCTAAACAACATATATACCCGCCTTTTTCTCAAACACTTATCACTTTTTACAAACACTATCAAGCAAATCCCCTGTACTATAATCGTCCATATCATATTCAATTGTTGATTCTATAACAAGTTTGAGTGATTGAATAAGGTATTTTCTACATGTTTCGACAATGTTAAACCCACTGATTGCTCTTAAAAACGAAATGTTGATGATGAAAAGTAATTGGACTTTGAATCGACACTTTGATTGTGTGTGTTAAAACTTAAATCGAGTGTTGTAATAGGTGTAATAATTGTTAATCACCAATTTTCATCCATTAATTTACATCAAATCACCTGAAATCGACTGAATCAAATGAAAATTTTAAACTCTGTCGAACCGCCATTGATGAACCACTGAGTTGTTCATGTTTTTGATGTTAAAAGATGAATCATATGCAATTGATTGTTCAACTGATGTTAAAAATGAACTGAAACATGTTACACAACTTTAATGTGCAAATTACAAATTTGTGCTTAAGGTTTTTAAGTAGTTAAGTGTATTGTGTTACAATATCATTGATTCACAAAAGTTTTTATTGAACAAAATGATGATTATCATGTTGTTGAATTAACTTAGGTGATGAATGTCTGTGTGATTTGATACATTGTCTCTTTATGTTTAAATTCTTATGCAAATTCTGTCATTTGTGAATGGAAAAGTCTAACACATTTGCCTTGTTTTGTCAAAACAGATGAATGATCTTAAGTTTGAGCCCAAGCATAATCTTGTTGCTATGTTGGATGAATCTATACCAGAAGCATAAGGGTATAGAGATATGATCAGATTCTTAAGAAGAACTAAGTATGTATATGCAATGTGTGCCAAACCCATTGTATATGCTAGACTTATTAAGAGTTTTTGGAGGACTGCAGAAGTAATTACCAATGAAGCTGGGGTATCTGTGGTTAGAGGAAACATTAACAGACAGTTACAGTTAACTGTGTCTGAAGAGTCCATCCGGACTGCATTAAGGATTGATGAAGAAGAAGTTGGTGCTCCAGATGAACTGACAACTGCTGAATGCCAGACATGCTTCATTAATATGGGACATCCTCCTGTATTTCCTAAGCAGCAGTTTGTTCGAGCTAGATTGGGAAAGCAATGGAAGTTGCTGTGTTATGTTATACAACAGTGCATGTCAAGAAGAAGTGCAGGATTTGACAACTTTCCATCGGATATTGCATCCCCAATAGTTGCAATAGCGATGAACAGACCATTCAATATGTCAAAGTGGATTATGAAAGGATTTATATTTAATCTGGTGAAAGGTAAAAGATTCAAGTTTCTGATGTATCCGAGATTTCTGCAATTGTTGATTAACATTGCACATCCTGTGATAAGAGAAGAAGGATTTGAAGGTGGAATCTTATAAACTGAAGACATGAATGCTCTATCTTACCGAAAGATGAGTATTGGGAATGTAGAGAATGTTCAGATGTTTGACTATATGCGAGATATAGCAAACAATGAAGAAGACATTGGAGAAGTTTATCATCATATCTCTCAGGGTGAAGTAGTAGACCCATTAGATCTTGTGGATGAAATGCCTGACAATTTGCTTGATGATGATGAGTACCTTGCTCGTCATCCAGAAGATGAAGATGATAATGAAGATGAAGAGGATGATGATGATGATCAGAATGATGACAATAATGAAGATGAGGATGATGTTGCAATTGATAGAGATTCTGAATCTGATGAAGAAATTGTTGAAGTTGAAAAAGAAGAAGAAGTTGTTATGGTTGAAGCTCCTAGGAATATCACAGTTCATTATTCCAGATCACGACGATCTAAGTCTGTGGTTGAGCCTATGATTGTAGAGGAGCAGAATGTGTTTGAAGGAGCTAGTGTGCCTGAACAAATTGATATTGTTCAGATTGCACAAGAAGTGATGGCTGAGGTGGAGACTGTGGCACAGGCAGTTGATGATGCTGATGCTGGTTTCACTTGATCTGAACCAGTAGATGTTCCCACAACATCATCTCCTGCAACTACACCAATTGAACAACCTATGGAGTCTTCACCAAAAGTTGTTTCAGTTGACATTTTGAGGGAAAAAGACAAAGAGATTGAACGTCTAAATAAGTTGGTAGAAGATCTGATGAAGGAAAATAAGTTGTTAAAGGCTTAAAATGAGCGAAAGAAGGTTAGACTGAATGAGTTCAGAGAAACCAATGTGAAGAATATGAAGGTGTTTAAAGAACTTGATTCTGAGTATGAGAAACTAAAAGAAGATTACAAAGAGCTTTATGCTGAATGCAATACTCTGAATGCTGAAAAAGAGATGTTGGAGAAATGGTTAGAAGAAGCCGAACCGAAGAAATCAGGATCTCCATCTGATAAAGACTTTTCGGATGAAGTGGTTGAAGTAACTGGGCCTTCAAAGGAGATAAAGGTATACCATACTAGATCACGAGGATCTAAGGCTGTGGGTGAAAAGGTCGAAGTACCAATTCCCATTCCCGATGATGCTGCTGATGTTGTTGCTCATGACAAAGCGGAGGGAAAACGTAAACTGGATGAAGTTGCTGAGATTGTTAAAGAAGATGTGACTGTGAAGAAAGCGAGAATAGAAGAAACAGTTCAGTCTGAGCCGGTTCAAACTGAAACTGCACCTACAATTGAAGCTTTGGATGACTTGGATGAAGTTGACTTCACAGAATCTGAACCAGAGGCAAATGTAAATGAAGACATACCTTATGACTTGGATGAAAGGTTTGCATATTTGGAAAGGATGAAATATAATCCTGTTTATTTGAATGGACTCACAGTCAGTCAAATAAACGAGGAGTATGAAAAGTGTGTGAATGCTCAGGATCGGGTTGAAGGTGATGCAAAAGAGTTCATAGTTGAGCCTGGTGAGTGGACGCCTCTTCTGGAAAGTCTGAACATTGATGATCTTCCTCCAAAAGAATTATATCATCAAAATCCTGAAGATATGACGACTACAAGTATGCGTCAGTGGTTAAGTTCGAGAAATTATCCGTATAAGACGTTAAAGAGGTTGAAAAAAGAATCGTTGAAGAAGATTGTGGTGAGCTTTCAGAAATCTGAAAAGATGCATAACCGTATGCTCTTTTTGGATTATAACAATCCACAATACTTTGAACTAACCAAACGGTTCAAAGTACTTGAGCCCAAAGAGATACCATTGATGGCGCTGCCCGAAGATGCTCATAAGAGGAGGAAAGAACTGATAGATATGTTTCCAAGTGAAGTGAAATCATATCACATTCCTATGGACGTACGCGAGTCATGGCACAAATCTGCCACAGCAGGTGATATCGTTAGATCACTGCTGAGTAAAGGTCAGTCCGTTGCTGAACTATTAGACTCAATGATCGTACCGGGAAAATCCAAGGATGTGAAGATTATTGCATGGAAGTATGATGAGATTTTCGATGCGTTTTTGATCAAGAGGGTGAATGGATTATGTGATGTTTATCACTATTACTCGAGTATTTTCAAGTTCCCGGTTCAAGACTTGAAAGAACTACACAAGCTGAGGTTGATAAATCACACACGAGCAGAACGTGGTGATAAATGTGCAATGTTATTGGATGCTGGGATCAGCCGCATGCCAAAGTTCTTGGAGTTTCGAGGACAACAGGAAGATACTGCATACTTGAAGAGTAAGAAGAGGAAGCAGAAGAAGTTGATCTTACATGATATGTATTTAGATGAGAATTCAGACGAATACTTCGACAAAGTAACAAATCCTGGGTTGAAGGTATTTGATGGTTCGCAAAAGACGAAGCCTATTCTGAAATTCTTTTATCATGAAGAGACGTATGAGTTGAAGCTGGTTCGAAATTTAGAAGATTGGGATCAAGATATGATCACTTTGTTTAGCACGTTCAAGCTCAAACTGCTACACCTATCTTACATTGATCATTTACACAATCACAAGATGGAAAAGATGAAAGATCCAGTTGCTGAAGCTGACAGAAGACTATTCGAGATAATGTTTGAAGTGATCGGTGCTGCAACTGAGAAGATCCGACTAAGGAAAGCATTACTCAATGCTGACCTTGTGAAGATCGACATTCCAGAGATAGAGTATATGAGAGTTACTTCAAAGGGTACTTTGCAAGTACAGGCGAAAGGAAAGAAAAGGCCGTATGAATTTTACGCTAACATTGATTTTGCATGTATTACTTTGGATACTCTGAAAAGAATGGCGACTTGTGACATCATCACAAACGAGTCTAAACCTAGACAAGTTGTGATCGCTGAGAAGTTCAAGTCGTGCATTGAAGAAGCTATGAAAGAACAAGAAGAACATAAAGGAAACCGTTGCTGAAGGTCAAAGAAGAACCTGAAGATTTTTGAGAGATTGATGCCGAAAAGCAAAGAGTTGAAAGCTGAAGAATTTTTGATTTAAGTCCAAAGTTAAATCTTATGGGGAGTACTGTTAGGGCTCGTTCTTGTTAGAAGATTTACTTTGTACTTTGTTTATACAAGTTTGTATAGTTTAGGGTTAATTTTGTATTTTCCCTAAAGTGTTGATGCATAAAGCATGTTGTTAGAGAATGTTAGGGAGAGAGTCTAGATCACAATTTACACGTTAGAAAGAGAACTGTGTGTGTGTGTGATTGTATTCTCCTGCACATTGTACTGCAACTATTTGCTTTGATCATCAATACAGGAGAATTATTTAGTAATGGATTGTGTTGATTGATTGAATTGTGTGTTTGTACTTAGATCATTCTGATTTGCAGCAATATCGATCCAATTGAACCTATCATTAGACATGTCAAACCTTATTCGAAAAGGTGCTTATGGTTCAGCACACGACAAAAAAAACAAGACGAATAGCTTTTGAAGAATCACTATTTAAATTTGTAACCAAAAGAACAAATACGACCGACAACATTTGTTAAAAACCTTGATAAATATGAACATATAAATTTAAATGAAACTACAAATGTAAATGAAGATAAAACTAACAATTTAAGTAGATGAAGATGAAACTACCAATTTAGTTTATTATTTCTAGTATCAAGCCCGAAAAAGAAGAAGGGTTTAATTAACTTTGTAGGGGAGGGCCCCATTTTGATGGATCGATTGAGGCCCCCAAAAACCTTGAGACGGCCCTGATAATTGCTAGATGGTTACAATGGATCTCATATAATGACTTGTAAAGTTCTCGTTTCCGGTTCGGTTTCGTACCCAATGCCCCATATAAAAATGACGATACACACATACATAAAGATACACACTACTTGCACAATTTATACGCATACAAAAAGCCTCTTCACTGTAACTCAGCTCAATTAACGTCTCATGTTATTTCCCTATGTTATACCCATTTAATCATCATCTACAATTCATATATGCATGCACATTTACAACGCACCATATCATCAACTTTATGAAACTCTACTAAAACATACATTACTATTAAATATATGTATACACAGATTGAACTCACACGTGCATTTTTTATACTCATTAAAGGAAGTACATAACCATATTAAATCATTATTTACAATTCATATTTGTTTATACCATATCTACAGCACATACATACAAAAGTCATGTGCATCGACATATATACATGCACACCATATGCTACCTATACACCCTACACAACTAACGCACACACTCACACGTTTTGTTTGACTCAAAAACTCACACACATCGATTTTTAACTTAAAGCACACCCACAAACCAAATCATACAACCTATTTGCATACAACCCATAACACCTACGTTTATATATATTTACACATGGTTACATGAAATAACATATACATATATACAAAGAGCATACCTACATCAATTTAAATCCATACAGAAACGATCATATATGAGTCCAATATACACGATTTGCATGAATGTAATACGTCGATTCACCCTTAACCAATCCGTAACCCGACAACGAAACCGAACACGTAACTCGATATGAAAACGAATAGCACACATACCGAAGAGACACAGAAAGGATGCAACATATACGATTTTCGAAGGTTTTCGGAGTTAACCGAAGATGGCTGGAGCGGTGGTGCAAGTGGTGGCAGCGACGTTGGTGACGATGGAAACGATGAAAAGAGATGTTGGTGGAGTGGTTACCGGTATCAAGGACGATGGTGGTGATTCTCTTTGCGACGCGGCGGCAGTTGGTGGCTTTGGTGAATGCTAGGGTTAGGGTTTGGTCAAGATGGTTGAGGAAGAAGACGGGTAGGGGACGGGCCGGGTTGGTTTATACTTATTTCAATTTTTATGATAATTGCATTTAGGTCCTTATAGTTATTTAGCTTATTTATTTTATTCTCAAAGTTAATAATAGCTAACTTTCATTATTTACAAAAAGAACCCCTAAAGTTTATTTAATTTATAATTTACGAAGATGAGTGTACAATTAGTTACGGGAATTTAACGGAATTAGATGACGATGAGTTAATGATGTCAACCTGAATTTGCGAGTTGTCACATCATCCCCTTGTTAAAAGGATTTTCGTCCCGAAAATTACGTGGTGTCGTTGGTTATCTGCAACGAAATAAAACAAACGAAAAGAAGAAAACAAAAAATTTCAGGTTATCACATCATCCCCTTGTTGAAAGAAATTTCGTCCCGAAATTTAACCATTAGCATTGCTGTCAGACGTTGACGTTTTGAACAACTAGGGATGCATGCATGTATAATATTAGATTTTCACGCCCTTAAGTGTCCTCCGTTCCACACTTTAAATTTTTAACAAACTTTAATTTAATTTTTTTTATGCCTTACTTTGTTTAGTGTTTTGCATTGTTGGTTCATAGATTTGCTGGGTCCTTTAATGAATCGTCGTTGTTCATCGATTTAAACCTCGTCAAGTGGAATGACGAGTATGGTTTTAGTTCACAAATGGGTTAGATAAGGATGTCATATTAATTCATTACTTGGGTCGTGTAGCTTCACTAGTTTCCTCAAACATGTAGTTTCTTCCATAAGGATTTTCAGGGTTTAAAACGATTAGCTGACAATTGCTTACATTGCGGCTCTCATAGTTTTGATCAAGGAAGTTAACTACGTACAAGGTAGAATCTTTTGAATAGATATGATCTTAATAGAAAGATATTGCACGCTTGGAGTGTCAACTGGCCATGAGAGCATCAATTATTAAGTTTTTTTTGTTAGCTACAAAGATGTATAGGGATGAAACAAAATGAGAGTTGGTTATTCTGCATAACATGGATAAGGCTAGTACAAAATGCTAGTTGGTATTAATTGTTTATTATGTAAAACTGTTCTTAACTTGAATCCTTAGAGTGACGAAACATATTTGATAACTTAACCGTATTTGATATTCGGATTTATATACCGGGGGGGTCAGTTTAAAAAATCACTTAGTCTAGGTTATCACTATGAACAATGTATACTAGAAAGTTATAAGTATCCAGGTATACAGCGGATTACCTTTTAAATGATATAGAGAATAGTGTTCTTAGAAAATCATGTGTTTGTAAAAGTTTGAAGGTGATCGATTTTAGACTCATGACATCGATAACAATTAAGCTTGGTTATTGTTACCCGAATAACTTGGTAGAGATTTGAATATAATTTCCAATGTGTTGATTATAGATGATGTCTATGAATTTAAATGTTCTTGATGGATAAAAAAATTTTAGACACATAATATATTTTATAACAGTGGAGATGCAGATTATTAAGTGTGTGAACTAACCTTTTACATAAGTATTGAATTAATGCGTGCAATATATATATAAATTAATTACCTAAAAACACCTAGTTTTAAATTTATAAAAAACATAGACAAACCTACTAAATCACAC
The DNA here is from genome assembly GCA_030867185.1 of Tagetes erecta. Classification (NCBI taxonomy): domain Eukaryota; kingdom Viridiplantae; phylum Streptophyta; class Magnoliopsida; order Asterales; family Asteraceae; genus Tagetes; species Tagetes erecta. Next base: position 7,426,071 of record CM061497.1, on the reverse strand, counting down.
ACACCGACAGTGGACCGATCGGATGTAATATAGTGAAACGTAAGTCCGGGTGTCGACCCACAGACTCTATATATTACGCTAAATTAACTGACTAAGACTTGACTTAACTAGACACAAACTTTAAATAAAAGAATATTTGAAAAGGGGGGTTATTGCTAAAAATGGAAACTTTCTATATTTGGAAACTTACTAAAAATGAAAACTGACACGAAAGACAAATTAAGATTAGGTGAGAAGAGATAAACCACCTAGACCCGACTTCCTAATTACTCGAATTATTAGTTTGTTGAGAAACGTTTAGACATTGGACTAGGATCGTAAGATACTCGCTTGACCCAAACATCGATAAGACCCTCGACCCTTCTCGAGAAGAAACCTACGGGTTTTTATCAAGTTAATAGTTAAACCAGTTTAATTATCGGACTTCCTCACAATCGTCCAAAATTCTATGACTTAGTACCTATAACGTTTATCTACCTCACAGTACAATAAACTAAGGTAATTTCTATGATTTGATTAACACAAGTAAACAATGGAATTAAACTGAACCTAGACCACTCTTCACAGATACGAACCTAGTTAATTAATGACATAGACATACTCGTTAAACCCTCACCTCACAGATCCAAGTTTAGCTACACATTCTTATTAGTTTAATCCAACCAATTATTCCTATGGTTTTAGTGCACCTAAACCATAAACCAGTTACTAACACACAATCCGTAACCTAATTTAATTCTATTATATGAAAGACATTCATCAAGAATTAAATGGAACAACTTAGTCAAATCAAACCAAACTGAACATATAATTAAGCATCAATCAATCAAACAAAATACTTTACTAAGTCATAAATTTAACCAACATCATAACCAATCCAACAAACATGCGAAACGAATAACTAAGTTAACATTGGCCTAGGTGATTCATCGAGTCTAGCCAACAATCATATTCACTAATAAAAACGCAAGTTTAAAAGTAGCAAACATGGTAGTATTAAAGACAAAAGTGAAGAAACAATGAAACCCGATCAAACCGAGAAGCAATCCACGATCCAACCGGCTTTTAGCACTTTGTTTCCGTCTTGCTAAGCTCAAAAAAATGCCTCAAATATGCTGAAACTTGACTTCCAATCATGCCGCCTTTTTCTTCCTGTTGTTCGTCCTCCCAAAAAAATATATATTGTTGTCTGCTCCTACCATTTCAAATGGGCCTTTAAAACCCATTTGTATAAAACTTCACGTGGGCCCCACTTGCATTCTTCTCTTCCACTATAACGTTAATACTTGAATTTAGGGATGAGATTGGTACTGTACCGGTACCGAACCGGTACCGATACCGAAAATACCGATACCGAAAACATGGAAAAGTGGGTACCGGTACCGATACCGAATCTATCGGTACGGTACCGGTTCGGTACGGTACCGGTACGGTATAGGTACGGAACAAGTACTTTTAGGTAAATTTAAGGTATTGGTACCGAACCGGTACCGATACCGAAAATACCGATACCGAAAACATGTAAAAGTGGGTACCGATACCGGTACCGAATCTATCGGTACGGTACCGGTTCGGTACGGTACCGGTACGGTACGGGTATAGGTTCGGTATTTCGGTACCAAACGCTCATCCCTACTTGAATTCCCAACTTCACCTGACAATTATATTTAAATGGGTTAATAAAAACATTACTAAGTTTTACACTCAAATATAATCCCAAATTTCAAACATTAGTTATTATCTCTTAGTGGATGACTTTATATAAAATATATTCTTCACGTTAATGACCGACCCTAATAATTTGTCACTCAGCTTTAGCCAAAATAAACAAATTTAGTTTGTACGGTATCATTTAATCAAAGTTAATCATTTTAGCCCATAGTCTCTTAAAATAGTCAAAATATAAATATGAACCACTTTAGAAAAGAAATCAACCAAAAGTAACCAAAAAAATGCAGGAAAAAACTAATATAATATATATATAAATATATATATATATATATATATATATATATATATATATATATATATATATATTTAGACCATATCAAATATCCCCACACTTAACCTTTTCGTCCCTGAAAAAGCATGCAAATAGAATTACAACTAATTAAGGCTTCAACATTTCATTACAGATTCACAAACAGAAACCGAATTCAGATAAACAGTGGGGTGTTTAACTAAACACAAAAACACTAGCTAATTAAGCCTCCCCTTATGTTTAATTTAAATTTAATTAAATCATTTATCTACAAGGTCTCACACAAAGGAAAAAATAAGTCGGCCCGATTAATTGTTGCTTGACGAGACACATGATAAACCACAAAGGTTTTCCTACCAGAGTAACCTAAAGAACTTAACTAAATTGAAGACTGGTGCCATATTAGGGTGGATTTTGGATGGATGAAATTTATGGGTATAGACTAATTATTTCTTTTTTTCATAAAACAAGATCACCTCACCCAGGGGTGTCGTATCCAAGTCGCTATCCCGGAGGTAGAGCATGTCACACCCCCAAATCCACTAACGGAGTTTTACCGTTAGAGGCGTGAAAAACCAGGATCTAGTCATTAATTACACCAAACGACTCTATATGAGTTTTGAAAACCAAACGTTTACTCATTAATTGTGGTAATTGAAAGGTAACCAGAGTAACTAGTTTTATGCTATGCGGAAGCGTAATAATTAAGTAATTAAAGCAAACCCAAACCATGCAATAAGTAAATGCACAAAGACCTGCGCCCGACACAAGACACACAATTTAAACAGTTGTTAAATCCCAAAACACAGTTTATTTAATGCAAATAAATGTTTTAATGAATTGCGGGGACGCCATGCCATGTCCTACGTGCAGTATACCTCAGTGACCTGAAACAGTGAAAGGCTAACAAGTGTGAACACGACGGTTGGTGAGTTCACATAATAAGTATGAAATCAAGTAAGTTCAGTTGCAAGCAGATATATAAATTAAGTATGTCAGTGTAGGTAGCTAGTCTACAGTACATATCCTTAGAGTCGTATGTATCTGACCGAAGCTGACGTATAGCATTTTGCCTGTCGTACATCCCATCAGGATGCACATGTATGTATGTTAGGTCAATTCAACACCCGTCGACAAGTCCATCTGGCGTGCTAGCGCGACTAGCCCGGGTGGGGTTTGTCAAACCAAGTAGTACTACTCAAAATCCCCCAGCTATTACACAAATACTAACAGTCAACTAGGTATCCATGAGGTCTTTCATGAACAGTAAAAAGTAACTCTAATCCAGACATGCGACATACCAAATTTGTAAATCCGTAAAACTAATTGTCCGTGTTCAACCCATAAAAGGGTATAATAGTAAAAGTGTAGTTTAGTGAACTCACCTTCGGTTGCACAGCAAATAAGTTTTAAAAGCACACAATGTAATACAGCAACCTAAATAATAGTAGGTCTATTAATGTGTGTTCATGTAGGGTCATAGAAACCTATGCATCCAAATAGTCATACAGTTTGTGCGAGATTGGAATAGTTTGGCTTTTTTTACCAAATTTGACTTTTGTTGACCCGAGTTGACCCACGACCCGTTGGTGATTAATTAAGAGTAAGTATGTTACATTTGATGTATTTGTTCATATTTCATTTACAAACCACGTCATACGTCAAGTATTCAACAAGTTAGTTTCTATGTCCATAAAAGTTTCCTTTATAGGAAAGTCGGACTTTTAGAGCATGTTTGCATAATTCAACATCATAGAAATTCCCAAACATCCCTATGCATGTCAACTATTACATAAAGATCATAGCATGCTACACAAGACAACAACACACACTTTCACTATACGGTTTTCAATACAAGACATACTAACATGTTTAGTCAATTCAAAGCACAACACATTGTCCACTTGTTTTATTTCAACTAACATAGCAACATTTTCATCAAGGCATCCTAGTTAACTAGCACACACCATTTAGATCCTAAACAATCAATTTCAAGCAACTGGTGTGTTACCTACTTAGCACTTTTACATACCATTTCCATGTCAAAAGTCACTTTACCATTCCCAAGATGGCCTACAATCTTCCATAAGCAAATTCATTCATGTGTATATGTCCAAAGTTACTAAACATGCACCCTAGTGAATGTTCACGACAAAAAGTTTCCACATTTAGCAAGTCTTTCCAAACCAAGTCGGATTCGCATGTTTAAATAACTAAAATTCATCTAATATACCATATACACATACTAGTAACACCATATCAAGCCTTAGATGTCCATAACATGAAGTTTTACATAAACTCTATGGAAAAAGTTACTATTTTTAGTAATATGGTAAAACGTTCATGAAATTTCAAAACCAAGTAATCAGTCTCCATCCAATTCATTATCTAAACACATAATCTATCAAGTTTCATCACAATCATGCATGCAACATCAAGTTTCAGTGACTTCCTATCAAACCCTAATTTCACACAACACAATTATGTATCCATTTCAATATCTAATCATCAAAATAACAACTAACTCATAACCAATAACCCATTTCTACAACACAATCATCAATTGGCCATTTTGGATGAACTAAGGTTTCTTTTTTTTAAAATTCGCAACATATATGAAATTTTAAGGATGAAACTTACTTGCTATGTGTTTGGAACTTCAATTAGCACTCAATAACACCCACAATTTAATCAAAAAGCACCAAAAAAACAAGATCAATGTGATATGTAGAGTTGCGGCCGAAAATGCTAGGGTTAGGGGGGTTTTGTATTTTTTTTTATTAAACAAGATTAAGGTTTTATTTCTTGTTAATTAATCAAGTTGAGTTGGGCTTTGGGCCATCCATGAATCACATTGGTGATCCATGGGCCACGTTTTGTTTCAGTTTTGTAAACACTATGAAAATCTTTCTCAAATGTAAATTTTTGTTTCATAAGGATTTCTGAATTTCGCAAACGATTAAAACCGGTAAAATACGCAATTAACCGAAAGTTCAACAATTTAAGCACGCATGTTACTTAAGATGTATATTTATTGTAGTTGTATCAATTTGATTTCACCAATGCCCGGGTATTAACTCGTGTGGTCGTTTCATGTGTACGTTTGTGTAATACATTTAATTGATCAAATTAAATGAAAAGTATAATTGCGTTAACGTGGCTAACATAGTTTGATTAACGAGGTTAACCTGAATTTGTCGAGTGTCACATCATCCTCTTGTTGAAAGAAATTTCGTCCGGAAATTTTAAGTATTACCTCGAGTGCTAAGAAAGAATTATTCAAATAGATCCGGGTACTTCTGTTTCATTTGGTCTTCTCGTTCCCAAGTTAAATCTGGTCCACGCTTGGAATTCCATTTTACTTTAACGATCGGAATTTTACTGTGTTTCAAAGTTTTGACCTCTCTATCCATGATTTCGATTGGTTCCTCAATAAATTGTAACTTGTCGTCGATTTCTAGTTCCTCCAAGTGTACAATGAGTGTTTCATCAGATAGACACTTTTTGAGATTTGAGACATGGAAAACGTTATGCACGTTTTTTAGTGACTCGGGTAAATCCAATTCTTAAGCTACCAGCCCGATTCGTTTAGTAATCTCGAATGGCCCGACATAACGAGGGTTTAGCTTTCCCCGCTTTCCAAAACGGAACACACTTTTCCAGGGCGAGACTTTAAGTAACACTTTATCCCCAACACTGAATTCTACCGCCTGTCTGTGCAAATCCGCATAACTTTTCTGTCGATCATGAGCAGCTGCCAGGCGATTTCGGATCTGCACAATTTTCTCTGTAGTTTCACGCAGGAGATCAGGCCCGAACAACTTGCTATTGCCAGCTTCGGCCCAACAGATCGGAGATCGACATTTCCGCCTATACAAGGCTTCAAATGGCGTTGCCATGATGCTATTGTGATAACTGTTATTGTATGAGAACTCTACCAATGGTAATGATTCTCCCAACTGCCACCAAAATCCATCACACAAGCTCTCAGCATGTCCTCGAGAGTTTGGATTGTACGTTCACTTTGACCGTCCGTTGAAGATGGTAAGCCGTACTCAGATCAAGACGTGTACCGAAAGCCTTTTGAAAAGACCCCCAGAATTTAGATGTGAATTGAGCCCCACGGTCGGAAATAATAGACACCGGCACCCAGTGCCTGGAAACAACTTTCTTGATATAGATTCAAGCAAGTTTTTCCATTTTATCGGATTCCTTGTAAGGAAGGAAATGAGCAGATTTCGTTAAGCGGTCAACGATTACCCAAATGGCATCGCAACCGGAAGGTGTTCGAGGTAATTTAGTTACAAAGTCCATGGCAATTTGTTCCCATTTCCACACAGGAATTTCGGGTTGTTGAAGCATACCATTTGGTTTCTGGTATTCCACCTTAACCTTAGAGCACGTAAGACACTTGCTCACGTATGTGGCAATGTCGGCCTTCATATTCGGCCACTAGTATAATTGTTTAAGATCATGATACATCTTGTCAAAACCAGGATGTACTGAATATCGAGATTTATGAGCTTCATCCATGATGAGTTCTCTCAGGCCACCAAATAAAGGAATCCACATCCGATTTTCGATACACCAAATGCCTTTAGGCTTCGTTTCAAATCGTTTTTCCATCCCTCGCAGAGACTCGGATTTCAGATGTTCTTCCTTGATTACCTCAAGCTGGGCATCACGGATTTGATCGGGTAGATTAGCATGAATTGTAAGCTAAATAGCTCAGACCCGTTGAGGTTTCACGGTTTCTTTACGACTAAGGGCATCAGCTACCACGTTGGCCTTGCCCGGATGATATTTTATGGCGCAGTCGTAATCATTTAAGAGTTCGACCCATCGGCGTTGACGCATGTTCAACTCTTTCTGGTCAAAGATGTGTTGCAAACTTTTATGGTCAGTGTATATCGTACACTTGGTGCCATACAAATAGTGCCTCCAAATTTTCAGAGCAAAAATCACAGCTCCTAACTCAAGATCGTGAGTTGAATAGTTTTTCTCATGGATTTTCAATTGGCGCTAGGCATACGCGATGACCTTCCCACGTTGCATCAGAACGCAACCAAGGCCTTGAACTGAGGCATCACAGTACACTACAAAACTAGCATTGTGCGGGCGCCGCGCGATGCTGCAGCTTGTCATTGGTGGTTAACACGCATATGATCAGATGAATTGCGTTGGCTTTCAAAAGCGTATAGTTTTGATTAACATCATAGGGTTACATGTCTTGGGTTTTTGGTAACAAAAACTGTTGTACCTGTGTACTACTTAGGAATGTTTCCTAGCTAGCGTAGTTTTTTACATAAGATGCACATTTAATTACAAAAGATCCAGTTGTTCGTAAAGTTTCACAAAAAGTACGGTTAGTTCTTCGAGCTTATAAACGGTTTTGCTGTTGTTCAAGCAGTCTTTGGCTTCTTGCTGTTTCGCTCGACCATTTCCTCGTGGATGTCCTTATTTTCACCGTCATAGACCGGTAGGGTGAATTTGCATTATTGGTATCATTGTGAACACGACTATTAACAAAAAACACAACTATGATGAACACCAGTACACCCGCCTCAAAATACAGCCATTAGAAACTCTCAACACCTGCGACAACAAACTACATGCATCAGGTAATGACAACAACATTAATAACATTAATGCATGGCAAAATTGGACCTCGAATATGAAACCGATATTCAAACGGATTAAAGAAACGTTCAATCAAAACATAAAGAAAAAAACCTGGAAAGGAGAAGGAGATCAACAAGGCTGATGAACAACAGTAAAAAGTACACCCCCTTCAAAATCCACTCATCGGAAACTCTCAACACCTGCGATAACAATTACCCACATCAGTTAACGACAACACTAATGCATGGTGAAATCGAGCATCGAATCCGAAACCGATCGTCAAACAAATTAAAGAAAACAAAGTAAAACTCAAGATTAAGCATGAGAAGAAATCAAAAATCGTCAAAAAAAAAAGTCAATTGAAATAGAACAACAACCAAAAACGCAGAAATTAATAACAAAAACAACTAAAGAAGATAAAGAATTGTAGATGAAGATTATTATGAAAACGAAATACATGACGGCAGTGAAGCATGAAAGCTTGATAATAGAGAAGAACAAAAAGGAAATGAAAGAAAGAACATTATATCAAATCCTAGCTTACGTGAAATAAAGTTGAAGTGAAACACGTGTCTAGCTCACGTGAAAAAAACGTGAAGTGAAACACGTGTCAACCACATGAAAGCACCGACACTTTGTTTTGGTAATTGGGGGTAATCTTCTGTCCCTTCTGGTAAGGACAAAATAGGTGCACTGCAGAGATTTTGTTTGAGTAACTGGAATGTAGCTTCTTGCTGGTCACCCCACTAGTACACCATACCCTTATGGGTTAATGCAGTCAGTGGTTGTGTGATTTTTTAGAACCCTTCGATGAAACGACGATAGTAACCCGCAAGACCAAAAATTGACGGATTTCCGTAAGAGTTTTCGGAGTTGCCCAATTTTTAATTGACTCGATTTTCGAGGGATCGACATGGATGCCATTTTCATTGACTACGTGACCAAGGAATTGGACTTCTCGAATCCAGAAATCACACTTAGAAAATTTTGCATAAAGTTGTTCCTTTTTCAAGAGTTCAAGAATTATTCGCAAGTGTTCCGCATGGTCCTCCTTGCTTTTGGAGTATATTAAAATGTCTGTCAATAAAAACAATTACAAACTGGTCGATGTAAGGTTTACAGACATGATTCATGAGATCCAAAAAGAATGCTGGTGCATTCGTTAAGCCAAATGGCATGACGGCAAATTCATAGTGACCGTAACGGGTTCGGAAAGTTGTTTTTGTGATGTCCTCTTCGCGGTCTCTCAGCTGATGATAACCAGACCGGAGATCGATTTTGGAATAATAACTTGACCCTTGCAACTGGTCAAACAAGTCGTCAATACGAGGTAGAGGATATCGATTTTTAACGGTAACTTTATTTGGTTCCCGGTAATCGATGCACATGCGGAAAGTCTCCTCCTTCTTTTTGACAAAAAGAACAGGAGTTCCCCACGGAGATGAACTGGGTCTAATGAAACCCTTCTCGAGTAGTTCTTGAAGCTGCTTAGACAGTTCTTGCAACTCAGCCGGAGCGAGACGGTACGGAGCTCTGGCAATCGGTGCCGCTCCCGGAGTTAATTCGATTTGGAACTCAACTTGACGTTGAGGAGGTAAACCAAGTAAGTCTTCAAGGAATAAGTCCGGATAATCACAAACGACAAGAATTTCTTCCAACTTTTTCGGTTCGGGTAGAGTTTCAGTAATATGATCCAAGAACACAAAATGACCCTTACGTAGACACTTTTGGGCTTTAATGAGAGAAATGACGCCAACAACAGCGCCACTTTTCTCACCTTGAACAGACAGAGTTTCTCCACTAGGGAGAGGAATTCGTATAACTTTTTCGCTGCATATGATCTCTGCTTGGTTCTTGGATAACCAATCCATGACGATGAGGGCATCGAAACTATCAAGTGAAATTGGCATAAGATCAATATCTAGCACGTGACCTGACAGGCCTAGCTTACAACGCAGTAAAACATGAGTAACATCGATTTTCTTGGCGTTCGCTAGTTCAACGATATAATTGTGATCAAGTCCAACTTGTACGACCTCAAGGAGTTTACTAAATTCGTGGGAAACGAAGCTTTTATCAGCCCCAGAATCAAAAAGAATGTTAGCAAAACAATCATTTAAAGGGAATTTTCCAGAAACAACATTTAAGTCCTTGATAGCCTGACCTTTACCAATGGTGAACGCACGACCCTTTGCACTAGCACCGCTGCCCTCAACCTTATCCTTGTCCCCACCATTACCACCCGTTTTCAGTTTCGGACATTCAGTCCGGTAGTGCCCCTTTTTCCGACATTCGAAACAAGTAATCTCGTTATTATTGTTCTTTGGTGTTCCTCGTGCCATCAATTCCCCCCCTACAATCCTTCGCCTCATGACCAAGCTTACCACATCGCAAACAAGTAGTCTTGTTACAAACCCCGTTATGATGCAGATTACACTTATTACACTTACGCAAGTCCCCCTGGTATCCCCCCTTACTCGGACTCACAGTTGACGAGGAGGGCAATGTTCCCTGTTCAATGGCATGTTCCACTAACTGATGCGTGAGACGAATAACATCTTGAATAGTTGTGGGCCTGGATGAAGTAACTAACCCCTGAATCTGTGGTGGTAAACATGAAATGTACAATTCAATCCTCTTGTAATCCTGATCCACCATATTCGGACACAAGGTAGCAAGTTCGTGGGGCCTGGTGGTATAGGCCTCCACCTCTGACCCTTCCATTTTCAAATGATAGAACTCCGTTTCAAGTTTTTGAATTTCATCCCGTGGACAGTAATCACGCTTAATCAATTGCTTAAATTATTCCCAAGTTAAGGCATTAGCAGCCTCCAACCCCATATGTTGTGTCTCCCTGTTCCACCAAGTTAAAGCTGGTCCACTAAGGGTCCCGGTGGCAAAATTAACATTGTTTTCAGGAGCGCAACCACTCCTAGCAAAGACCGCCTCAACCTTTTCAATCCAACGTATTAACCCTACCGCCCCTTCTATTCCGTTGAAGTGGTGCGATTTGCAATCCAAAAAGGTCTTAAAGGTACAGACCGGTGGTGCAGGTGCTGGTATAAAAGAATTTTGAAGCATGAATTAGAACACCCATACTCAATGGAATTAAGTCATACTTGAGAGTTAAGAAAGAAATGATAGGCTAAAACTGATACAACGGTTTAAAAAAAAATTCATGGTTTTTTCGGATTTACCACGTGCTGGTTGGGCCTGGGCCTGAGCTTGGTCCTGGGCTTGAGCCTGGGCCTGGTTGGCCATTACCGCGACCACATGCTGCTGGATCAAAGTTGCCAGCTCAGCATGTGACATGTTGATATTTCCAGCCATTATTAAATTCACAAGATACAACAATGAATAAGTACCCAACAAGTTACTATCATTCATGTATAAGTAAACAAAGAAATTAACACAATCAAACATCCAAATTCAAATAACAATATTTGATAAATAATTTGCAATTTCTCACAAAATACTAGTCAACCATCATAATCCAAAGTTTTCAGTTTCTGTAGGAAACAACCCTTCCCACTAAGTCATGAGATAATGAGAGTAAACAAGACAAAAGCAGATAGATAGATATAAAATCTAAGATGAGATCACGGAGCCTGCATCGTCCTCTCCATCAGTGCCGGGGTCCTCTAGTGGTTCCTCTTCCGGCTCCTCCGGCTCTTCCGTTGTTTCCGCCGCCTGCGCGATCTGCGCGTCCAGATGTGCCACGATGTTCAATAGGGCGTGCCGATCCTCCCTGCCTCTTCCTTCCAGCGTCACGATCCTCTCATTTGACTGTTGTTGAGCTTGCCTTGATTGATGTAGTTCCTCCCTTAACATCTCTATTTCACGCCGAGTAGAACACAGGGTTGCCGTGAGAGCGGCTATTGCCCTTTCGTTGGAGCAATCAAGAGTGGGAAGTTCAGAAGTAGGATCGTAGTTCGGATAGGGCACACGAGGGGGCGTTTGAGGTACGCTCTCCTCCTGCCTTAGGCTTTTCATGTAAGCCGGATAACAGTTCCAATCGTACGAGGTGGGAAGATGAGCAAACGGCTGATCCCAATTAACCTCCTCGGTCGGGATACGACGCCATTCACGATCATGGGAAGAAAGTGAGTCAGGTAATGGTCTCTTACGTGATGAACTATAGGGTGTTTTGGAAGATGATGCCATTCCTAAAATCCAGTATGTGTACAAGTAACTACCAAATAGTGCAGTCATAAATAATTCAATCGGTGCAACTAATGTACTGTACAGTTATAGTCTAGAATGCAATGCAATGCAACCTAGTTCGCTATAACTAATGGCTATGATACCAATCTGTCACACCCCCAAATCCACTAACGGAGTTTTACCGTTAGAGGCGTGACAAAACAAGAATCTAGTCAATAATTACACCGAACGAATCTATATGAGTTTTGAAAACCAAACGTTTACTCATTAATTGTGGTAATTGAAACGTAACCAGAGTAAATAGTTTTGTGCTATGCGGAAGCGTAATAATTGAGTTATTAAAGCAAACCCAAACCATGCAATAAGTAAATGCGCAAAGACACGCGCCCGACACAAGACACACAATTTAAACAGTTGTTAAATCCCAAAACACAGTTTCTTTAATGCAAATAAATGTTTTAATGAAATGTGGGGACGCCATTCCATGTCCTACGTGTAGTGTACCTCAGTGACCTGAAACAGTGAAAGGCTAAAAGTGTCAACACGACGGTTGGTGAGTTCACATAATAAGTATGAAATCAAGTAAGTTCAGTTGCAAGCAGATATATAAATTAAGTATGTTATTGTAGGTAGCTAGTCTAAAGTACATGTCCTTAGAGTCGTATGTATCTGACCGAAGCTGACGTATGTACACATTAAGTGCATTTGCCTGTCGTACATCCCATCAGGATGCACATGTATGTAAGTTAGGTCAATTCAACACCCGTTCGACAAGTCCATCTGTCGTACTAGCGCGACTAGCCCGGGTGGGGTTTGTCAAACCCAGTAGTACTACTCAAAATCCCCCAGCTATTTCACAAATACTAACGGGCAACTAGGTATCCATGAGGTCTTTCATGAACAGTATAAAGTAACTCTAATCCAGACATGCGACATACCAAATTTGTAAATCCGTAAAAGTAATTGTCTGTGTTCAGCCCATAAAAGGGTATAATAGTAAAAGTGTGGTTTAGTGAACTCACCTTAGGTTGAACAACAAATAAGTTTTAAAAGCACACAATGTAATACAGCAACCTAAATAATAGTAGGTCTATTAATGTGTGTTCATGTAGGGTCATAGAACCCTATGCATCCAAATAGTCATACAGTTTGAGCGAGATTGGAATGGTTTGGCTTTTTGAGCAAGTTTGTCTTTTTGACCAAGTTTGACCAAGTTTGACTTTTGTTCACCCGAGTTGACCCATGACCCGTTGGTGATTTATTAAGTGTAAGTATGTTACATTTGATATATTTGTTCATATTTCATTTACAAACCACATCATAAGTCAAGTATTCAACAAGTTACGTTTCTATGTCCATAAAAGTTTCCTTTATAGGAAAGTCGGACTTTTAGAGCATGCTTGAATAATTCAACATTCTAGAAATTCCCAAACATCCTATGCATGTCAACTATTACATAAAGATCATAGCATGCTACCCAAACATCCCAAACGTCCACATGTTTTATTTCAACTAACATAGCAACGTTTTCATCAAGGCATCCTAGTTAACTAGCACACACCATTTAGATCCCAAACAATCAATTTCAAGCAACCGGTGTGTTACCTACTTAGCACTTTTACATACCATTTCCATGTCAAAAGTCACTTTACCATTCCTAAGATGGCCTACAATCTTCCATCTAATATACCATATACACATACTAGTAACAACATATCAAGCCTTAGATGTACCTAACATGAAGTTTTACATAAACTCTAGGGAAAAAGTTACTATTGTTTTGGAATATGGCAAAACGTTCATGAAATTTCAAAACCATGTAATCAATCTCCATCCAATTCATTATCTAAACACATAATCTATCATGTTTCCTCACAATCATGCATGCAACATCATGTTTCAATGACTTCCTATCAAACCCTAATTTCACACAACACAATTATGTATCCATTTCGTTATCTAATCATCAAAATAACAAATAACTCATAACCAATAACCCATTTCTATAACATAATCATCAATTGGCCAATTTGGATGAACTAGGGTTTCATTTTCTATAAAATTCGCAACATATATGAAATTTTAAGGATGAAACTTACTTGGAATGTGTTTGTAACTTCAATTAGCACTCAATAACACCCACAATTGAATCAAAAAGCACCAAAAAAAAGATCAATGTGATATGTAGACTTGCGGCCGAAAATGCTAGGGTTAGGGGGGTTTTGTATTTTTTTTTATTAAACAAGATTAAGGTTTTATTTCTTGTTAATTAATCAAGTTGAGTTGGGCTTTGGGCCATCCATGGATCACATTGGTGATCCATGGGCTACATTTTGTTTCGATTTTGTAAACACTATGAAAATCTTTCTCAGATGTAAATTTTTGTTTCATAAGGATTTCCGAATTTCGCAAACGGTTAAAACCGGTAAAATACGCAATTAACCGAAATTTCAACAATTTAAGCACACATGTTACTTAAGATGTATATTTATTGTATTTGTATCAATTTGATTTCACCAACGCCCGGGTATTAACTCGTGTGGTCGTTTCGTGTGTACATTTGTGTAATACATTTAATTGATCAAATTAAATGAAAAGTATAATTGCGTTAACGTGGCTAACATAGTTTGATTAACGAGGTTAACCTGAATTTGTCGGGTGTCACATCATCCCCTTGTTGAAGGAACTTTCGTCCCGAAAATTGGATACGGTCGTTAAAATAGGTCTGAAATTGAAAGAATTTAGAGTTTAGAATTTCGAGTTGTCACATCATCCCCTTGTTGAAAGAAATTTCGTCACGAAATTTTAAATATTACCTCGAGTGCTAAGAAAGATTTATTCAAATAGATGCGGGTACTTCTGTTTCATTTGGTCTTCTCGTTCCCAAGTGAAATCTGGTCCACGCTTGGAATTCCATTTTACTTTAACGATTGGAATTTTACTATGTTTCAAAGTTTTGACCTCTCTATCCATGATTTCGATTGGTTCCTCAATAAATTGTAACTTGTCGTCGATTTGTAGTTCCTCCAAGGGTACAATGAGTGTTTCATCAGATAGAAACTTTTTGAGATTTGAGACATGGAAAACGTTATGCACGTTTTTGAGTGACTCGGGTAAATCCAATTCGTAAGCTACCAGCCCGATTCGTTTAGTAATCTCGAATGGCCCGACATAACGAGGGTTTAGCTTTCCCCGCTTTCCAAAACGGACCACACCCTTCCAGGGCGAGACTTTAAGTAACACTTTATCCCCAACACTGAATTCTACCGCCTATCTGTGCAAATCCGCATAACTTTTCTGCCGATCATGAGCAGCTAGCCAGGCGATTTCGGATCTGCACAATTTTCTCAGTAGTTTCACGCACGAGATCAGGCCCGAACAACTTGCTATTTCCAGCTTCGGCCCAACAGATCGGAGATCGACATTTCCGCCTATACAAGGTTTCAAATGGCGTTGCCTTGATGCTATTGTGATAACTGTTATTGTATGAGAACTCTACCAATGGTAATGATTCTCCCAACTGCCACCAAAATCCATCACACAAGCTCTCAGCATGTCCTCGAGAGTTTGGATTGTACGTTCACTTTGACCGTCCGTTTGAGGATGGTAAGCCGTACTCAGATCAAGACGTGTACCGAAAGCCTTTTGCAAAGACCCCTAGAATTTAGATGTGAATTGAGCCCCACGGTCGGAAATAATAGACACCGGCACCCCGTGCCTGGCAACAACTTCCTTGATATAGATTCGAGCAAGTTTTTCCATTTTATCGAATTCCTTGTAAGGAAGGAAATGAGCGCAGTCGTAATCATTTAAGAGGCGCAGTCGTAATCATTTAAGAGTTCAACCCATCGGCGTTGACGCATGTTTAACTCCTTCTGGTCAAAGATGTGTTGCAAACTTTTATGGTTAGTGTATATCGTACACTTGGTGCCATACAGATAATGCCTCTAAATTTTCAGAGCAAAAATCACAGTTCCTAACTCAAGATCGTGAGTTGAATAGTTTTTCTCATGGATTTTCAATTGGCAAGAGGCATACGCGATGACCTTCCCACGTTGCATCAGAACGCAACCAAGGCCTTGAACTGAGGCATCACAGTACACTACAAAACTAGGATTGTGCCGGCGCCGCGATGCTGCAGCTTGTCGTTGGTGGTTAACACCCATATGATCAAATGAATTGCGTTGGCTTTCAAAAGCGTTTAGTTTTGATTAACATCATAGGGTTACATGCCTTGGGTTTTTGGTTACAAAAGCTGTTGTACCTGTTTACTACTTAGGAATGTTTCCTAGCTAGCGTAGTTTTTTACATAAGATGCACATTTAATTATATAAGATCCAGTTGTTCGTAAAGTTTCACAAAAGTACGATTAGTTCTTCGAGCTTATAAACAGGTTTTTGCTGTTGTTCAAGAAGTCTTTGGCTTCTTGCTGTTTCCCTCGACCATTTCCTCGCGGGTGTCCTTGTTTTCACCGTCATAGACCGGTAGGGTGAATTTGCGTTATTGGTATCGTTGTGAACACGGCTATCAACAAAAAACACAACTATGATGAACAAAAGTACACCCGCCTCAAAATACAGTCATTAGAAACTCTCAACACCTGCGACAACAAACTACAAGCATTAGGTAATGACAACAACATTAATAACATTAATGCATGGCAAAATCAGACCTCGAATATGAAACCGATCTTCAAACAAATTAAAGAAACGTTCAATCAAAACATAAAGAAAAAAACCTGGAAAGGAGAAGGAGATCAACAAGGCTGATGAAGAACAGTAGAAAGTACACCCCCTTCAAAATCCACTCATCGAAACTCTCAACACATACGACAACAATTACCCACATCAAGTAACGACAACACTACTGCATGGTGAAATTGAGCATCGAATCCGAAACCGATCGTCAAACAAATTAAAGTAAACAAAGAAAAACAAAGTAAAACTCAAGATTAAGCATGAGAAGAAATCAAAAATCGTCAAAAAAAAGTCAATTGAAACACAACAACAACCAAAAACGCAGAAATTAATAAACAAAAACAACTAAAGAAGATAAAGAATTGTAGATGAAGATTATTATGAAAACGAAATTGTTAGGGCTCGTTCCTGTTAGAAGATTTACTTTGTACTTTGTTTATACAAGTTTGTATAGTTTAGGGTTAATTTTGTATTTTCCCTAAAGTGTTGATGCATAAAGCATGTTGCTAGAGAATGTTAGAGAGAGAGAGTCTATATCACAATTTACACGTTAGAGAGAGAACTGTGTGTGTGTGTTTGTATTCTCCTGCACATTGTACTGCAACTATTTGCTTTGATCATCAATACAAGAGAATTATTTAGTAATGGATTGTGTTGATTGATTGATTGAATTGTGTGTTTGTACTTAGATCATTCTGATTTGCAGCAATATCGATCCAATTGAACCTATCAATTGGTATCAGAGCTGTTGGTGTTGTGTGTTCTTCGCTATTCATCAAGCAAAAACACATCAATATTGCTCAAATCATGATCTGAATGATCTGTTGCTGTTTTTGGATTTGATTCAACGTCGGAATCATTTCTAATTCACAAAAATTGTGCAAATTCCATCAGATTATCATCAGATCTAAGGAATTAAGAAAGAATTGAAAGTTACTGATCGATCAAATTTTTGCTCAAAATCATCAAAAATTGATCATGTTTTGGATTAATTGATATAGGAGATTGATTATCGGTATAATTCACTGCTTGTGTGTGATTTTTGAACAAATTGGACAAGTTTCATTAAAATTCAGAAAAATTCGATTGACGAAGATGATGAACATGATGAACTGGTTGAACATTAACTAGCCGGGTGATAAAATTTGACTTAGACAATCTTTTTGGACTTAGATTTGTGAACAAATAGGTCCTGTGCAGCCGTGTAAAGGAAAATTGTTTAGATGGGTGAAGATTTGCAAGTAAAAGTTGTGTACTGTTTAGCCGTGTGAAGATACTATTCAGACGGGTAAAGCACTGTTTAGCCGGGTGATCAACTTTACAGCCGGATCAACGTATTACTGTTCAGTCGGATCATTCTCTTTCAGCCGTGTCAAGTACAGTCGGGTGAAAGTGTTGATAATTGTTTAGCCGGGTGATAGAGTGTTTCAGCCGTGTCAAGTTTCTTTGCCGTGTGAAGTTATATCTGTTCAGCCGTGTAATTGTTCAGCCGGGTAACACTATTTAGCCGGGTGAAGATATCAAATGTGAAGTTTAAAACTGTTTAGCCGTGTCACTATTCAGACGGGTGAAGGAGTTTTTCTCAGCCGGGTGAAGAAGAAACTGCACTGTTCAGCCGGGTGAAGAACAACATATCATTGTTCAGCCGTGTGACATTGTTTTAGTTGTTTTAAACTTGTTATCTTAATCTGTTATTGTTTAGTTGCATTTAGTTTAACATTTTTAACTATTTCTTTTCAAAAATCAACAAAAACACAAAAATATTTTCTTTAAAATTTTCAAAAATGGCACCTAATGATGATTCTGATAACCGTGTTCCTAGATTGGTTAATCGTGCAGATTTCAAGAACTGGACAATCAGATTGAAACACCATCTATGCTCTATTGACAATGATCTCTGGAAGTCAATTGATAAAGGTCCTCATATTTCTACTCAGACTGCTCCTGATAGTGCAAGCACCTACACCAAAGATTCAACTTAACCTTATCCTGAAGATAATCTATCAGCAGAAGACTTACGAAAGGTCAAGAATGACAGTAAGGCTTACTCTTTGATGTGTAAAGGGCTGCCACTTCAAGTGTTGTCAAGATTGGATGCTTATCAAACTGGGTATACAATGTTCAAGGCATTAAAATCAATCTGTGAAGGAGGAGAACAGTTGAGAAGTCTCAAGAAGCAGAAATTGAAGAGACAACTGGAATTGTTTGAGCATATTGCTGGAGAATCTGGGCACCAGATGATGAACAGATTTGTTCATCTAACTACTGAGATGACAAATGTTGGTGCAAAGACAGATCTTCAAGACCTAAATGACAGATTATTGTGTGCTCTTCCATCTTCATGGAAACAAACAGTGACTCTACTGAAGCATACAGAAAAGTTTCCAATGGACTTGGATCTTCTTATTGCAAAGATTGAAGAAGTGGAAATTGATGAAAGTTCAAGAAACTCTGACAGATCAGGTTCACATGCTCAGTATAAGTTGTGGTGAATCCTTCTAACACAGTGGAGAATGCATTTCTTGCTCAGGATGCTAAGCATGATGATGAGGGTGATCTGTTTGTTGGTGCTAGCTTTTACACTGATTCATCATATTTACCAACCTCACCAGTTTACTCTCAACCTCAATCTCCACCAAGAGCTCAAGTTCAAAGCCAGTCTGTGAAATCTCAATCAGAAAATCAAAGTTCAAGTTCCACAGTTCAAGCCAAAGTAAAAGATGTGATGAACAACTTGTTACAAGATGATGAGACTAAGAATTCTTTTACTGCATTCATGGCAAGTGTGACACCTAAGAATTTCGGATTAACTCCGCTAACTCAAACTTCTTAAATTACATAATTTCCACTCTTACTTGTGTACGTGTTACACTTAGTCAAAGCTTATTAATTAGGTGCTAATTAATATACTAAAATAATTAAGGGAAATATTTAGATCTCAATGACTGTCGCGGAAGATAGTAGTTCGGGAAAGTACTAGTGTACACGAATCATAAGAGTTACTAATCGTTACCGGGTGTTTTCTCGTAAATATATACGTTGTTTAAAGTTTGGGACTTCAATTGTCATTAATTAAAAGTTATTACAAGTAACTTTGAGAACAAGTTAATTGAAAAACAAACATGAGAGACTTAGTTGCAATTTAACAAAATTATATTTTTATTAATAAGTAATAACCCAAACCACACCCCTCTTCTTCTTCCTTACGCATGATCCAAACAAAACCCTATCCAGCCGTCACTACCTTCGTCGCTTACATCCGACACCGTCATTATAATCTTCATTACTTCCGACTACCCCTACCACAACTATCAGCCGCTTCAAAGAAACCATCACCAATCGTTCTCTGTCACTATTTCCGAACACCGCCACCGTCACTTGCGAACCTGCAACACCCATTGTACGCGTTGTCGTCTTCGTCACACCTCTGACGAACCCGCAGCTCAGACCATCCCCTGCCATTGTACGAGTAGTCTCCGTCCCTCCCACTCGAGATTCGGTTCGTGCCCATTATGTTGTTTTTGTTATTCGTTACGATACGGTTTCATTTTCGGTCTCGTTTCGTTACACGGTTTGGGTTCATAACAATGATTGTGTGTAATATATGTGATATTAATGTATGCGTGTATATGTTGTAAGTATATTGTGTGTGTTCTTGACTTATGGTGTGTATGTATGCGAATGTATGAATGGATTGTATATATGTGGGGACAATCTGGAATATGTAGCTTAGTATTTTATTAATATGTTGACTTATGTTAACCTACCATGCATCCATTATAAATAACTTATTCCACCTATACACAATAGATAACTATACGGGTAAGTGATTTATAGTAACTATACATGCATCATAGAAGATATTAATATATGCAAGTTGTTCTTGTTAAGAAATTGTGAAGTAAAACAATATAATGATGAACCTGGATTATCGAGATGCTCAATAATTTCTTAAAAATATTAAGATGTTAAAACTTGTGTTATATGACATAATCGTTTTAAGAAGAATGCATGCGATGGACATGAAGTTGATGCATGGAATGTAATGGCTTATATATTATTTTTGTGTAGTGATACCCATCTATAAATTGTATGATCAGTAGTTTGTGTGTAAATATAAACTCATGTTTAGCATAGGTGGGTATATGACATGGATGACTAAATATGTATGATGATGAGTAGACAATAACACGATGTTTGAAAAATAATAGGTATATTAAGTATCAACGTGCTATTTGTGTTTTGTACATCATGACACGTGGGCTGGTATGTGTTTTATATAACAAGCATGCATATTTTGTATTTTTATGCAACTCACTATAAACAAATCTAATGTGTATGATGAGACTAAAATCTTTGAAAACATATAAAATACTATATTTTGGGGTTAATACGAAACCGAAACGGAGATGAGAAACCGTACAAGTCTTCATTGAAATTGTTTGTAATTAATTTATTAATGATCATGATTAGGTAGTGGGACTACCTAGGCTTTCTACTTTTGCTAATTATTTGTATTTACGCACCCAAAGGTGAGTTCGCTGAACCGTACTTTTACTATCTCACCCTTCATGGGCTGGGAACACGAACGATTACTTTTACGGATTTACAAATTTTGTATGTCGCATGTCTGGATTAGAGCAACTTTTATTTTGTTCATGAAAGACCTCATGGATACCTAGTTGACCGTTAGTATTTGTGAAATAGCGGGGGAATTTTGAGTAGTGCTACTGGGTTTGACAAACCCCACCCGGGCTAGTCGCGCTAGCACGACAGAAGGACCTGTCGAACGGGTGTTGAATGACCTAACATACTTACAGTGCATCCTGCTGGGATGTACGAACGGGCAAAATGCACTTAATGTGTACATACGTCAGCTTCGGTCAGATACATACGCCTCTAAGGACATGTGCTGTAGACTAGCTACCTACAATGACATACTTAATTTATATTTCTGCTTGCAACGGAACTTACTTGATTTTATACTTACTATGTGAACTCACCAACCGTCGTGTTGACACTTGTTAGACTTTCACTTATACAGGTCACTGAGGTACCACGCATTTAGGACATGGCATGGAGTCAGGACTTTTCATTTAAACATTTTCTTGCATTACAAACCATGTCTTGAGTTTAAATGACGATTTAGACTGTGTATCTCGTGTTGGGCGTGTGTTCTGCGCATTTAGTTTCTATTTAATATTTTGACATTGCATTTCGATTACGCTTCCGCAAACTTTTAAATGTTAACTATGTATTAAATTTTCTCATTTAATGAGACACGTATGTTTTAAATTCATATAGTGTCGTTTGGTGTAACTAATGACTGAGATCCTGGTTTGTCACACACTTAACGGTAAAACTCCGTTAGTGGATTTTGGGGGTGTGACAGCAAGCTTTCAAGCATATCAAGGAAGTCATTTGACTCAACTGGATGTTGTGCTTCAAGATCTATTTGAAATGGATCCTGATGACGTAGAAGAAATGGACTTAAACTGGCAAATGGTTATGGTCGCATATCGAACTCAGAAACATGCATATGTGAACCGAAGCTACAAGCCTAATGCAAACAAGACAGTTGGTTTTGACAAGTCAAAGGCCAGATGTTTCAACTGCAACTGCAATGGTCACTTTTCAAGGGAATGCAAAGCTCCTAAGAATCAGAACTATAATGATCAAGCTAGTTCAAGTGGGCAGAATCATGGTCAAAGTCAGAACACGCAACAGTCTTCAAGCTATCAGAACAGGAATCAACGTTTTATGCAAAAGCCATGATAGGTTCAATTGGATCGATATCGCTCAATGATCAGAATGATTTGTACACAAACAAAGTTCAATCATCAACACAATTCATTACTTAATAATTCTCTTTGTATTGATGATCAAAGCAAATATTGTAGTACAAAATGTAGGAGAATGTAATCACACACAGTTAACTCTCTCTCTAACGTGTAATTGTGATCTAGACTCTCTCTCTAACATTCTCTTACTACATGCTTTATGCAACAATACATTAGGGAAAATAACAAAATTAACCCTAAACTATACAAAATGTATAAAACAAAGTACAAAGTAAATCTTAAACGGAAATAAGCCCTAACAGTACTCCCCCTAAGATTTATCTTTGGACTTCAAAAATCTTCAACATCTTTTGCTTTTTCAGCTCCAATCTCTCACCATTCTTCTGGTTCGTCTTTAATATCCAGCAACTGCTTTCCTTTGTATTATTCTTGTTCTTTTAAAGCTTCTTCTATGCATGACTTGAACTTTTCTGCAATCTTTGCTTGTCTCGGCTTTGATTCATTTGTGAGGATGGCACAGGCATTCATGCGTTTCAGAGTATCAAGAGTTAGACCTGCAAAATCAATGTTAGCATAAAATTCATATGGCATTTCTTGTCCTTTTGCTTGCACTTCTAATGTACCCTTCGCAGTCACACGCATAAATTCAATCTCCGGAATATCAACCTTCACAAGGTTAGCATTGAGTAATGCCTTCCTTAGTCTGATTTTCTCAGAAGCAGCTGCAATCACTTCAATCATCACTACAAACAATTTCCGATCAGCTTCAGCAATTTTATCTTTGCACTTCTCCATTGTGTAATTTCGCAAATGATCAATGTAACATGGATGTAGCAGTTTTAGCTCGAACGTGCTAAATAATGTGATCATGTCCTGATCCCAGTCATCCAAATTACGTACCAATTTCAGCTCGTAAGTTTCCTGATTGTAGAAAAACTTCAGAATTGGTTTCGTTGCTTGTGTACCATCAATCACTTTCAACCCTGGATCTGTCACTTTATCAAAATATTCGTCCGAAAACTCTTCCAAAAACATATCTCGCACCACCAACTTCTTTGGTTTCCTCATTTTCTTCTGCTGAACATATGCACTGTCTTCTTGTTGTCCTCTAAACTCCAAGTACTTCGGCAAACGGCTTATCCCAGCATCTAGTAACATCGCACATTTATCACCACGCTCAGCATGCGTGTGATTAATCAATCTCAGTTTGTGCAGTTCCTTCAAATCTTGCACTTCCAACTTGAATATACTTGAGTAATAATGATAAACATCGCACAATCCATTAACTCTTTTTTTATCAAAAATGCTATGATCTTCACATTTTTGGACTTTTCCGGCACGATCATTGAATCAAGCAGTTCAGCAACAGACTGTCCTTTACTCAGCAGTGATCTAACAACATCACCTGCTGTGGCAGATTTATGCCATGATTCTCGTACATCCATTGGAATTTTGTATGACTTCATCTCACTTGGAAACATGTCTATCAACTCTTTTCTCTTCTTGTGTGCATCTTCTGGTAAAGCCATCACAGTTATCTCCTTGGGTTCGAGTACTTTGTATCTCTTTGTCAGCTCATAGTATTGGGGGTTGTTGTAATCCAAGAAAAACATTCTAATGTGCATCTTTTCCGTCTTCATAAAACTTATCACAATCTTCTTCAGTGATTCATGCTTCAGTCTTTTCAACGTCTTGTATGGATAGTTCCTCGAACTAAGCCATTCACGCATGTTTCTAGACGACATTTCTTCTGGATTTTGATGATAAAGTTCTTTAGGAGGTAAATCATCAATGTTCAGGCTCTCTTGGAGTGGTGTCCACTCACCCATCTCAACAACAAACTCCTTTTCATCAGCAGTTGCCTTGTCTTGAGCATTTAAACACTTCTCATACTCTTCATTTATCTGACTGATAGTAAGCCCATTCAGATACACTGGATTATACTTCATTTTCTCTAAGTAAGCAAAACGTTCAGGAAGATCAATCGGTATCTCATCATCTGGATTAGCCTCAGGTTCAGAATCTGTAAAGTCTATATCATCCAAGTCATCAAGTGCCTCTATCATCGGTGCAGTTTCAGTTTGAACCGGCTCAAACTGAAATGCTTCTTCAGTAACAGTTTGCACATTCTCAGCACTTTCAACTACCTTTGGTATTTCAGCTACCAATACAGATTCAGATTGAATCGGCTCAATCTGAACTGTTTCTCCAGTTTCAGTCTCCTTTACTATCTCTGCCACCTTTGCCACCTCAGACACATCAGTTTCAGTTACAGATTCAGATTGAATCGGCTCAATCTGAACTGTTTCTTCCATTCTAGCTTTCTTTGCAATAACCTCTTCTTCAGTAATCTCAGCCACATCATCCAGTTTGCGTTTTCCCTCAGCTTTGTCAAGATTGACAGTATCAACAGCTTCATCGGGAATAGGGACAAATTCTACACTTGGTTCTGTCACAGTCTTAGATCGTTGTGATCTAGTTTGATAGACTGCGACGTCCCTAGGAGTCTCAGACACTCCAACATTCTCTTCCACAATAAAATCCTTGTCCGATTCTGAACTTACAGCCTCCTCATCTTTTATCCATTTCTCCAACACCTCTTTTTCAGCACGTAAAGTGTTGCATTCTGCTTGCAACTCTTCATAGTCTGCCTTTAACTGTTCATGATCAGCCTTCAGTTTTTCATGATCCTCATCTAATGCCTTAAAAGTTTCTAAGTTTTTCTGATGCGTAGCCAAAAACTCTTCCAATCTCTTCTTCTTTCTTTCATTCGATGCTTTCATCTGCTCATTAGCATCTAATAGTTTGGCTACCATCCTTTCCAAGTGAAAAACTTTGTTTTCTTCTTCATTCAAATCAACATCTGATGCAACCTTAGGTGAAGACTCCTTTGGTTCATCAATGTGTTCAGCTGCTTTGGAGGATGTGGCAATATCAACTGGTTCAGACACTATCAAACAATCTTGAGTATCATCGACTGTCTGTGCCACAATCTCCACTTCAGCTGCAACTTCTTTAGCAATCTGTACAATGTCCACTATCTCAGGCACATTTACATCTTCAATTACATTCGGTTCCTCCACAATAATAGGATCAATCACAGGTTTCGATCTTCGTGATCTAACATACTTCACTGTGATATCCTTAGGAACTTCAACAACCATTTCTTCTACGTCTTTCTCAACCTCAACAGTTTCAGTCTCAAACACACTTGGTTGATCAATCTCAACATTCTCTGCCTCCTCAGAAACTGATTCAGCACTATCATCACCAATTTCATCATCACCACCATCATCACTATCATCACTATCATCACCATTACCATCATCACTATCATCTTCTTCTTCATTCTCATCATTCTCAGACTCATTCTCATCTTCTGGATGACGAGCAAAGTACTCATCATCATCTAACAAGTTATCAGGCACCTCATCAACTAGGTCCTGTGGATTCACAATCTCTCCATTTGATATATGATGGTATACTACTTCAATATCCTCCACATTGTTTGCTATATCCCGCATATAGTCAAACAATTCAACACTTTGTACATTTCCTATACTCATCTTCCTATAGGATAGATCGTTCATGTCCTCAGTGTATAAAATCCTCCAGCAAAACCTTCTTCTCTGATGATTGGATAGGCAGTGTTGATCATCAGTTGCAAGAATCTCGGATACATGAGAAACTTGAATCTTTTGCCCTTCACTAAATTGAATACAAACCCTTTCATGATCCATTTCGACATATTGAAAGGTTTGTTCTCTGCAATAGCAACAATGGGGGATGCAATGTAAGAAGGGAAATTGTCAAAACCAGCACTCCTTCTAGACATGCATTGTTGTATCACATAGCAGAGAAGTTTCCACTTCTTTCCCAATCTGGCTCTAACAAACTGCTACTTGGGAAATATGGGAGGGTGACCCATATTAACGAAACAAGCTTGACATTCAGCAGTAGTCAGTTCATCATTTGCTCCAACTTCATCATCCTCAATCCTTAAGGCTGTTCTGATGACTTCTTCAGATACAGTCAATTGCAAGTCTCTGGTAATATTCCCTCTAACAATAGTCACACCTGCTTCATCAGTAACCACCTCAGTTGTCCTCCAAAAACTTTTGATGAGTCTTGCATATATGATAGGCTTTGCACACATTGCATACACATACTTGGTTCTTTTGATGAATCTAATCATATCTCTATATCCCTCAGTCTCTGGAATGGATTCATCCAAACATGCCACTAGATTGTGCTTAGGCTCAAACTTCAAATTCTCCATCTGTTTGACAAAAACAAGACAAGTGAGTTAGATTCTTCATTAATAAATTTCAAATTTACATAAGTGTTGAAACAAAAAGTTATAATGTAAAACAATTACATAATCATTTTAACACCTAAGTTGATCTGACAATCTGATTTTCATCATTTTGTTTAATAAAAACCTTTGTGAATCAATGATCATACAATACATTACACTTAACAGTTTATTCACTTAAGAACATAAATCTGAAATATGTATGATGAAGTTGTTTAACATGTTTAAGTTCAGTTTTAACATTGATTTGTCATTTTTAACACACATTTTATCATTTTGAAGTTAACACTTAAGAACTTTCAACAGGTCATCAATGGCGGTTTGACAGTTATGAGCAAATTTGGGTTGATTTAGTTGATTTTAAGCAATTTGATGCAAATTAATGGATGAAAGTTGATAATCGACAGCAAATACACCTATTACAACATTCGATTTCAGTTTTAACACATAAAATCAAAATGTCGATTCATTGGTCTAAACACTGTTCATCATCACTTTTCATTTTAACGATCAATTAGCAGGTTTATCAAGGTCGAATCATGTTCAATATACCTTATTCAATCAACCAAACTTGTTACAGAACAATCGATTGAACAAAAATATGAACGATTTGAGGTACAAGGGATTTTGCTTGAAAACTTTGGTGAAAAATGATAAGTGTTGTGAAGAGGCGGGTTTTTATATGGTTGAAAAATTAGGTCAAACAAATTGGGACGGGTCAACAATTTGGGACGGGTAAGCCTTAAAAAGCCCAATAAGCCTGGACGGGTCATGCACTGTTGAGCCGCGTCAACCACTGTTGGGACGGGTCAAGTACTTTGGGACGGGTCACAACATGGGCGGGTCAACATAAAACATTGTAAAACACTTGGATGAGTCATTCACTGTAGAGACGGGTAAGGCACTGTATAGACGGGTAAAGGTTAGGAACAACTACACCTGTTTTGGTTTTACCCATCACCCGGCTGCATAGTAGTCTTCTTCATCACCCGGCTTGCACAATGACTTATTGTTCATTACCCAGCTGCATAGTGATCTTCTTCATCACCCGGCTTGCTTTTCTTCATCACCCGGCAACACAGTTGTTGTACTTTACCCGGCTGCACAGTGTTCTTCACTTACACGGCTAGATAAAGACTTTATTCTTTTACCCGGCTGTACAGTGTCAACACTTCATTACCCGGCTGTATAGTAACACAACTTGTCACCCGGCTTCATTTGTTCTTTCACCCGGCTACCTTCTTTCACACAATCACCCGACTTATATCAGACACAACAACTTTACCCGGCTGAATAGTGTCTTCATTACCCGGCTAAACAGTTGTTTCTGATATCTTCACCCGGCGACAACACTTTGACAATTTTTTTTCAATTTTCTCGTCTGTTGACTTTTCAACTGCATTTATTGCACCTGCAAACATTCTCGACATATTAATTAGACAAGACATCCTTATTAGGGTTTGTCACATTAAATATCAAAAATCTAATACAAGACAACAAATATTAATTCTAATTAAATCCCTTTTTCTTTTTCTTTGATTTTTCTTGCGAAAATGTTTTTGCACAACCAAAATTTCTATATCCCGAAGCAATTTCTTAAAAACACATCACAAGACCTTGGGTTTGTTTTTAACACATCCAATACATTTGCTTTTCATACCACATAATCTTGTTCATTCAAAACACACTTATTCAAAAATATTTTTTTTGGATTTTGGTAGATATTTTTCTTCTTCAATTATTCTCCCCCTAAACTTGAAATTTCTTGAAATTTTTAAGTTTAACAAGGATGTCGATGTGTCAATAAAGATTCCAAATGCCTGCACACACAAAGCACACACATTAAAATAAAGACATATGCAATGCAATGAATCAAAATATCGCGGTGAGATCATACCACACATTATCTGAACATGTTTTGCAAGTTTTGAATAGACATTTGACTTATGTTTGATTGAGTGATGATATAAAAACATACCAATTAGCTCGAGTTGACACACTTACTTTTTCAGTATCATGATGAGATTAAGGTTCGATTAAAATGACTTATGTGACCCACATGTATACATATGTCAACATATTTCCTTATCAATTACTACCTGAATGCATATTGCACAAAAACGTGGTTACTTACAATCATAAACAGTGTGGAATTTGGGTTCTATTCGGATTTGGTCCACTTTGGGACTTCTTTTGATTCCATTTTGGAATTTTAATTTCCTATCGTTCCCCTTGGGAATCTTCTGAATTCCTTTTTGGAATTTTTGTTTGGTGATGGTCCACATTTGGGACTCTTTTTGTTCCAACTTTGGGAATCTTTTGCTGCACCTTGAAGCTCAAAAGAGACTTCGTGTGAGACTTCAGGTTTGTGGATACCACAACAAAGAAGCTCACGATGCGGTTCATCACACTGAATAGACTGCATCGTTACCCGATCATGCACAACTATCATCACAAGCAATGCATCAAAAGATATATATCTAGACATGTATAACAAAGGAACTTTACACAAAGATCATTGAGTTTAGATTTGTCAACAATGAACTTACTTTTTCAGTCTAATTGCCTGAGCTGTCTCGCACATCAATTAACATTCATCAGTCTTTATTATATAAAATGATGAAACAAATAATGTCTAGTGTAACTATCATTTCTCACTTTTTGCAATAAAGATTCTTATGACATGATATTTCCTTTTCTTTTTGCTTTTATATTTTGTTTTTGTTTTTCTTTTTCATGCACACACACAATGCAAAACAATAAAATAAAAGACAAAGGAATCAATACTTGACATCGACTTATTTTATTTTTGACTTTTATATTTTCTGATTTTTGTTTGGTTTTTCAAAAATTAGAATTAATCATGATTGATTAACCCTATGGATTGAATTAAGAATTCAAACCGTCCTGACAAAAAAGATTTTGTGAAAAGATCTGCCAGTTGTTTGTCGGTATGAACTTTAATCAAAATTATTAAACCTTTTTCAGAGTTGTCTCTGAGAAAGTGATATCGAATTTCGATATGTTTGGTTTTTGAGTGTTGAACATGATTAGCAGTAATGAACATAGCAGCAGTATTGTCTATGTAAATAGGAGTTTTGAGAAAGTTAAACACGTAGTCAAGCAATTGGTTTTGTAACCACAAAACTTGAGAACATCCTACAGATGCAGCAATATACTCTTCTTCTGCTGTAGATACAGAAACGTTGGTCTGCTTTTTGCATTGCCAAGAAACAAGTCTAGGACCCAGAAATTGACATCCACCCGTAGTCGATTTCCTGTCAAGAGCACACCCACCAAAGTCACTATCAGAATAACTATATAATTCAAAATTGCCTTCATAAGGATACCACAACCTGAGATTCGGTTTCCCTTTAAGGTATCTAAAAATACGTTTAACAGCAACCAGGTGCGATTCTTTCGGATCAGACTGATATCTTGCACACACACACATACAGCATACATAATGTCTGGCCTTGATGCAGTAAGATACATCAGTGAACCAATCATTGATCTGTACAGTGTTTGATCAACGGATTTGCCTTTCGGATCCGGCTGTATCTTGCAATTCACATCAGATGGCGTTCGAATAGTCTGACAATCCTGCATCTTGAACTTTTTCAGCAACTTTTCAACAAACTTTGATTGGTTGATAAAAATTCCGTCTGCTGATTGTTTTACTTGCAATCCGAGAAAGAAATTAATCTCCCCCATCGAACTCATCTGAAATCTTGACTTCATGATTTCTTCAAACTCTTTGCACATGGACGCACTGGTTGATCCAAAGATGATATCGTCCACATACACTTGAACACATAAGAGATCTTCATTCTCCCGCTTAATGAATAAAGTTGGATCAATTTGACCTCTTGTAAACCCATGTTCTAGCAAATGTTTAGATAACGTCTCGTACCAAATCCTTGGAGCTTGATGTAGACCATATAAAGCTTTGCTCAATTTGTATACACGATGTGGATAATCAGGATCTTCAAAACCAGGAGGTTGTCTGACATATACATCATCGGTAATTGGTCCATACAGAAAAGAACCTTTAACGTCCATTTGAAACACTTTAAACTTCATGAAAGAGGCATATGCTAGAAAAACACGAATAGCTTCAAGTCGAGCGACCGGAGCGAACACTTCTTAATAGTCAATACCTTCTTCTTGAGTGTAACCTTGTGCAATAAGTCTGGCTTTATTTCTCACAATAATTCCACGTTCATCTGGCTTGTTCTTGTACAACCATCTTGTACCAATTGCATTTTCTCCTTCAGGTAAGTCCACTAATTTCCAAACTTCTTGTTTTTGAAATTGAAGTAACTCCTCTTGCATGGCTTCAATCCAACTATTATCTTGTAGCGCCTCTGAAATGTTCTTTGGTACCACTTGAGAAAGAAAACATGAATAAAGACAAACGTTTGCTTGCTCAGTTTGACTTCTCGTAGTTCTCTGATTCAACGGCCCAATAATCTGAGAGACAGGGTGTTTCTTATGAATTCGATGAGTTGGTATAACATCACCTTGCACTTGACTCTCCAGATTAGACTGATTCAGATTTGGTAGATCTTGTAGAATTGTAGAAGTATGCGGAGTGAAATTAGGAACTTGTTCTGGTGAATTGATGAAGTAGTCAAACGATTCTGGAATAACTTCAACATTCGGATCTGATGATGGTTGATTTTGAACAGATCCACCATCATTAGGAGAATTTTGTGGATTAACATCATCATCAAGAATATTTGATTCTTGATCCTCTTGAGAACCAGATGGACCCGGAGCTTGACTGGATACTCCATGATCAGGATTATGAAATGACATGAACGGATACTCAGAATTGAGATTGCTATCATCATCATTGTCTGAATCATCACTGAAACATCCCAAGTCTCCTGATTCTTTTATCGATTTACCTGAAAAATCAAACAAGTTAGAATTGAAAGATTTTGATAACGAATCTAAATCAAACAACCATTCGTGACCATGAGCCACTGACGGAAACGAATTTTCTAAAAACTTTACGTTAATAGTTTCAATAACAGTGTTTGTTTTGCTATTAAAAACTCGATAAGCTTTAGAAACAGATGAGTAACCAAGGAAAAATCCATCGTCAGATTTTAATTCAAACTTCCCGAGATGATCACTTAAATTTAGAATCGATACTGGACAACC
The DNA here is from genome assembly GCA_030867185.1 of Tagetes erecta. Classification (NCBI taxonomy): domain Eukaryota; kingdom Viridiplantae; phylum Streptophyta; class Magnoliopsida; order Asterales; family Asteraceae; genus Tagetes; species Tagetes erecta. The sequence goes on along the minus strand of CM061497.1, from coordinate 7,394,319 downwards.
TAATGCTTTCAAGTAAGAAATATTCGGTTTTCTTCCAAATATCAACTCATTAGATGTTTTATTTTTATCCTGAACCAATAATGTCCTGTTTTGTACAAAACACGCAGTAGCAATAGCTTCGTCCCAGAATGTGATAGGGATTTTGGCATCTGCGAGCATGGATATTGCTGCTTCAATAAGTGTTCAATTTTTCCGTTCCGCAACCCCGTTTTGTTGAGGCGTTCTTGGAGCACTAAATTGTCGCGCAATTCCTTTTTCTGCACAAAACAAATCGACATTAGCATTTTTAAACTCGGTTCCATTATCAATTCTCAAGATTTTTACTTTACAATCCAACTGATTTTCAACTTTGACAATAAATTCTTTTAACAACTCAGCAGTTTCAGATTTAACATGCAAGAAATAAACCCAAGAAAATCTAGAAAAATCATCAATGATGACAAAACAATAAGACTTCTTTCCGATGCTTTGAACATTTTTGGTCCGAATAGATCCATATGTAGCATCTGCAAGGGTTTTGAAATGGAGTGTTCTAGCTTGGACTTAAAAGACATTCTGTGATGTTTTCCTTTCAAACACGCTGGACAGAGATCAGTCGGTTCATGTTTCTGAAGTTTGAATGGCCCAGCTGTCTATGCCAAAGCTGGCTCTCATCATTTGAAGCATGCGCAATGAGACAAGTAGTTTCGGTTTCAGCATCAATCTGCGACATATCAAGCTTGTATACATCACGATCTCTTGGAGCTTTAACCACCACCCATTCATTGTCAATCTTGAAACCTGGTTTGAGAATATAACAGAAAGAATCATCAAATAAAGTTGAATAAGATTTGTCACAAATTTTAGATACACTTAGCAAATTAAAGTTCAACTGTGCACAGTAGTTGACTTTATCAAAACTAATGACCCCATTTGATACGGTTCCTTCTCCAGTTATTTTACCACCAGCATCTCCACCAAATGCAACATGTGTACCATTCTTTAGCTTAAAGTCTTGAAGCAAGGCATGGTTGCCTGTCATATGCCGGCTACACCCACTATCAACAAACCATGAGTTAATAGGTCTTCGAGGGCGTACCTGCATTTCAACAATCACTTAGTTAGTTTGGTCAACCCAGGCCCACATGGTCTTGGGTTTTCCGAATCTATCTGTAACAGTAACTTGTTGATAATGAAGATTTTGAAAACTTGTTTCATTTGAGAGATTTGGTTGAAAACTGTTTCGCCCAACGGCTTGATTTGATTGCTTTCTTCTCAAAGCAATGAACCTTTCTTCTAACTTAGGATCAATGTTATTTTCAAATTTCTGATTTCTTACCATCAAAGCTCTTGGTTTAAAATTGTTTACCTACACATTTCTTGATGAAAAGTTATTAAAACCAGAATTGTTTCGATTGAAATTTCTCAAAACAGGAGAATGACTTTGATTAACATTTTGAAAACCAAAAGATTGATTTCTTTGAAAATTTGGAAACGAAGTCATTTCTCTTGATGAGTTTTTCCGAAAGAAACAATCTTTTGTGTCATGGTTCTTTCTTTCACAGATATCACAAAATTTGTTATAAAAACATTCCTCTGAAGAATGATTTCTTTTGTCACAGTAACTGCAGTACCTGTTAAAGAAACATTCAGCAGTAACATGATTATAACGATCACAAATCTCACAATGTTTCTTGCTAATCCTAAAGAGCCGATTGTTAACCTTTGATGTTGAACCCACTCGTGATTCATTATCAGTTTTGTTCGGAACAATGCATTAAACAAGTGGAACATTATCGAACTCATTCTTTTAAAATTGGTGACAAATTAAGCAAACTTGAACGAATTCATGAACAACTTAAAATTGATCACAAAATTTCTGATGAGAAGATATTGTCACTTAAAGAATCATGGAACATAACCTTGAAAGAACTGGAACTTGTAACCAAACAACTTGAAGATTGACAAAGAATTTTAAAGAAAAGGTTGCTCATGCTGTCACACAAGTTGAACTAACAAGGTAAAAAGTTGTAAAACAATGGTTAGACAACATGTGAGTGAAAGAGGAAACAAAAACAAATTAGGATTGGGTTTCACACATGAACCAATGCCTAAATCAATCACGAATACCTTACCTGAAAACTTCAATGAATTTGATCATTCACCTGAAAATGAACAAAGATTCAAAGAAGTTCAAAGAAGTAAATCTGAATCCGAAGGATCTGAAGTTTTACTCGAAAGCTTGAAAGAAGATGACAGTGTGACAGTTGACGCTGATGATGAAGCAAGCAACAAATCTGATCCTATTCTGGTGCAACTTGTTGAATATCCAGAACTGAATCCTAAGCCAGAAGAAACAGTGAAGGATGAAGCAGAATTTTCAAGATACAATGATCCAGAATATATCAAGTGGAAGAATGAACAGAAAGCAATTGTTGCTGATCAACTGATCAAGAAGAAAACAGTGAAGAAGACTGAAGTTTCTGATGTAAAGATGCAAAAATCAAAACTGTCAAACAATCAATCTGAAACAAAACAGTCAAAAGGTAAAAAGGTCATAACATCAAATGACAACACCAAAGCTCAAATTGTTAAAACTGAAAATGTCAAACCTATGACAAAGAAAGTGTCTAAAGTGAAAACAATCAAGTTTGTATCTGCAGGAACGTTTGATATGAACTCATCTCATGGTAACCAATTAAATTCTAAGATCAAATCTAACTCTGGTCTGAAAACAGGTTCAGGTCCTAAGACTTCCGCTGTCAATGATAAAAGATTTGAATCAAAGAAGGTCACTAAGCAAGATGTTTCAAAATCGAACCAAGTTCCCAAACAATCAGAACTTGATAACAAGCAATCAAAGTCACAAACAAAATCTCCACAAAATAATCCAGTTAACTTAAAACCGAACAAAACTGATAATGAATCACGAGTGGGTTCAACATCTAGAGTTAACAATCGGCTCTTTAAGATTAGCAAGAAACATTATGAGATTTGTGATCGTTATAATCATGTTACTGCTGAATGTTTCTTTAACAGGTACTGTGATTACTGTGACAAAAGAAATCATTCTTCAGAGGAATGTTTTTATAACAAGTTTTGTGGTATTTGTGAAAGGAGAAATCATGACACTGCAGATTGTTTCTTTCGGAAAAACTCATCAAGAGAAATGACTCTTTTTCCGAATTTTCAAAGAAAACAATCTTTTGGTTTTCAAAAACTTAACCAAAGTCATTCTCATGATTTGAGACCTTTCAAACGAATCAATTCTGGTTTTAATGAATATTCATCCAGAAATGTGCAGGTTAACAGTTTTAAGCCTTGATCCTAAGTTAGAGGAAAGGTTCATTGCTTTAAGAAGAAAGCAAACAAATCAAGCCAGTGGCAGAAACAGTTTTCAACCAAATCTCTCAAATGAATCAAATTTTCAAAATCTACATTATCAACAAGTTACTGTTACAGATAGATTCGGAAAACCCAAGACCATGTGGGCCTGGGTTGACCAAACTAACTAGGTAAATGTTGAAATGCAGGTACGCCCTCGAAGACCTATCAACTCATGGTTTGTTGATAGTGGGTGTAGCCGGCATATGACAGGCAACCATGCCTTGCTTCAAGATTTTAAGCTTAAGAATGGTATTCATGTTGCGTTTGGAGGAGATGCTGGTGGAAAAATAACTGGAGAAGGAACCGTGTCAAATGGGGTCATTAGCTTTGACAAAGTCAACTACTGTGCACAGTTGAACTTTAATTTGCTAAGTGTGTCTCAAATTTGTGACGAATCATATTCAACATTATTTGATGATTCTTTTTGTTACATACTCAAACCAGGTTTTAAGATTGACAATGAATGGGTGGTGGTTAAAGCTCCAAGAGATCGTGATGTATACAAGCTTGATATGTCGCAGACTGATGCTAAAACCGAAACCACATGTCTCATTGCACATGCATCAAATGATGAGAGTCAGCTTTGGCATAGACGGCTGGGCCATTCAAACTTTAGAAATATGAACAGACTGGTGACTGGAAATCATGCTGTGGGAATACCGTCAAAGAAATTCTCAACAACTGATCTATGTCCAGCATGTTTGAAAGGAAAACAGCACCGAATGTCTTTTAAGTCCAAGCAAGAACACTCCATTTCAAAGCCCCTACAGATACTACATATGGATCTTTTCGGACCAACAAATGTCCAAAGCATCGGAAAGAAGTCTTATTGTTTTGTCATCATTGATGATTTCACTAGATTTTCTTGGGTTTATTTCTTGCATGTTAAATCTGAAACTGCTGAGTTGTTAAAATAATTCATTATCAAAGTTGAAAATCAGTTGGATTGTAAAGTAAAAATCTTGAGAAGTGATAATGGAACCGAGTTTAAAAACTCTAATGTCGATTCGTTTTGTGCAGAAAAAGGAATTGCGCGTCAATTTAGTGCTCCAAGAACTCCACAACAGACCGGAGTTGCAGAATAGAAAAATCGGACACTGATTGAAGCAGCAAGATCCATGCTCGCAGATGCCAAAATCCCTATCACATTCTGGGACGAAGCTATTGCTACTGCTTGCTTTGTACAGAACAGGACATTATTGGTTCAGGATAAAAATAAAACATCTTATGAGTTGATATTTGGAAGAAAACCGAATATTTCATACTTGAAAGCATTTGGTTGTCCTGTGTCGATTCTAAATTTGAGTGATCATCTCGGTAAATTTGAGTCAAAATCTGACGATGGATTTTTTCTTGGTTACTCTTCTGTTTCAAAAGCTTATCGGGTTTTTAATAGCAAAACAAATACTGTTGATAGTCATGTATAGGTCGGACTCACCGGCATGTCGGTGTTATATCTTTTGTATGTATTTTATATAGTTTTTGGTATTAGCGAACCTACATAGTTTTTCTGTTTTTGTCGACCGGGCGAACCTGATTGTGCCCGGCGAAGCTATATGGTTCGCTTGATAGATTCACTGTCAGCGAATCTATCAGCGAACCTACAGCTGATATATATTGTAATCTTATCTCATGGCAATGCAACTTTTGGCAAAATCTTATCCAAACTCTAGAATCGTGTGTGTGTAATCTGGAGGTGCTAGGAGCTTATATTATCTATCTTTGTAGCGTATTTACCTCTCGTTGTGTGGTTTTGATCTTGTTATTATGTATTGGGTTATATTGGACTTTTGTTTCTCTTAATCAAAGTGTGTTTTTTTGTTACAAATCATTATAGCACTGAAATCTCGATCAAGATGGACCAACAATATGGTATCATAGCCATAGTGCTCTTGATTGTTTGATCCTAGAGATTTTTGTGATGTTTTTGGGGTTTTTGTGTCAAAACACTATTTGATTCTTTTCTGAACTGGTTTGTGTGTTTCTGTGTTGTATTTTGCTTGGGATTTGTCATATTTGGTCATAGGAAGCTTTAGAAACAAACGAATCTACAACTGGTTATGTTTTGAAGCTGTTCTGATCGTTTTTGTATGGAAACTGTTTTATTCGTAACCCAGCGAACCTACTTGTTCATCCAGCGAATCTGGGTGTTCATCCAGCGAATCTAATACAATCTTGTGTTCTGTGATTCAGTGTTTCTGTTTAGCGAATCTGGCATTTCATTGAACGAAAGTTCACTTGTTTGGCTCGTTGTGCAAGCGAAACTGTTCTTGCTACCCAGCGAATCTGCTTTGTCTGCTGAGCGAATCTGCTAGCGAATCTGCAGCGAATCTGTCTGTTCTTTGGGCGAATCTAATCCAGCGAATCTATTTGTCATTGGCGAAACTACAATCTGTTTAAGATTATGACTACATCAACTCTGAATATTAATGCTCTGGATAGTGTTCAACCAAACAGGCCACCGAGGCTTGTTAGTGGTGAAAATTTTGAGGATTGGAAGAGGTGTCTGAAAGCTTTTTTCTACTACACTTACTATAATCAATGGGAGTCAATTGTAAATGGTCCGCATGTGCCAAAGACAATTGAAGGAACAATTACTTCAATAAACACTGATCCGAGTACTTTTACTGAAGGAGACACCAAGTTGCTTGATCGTGACAAAAAGGCACTCGGAGCATTGATACTTTGTTTGCATCAGGATATTTACAACAGGTTTGCTAAACACACAACTGCAAAAAGCTTGTATGATGCGTTGTGCGAGTTCTATGATTGTACTGAGGATTTGAAGTTGGATAGAAAGGCTCAAGCTGAAAAAGAGTTCAATTCATTTGTGGGGTTATCGCAAGAAAGTTTGACTGATATTACCAATCGATTTCTGTCTGTATCAAGTAACCTGAAAAAGTATGTTGAGAAGCTGGGAAACCATGAACAAGTCACAAAGCTGTTAGATTCACTTCCTCCTCAGTGGAGTCTTCAGATCAAATTGTTGAAACAAGAAAGAAACTTTCATGACTATAAGCTGATGGATGTTATAAACAAGCTGAAGTCATTTGATCTTGATGTGAAGTGAAGATAATACAATCAGTGTATGATGGTTCCAAATATTCCTTCTCAGAATGCTGCACTTATTACATCCGCTGCAAACTCTCATATCTACAATGCTGCACCTGGAGGATCATCAAGTTTTGGGTCTGTTAAATCTGTTGGTGCATCTACAAGTGTTGGTTCAAGCTCAAATGCATCTGTCACCACTCAGATTCCATCTGACACTATGTCTTTGTTTGGAATGTTTGTTCATAGCTATGAAGCTCTTGTCGCTGGTGAATTAAAGGGAAAGGGGATGACTGTTGAGGATATGTATCAGGTGGATCCTGATGATCTTGAAGAAACCGACATCCAATGGCAAATGGCCATGCTTACCCTTCGTGCTAGACGGTTCATGGAGAGAACAGGTAGAAGAGGTTTTGGGAATCAGGGACAGAACAACAAGCTTGGGTATGACAAAGGAAAGCTGAGATGTTACAACTGCAAACAATTGGGTCACTTCAAAAGGGAATGTCCTTTAGCAATTGTTACTGAACCTGTGAATTCTGGAAATTCAAGAACCGCCCCTATTCAAGAACGACTTGAGGAAGTGAAACCAAGGCATGAAACTGCACTGCTCACTAATTTTGATTGGAGTGCGGAAATTGAAGAAACAAAGGAAGAAATTAATCATGCCTTGGTTACTGAGATTGTTGAGAATGATGATAACTATATAAATTGCTTTGATCCTTTCAAAGAATTTTATGGTGAAAATGATGGAAATTATGATGAAGAAGGGAAAGTGGAGAAAGTTGATAAAGATCAGTCAGATGCTATTGTTCAAGGGCATCTGAATCACTCGGGATTGGTATGTGAAGCTGCGGTAAATGAGATGAAGAATGATGAAGAGTCAAAGCTAAACTTGGAAGCCATGATTGAGAAGGCAAGGCTTGATGCTATGGATGAGTTCAAGAGGAGCACTCCTTATTGCCAGTGTGATCGCGCTCTTGCTGCCGAAAAACTGGTAATTGGTCTTCCTTATGATGTTATTGAAGATATGTGTTCATCTGCATGCAAAATTCGTTTAATTGGCATATACAAAGCTAATAAATTGTTAATGTCAAATGAAAACGAATTAAAGAGAACTAACAAAGAGCTTAAAGTGAGTGAATCAAAATATTTTGTCAAATTAAGAGAAGCTTTGAAAGAAAATGAACATTTAAAAAGATCTCTTTTGGAAAAGAATTGTGAAATAAATTACTTAACTGAGCAAGTCACTCTCGCTGAATTTGAGACCAGAAAACTTAAAAACAAATTGGAACAATGGACAATATCTAGTATGAAAAGGGAGGAACTCTGCAAGAAACAACGGGGGGCCAGAGTTAAGACAGGTTTGGGTCTTAAAAATGAAGCATATGCATATCCCCCACCTAGTACCTTCTGTTACTCTCCAACACCTATTCTTCATCCTTCGAATGAGTTGATACAAGAGATTATACAGAATGATGCTAACAGCTCTATTGCAGGTTTAAGTGGAGTAAATCTTAAAGAGGTTAGAGAGGATTACGCTTATGGTGGGAGTACTGGGCTTGGTTGTTCTAGCAGTAATGATTGTTCTAATTCTGATTCCAAGAAGTCTGTTGAAGACATTAGATTAATTAATTCTGTTTCTAGTAATGTGTACATTCAGACAATTTTATTTTTAATAGTAATTTAGGGTGCACTACTTCAAATTCTAATGTGTTGAAAGATGATGTGATTGAAAATAAGTGTGTGAATGGCAAAGATGAACTTTCAGGTCATGTCTCTGAAAGTCAAACCAAAACAAATTGCTTTCAAAAGTTCTTTACTCATCAAATTCCATCTTTCACACCTGTGAGGATTTCAAAACCTAAAGAAAAGGAATCATCTTTCTCATCCATGAATCACATTGATAAACCTAAATCTAAATCTGAAAAGGTAAAAGTCACAGCAGGTAAATCAAAAGAGCCTTATGACTCTTACAGTGATTGCAATTCTCAATTGTCTGAATGTGATGAGGACATTGAAATGGATAAAGTTCTTGTTGATAAAGTTTCCAAAGTGGGTTTGAAATCTCATTGCTTTAAATGTGGAAATATTGATCATACTGTTAAGCAATGCCCTAAGTTAGTCACAAACAGTTCAAAGCAAAAATCTTTTGGAAAAAGATTAAACACGTTTGTAAATAATTTCTTTTGTAATTCTTCTTCTGTTCCACGGCACAAGTACACAAAGGCTTGGGTGCCAATTTCAAAGGTCTAACTTCTATAATTAAATAAATGTCAGGAACATTCAAGTGCCGTTGTAAATAGTCATTGGCATATTGACAGCGGATGTTCCAGACATATGACTAGGTTGAAGGACCTGCTGACTAACTATCGGATTATCAATGGTGGATACGTTGCTTTTGCGGGAGACAAGAAAGGTGGTAAAATGATTGGTCAAGGAGAAGTCTCGAATGGTTCCCTAACTTTGGAAGACGTCAACTATGTTCCTGAACTGGCATTCAATCTTCTCAGTGTATCACAAATCTGTGATAAGAATATCCCAGTGTTGTTTCTTCCAAATAAATGTTTGTTCTTGAAGCCAGAGTTTTCTATTCCTGAAGAATTGGTGATCATGCGTGCTCCAAGACGAAATGATACATATATGCTGAATATGGGATCAAAAGAATCAACTTCCACCGTGACCTGTCTCCTATCTAAAGCTTCATCTTTTGAATCTTTTCAATGGCATAGACGTTTAGGGCACATTAATTTTAAAATTCTAAATAAATTGGTTAAGAACAATTTGGTCAGGGGTTTACCACTTAAGGATTTTTCTGTGGTCGAGAAATGCATGGCTTGTGCTAAAGGAAAGCAGCACAAAAAGCCACATAAACTTAAAATTGAAAATTCAATCTCAGAACCCCTCGAATTGTTACATACTGATTTATTTGGTCCAATAAGTGTCAAATCTATTGCTAAGAAATCTTATTGCTTGGTTGTCATAGATGATTACTCTAGGTACACCTGGGTGAGATTCCTGGCAAACAAGAGTGAGACTGCTGAAGAGCTAATGAAGCTGATTCCTCAAATCGAGGTTCTTGGAAAGCGAAAGGTTCAAGCCATTAGAAGCGACAATGGAACTGAATTCAGAAACCATATCTTCAATTCTTTTTGTGAACAACGGGGTATTCTCAGACAGTTTAGCGCCCCACGAACGCCACAACAAAATGGTCTTGCTGAAAGGAAGAATCGAACTCTTGTGGAGGCTGCTAGAACTATGCTGATTGAGTCAAAGCTTCCTATTATTTTCTGGGCAAAGGCAGTCAATTGTGCAGCTTATGTTCTGAATCGGGTACTGATTGTCAAAGAAAAGATGAAGACATCATACCAGCTGTTTCGTGGGATTAAGCCATTGATCGATTTTCTGCGCCCCTTTGGATGTTCTTGCACTCTGTTGAATACTCAAGATCAGAAAACGAAGTTTGGTGCTGTTTCGGATGAATGCTTCTTTGTAGGATACTCGAACACACAAAAAGCGTATCGTGTTTACAACAAGCGAACGCGGATTGTGCAAGAGTCCTATTATGTTGACTGGCAAGAGTCAAACACTACAAGCATTGGCAGTGAACCTGCATGGTTTTATGATTCCACCACTATTTTCAAATCATTCAATCTTCCTGACTCTGACGATGATGACATCATTCCTCACACATCAGTTTCTATTATTAACCATCCACCTACACAATCACAACCACAACTGTGACACCCGACAAATTCAGGTTAACTTCGTTAGTTAAACTCCGTTAGTCACGTTAACGCAATTATACTTTTCATTTAATTTGATGAATTAAATGTGCAAACTGTTATATAAATATTCACACGAAACGACCACATGAGTTAATACCCGAGCGTTGGTGATCTTAAATGAATACAAATACCATAATAATACATTTTAATTGTTATGTGTGCTTAACTGTTAAGTTTTCGTGTAACCGCGTATTTTATCGGTTTTAACGATTTACGAATTTCGGTAAACTCGGTGAAACAAAGGTTTACGTTTTACAAAGTTTTTCATTATGTTTACAAACCGTAGTGAACACGTGGCCTATGGACCACCCATGTGACCCATAAGTGGCCCAAGGCCCAACCCAACTTAACATTTATCAACAATTAACAAAATTTGTCAAAACCCTAAACCTAATTAACAAAAAAAAACGTTTTTGGGCTGCTCTTTCCCCTTGACCTGCTGCCGTAACACATACACACACACAAGAATCGATTTTGTTGCTTCTTGGTTCAATATTTGGTGATTTCGGGTGTTGATTGAAGTAGTAAACGCTATACAAGTAAGTTTTGATCTTAAAACTATCATATATGTTACAAAAATTTCATCTTTCAAAACCCTAGTTCATCCAAGTTCTTCAATTGATAATCTATATGTGAAATTGGGTATTGATTATAGGTTATTTGATGTTTTGATAAATTGGTAATCAATAGAATCTATGGTTGTGTTTTTGTGAAACTAGGGTGATTATGAAGGCATGAGAACATGGAACTTTATACATAATCATGATTAAATATAGTTAGATATGAACTTGTATGATGATTAGAATGAAATTTGGATACTAATCATATTGCTTTAATCATGTTTTTGACAAAACCGGTAATGATAGATGTTGGACAGATTCGTAACCTGAGCTTACATGGACTATAACTTGTTGAAAACCGAACCAAAAGGGGTCATTCTTGAGCCTAGATTGTAGTTTAAAGAGTCTAGTTTCCAGAAAACTAAACCAATTAATTTTTAGAGAAGATTAAGTCAGTCTTTTTGATTTTACAAAAACAGATGTCAAATCTGAAAATCTGGACAGAAAATGAGTCAACTTCAAAAGGTCATAACTTTATAATTAAAACGTATTCTTGGATGATTCTTACACCAAATTAAAGCTTATTGTCTTAGCTTTCTATATTGGTAAAATTTGTATTTTTATTCCCCTGTATGGTCGTTCAAATTTTATAAAACTTTATAGTGTGCAATCAGGTGTCTTTTCTGACCTTGATGTAAAGAGGTATTTTTAATAAATAGTTGATTTAGGTTTTAAGTAAAGTATATAAAATAAGAAATGAACTTAAGACAATATTTAATCTATAGTTAAAATTTGGGACTTATATATGTTAGTTTATGTTGGTTTCTGTACAAAATAAAAAGGGTCAACAAAGCCGAAAAATCTGAATAATGGACTTGCAATGTGTTTCACTTGTGTTTTGTGTGTAACTTGTCAATTAGACATATGATGACTTGGTGATGATGCTTTCATGCTATTAGGTTCATAAGTAAGTAATATGAATGTTTCAAATATGCATAGTCATAGGTGGATAACTTGATATTTTGAATGTGATCAGTTAATCTTGTTAAAGTTAGTAGCATTATTGAAACGAGTGTTAAGAACTTTCATAAGGAGCATGATAGACACTATATGTGAGTTATGTGATGTTTATATGGTTACCTATAGTAGAGTTGGATTCGCTTAAAATGTAGTCTCGGATGTGACTTCCTAGAAATAGTAACTTTACTAAAAACAAAGTTTGATTCTTTAACATATGTACTATGTGCTAGAATTCGATTGCTCTCATTGTCTAAATGAACATAAACAAACATGAACACAATTAAAAACTCACCCACGGGTTGTTGGGTCAACAAAAGTCAACTTTGGTCAAAGTTGGTCAAAAGTCAAACTTTTCAAATCGCAAGTAAACAATTGAACTGTTTGGATGCATAGGGTTTTACATACCTGCACAAACACACACTTATGGACTTATCATGTAGTAGGAATGCTGTGTTTGCTTTTACCTTGCTGATGCGTGTAGCTGTGCACCCGAAGGTGAGTTCACTGAACTGTACTTTTACTATTCTACCCTTTTGTGGGCTGAACTCGGACGAATACTTTTACGGATTTACAAATTTTGTATGTCGCATGTCTGGATTAGAGCAACTTTTATTTTGTTCATGAAAGACCTCATGGATACCTAGTTGACCGTTAGTATTTGTGAAATAGCGGGGAAATTTTGAGTAGTACTACTGGGTTTGACAAACCCCACCCGGGCTAGTCGCGCTAGCACGACAGAAGGACCTGTCGAACGGGTGTTGAATGACCTAACATACTTACAGTGCATCCTGCTGGGATGTACGAACGGGCAAACTGCACTTAATGTGTACATACGTCAGCTTCGGTCAGATACATTACGCCTCTAAGGACATGTGCTGTAGATTAGCTACCTACAATGACATACTTAATTTATATTTCTGCTTGCAACTGAACTTACTTGATTTTATACTTACTATGTGAACTCACCAACCGTCGTGTTGACACTTGTTAGACTTTCACTTTTACAGGTCACTGAGGTACCACGCACTTAGGACATGGCATGGAGTCACGGCTTTTCATTTAAACATTTTCATGCATTACAACCCATGTTTTGAGTTTAATGTCTATTTAAACTTTGTATCTTGTATTGGACGCGTGTACTGCGCATTAGTTTCCAATTTAATATTTTGGCATTACATTTCGTTTACGCTTCCGCAATCTTTTAAATGTTAACTCTGTAATAAATTTTCTCATTTAATGAGACACGTATGTTTTAAATTCATATAGTGTCGTTTGGTGTAACTAATGACTGAGATCCTGGTTTGTCACACATTTAACGGTAAAACTCCGTTAGTGGATTTTGGGGGTGTGACAACAACCTTCAACTACACAATTACCTCCCACTTCATTTGACATTCCTCCACCTCCACCACCTCTAATCGTTCAAATCTCTCCAGTAGATACTCCATCATCATCCACTTCCATTCCAACATCTACCACTAATACAATTCCTCCAACTTCAAATATACCTTCACAACCATCTAATCAAACATCCTCATCCCAAACCAACCCTTTGCTCCTCAACACAGACTTCAAAACTTTGAAAAATCATCCTCATGATTATATCATAGGATCAATTACTGACAGTGTGCGAACTCGGAGTCAGAGTGGTTTGATTAATGAGTGTCTCTATGCTGCCTTTCTATCACAAGTTGTTCCAAAGAATTATAAACAAGCACTTGAAGATCCTAGTTGGGTTGATGCCATGCAAATGGAACTACAGCAATTTAGGAAGCTTAAAGTTTGGGAACTTGTTGATCTTCCTCCTAATAAGTGTCTCATCGGCACTAAGTGGGTTTTCCGAAACAAGCCAGATGATCGCGGTGTTGTTATCAGAAACAAGGCGAGATTAGTTGTTCAAGGATTTGCTCAAGAGGAGGGGATTGACTACACTGAATTTTTTGCTCCAGTCGCTCGCCTTGAAGCCATTAGAATATTTCTTGCTCATGCTGCTAACAAAAACTTTAAAGTTTATCAGATGGATGTGAAATGTGCATTTCTATATGGAGATATCGATGAGGAGATCTACGTATGTCAACCACCGGGTTTCGAGGATCCAGATTTTCCTTCAAAAGTGTACAAGCTTGACAAATCCTTGTATGGGTTGCATCAAGCTCCATGTATCTGGTATGAAACTCTGACACAGTATCTTCTCAGCAAAGGTTTCTCTCGTGGGACTATAGATATGACATTGTTCAAGAATGAGGTAAATGGTGAGCTGCTGATTGTTCAAGTGTATGTTGATGATATAATCTTTGGTTCAACAAATGAGGGGCTGTGTAGAGAGTTTGAAAAAGTGATGATGGATCGCTTTGAAATGACGATTATGGGCGAGATGTGTTTCTTCTTGGGGCTGCAAGTGGAGCAAAAGCCTGATGGAATTCTTATCCACCAAGAGAAATATATCAAAGATATCCTCACAAAGTTTGGCATGGATGATTCTTCTTCGGAACTAATTCCCTTCACCGCTCAAACATGCCTTACTTCTGATGATAATGGGAATCCTGTGGATGCTCATCGGTACCACTCGATGATCGGATCTGTCATGTATCTGACCGCCAGTCGACCTGATATTACATTTGTTGTGTGCTATTGTGCTCGTTTCCAGGCCAATCCAAAAGAATCACATGAGAAAGCTGTTAAACGCATTTTTCGTTACCTTAAGGGTTCCTCTCGTTTGGGACTTTGGTACCCAAAAGGTGGGAACTTTGATTTACATGCTTTTTCCGATAGTGATCATGCTGGTTGCAGGATAAACCGAAAATCGGTCACTGGCGGATGTCAATATCTTGGCGAATGTCTTGTTTCCTGGCAAAGCAAGAAGCAAACAACCGTCTCTCTGTCCACAGGAGAAGCAGAATACATTGCTGCTTCAAGCTGCTGTTGCCAAGTGCTCTGGATCCAGCATCAGATGATGGATTACGGCATCAACTTTCTTCATACGCCACTCTTTTGTGATAATGAAGCTGCTGTTGGAATTGCCAAGAATCCTATTCATCACACTCGCACCAAGCACATAGAAACAAGAATTCACGCCATCAGAGACGCACAGGAAAAAAGGGGTTCATTGATATTATTCCTATTGAAACCCGAAAGCAAAAAGCTGATCTTTTCACAAAAACTTTTGACAAACCACGTTTTTATGAACTGATCTCTATGCTGGGACTGATATCTTTTTGAAAAACCTTTAACTATGTGAATCGTCTTTGTAAATATGTAAATAACTATTTTCATTTTCTTCTTTGAAAATCCGTGGGTCACTCATTTCTTCGCTCCTTTACTTTTATTTTATTTCCTTTTATTTTCTCTTTCATTTTGTATATATATATTAAGAAAATCCGAAAAACAAAAATTTCTTATTAGATTGCTATAATATAAAAATTTTGGGGGAGATATTAAAGATTAACTACTTATAGTTTTTCAAATTTTGCTATTTCAGGATCTCCGTTTTGATTGATGTTGAAGAGACGTTGAAGGAAGTCAGAAGCATTGTGTTCGGGATATGTTAGATAGGCTCAGCCCGAAAACAAAGTAAACAGCGATTGTGCAGCCAAACATAACGTTCAAGAACTAGGCAACAAGGATTATCCCCTTGACATGATTGGATTGCACAAAGTTACGGGTTCTGTCAAAAATGGGTTGAGAGCTTCAAATCTTTGCTTTGATTTCCCTAAAAATCCCAAATCACCCTCACCCTAGCCCTGAATTGAGTTTCTAGTTAGCAAAACAAAATAAAAAAAAAAGCTGCTAGTGTTGCTCTTCAGAAAAACCTCTGAGTGAGTTACTTGTTAACTCCTTAGAATGTATTGAGTCAAAGTGCTTAACTCCTCTACTATACGGAAGTATTGACCTGGAGTTGGTGGATCTTCTCTGCTATACGGAAGTATTGACCTGAAGATTCACCGAGCATGCTCAAATGTTTATCTCCTCTGTTATACGTCGGTATAGACCTGGAGCTCTAAACTATTTGAGTTTCCCTAATAATAAGTCGCAATGTGTTCAAAAGAATCATTGCTGACAAGCTCCACTCACAAAAAGATGCAAAAATTGCACAAGTGTCAAAAGAAGCTAATGCATTGATCAATATTCAAGACTTGATCCTCAAAATTCAAGCAAAGTCAATCATATTGCTTAGATATATCCTGATGACAGAACTTGTTCTTTTTACCTAGATGTCTGTGGGGACCGAGTTGTCTAAGCTTCTTCAATCAAACCAAAAACATGATAAAAGAAGCTGTTGATCTCTTGTTGAAAGGACTAAGGCATGGGTTTAAATGGACAAACATATCTGCAATCCCGTCAATCTATGATTTTCCGGATTCTGCTCAAAACGTCATGAAAAATATATATATCCTTCTTTAGTTTTATTTTCTAGCTTTTTTTTCCTTTCACTTTATTTTATTTTCTTTATTATTATTATTATTTTATGTCTTTAAATTCTGGTTAATGTTTTTATAATCGGAGCGTTGAAATCGTGGGGCTTTTTCATGGATTTGCAAAGAATTTAAAATTCGAGAAAAACCAAAAATATTTTAATTTTTACTTATCTTGGGTCCCAGCGAATCTACTAGCGAACCTACAGGTTCGCTAGGAACCTCTTCACGTCGCCGTGTCTTCTCTTGGACCTTTGGTTTCGGGCGAATCTGAAGTTCGCTAGTGTTTTTGTCAGCGAACCTGAGTCTATATATATATGTGTTGACAGCGAAACATTTCACAAATTCGCTGTCACTATTACTGTAGCCGTTTCCTTTTTTTTCAAAAAAAAATCGCACGTTCGATTCTCACTCTCCACACTCACTACCTTTAAACCGCTTTTGTTTTACCATCTCTGGTATATTTTACTCTCATGTTTACTATCAATTTTTGCCTTTAACCTGTTCTTAATCGCTAATAACCCAATCGACCCATTTTGATCCTGTGATTATGTTTAAAAACAACTGATTGTGTGCTTTAAAGTCTATCAATACGTGCTTGTTTCATGATTAATGCCTGATTGTTGTTTTGTTTAGTTGATTGTGATGTTTTGACTGAGATTTGGCCGTTTTTCAAAACTAGGGTTTTCAGCGAACCTATGTGTTCGTCTGGCGAATTTGAACGAAAGTTCAAAACTTCGAGCGAATCTATGCTGTTATGCCGCCCGTGCATCAACATAGATTCGCCCGACTGTTTCTAGCGAACCTATACATTCGCTCGACCAAATGACTGATTTTTCATGTCAGCGAATTTATAGGTTCTGGTGCCAAATCTCAGGTTCGCCCGTGCAGCGAACCTATTTATCCCAGCGAATCTATTAACTGTTTTCAAAACTTACGTTTCTGATCAGTTTCCGTTTATTTTTCAGGCACGATGTCTACATTATTCTTTGAAAGGAAGCACAATATGTGTGCTTTGCTTGACGAGAATCATGAGAAGGCAGCGGGATATAAAGATTGTATTAGATGGTTGAAGTCCTCCCATATTCATCACGCTATATCTCACTCACCAACCATCTACGAGCTGCACATCAGAGACTTTTGGAGAACAGCAGTGATGAACGTGTCTGTGCAGCCATCACGCATTTGTGCCAAGATCAATGGGTTTGATTTGGAGTTTACTAAAGCCGATCTGGCTAGGATTTTAAGGTTAGAGGATGATGTTGGCGATGAATTAATGATGACGGCTGAAGAAGGATATGGTGCTTTTCGGACTGCCGGGTATGAGGGTCCTATGCCGGGGGAGAAGAAGATGGAGTTTGTGAAATCTTATTTGATCAAGGAATGGAGGTATATTGCGCACGTGTTTATTATGTGCTTAGACCATAGGAAAGGAGGTACTGATGGGCTGAATCTGGACTGGGCAAGGGCCATGGTTTTGTTTTGTCGGGGGCAGAAGGCAAATCTTGCGAAGCTCATCTACAACTACATGCTCGAAAACATTCATGCCACTAAGGGGAACAAGTGGCTGATGTATCCCAGATTTTTGCAGATGATTTTTGTCACACCCCGACCGACGGCGGAATCATCGAGGCGGACGAAAGTGATTAGATTGCTCGTAGCTCATGGCACTAAAATGTTTAAATAGTATTAAATTCAATATTCAGTTAACAAATACATGAATCAAATAGACAATAATTGAAACATAATAAATAAATTTTTATTAAACTAGGTCCGTGAATCCTATGTGAGAAGCATCTTGAGATATTCGACTACGTTGTAACACCTGAAATCATGTGAAAATAGTATTTGTCAGCTAACGAATTAGCTGGTGAGTAAACACAGGTTTGCATATAAATATATATATAATTATTTAAATAGTTAAAATGATTAAAATGAACAGCGTGATTCAATTCCATGTCGTGTTACTAACTATCATGCAAAAGTGTAATCACATTAGATAAATCGAGTACACAATCAAACCTAAATGACTGCAGCCACTTAATCACACAGGTTAAGCCGTAATGAGCAAAAGCATATGTCGGTTACAATCACCACTCGAATGCCATATGGGGTGGGCTTGTCAGGCCAAATAGTACTATTATTGATAACTGTTGGTTTAAATAAATTAATGATTGTGCTAGAATAATGTTTATCAACCTATGAAACACATAATTGCAAGTAATAACACACATGAATTGAATTGAATATAATAAATCAAAGGAATAAAATGAATCAAATGAATATAATGAATCAAGTGAATAAAAATGATAAAAATGTGATTTAATAGGTAACATGATTTCACCCCAAATAATAAAACGAGAAAAGGGGCTATGAATACTCACTTGGTAACTGAATGATGTATTATATAACTAATAACTGAATAATGCACCGAGACTCTCCTTAGCGATATCCTAAGGAAGGAAGTCTTAAGTTAGAACTAATGAACTACAGATGATTCGGGAATCTAGGATTCGAATAGGAATTGGGGTTTATAACAATGGTTAATTAAGTATCCGATAATAATTAGATAGTTAAAATGTATTAAAATTGGTAGACTAAATAAAAGCTTTAACTAATAAAACAAATTTATTAACCATGGTAATTATTTAAATAATACTATTGAAATAATCATTGAGAACTAGTAACTAAGATATCAATTACATAATATACAGATTTTTATAATCTTTAAAATATATAAGACTCATAAATAAACCAATACTAGCTTTTTTTAAAAAGTAATCAAAAGGATTAAACGTCTAATCTTTATAAATTTACTTTAATACATTTAAAATGGAAAATTTATAACTTTTTAAAACCCTAATGTACTTATGTTTAGTTTTGTATTTTTTTGTACAAATTTTAAATAAAATGATGTTACATCATCATATGTAATAAGTAGTAAATCTTTAATAACCCACAAACTAGAAAGTAATAAAAGAAAGCAAAAAGATGCACGGATGGTTCGAACACGTGACCTATGAGTTAATTAAAACAACCCCAAACAACTAGACTAGTTTGACTTTGTTGAACTAAATCTGAAATTAAAAGTATGAATAGAACACTCATTAAACCCCTTTTCTTAATATATGAACCCTAGAATCCAAATCATCAAAATTGAACATTAACCTTAATCTAAAATCAAAATTAAACATAATTATGATAATCAGAATACTCACACGAGTATAAGGTTGTATTTAATTACCCGAATTAGTGTCGATTGATGAAGAATGAAAAGAAAACTAGTGAAGCGGTCGTGAACAGATTCGATGATGAAGAAGATGATGATATTGAAATCGAAGATACAGAATCACTCGTCATTTATTTCTGATTAGAAACCCCCTGCTAATTGATATAATAGTAACCCGATTACCAGATTGACTGATAAACAGAGGACGACGAAGCCAAAGATCAATTAGTGTTCTTATGTGTTTTGGAGTTGAAACTGAAGTTGCTAATAGATAAAGTGAAGTCAAGGGAGTAGTTTGGTCGATTTATAGCAGTCCGAATATGAGTAAAAGGCTGCTAATGAGTTCGAGTTGGTTTCGGAAGCATTTGAGATAAATGCAACTGCTACGGTATATTATTTGAATTAAATCAGCTGCTCGAATCGATTATTATCCAAAAAGATAAGTCTCGGTTAGTTGAATTTGATTTTATGATCGTTGTTGTTGAATTGAAGCTAAAATTCACCGAGATAAGTGGGTTTCGATTCGGTTTGGTGATAAGCACATATATCTCGTCTAATTTGACTTGTTAAGGTTCGAAACTCATAGATATAGCGATAAGGACGGTTTAATCGAGTTCAAATGATCAAAATTGTGGGTTTTTGGGCTTGCCGGAGCATCAACGGCATTTGGCCGGAAACTGAGCCGGAAATGCGTGAAGATGAAAAAGTTTTCAAATGAATTAATTTAATTTTACATGTAGACCCCTTTTAGTTTGAATGCATTATTATTTGTGTGTTAAAGTTTTAAATCAAGTTTTCATAAATTACATTAACAACCTCTAAGTTATTTTGTTAATTAAAACAATAACTTAACTAACTAAACTAACTTAGTAGATTTTATAAAACTTTATTAATTTTTAAAAAGTATTTTAAATAATATAACTTCTTTATAATGACCTCAATTGCATTGGTTTGCTTAAGATACACTTATTATATAATTTTTTTTTTTTATGTACGATGAACCGGAGAGATCGGTTAGATATCCGATCGGGTTGGGTTTACATTTGGTTTGGATTTGGTTCTGGACAAATGTCACAATTTTGAATGATAAACTGCCAAATCTGCCTGTTGTTGGTGATGTGCTGAAGATATGGGATATGCATTCGAGGATTTTTGGGGACTGCAAATCTGCACGTTCTGATTGTGTTGGTAGGACTTCATACTTGTGGGAGAACATGTACCCTGCTGATAGATGGGTACATATACAGAGGTTAATGGAGAATGAGAGGAAACGGGGTGGTGAAAATATAGAGGTTGTTGAGAAGAGGTTAAAGAAAAGGAAGCCGTATGCTAAGGACAAGGATTATGACTTAGATCGGGAAATAGATGAGATTCAGGCTGAGATTGATCAGGGTAGAGAGAAAAGGAGCAAGAGGAAATCGGATGCTCCCACTGAAGCTGCAAAGAAAGCGAAGCATGATGAATCGGGTAAATCTGCTGAGACTATTAGTGAGTTAAAGGGTGAGATAGTGAGTCTGAAGGCTGAGATTGTGGATCTAAAGAGTAGATATGATGATCTGGAAACGAAGGATGCAGAGAAATCAACGGTTATTTTTGAAATGGGTCGGATGATGAGGGATCAACAGTGCTTGATAGTTAGAATTTTCAAGGAGCTGAATAGTTTGAAAGAAAAGGATGGGTCAGATCCGGCTATGTCTGAGTTAGAACTGAAAAACTTAACGGATGCTGCAAAGTATCCGTTAATGGAATGTGAGTTTGGGGATAAGGATAAAGGTAAAGGGAAAGCTGCTGAGGAGTTGTTTGATGAAGATATGGGTATAGATTTAGATATATTTGAGGGGGCTGAGGTTGTTGGAGGTTCCAGCGTGAATTTCAGTTTGATAGACGAACCAGAAGTTGATGAAAATGCTGATAGTGAAGAAGATTTGGAGAATGAGCCGGAGAGGTATAAAGTTGAAGAAAAGGGGGTAAGTTATCAGTTTGATCACATAGATTTGGACAAATCTGAATGGTTTAAAAGGGATGAGGAGGTTGTTCCAGAGGTACCTATCTTTCAGAATATCGATGAGCCAAACACCTCTCAGTTGGATAGGCAAGTGATAGCGTGGAAGTATAACAGTCTTGTAGATGCGTATATGATTAAGCGAAGGGGCGGTGACATTTGTTATATCAAGAATAGGAAGCATTTCGCCACTTTGCCAAGGTGGGACTTGCGAAGGTTGGCTGATCTACCTCTGTTGGGAAAGGAGGATAGTGGAAGGGCGTGTGCATTTGAAGTTACAATCAGGAGGGCTGCGGAGAACAACTTTACTGACTTTGGATATCAAAAGCCGAAGCGAATGAGACAGAAGAAGGATAGACACTGGGTTTCTTGGAAGGGAAAGGTTGTATTGAAGATTGAAGCCCCAAAGATTATGACAAGGGTTAGGGTTCCGGATACTCAGCCACCCAGACTACAGGATTTTCACAAGTGGTTCTATGATAATGGTACGGGTGAAGCGGTGATCAGACTTAAAGGGGAAGATCGTCCAGAGATTCGTCTGTTTGATCCAATGGAGGTTTTCTCTTTCTGTGACGAAGATTTAAAGGTACTGTGTGAGAACTGAATTAAGCACGGGGCAGGAGATGATACGCGGACTGAAGCGAACTTGTTCGTGAAAGTCGCAAACAAAGCCCGAGGTATACGTGCTGAGCTGAGGAGTGTTAATGAAAGGTTGAGTATGACAGATGATCAAAACATGGATATAGATGACCTGTCCAGACAGCTTGATAAAACTATTGAGAAGAGGTTTGAGAAACCGGAAGAGGTTGATGATTTGGAAGAGGGCGGTGAGGAGCGTACTGAAGAAGTTCAGGCGGAAACAATTGTTCTTGATATGCCTGATACCGATGTCGCCGAAGCTGAGTTTGTGGAGTCAATGTTGGTGTTTAGTGAAGATGAAGAGGCCGGATCTGAAGATGTGATAAATCCGTTGGCCGGGATCGAATCGAGGGCAGGAGCGTACATTGAGAATCTTTGAAGCCGAAAAAGATGGAGCTTAAATAGAAGACTTCCCCGGGTAAGGTCCAACCTAGGGGGAGTATTGATAGTCATGTATAGGTCGGACTCACCGGCATGTCGGTGTTATATCTTTTGTATGTATTTTATATAGTTTTTGGTATTAGCGAACCTACGGGCGAATCTATAGATTCGCCCATTGCACAGTATAGTTTTTCTGTTTTTTTCGACCGGGCGAACCTGATTGTGCCCGGCGAAGCTATATGGTTCACTTGATAGAATCGCTGTCAGCGAATCTATCAGTGAACCTACAGCTGATATATATTGTAATCTTATCTCATGGCAATGCAACTTTTGGCAAAATCTTATCCAAACTCTAGAATCGTGTGTGTGTTTATTATCTATCTTTGTAGCGTATTTACCTCTCGTTGTGTGGTTTTGATCTTGTTATTGTGTATTGAGTTATATTGGACTTTTGTTTCTCTTAATCAAAGTGTGTTTTGTTGTTACAAATCATTATAGCACTGAAATCTCGATCAAGATGGACCAACAACTGTTATTGAAACTATTAACGTAAAGTTTTTAGAAAATTCGTTTCCGTCAGTAGCTCATGGTCCCGAATGGTTGTTTGATTTAGATTCGTTATCAAAATCTTTCAATTCTAACTTATTTGATTTTTCATGAAAATCAAGAAAAGAATCAGTAGACTTGGGATGTTTCAGTGATGATTCTGATAATGACGATGACTGCAATCTCAATTCTGAGTATCCATTCATGTCATTTCATAATCCTGATAATGGTGTATCAAATCAAGCTCCGGGTCCATCTGGTTCTCAAGAAGATCAAGAATCAAACTTTTGGTGGTGACGTGAATCCGCAAAATTCTCCTAATGATGGTGGATCTGTTCAAAATCAACCATCATCAGATCCGAATGTTGAAGTTGTTCCAGAATCATTTGACTACTTCATCAATTCACCAGAACAAGTTCCTAATTTCACTCCGCATGCTTCCACAATTTTACAAGATCTACCGAATCTGAATTAGTCTAATCTGGAGAGTCAAGTACAAGGTGACGCTATACCAACTCATCGAGTTCATAGGAATCATCCTCTCTCTCAGATTATTGGGCCTTTGAATCAGCGAACTATGAGAAGTCAAACCGAGCATGCAAACGTTTGTCTTTATTCATGTTTTCTTTCTCAAGTGGTACCGAAGAACATTTCAGAAGTGTTACAAGATAATAGTTGGATTGAAGCCATGCAAGAGGAGTTACTTCAATTTCGCAAACAAGAATTTTGGAAATTAGTGGACTTACCTGAAGGAGAAAATGCGATTGGTACAAGATGGTTGTACAAGAACAAGCCAGATGAACGTGGCATTGTGGTCAGAAATAAAGCCAGACTTATTGCACAAGGTTACACTCAAGAAGAAGTTATTGACTATGAAGAAGTGTTTGCTCCGGTCGCTTGACTAGAAGCTATTCGTGTTTTTCTAGCTTACGCCTCTTTCATGAAGTTCAAAGTGTTTCAAATGGATGTAAAAGGCGCTTTTCTGTATGGACCAATTACCGATGATGTGTACGTCAGACAACCTCCGGGTTTTGAGGATCTTAAGTATCCACATCGTGTATACAAACTGAGCAAAGCTTTATATGGTCTGCATCAAGCCCCAAGGATTTAGTACGAGACGTTATCTAAACATTTGCTGGATCATGGTTTTACAAGAGGTCAGATTGATCCTACTTTATTTATGAAGCGGGAAAATGAAGATCTTCTATGTGTTCAAGTGTATGTGGATGATATCATCTTTGGATCAACAAGTCCGTCCATGTGCAAAGAGTTTCAGGAGATTATGAAATCAAGATTTCAGATGAGTTCGATGGGGGAGATTAATTTCTTTCTCGGATTGCAAGTAAAACAGTCAGCTGAAGGAATTTTTATCAACCAATCAAAGTTTGTTGAGAAGTTGCTGAAAAAGTTCAAGATAAATGATTGTCAGACTATTCGAACGCCATCTGATGTGAATTGCAAGATACAGCCGGATCCAAAAGGCAAATCTGTTGATCAAACACTATACAGATCAATGATCGGTTCCCTGATGTATCTTACTGCATCAAGACCAGACATCATGTATGTTGTATGTGTGTGTGCAAGATATCAGTCTGATCCAAAAGAGTCGCACCTGGTTGCTGTTAAACGTATTTTCAGATACCTTAAAGGGAAACCGAATCTCGGGTTAAGATATCCTTATAAAGGCAATTTTGAATTATATAGTTATTCTGATAGTGACTTTGGTGGGTGTGCTCTTGACAGGAAATCGACTAGGGGTGGATGTCAATTTCTGGGTCCTAGACTTGTTTCTTGGCAATGCAAAAAGCAGACCAACGTTTCTGTATCCACAGCTGAAGCAGAGTATATCGCTGCATCTGCAGGATGTTCTCAAGCTTTGTGGCTACAAAACCAATTGCTTGACTACGGGTTTAACTTTCTCAAAACTCCTATTTACATAGACAATACTGCTGCTATGTTCATTACTGCTAATCCTGTTCAACACTCAAAAACCAAAAATATCGAAATTCGATATCATTTTCTTAGAGACAACTCTGAAAAAGGTTTAATAATTTTGATTAAAGTTCATACCGACAAACAACTGGCAGATCTTTTCACAAAATCTTTCTTGTCAGGCCGGTTTGAATTCTTAATTCAATCCATAGGGTTAATCAACCATTATTGATTCTATTTTTACAAAAAAAAAATCTATACAAAATCAGAAAATATAAAAGCCAAAAATAGAATAAGTCGATGTCAAGTACTGATTCTTTTGTCTTTTTACTTTATTGCATTGTGTATGTGTGCATGAAAAAGAAAAAGAACACAAAAAGTAAAGAAAAAGAAAAGCAAAAAATATTCATATCATAAGAATCTATATTGCAAAAAGTGAGAAATGATAGTTACACTAGACATTATTTGTTGCATCATTTTCACAATAAAGACTGATAAATGTTAATTGATGTGCGAGACAGCTCAGGCAATTAGACTGAAAAAGTAAGTTCATTGTTGACAAATCTTAATTCAATGATCTTTGTGTTAGGTTCCTTTGTTATACATGTCTAGATATATATCTTTTGATACTCTGCTTGTGATGATAGTTGTTCATGATCGGGTAACGATGCAGTCTATTCAATGTGATGAACCGCATCGTGAGCTTCTTTGTTGTGGTATCCACAGACCTGAAGTATCACATGAAGTCTCTTTTGAGCTTCAAGGTGCAGCAAAAGATTCCCAAAGTTGGAACAAAAAGAGTCCCAAATGTGGACCATCACCAAACAAAATTCCAAAAAGGAATTCAGAAGATTCCCAAGGGGAACGATAGGAAATTAAAATTCCAAAATGGAATTCAAAAGAAGTCCCAATGTGGACCAAATCCGAATAGAACCCAGATTCCACACTGATTATGACTGTAAGTGACCAGGTTTTTGTGCAATATGCATTCAAGTAGTGGTTGATGAGGAAATATGTTGACATATGTATTCATGAGGGTCACATAAGTCATTTTAATCGAACCTTAATCTCATCATGATACTGAACAAGTAAGTGTGTCAATTCGAGCTAATTGGTATGTTTTCATATCATCACTCAATCAAACATAAGTCAAATGTCTATTCAAAACTTGCAAAAACATGTTCAGATAATGTGTGGTATGATCTCACTGCGATAGTTTGATTCATTGCATTGCATATGTATTTATTTTAATGTTTGTGCTTTGTGTGTGCAGGCATATGGAATCTTTATTGACACATCGACATCCTTGTTAAACTTAAAAATTTCAAGAAATTTCAAGTTTAGGGGGAGAATAATTGAAGATGAAAAATATTTACAAAAAGCCAAAAATATTTGAAATAAGTGTGTTGAGTGTATGGATCAAGTGGTTAATGAAAGCAAATGTATTGGATGTGTCAAAAACAAACCTAAGGTCTTGTGATTTTGTTTCTAGAAAATTGCTTCGGGATATAGAGATATTGGTTGTGCAAAAACAATTTTTGTGAGAAAAATCAAAGAAAATGAAAAAGAATTTAAGGATAATTAAATTTGTTGACCTAATTTCTATTTTTGAATATTTAATGTGACAAACCCTAATAAGGATGTCTTGTCTAATTAACATGTTGAGAATGTTTGCAGGTGCAATAAATGCAGTTGAAAAAGTCAATAGAGAAAAGTGAAAAATCGTCCAAGTGTTGTAGCCGGGTGAAGATATCAGATTTTACTATTTAGCCGGGTAATGAAGTAATATTTGTTATCAGCCGGGTAATGAAGTTACTATTTAGCCGGGTAATGAAGTGATGTTGATATCAGCCGGGTGACTGAATGAAAGAAGGTAGACGGGTGAAAGAAGAAATGAAGCCGGGTGAAAGAAGAAATAAAGCCGGGTGGCAAGTTGTAAGTTACTATACAGCCGGGTGATGAAGTGTTGACACTGTACAGCAAGGTAATAGAATGAAGATTCTATATAGCCGTGTAAGTGAAGAACACTGTGCAGCCGGGTAAGTATGACAACTGTACAGCCGGGTGATAATGAAAAGCTGTCAAACTGTACAGCCGGGTGATGAAGAAAAGTTGTCACTATACAGCCGGGTGATGAAACACAGTATCACTATGCAGCCAGGTAATGAACATGAAGTTATTGTGCAAGCCGGGTGATGATAAGGAATCTACTATTCAGCCGGGTGATGGGTAAAACCAAAACAAAGGTGTAGTTGTTCCTAACTCTGACCCGTCCCTACAGTACTTGACCCGTCTCTACAGTGATTGACCCGTCTAAGTGTTTTTACCTGTTAAATGTTAACCCATCCCAAGGTTGTGACCCGTCCCAAGACTGTGACCCGTCCCAACAGTACTTGACGCGGCTCAACAGTGCATGACCCGTCCAGGCTTATTGGGCTTAAATGTTTACCCGTCCAAAATGTTGACCCGTCCCATTAAGTTTGACCTAATTCTTGAGCCGGCTGAACAACGCATATATATACTCGCCTTTCTCAAACACTTATCATTTTTCACAAACGTTTTCAAGCAAATCCTCTGTAACTCAATCGCCCATATCATATTCAATCGTTGATTCTATAACAAGTTTTAGTGATTGAATAAGGTAGATTTTACATGATTCGACCTTGATAAACCTGCTGATTGATCGTAAAAACGAAATGTGTGATGAACAGTAATTAGACATTGAATCGACACTTTGATTTTGAGTGTTAAAACTTAAATCAAGTGTTGTAATAGGTGTAATAACTGTCGATCATCAATTTTGTCACACCCTCAATTTTCCACAAACGGGGTATCCGTTAGGCGTGTGACATACCAGGATCTCAAGCCATTAGTTACAGTTAACACTAACTCAACGTTTTAACAAAATATTTAATATTGTAAATAAACCAAAATTTAGGGTTTAAATGTTACTAATCAACTTTTAGCGGAAGCATAATTAAATCCGGTACGCAAAAATCCCGCGCACAAAAACAATAAGCTAAATTAGTTAAATAAAGTAATAAATATAGTTTTTGAAACAGTCCAAAAGATGACCCAATGCTTGCATGTCCTACTCGTGCTCGTGCTCCTTAATTACCTGAGAAAACATACTAAAACGGTCAACACATAATGTTAGTGAGTTCAATGAGTTTTGTATATAAATAAAAGGTACCATTTATAACATAGATAAACAAAATCCATTTTATTAGTCGGTTTGCAAGACCGTATGCTTATTGCTTGTCAACACGTCGAGATGAAAGCTAAACGTTACTTTTGCCTTGTCGCCATCTAACCAGGATGACCCATAACCATTCAAGGACAATTTGCACCACATGACGCCCAGTCAAGGGTGGGGTGTCGTCGCAACCCGGTAGTACTACTCAAATTTCCCCGCTATCATATATTAATCAACCTCGAACTTTTATAAGGACTTTTATGTGGTTCCAATTCGTGTAAAGCACTATAAGCCCTAATAAAATCCTGCCCGTAGGCATTTATACTTTTCCCAAAACCTGCCCGTAGGCATTTATACTTTTACCGAAACCTGCCCGTAGGCATTTATACTTTTGCCGAAACCTGCCCGTAGGCCCTACCCGAAGGTATAAAGTGTAGCCTTAGTTGGCCCCGCCCGAAGGCATAAAGTGTTGCCCGAAGGCCCTGCCCAAAGGCATAAAAATGCAGTCCGCCCAAAGGCACTGTAAAGTAGTTGCCCGAAGGCGTATTAAAAACATTTGTATGTTTTCTCCCCGAAAAAGATTTAAAAGCGGGCAAAGAACTCACCTTCGAAGCGCACAGCAAAATAACGGCACAATGCAACAAAAGAATCTAATCCGTCTTACGACCTGCTTAATAGTTAATTGCTAATTATTAGATATTTATATTTATACAACACATACATTATTATATTCACATATCCATGTAGCACCTCTCATGCATCCTGTCACTAGTTGACCCGACTCACATTATCATCGCTTGTCTCATATACTTTTCATACTTGCATTCCTACCGCGTTGCTACTGTTTCTCATCAATACACACATACACTACTCTACGCATGTAATATATCATTATACACATACATCCACACCCTTAATGAGCTGGAATATCTATTCGTATAAGCACCTGTATTCATACCAAATCAAATCAGTCACTGCTCCTACTTTCATGCTAAGAACTATACACGTACATACTGGTTCATGTATACATCATATCTCCTACATACAACAGTCACATGCATACATATAAGTTATCGATTTGCTGCTTCCTCATATAATATATATGTGTTCAAAGATTTCTTTTATTTATATATATACATGCATACAAGTCAACATACCACATCTATATTTATATCTATCAAATTGTGTGCAGAACCAGAAACCATATAAATACATATATACAACTACATTTATTTTCATACAAACCATACACACACATTATATATTTACATACATACATATCAAAATAGTCAATAGTCATTGTTGATGCTTCTACACGAACCCATATACTAACCCGACAATACACGCACATATACATATAAACACAGCAGTACACAGTCGCATTTACATAACGACCTGAACCGAAAACAAAACGAACCAGCACCGTAACGAATCGAATCAACCGAAACTACTTGTTGTCGAGACATGTACTTACCGAGGGTTGCGGTGACTGACACGAAAGAAGCGATGATGGTGAAGACGACATCAGTGATGGTCGCCGGAGTTGCAGGTAACAGAAGTGGTGGATGCGGTGGTGCGCGGCTGCTGCGTTTGCTTCTCGATGATGATAGACAGTGTGCGGTGGTGTATGGTGGTACTGGTAACAAGTGTTAAACAGTGTTACGAGCGGTGGCGGCAGGTGATCGGCGATGATGCGAAGGGTTGGTTAGGGTTTTTCTTTGGCCGTGGATTGATATAGAGAGAAAGAAACGTGATGTGTGTTTGAGGGGGGGGGGTTGTAAATACAATTTTTACATAATAAACCCTCTAGTTTGGTAGATTATTTATTTTATTTCAAAAGTTATAAGTATCTTTAATCAATTACCAAAATAAACCTTGAACTTTATCTAATTTAACTTACATGACGAGAGAGCGGTTTATAATAACCTTTTTTTTAACAGAAAGAGCGGAAATTAGTTAACGGTGTTAACCTGAAATTTACGGGTTGTCACATCATCCCCTTGTTAAAAGAATTTTCGTCCCGAAAATTACACCGAGTCGCTGGTTGTCTACAACAAACTGAAACAAAAGCAAAGAAAAATTTCAGGTTGTCACATTATCCCCTTGTTAAGAGAATTTTCGTCCCGAAAATTTAACCATTAGCATTAGCGTATGGTGTTGAGGTTTTGAATAGTCACGGATGTTCGTATATTATTAGATTTTATGCGTTCTTACGTGAACTTCGATTCACTTTTTGAATTTCAACGAAATTTAATAATAAGAATATTACTATGCTAGATTTGTTGTGATCAAGAGAACAAGTGGTTATACGACATATAATATGGTATTAAAGTTTACGTATTTAGGTAGTGTTAAACCAAAATGGTCACGTTACATGAGTTGTTCCTAGTCATTGGAGTACAATAAATTTTCTTGTTGATGAAATTTTAGTGTTACGTTCAGAAGTGTGCTTGGGGGGGGGGGGGTATATGATACATTAAGAGCTTATCTTTATATTCGAATATGAGGTTTATTCAATCATGTAGGTCTTTTAAGGTGTTCTAACAATATTCCCCTTTTTTTTAAATACGAGTTTTAGTTTACACATGGATTAGATAAGAGCTCAAACAATAAGATGTTAACAAGGATTTTGGTATCAAGCTTCATTGAGTGATAGCGTTTGAATTTGCCATTAGGGTGTTTAAAGGATGGTGAGAGATAAAACGGGTTAGATATGGACAACGTGTTATTTCATTTCTTGGATTGTGTAACTTAACTAATTTCTTTAAACAGACAGTTTTTCTCAACTAGAATTTCATGGTGTCAGTTATCAAAAAATAAAAAAAATAAAAAAAAAAAATAATAATAATAATAATAATAATAATAATAATAATAATAATAATAATCACTTAGTTTCTGTTATCACTGTGAATAATGGAACTCTTAAAGTTATAAGTGTCTTGATCTATAGTGAATTTCCTTATGAATGATAGATGTAATAGGGTTCATAGGAAACAAGCTTTCGTAAGAAGTTCGAAGGTAATCAATTATAGACTCGCAACATTAATAACACTTAAGCTGAGTTACTATTACGCAAATTAGTTGGTAGAGAAATTTAAATATATATTCCGATGTACTAAATATAGATAATGTTGATGAATTTAAATGTTCTTGACGGAAAATAAAGTTCTAGATCCAAAGCATGGTTTACAACAGTGGAGATGCAAACAGTGATTATAATACCATTCACAAGGAGGGATCAGGTGGTTGGTTTATTCTAGCAGGAAGGAGTTTTTTTTCTTTTCAAATAAGTTGCAATTTTGTAGGGCTCCCCCAAGAAACCCTTATAATTACAAGGTTTCTTTAATGTTCTATTGCGGAAACCATGATATTAAGTTATTACCGGTGTTGGGTAAGAGGTCATAACACATTGACCAGAATTTAAGGCATTTCATTGTCTCATGAGTTTGTGGCATTAGCAAGGTAGAAGTTTATATTAAAGGGTGGTATTACAATTGTTTACTACACATAGGTGTACTGTAAGTTTCTTTCACATGTGGATTTTTATAAATGCCAACTAAGGATAACCTTGATGCTAGTATGTTACTTAGAGATGGAATTTTGTATCAGGTGAATCTGTGTTGTTTGGTTCTTCACTTTTGGGTTTTGGTTGTAACCCACATGACAGGTTTTTATTATTTCAGGATCATCGTGTACCTATAAATTCACCATTACGTTGCGCACCCGTAACCGTCAATTTACCTTACACAATCACCCTAGTTTGTCTCCCATCATGGGCTTTAATCTTAAGTTTTATAATGCTTATTGTTTTGTGCTTATTTATAAGATAATTTATATTATTGCGAATATATGATATATAAGAGAGGTACGATATTCATATAATACTTGCGTACTTACCAACCGAAGGTTGTGTTTGTGTTAGTATTCAAACGCAGTCTTTGTGTTGAATGAGAATACGATCAGTACTCATCTTCTCGAGGTGCCTCTTCGAGTCAATAGTGTTCATGAGAGTAATAAGCACCAACTTGATGAAATAAGATAAGTGTGACAATATGGAAAAGGTTTAAAAGAATAAAATAGAATAATTAATGAAAGAAAATCACTACGGATAACTTCAACGTCTTAGTCTTTATTATTTGTGTGTTCAATACTTAACACTCTTGTGTTGTCACCACGCGTTCAACAGAGTGAGAAAAATCTGAATAAAAATCGGTTTTCTGGGCTTACAAGATTTAATGTATTCTGACAAGAAGGAATTAACCACTGAATAACTTATGCTCCACTTCACGAAGTCTGGTAGAGACAGCCTCAAATGGGTCAAAATGGTTGTAGTCGTCAGTCTCACATCTTGGCCTCTTTGCGCCTCGAGTAGAAGACTCGGTCACATCGTGCGAAGAAGAATTAGACTTAGGCGGGAAATTTAAATTCATGTTTAAGATAAGGACATTGTACCTCGTTTAAGGAGTCTTAATCTATAAAGATCCTATATCAGGTAAGCACGTAAAATGTAACACATATAGGCAAACAAGCACTACTTCTAATTATAGTACTACTGTGCAGTGTAAGTGTAACTAATGCAAGTGCTTATAGTTATAGTCTATATGCAATGAAATGCTAATTCCCTATAAATTATGGCTCTGATACCAATCTGTCACACCCTCAATTTTCCACAAACGGGGTATCCGTTAGGCGTGTGACATACCAGGATCTCAAGCCATTAGTTACAGTTAACACTGACTCAACGTTTTAACAAAATATTTAATATTGTAAATAAACCAAAATTTAGGGTTTAAATGTTACTAATCAACTTTTAGCGGAAACATAATTAAATCCGGTACGCAAAAATCCCGCGCACAAAAATAATAAGCTAAATTAATTAAATAAAGTAATAAATATAGTTTTTGAACCAGTCCAAAAGACGACCCAATGCTTGCATGTCCTACTCGTGCTCATGCTCCTTAGTTACCTGAGAAAACATACTAAAACGGTCAACACATAATGTTGGTGAGTTCAATGAGTTTTGTATATAAATAAAAGGAACCATTTATAACACAGATAAACAAAATCCATTTTATTAGTCGGTTTGCAAGACCGTATGCTTATTGCTTGTCAACACGTCGAGATGAAAGCTAAACGTTACTTTTGCCTTGTCGCCATCTAACCAGGATGACCCATAACCATTCAAGGACAATTTGCACCACATGACGCCCAGTCAAGGGTGGGGTGCCGTCGCAACCCGGTAGTACTTTTATGTGGTTCCAATTCGTGTAAAGCACTATAAGCCCTAATAAAATCCTGCCCGTAGGCATTTATACTTTTCCCAAAACCTGCCCGTAGGCATTTATACTTTTACCGAAACCTGCCCGTAGGCATTTTATACTTTTGCCGAAACCTGCCCGTAGGCATTTATACTTTTGCCGAAACCTGCCCGTAGGCCCTACCCGAAGGTATAAAGTGTAGCCTTAGTTGGCCCCGCCCGAAGGCATAAAGTGTTGCCCGAAGGCCCTGCCCAAAGGCATAAAAATGCAGTCCGCCCAAAGGCACTGTAAAGTAGTTGCCCGAAGGCGTATTAAAAACATTTGTATGTTTTCTCCCCGAAAAAGATTTAAAAGCGGGCAAAGAACTCACCTTCGAAGCGCACAGCAAAATAACGGCACAATGCAACAAAAGAATCTAATCCGTCTTACGACCTGCTTAATAGTTAATTGCTAATTATTAGATATTTATATTTATACAACACATACATTATTATATTCACATATCCATGTAGCACCTCTCATGCATCCTGTCACTAGTTGACCCGACTCACATTATCATCGCTTGTCTCATATACTTTTCATACTTGCATTCCTACCGCGTTGCTACTGTTTCTCATCAATACACACATACACTACTCTACGCATGTAATATATCATTATACACATACATCCACACCCTTAATGAGCTGGAATATCTATTCGTATAAGCACCTGTATTCATACCAAATCAAATCAGTCACTGCTCCTACTTTCATGCTAAGAACTATACACGTACATACTGGTTCATGTATACATCATATCTCCTACATACAACAGTCACATGCATACATATAAGTTATCGATTTGCTGCTTCCTCATATAATATATATGTGTGTTCAAAGATTTCTTTTATTTATATATATACATGCATACAAGTCAACATACCACATCTATATTTATATCTATCAAATTGTGTGCAGAACCAGAAACCATATGAATACATATATACAACTACATTTATTTTCATACAACCCATACACACACATTATATATTTACATACATACATATCAAAATAGTCAATAGTCATTGTTGATGCTTCTACACGAACCCATATACTAACCCGACAATACACGCACATATACATATAAACACAGCAGTACACAGTCGCATTTACATAACGACCTGAACCGAAAACAAAACGAACCAGCACCGTAACGAATCGAATCAACCGAAACTACTTGTTGTCGAGACATGTACTTACCGAGGGTTGCGGTGACTGACACGAATGAAGCGATGATGGTGAAGACGACATCAGTGAGGGTCGCCGGAGTTGCAGGTAACAGAAGTGGTGGATGCGGTGGTGCGCGGCTGCTGCGTTTGCTTCTCGATGATGATAGACAGTGTGCGGTGGTGTATGGTGGTACTGGTAACAAGTGTTAAACAATGTTACGAGCGGTGGCGGCAGGTGATCGGCGATGATGCGAAGGGTTGGTTAGGGTTTTTCTTTGGCCGTGGATTGATATAGAGAGAAAGAAACGTGATGTGTGTTTGAGGGGGGGGGGGTTGTAAATACATTTTTTACATAATAAACCCTCTAGTTTGGTAGATTATTTATTTTATTTCAAAAGTTATAAGTATCTTTAATCAATTACCAAAATAAACCTTGAACTTTATCTAATTTAACTTACATGACGAGAGCGGTTTATAATAACCTTTTTTTTTAACAGAAAGAGCGGAAATTAGTTAACGGTGTTAACCTGAAATTTACGGGTTGTCACAAATTTTCATCCATTAATTTGCATCAAATTGCTTAAAATCAACTGAATCAACTGAAATTTTCATATCACTGTCGAACCGCCATTGATGAACATTTGAAATGTTTATGCCTTTGAAAATAAATGATGAATCATCTGTTAATGTGTGACAAATCAATGCTAAAACTGAACTAAAACATGTTATTCAACTCCATTGTGCAAAATTCCAGATTTGTGTTTAAGTGTTTAAACTGTTAAGTGTATAATTTACATGATCATTGACTCACAAAAGTTTTTGTTAAGCAAAATGATGATTATCAGTTTGTTAGATTAACTTAGGTGTTAAATGGTTGTGTGATTTGATAAATTGTCACTTTGTGTTTAAATTCTTATGCAAATGTTGTTATTTGTGAATGAAAAGTCTAACACATGTGTCTTGTTTTGTCATAACAGATGAATGATCTCAAGTTTGAGCCCAAGCACAATCTTGTTGCTTGTTTGGATGAATCTATACCAGAAGCAGAAGGGTATAGAGATATGATCAGATTTCTTAGAAGAACAAAGTATGTATATGCAATGTATGCCAAGCCAATTGTATATGCAAGACTTATCAAAAGCTTCTGGAGGACTGCAGAAGTTGTTACTGATGAAGCTGGAGTTACTGTGGTTAGAGGAAACATTACCAGACAGTTACAGTTAACTGTGTCTGAAGAGTTCATCCGGACTGCTCTGAGGATAGATGAAGAAGAGATTGGTGCTCCAGATGAGCTAACAACTGCTGAGTGTCAGACTTGCTTTATTAATATGGGTCATCCTCCCATATTTCCTAAGCAGCAGTTTGTTAGAGCTAGATTGGGAAAGAAGTGGAAGCTGTTATGCTATGTCATCCAGCAGTGTATGTCTAGGAGAAGTGTTGGGTTTGACAACTTTCCTTCAGATATTGCATCTCCTATAGTTGCAATTGCTGAGAACAGGCCATTCAATATGTCGAAGTGGATCATGAAAGGGTTTGTTTTCAATCTAGTTAAAGGAAAGAGGTTCAAGTTTCTTATGTATCCAAAATTCTTGCAACTAATGATCAACATTGCTCATCCAATTATTCGAGAAGAAGGTTTTGAAGGAGGGATATTGTACACTGAAGATATGAATGCTTTATCTTATCGAAAGTTGAGTATTGGGAATGTTGAAGGTGTTGAGATGTTTGCCTATATGCGTGATATAGCAAACAATGATGAAGACATTGAAGTAGTGTATCATCATATATCACAAGGTGAAGTTGTAGATCCATTGGACCTTGTTGATGAGATTCCGGACAATTTGCTCGATGATGATGAATATCTTGCTCGTTATCCAGAAGAGGAAGATAGTGATGAGAATGAAGATAAGGATGATGAGTCTGAAAGTGATGAAGATGATAGTGATGGTAATGGTGATGATGGAAATGATGATGTCATTGAAGAAGAAAGTGCTGAATCAGTTTCTGAGGAGGCAGAAAAAGAAGATGAAGAAATGAATATTGAGGTTGCTGAACCAGTTATGACTGAAACTGTTGAAACTGATGAATCTGTTGAAAGTGTTGCAGAAATAGAAGATGTTATTATGAATGCTCCTAGGGATATCTCAGTACACTATTTCAGATCACGAAGATCTAAGGTTGTGGTTGAGCCTATGACTGTTGAGGAGCAGCGTGTTTTTGAAGATGTGAGTGTGTCTGAACAAGTGGATGTTGTTCAGATTGCACAGGAAGTAATGGCCGAAGTGAAGACTGTTGCACAGGCAGTTGATGATGCTGATGCTGGTATTACTATTCCTGATCCAGTAGATGTTCCCACAACATCATCTCCTGCAACTCCACTATTTGAACAACCTATGGTGTCTTCGCCAAAAGTTGTGTCAAGCGATATTTTGAATGAAAAGGATAAAGAGATAGAACGGCTGAATAAGGTGATAGAAGATTTGATGAAGGAGAATGAACTGTTAAAAGCTTCGAATGAGAGAAAGAAGGTTAGACTGAATGAGTTCAGAGAAACCAATGTGAAGAACATGAAGGTGTTTAAAGAACTAGATGATGATTATGAGAAGCTTAAAGAGGATTACAAAGAGTTACATGCTGAATGTAATACTCTTAATGCTGAGAAAGAGATGTTGGAAAAGTGGTTGAAAGAAGATAAACCGAAGAAGTCAGGATCTACATCTGACAAAGATTTTTCAGATGATGTGATGGAAGTTACCGGGCCTTCGCAAGAGATCAAAGTCTCTTATACTAGAGCACGAGGAACTAAAGCTGTGGGTGAGAAGGTTGAAGTACCAACTCAGATTCCCGATGAAGCTGCTGATCTTGTCAATCTTGACAAAGCCGAGGGAAAACGTAAACTGGATGTTGTATCAGAGATTGTGGAAGAAGATGTGATTGCAAAGAAAGCTAGAACTGAAGAAACAGTTCAGATTGAGCCGATTCAATCTGAGTCTGTACTGGCAACTGAAGTGCCCGAGGTTGTTAAAAAGGATGAGACTGTGAAGGACAGAACCATAGATGAAACAGTACAGTTTGAGCCGATTCAAACTGATATTGCACATACAATTGAGGCACTTGATGATTTGGATGATGTTGATTTTACAGATTCTGAACCGGAAGCGAATCCTGTTGATGATATACCCACTGATCTTGATGAAAGATTTGCATATTTGGAGAAGATGAAATACAATCCTGTTTATTTGAATGGACTCACCGTCAGTCAAATAAATGAGGAGTATGAAAAGTGTATCAATGCGCAAGACAAAGTTGTGGGTGATGAAAAAGAGTTTGTGGTTGAAATGGGTGAGTGGACGCCTTTGCAAGAAAGCTTGAATATTGATGATCTTCCTCCAGAAGAATTATATCATCAAAATCCAGAAGAGATGTCTGTCCCAAGCATGCGTCAATGGCTTAGTTCGAGAAACTATCCATACAAGACTTTGAAGAGGCTGAAACGAGAATCTTTGAAGAAAACTGTGGTGAGTTTTCAGAAAACTGAGAAGATGCATAATCGGATGTTCTTCTTGGATTATAATAATCCACAGTATTATGAGTTGACCAAACGATACAGAGTGCTTGAGCCTAAAGAGATATCTTTGATGGCATTGCCCCAAGATGCGCATAAGAAGAGGAAGGAATTGATTGACATGTTTCCGAGCGAAATGAAGTCTTACAACATTCCGATGGAAGTACGAGAGTCATGGCACAAGTCTGCCACAGCAGGTGATATTGTCAGATCACTGCTGAGTAAGGGTCAGTCCGTATCTGAATTACTTGACTCAATGATCGTGCCGGAAAAATCCAAAGATGTGAAGATCATTGCTTGGAAATATGATGAGATTTTTGATGCGTTTCTGATCAAGAGAGTGAATGGGTTATGTGATGTTTATCACTATTATTCGAGTATTTTCAAGCTGCCAGTGCAAGATTTGAAAGAACTGCATAAGTTGAGGTTGATTAATCACACGCGAGCAGAGCGTGGTGATAAATGTGCTATGTTATTGGATGTCGGGATCAGCCGCATGCCAAAGTATTTAGAGTTTCGAGGGCAGCAAGAAGACAAAATATATATGGATACAAAGAAGAGAAAACAAAAGAAGCTAATACTTCATGACATGTACTTGGAAGAATTTTCAGATGAATATTTTGATAAGGTGACAGATCCGGGGTTGAAGGTGATTGATGGTTCGCAAGCAACAAAGCCCATTCTAAAGGTTTTCTATAATCAAGAGACTTATGAGCTGAAGTTGGTTCAAAATCTGGATGATTGGGATCAAGACATGATCACATTGTTTAGTACGTTTGAGCTGAAGCTGCTACACCCATCCTACATTGATTATCTTCGCAACCACAAGATGGAGAAACTGAAAGATCCTGTTGCTGAAGAAGACAGAAAATTATTTGTGATTATGATAGAGGTGATTGGAGCTGCCACTGAGAAAATTCGATTAAGGAAGGCATTGTTAATGCTAACCTTGTGAAGATTGATATGCCAGAAATCGAATATATGAGAGTGACTTCAAAGGGTACCTTAGAAGTGAAGGTGAAAGGAAAGAAGAAACCTTATGAGTTTTATGCTAACATCGATTTTGCAGGTATTTCTTTGGACACTCTGAAACGCATGAAGGACTGTGACATTGCTACAAATGAATCAAAGTTGAGACAAGCAAAGATTGCTGAAAAGTTCAAGTCATGCATAGAAGAAGCTTTGAAAGAACAAGAAGAATATAAAGGAAAGTCGTTGCTGGATGTTAAAGAAGAGTATGAAGATTTTTGAGAGATTGAAGCTGAAAAGCTAGAGTTGAAAACTGAAGATTTTTGAAAGTCCAAAGTTAAATCTTAGGGGGAGTACTGTTAGGGCTCGTTTCTAGTTAAGATTTACTTTGTACTTTGTTTATACATGTTTGTATAGTTTAGGGTTAATTTTGTATTTTTCCTAATGTGTTGATGCATAAAGCGTGTTGTGAGAGAATGTTAGAGAGAGAGTCTAGATCACAGCTTACACGCTAGAGAGAGAATTGTGTGTGTGTGATTTGTATTCTCCTGCACATTTGTACTACAACGTTTATGCTTTGATCATCAATACAAGAGAATTATTTAGTAATGGATTGTGTTGTTGATTGAATTGTGTGTTTGTATTTAGATTGTTCTGATTTGCAGCAATATCGATCCAATTGAACCAATCAGAAACTCACAGTGAATACGCCAAAAGCTAGAACATATAAGCCCAACAATAACACCACCTAAGAACATCCTATACACAAAGGACCCGTTCAAAAGATGTACACATATATCAAGTCTAAAACCGTGTAGGTTGTTCACCAAAACCTAACTAGACTTATGTGAAAACATTTCATTTATAAAAACATCAACCCTTAATTTTAATGACCCGTTGGTGATCTTTGTCTTGATTAATTTTATATATAATAACACATGCCTTATTATTTTTGTTATATTTTTTACTAGCTTTCATACTACTAATCACATAACACATATAACGCACATGTAATTATACATAAAGGTCATATTTAGTCCTTTAACTTTTCTAAGTAAAACCAACACTTTTACTTATCCAATAGTATTCATATACTTTAATATTCTCATGTCATAATTAAAGTTCATAACACTTAGAAAAATATACATTTTTCTCTAGTTAACTAGTATGCATTTTTCGACATAACGGTTAACACTTAACGGGATATTTAACCATGTTTTCATAAGCAACTTATTAATCATATGAAATTATATATATCTAAACATATTGTCACATAACAAAAATCATATTTCATATATTTTCCATACAAATCACAATATTAGCTAAACATGTCAATTTTAAACATTTTCAGGAACGTTTTCGGTTCACGGAAAGCAACCCAATACCCATGTTTTTGTCATTACTTTATAAATACTTTTAAATTAGTAGGTTCTCTAAAAATATATCCAAAGTTTCTGATCTAAATCAGTTTACAAAAATATTATGTTTTAAAGTCGAAAATCGTCGTTTTCGGCTTTTCCGAGCACGTAGTTTGCTCGTTTTTGAGTTTAAAACTCTAAGTTTTTGTACCAAACTTTAAATCTCATATTTTTACATAAAAATACATTTAAGAATCTGTGAAAATAACATTTTGCTATATTTTTCATTTTTTTAGCAAAAATCGATGCGTTTTACGCGTATTTTTGTACTAAAAACCATTATTTGTAAGGTTTAAATCATTTCTTTCTTATAAGACATTTAAAATAATTATTTTATAAAGTTTATAAATCTCTAAAAATATGATTTATTCCAGAATATAATTTAGTTTTTATATTTTTACAAAAATGTATAAAAGTTACATTTTAATCTTTTTAATCATCAAGTATCATATATCATCACATACCATATAATTTCTTACATGCATAAACATTTTTACACTTAGTGAAATCACATAATTTATCATATCATACATAGCATAACAAAACACCTATCATATGTTTATCTATCCACTTCTTAAACTAACAAGTAGCAAGTTTTTCATAAAAATAACATCTTCCAATTTCATGTCATATGACTACATTTTTGCAAATATTTTTCTATCACTTTTCATGTTATTCAAAATCATTTAGTGACCTTATTATCATCACTTCATTAAAACACCTTTGCATGTTAAGATCTAACCTATTTGAGTGCAAATACACAACAAGCTCTACATGATTTCAACCAACATATATATATCCATATACATACATACCTACGGTTTACACATACATATATACACACATTCATATTTTAATATCACTCCTAACATATACTTACTCATATTATCTCCTTTCCTTCATTAAAATCATTAAACCATCCATTTAACACATATGTAATCTTGTTTTAAAAATCAAAAACACTCACACATATATATACATACATACTTACGGACATACACACACATACACACACTCATTTTGAAAACCCATTTCCATTTTAAAAACATTCATCTTTTGGTTTAAGGTTTGGTGAACAACACTTCAAGAACACAATCTTGAACACATTCAAACCACAAAATCAAAATGAAAAGAGTTCATACCCTTGATGAACACTAGAAAAAGATGAAGAAGATGGATTTGGCCTTTAAACACCTCTTGGATGCTCCTACTTGCATCAAACACCTTCAAGAACACTAGACTTTGCAAGAAGGTGCAAGAGATGAATGTGGAGAGTAGTTTGAGTGTGGTGGCCGAAAATTATGGTGGTGGTGATGTTGTCTACGGTTTTGGGGGAAGAAAAGGAAGAGGATAGAGTGTTGAAGTGGTGAAAGGATGTTGGAGTGTGGTAGTGGTGTAATGGGAAGTGTGTAAAGAGATTTTGTGTAGATTTTGGGAGATTTAATAAGATTTTGTGTGGGGATTAGGGGGGGTATAGGCACATGGCCGGTTTTAATATAAAAAAAAGAAATTATATATTTTTTTATAAAATCAAATTATATAAACATAACACACTTTAATCTCATGTATTTTTCAAGTCTTGTAAATTTTTAACCCCATATATGCCATAATACTTCCTATATTATTATTTCACACTTAAAATAGTAAAAATATATTAATAAATATTTTAATGTATTCCGGGTAGTGTACTGGTAGTAAAACCGGGCAAAAACTGAAACACACGCGTTAACCGGAAAAACATCGTATAAAATCAAACGCTTTTAGTTTTTATTATGTTTTCACTTATACACAACCAAAATATATTATTTGATGCTATCTCGAGCATTATATGAATCACTGGACATTTAAAATTTATCAGGCAATCACCAACGTTCATTACCGGGTATTTAACCGCTACGCGATTAAGCAATTTCAAAAATCATAAAATGCAAAACAATGCATAAAAATGGGCTTATCTAACTTTAATAACACCTTAATTATCATAATTAAATCAAATGACGCATCACAAAATAATAAGCACGTTTTAAGCTAGTACGAATATTGACCCGAAATTTGCCGGGTGTCACACCTGAAGACCACCAAGTCGAGTTATTAGTAAAGTTTGAGTTACGGTTCCAATTTGAATTACCATTATTAGAATTAGGGAACCTATTCAGATTAAACACAAACTCAACTTGTTCATTCTAGACATCAAAGGGCACTCGAAGGTACTATGTCCTCCACGACATATCTCACACTTGTCTACCTTAGCCCTAAGGTCCCTCATCTCACGGGTTAGGTTTTCTAATGCAGTGGCCACACTGGTTTCCATGCTAACATGGTGCACACCTCGAGTGGAAGAAGAAGGTGTGCTAGTGACAGGACTGGAATTCCTGTTAGTGGCTCGCTGTTCATGCTCAGCTTGGGCAAAACTTTCAAACAACTCATTACACTGATCTACGTTCATTTTACCCATTAGATGACCCCCCACAGATGTATCAAACCGTGCCCTAGTTTCATAAGTAAGCCCATTATAAAATTTCTCAACCAAGGCCCAAGGAGTAAGCCCATGTTGGGAGCAGTGAGATAACAAATTTTGAAAGTGCTCCCAAGCTAGATAATAGGGCTCATCTAGTTCCATTCTAAAAGAGTGGATCTGATCACTAAGGCGGGAAGCCTTAGCAGGTGGAAAGTACTTCTTCAGAAAAGCTGAGCGAAGTGCTTCCCACGGTGTGAACGTCCCCTCTGCTTAATTGGGAATCGAGCCAGACGATAGCTCGATCCTCAAGGAAGAATGGAAACAGATGTAAGTAGATCGCGTCATTCGATGCACCTTGGAGTTTAAAAGTGCTCACAATGCGCGCGAGGCGCGACAAATGAGCAGGTGCATCCTCATCATCCCACCCGTGAAATTGATTGTTAGCAATGGCGGTCATGATGTATGACGGGATCTGCCACGAATTTGGATTCGTGATCGCAGGCGTTGCGATAGACGAACGGTTCTAGGTGAAACCGTCGAACGCCTGTTGATGGACAGTACGGTTCGCTGCCATCGGTGACCTAGGACTGCTAGGTTGTGTGTTGTGCAGTGTGGGGTGCGGGGTAAAATCAAAATTAACAGTACTTACCTTAACCTCCGCAGACAAGTCACGTACAACTTCCGGCTCCGACTCAAAAGCTCCAACCTTTAACTTGACTGGTACTTGTAAGCGCAGATGCGGCATATAACTGCAAGAACACCAAAAATGACAAAGTAAGTAGAAAGAACGAAGAAATGAAAAGGAAATAAACACGACAAACTAGCAATAAAGACGAAGACTTTAGACTCCTACGACCCAAATAAACAAACAAGACAAAGCACGTGTATAGCAGTTAAGACTCAAGAAGTTAAATAACGCAATTACCAAGAGTCACCAGCAACGGCGCCAAAAACTTGATGCGTGCAATATATATATAAATTAATTACTAAAAAACGCCTAGTTTTAAATTTATAAAAAAAACCTACACAAACCTACTAAATCACACACAACCGGCAGTGGACCGATCGGATGTAATATAGTGAAACGTAAGTCCGAGTGTCGACCCAAAGACTCTATATATTACGCTAAATTAACTTAATAAGACTTGACTTATCTAGACATAAA
Organism: Tagetes erecta; assembly: GCA_030867185.1. Taxonomy (NCBI): domain Eukaryota; kingdom Viridiplantae; phylum Streptophyta; class Magnoliopsida; order Asterales; family Asteraceae; genus Tagetes; species Tagetes erecta. The sequence continues at coordinate 7,350,154 of CM061497.1, read as the reverse complement.
CTTTAAATAAAAGATTATTTGAAAATGGGGGTTATTGCTAAAAATGAAAACTTTCTAAATTTGGAAACTTACTAAAAATGGAAACTGACAAGACAAACGAATTGAGATCAGATGAGAAGAGATAAACATCCTAGACTCGACTTCCTAATTACTCGAATTATTAGTTTGTTGAGAATCGTTTAGACATTGGACTGGGATCGTAAGATACTTGCTTAACCCAAACACCGATAAGGCCCTCGACCCTTTTCGAGAAGAAACCTACGGGTTTTTATCAAGTTAATAGTTAAACCAGTTTAATTATCGGACTTCCTCACAATCATCCAAAATTCTATGACTTAGTACCTATAACGTTTATCTACCTCACAGTACAATAAACTAAGGTAATTTCTATGATTTGATTAACACAAGTAAACAATGGAATTAAACTGAACCTAGACCACTCTTCACAGATATGAACCTAGTTAATTAATGACATAGACATACTCGTTAAACCCTCACCTCACGGATCCAAGTTTAGCTACACATTCTTATTAGTTTAATCCAACCAATTATTCTTATGGTTTTAGTGCACCTAAACCATAAACCAGTTACTAACACACAGTCCGTAACCTAATTTAATTCTATTATATGAAAGACATTCATCAAGAATTAAATGGAACAACTTAGTCAAATCAAACCAAAACAAACATATAATTAAGCATCAATCAATCAAACAAAATACTTTACTAAGTCATAAATTTAATCAACATCATAACCAATCCAACAAACATGCGAAACGAATAACTAAGTTATCATTGGCCTATGTGATTCAACGAGTCTAGCCAACAATCATATTCACTAATAAAAACGCATGTTTAAAAGTAGCAAACATGGTAGTATTAAAGACAAAAGTGAAGAAACAATGAAACCCGATCAAACCAAGAAGCAATCCACGATCCAACCGACTTTAGCACTTTGTTTCCATCTTGCTAAGCTCAAAAAAACGCCTCAAATATGCTGAAAATTGACTTCCAATCGTGCCTCCTTTTTCTTCCTGCCGTTCGTCCTCCCCAAAAAAACTATATATATTGCCGTCTGCTCCTACCATTTCAAATGGGCCTTTAAAACCCATTTGTATAAAACTTCACGTGGGCCCCACTTGCATTCTTCTCTTCAACCATAACGTTAATACTTGAATTTCCAACTTCACCTGACAATTATATTTAAATGGGTTAATAAAAACATTACTAAGTTTTACACTCAAATATAATAACAAATTTCAAACATTAGTTATTATCTCTTAGTGAATGACTTTATATAAAACTAGATTAGTACCCGTGTACTACACGGATTTTAGTTTTATAGGTTTTAACTCAATTTACATATCATTTATTTTTAACATATCTCTTATTAAATCGATTTGGATATTTACAAATATATTCATATAAAAAATCATATGTTATAATAAAGGATATATTTTTAATAGTTGGTAAATTTTTATTGGAACATATCGGGTTAGGAGATAATTCATGATAATTGTAAATTTTTTTATTTGAACATATCGAGTTATGAGATAATTAATGATAATTGGTAAAACTTTAATTTGAACATATCGGGTTAAGATAAATCATAATAATTGATAAGTTTTTATTTAAACATATCAGGTTAAGAGATAATTCATGATATTTGGTACATATCGGGTTAATATATAGAACATGATAATTGGTAAATTTTGTATTTGAACATACCGGGTTAGAAGATAATTGATGATAATTTATGAATTTTTAATTTAAACCTATCGGGTTATTTCGAATATGGAGCATACCATGACCCGTCTAAAAATTCTCCATCAAATTAATTAGAACATGACACCTAAGCAAAATCCTATGTGGAGTAGTTAAAATGGTGACATGTGGATGTGTTACTCAATTATTAGAATAGGTAGATAGAGTAAACTACTATTTTGGTCCCTGTGATTTGTTAAAAATCACAATTTTAGTCCAATAGTTTGTTTTATACTCTTTTAGTCCGTTAGTTTCATATAAACTTGTTGTTTCATTCCACACCACTAACGGTCATCTATTTTTTCAGTTACGTTTGTATGAAAAGACAATAATACCCTTGGACCATAATAGTAACTTACCCTTACAATTATTTATTATTATTATTATTGTTAATATTATTATTATTATTATTGCTATTATTATTTTTAATATTATTATTATTATTATTGTTATTATCTTTATGTTCTTATTATTTATTATTTATATACCTTCTAGTTTTGAAGGTCGGTGGTCACTGCTGACCGGTCATGTGTCACCACTCTATTGACCCCACCAGTAATTGTTTCACTTAATTATCATTTTAACCATTAACTTAGAAAAATTTATACAATCAATGAATTTAACCCCCTAACTTTGACTTAATTGTAATTTTACATGTTATATCATGTTGATCTTCTTGACATATTCACATTATGTTACCCCATCTTTTGATATATATACTTTTAACAACCATCCGTCTATCGCCGTAATGCAACGCTCATGTCGAATTCGAAAGCGTTAACAAAAAAAAATAAAAAATAAAATAAAATAATAATAATAATAATAATAATAATAATAATAATAATAATAATAATAAGAATAATAATAATGATAATAAGGTATATTAGTTTTCACTGGTCCCAACTATCATCTTTTGTCTTCCACTGGTCCCAACTATTGAATTGGCTGTGAACGGTCCAACTTTTATCACTTTGACAACCAATGGTCCGTCGTTAAATTTTTTTTAACACCGTTATGTTTTGTTCAAATTCAAGACCGATGTTTTAGGCCTTTTTATCGGAAGAATAATACGAGTCGATTGATGTAAAAGTTTTCTCGAAAAGGCTCTCTGCACGATAAAATTTTTACATATGATTGAAGCACCGTTAGGTTTAAACACCCGATTGAAGCACTATTTCGTTGTTCGGAGTGACGTTTCGAGGTAATTTTTCCATCAATCGACTTGTATTATCATTCCGATTAAAAGACTTAAAACTTTGGTATTGAATTTGGAAAAACATAACAGCGTTAAAAAAAATTTAACGACGGACCAGTGGTTACTAAAGTGATAAAAATTGAGACTGTTGACAACCAATTCAATAGTTGGGACCGGTAGAAGACAAAAGGTGATAGTTGGGACCAGTGAAAACCAATATACCTAATAATAATAATAATAATAATAATAATAATAATAATAATAATAATAATAATAATAATAATAATAATAATAATAATAATAATAATAATAATAATAATAATAATAAAAACCACAATAACAAAAATAATAATAATATTATTATTAAAATTAGTATTAAATTATTATAATATTAATATAAATTCTAATAATAAGGTATTAACAAAAGTAATAATATTAAGGGTAAGTTACTATTTTGGTCCTTGTGGTTTAACTAAAATTACTATTTTGTTCCAAGAGCATTACTGTCTTTTCACACAAACTTAACTGGAAAGATGGATGACTGTTAATGGTGTGGACTAGAACAACAAGTTTGTATGAAACTAATGAACTAAAAGAGTAGAAAACAAACTATTGTACTAAAACCGTGATTTTTAACAAACCTCAAGGACCAAAATAGTAGTTTACTCTATAAAATATATTCTTCAATTAAATGACCGACCCTAATAATTTGTCACTCAGATTTAGCCAAAATAAACAAATTTAGTTTGTACGGTATCATTTAATCAAAGTTAATCATTTTAGCCCATAGTCTCTTAAAATAGTCAAAATATAAATATGAACCACTTTAGAGTATAAATCAACCAAAAGTAACCAAAAAAATGCAGGAAAAAACTAATATAAAATATATATATATTTAGACCACATCATGGATCCAAACAACAATCCATCCAACTAGATCAAAACAGTTACATATCGCAGGTGTGGCTCGTTATTGCATCGATAATGTAGAAATACCATTCACGATGAGTAATCATGTATGTGAGATATTATGTGGTTGGTTAATTGTGACCGGAAGGAGTTTTTCAAATAAGTCGTAGTTTTATAGGGCTCCTCCTTGTAACCCTTACTATTACAAGATTTGTTTAATGCTCGATTGAGGAAACCATGATATTAAGTTGTTATCGGCGTTGAGTAAGAGGTCATAACACACTGGCCAAAATTTAAGGCATTCGGTTGTATCATGAGTTTGTGGCACTAGCATGGTAGAAGTTTATATTGGAAGGTTGTATTATAATTGTTTACTACACAAGAATAAACTTGTAACCAATATGTTATTTAGAGATGGAATTTTGTTTCAGGTGAATATGTGTTGTTTGGTTCTTCACCTTTCGGTTTTGATTGTAACCCACATGACAGGTTTTGTCAGGTTTATCGTATACCTGTAAACTAATCATTACGTTGCGCATCCGTAATCGTCAATTTACCTTACACAATCACCCTAGTTTGTCTCCCATCATGGGCTTTAATCTTAACTCTTATCATGCTTATTGTTTCGTGCTTATTTATAAGATAGTTTACATTTTTCCCAATGTAGGATGTATAAGTGAGGTACGGTGTTCATATAATACTTGCTTATTTACAACTGTAGGTTGTGTTTGTGTTAGTATTCAAACGCAGTCTTTGTGTAGAACGAGAATACCATCAGTATTCATCTCCACGAGATGCCACTTCGAGTCAATAGTTTTCATGAGTGCAACAAGCACCGAATTAGAAAAATAAGGTAAGTGTGACAATATGGAGAAGGTTTAAAAGAATATAACAGAATACTTAACGAAAGAAAATCACTACGGATAACTTCAACGTCTTAGTCTTTATGATTTGAGTCTTCAATATTTAACACGCTTTTGTTGTCACCACACTTTCAACAGAGTGAGAAAAAAAATCTTAATAAAATCAGTTTTCTGGGTTTACAAGATTTAACGTATTCGGACAAGAAGGAATGAACTGCTGAATAAATTATGCTCCACTTCACGAAGCCTAGGAGAGATAGCCTCAAACGTGTCAAAAAAGAAGCAGTCGTTAGTCTCACATCATGGCCTCTTTGCGCCTCAAAAAGAAGACTCAGTCAAATAGGGTGAAGAAGAATTGGATTTAGGCAGAAATTTAAATTCATGTTTGGGATGAGGACAAAGTACTTCGTATAAGGATTCTTGAGTTACAAAGATCCTATGTCAGGTAAGCACGAAAAAATGTAGCATGTATAGGCAAGCAAGTACTAGTTCTAACTATGGTACTACTATGCAGTGTGAGTGTAACTAATGCAAATGCTTAAAGTTATAGACTATATGCAATGAAATGCTAGTTCCCTATAACTTATGGCTCTGATACCAATCTGTCACACTCTCAATTTTCCACAAACGTGGTATCCGTTAGGCGTGTGACATACCAGGATCTCAAGCCATTAGTTACAGTAACACTGACTCAATATTTTTAACAAAAGTTTAACTTAGTCATTAACCCAAAACTCAGGGTATAAAATATAAGTTTTCAAAGTTTAGCGGAAGCTTTTAAACAAACCCATTATATAAATAAACTTGTGCTCAACAGTTTAGCACAAAACCGTCAATTGCTTTCAATAAAACCAACAAGGTGAATAAGTGAATAAAAGTTCAAAATAAAGTAAACGACTCATGCATTATATGTCCTACATGCACAGCTCTTAGCAACCTGAGAAAACATACTAAAATGGTCAACACATGGTTGGTGAGCTCAATGAGATATTTAACAAAAGTATTTAAATATCAAAACGGTTTAACTGATAAATTTCATTTGCTATTGCTGGTTTGCAAGACCACCTCGCTTACTACATGAGCACGTTTAGATTAAACTGAATGTTGTGTTGTTTGCCTTACTGCCATCAAACTAGATGACCAAAAGTTCCAAGGACAATCTACACAACGTGATGGGGTCTGCCGAACCCGGTAGTACTACTCAAATTTCCCTGTTATACCTACTGAATATTAATAATCTCAACTAAAGGAAAGGACTTTTGTTGGAACATTTATGCTCAAGTAAAATAAGCCATTAGACAATAGAAATTAGTTTATCAAATAAATTGCCTGAAGGCCCTGCCCAAAGGCCTTGCCCGAAGGCCCTGCCCGAAGGCATAAAACGCAGCCCAAGGCCGTATAAAATTTTGCCCAAAGGCCCTACCCGAATGTGACACCCGGCAAAATTCCAGGTTAATATCCGTACTAGGACAAAAACTAAATTATATCTTATAGCATTATTAGTAGTAAATTGAAAAAAAAAATTGTCATTTAAGTCTAGCCAAGCCCTGGTAATAAATGCTACTGCATTTATAAATAACAAGAAAATATTGTGTGGAGTCACAGTGTAATACTGAGACGAACGTTGGTGATGACCCGGGAAAACTTTAAAAATCCTAGAATGGATTTTATGCTATATTAGCATGTGTAAAAGTATTACAAAAGAAAACAAAAGGTAAAAATCTAAAAATATTAGTTTTCGATTTGTACTGCGGACAAGCCAGTACATTTCAGATTTTGCCTGTTTTCAGAAAAATATCATTTTGAGTAGTTCATAATTTTAATATGAACATGTGAGACTCATAAAAATAAGTTGTAAGTATTATGATTAATACTAAGGAATACAACTTTTAAATCCATGGGATTTGGACAAAAGAGTTTTTATAAAAAAAAATGGATACTAGGTATCCTACTATAAAACTCAATAAATATTACTTACACTAGAAAACTTACTCATTAATCATCTTAATGATTAATGCCTACAAAGTATGAAAACTACACTCCAAATTTAATACCACTCAACCAAATAAATATCACACTACAATCCTAACGCCATTTTTAACCAAAAATCACGGCTAAAACTATTATCATTGTCACAAATATTATTTGTGACACTACCTATTAATACATACAAAGATTTTTAACACAATCCCATAAACACTACACATTAATATTATACCACCTTACACTCAAATTAATACCCAATACCACAAAATAAACAAAATACTTACACTACACAAACCATTACTCACCACTCTATACTTGCCTACATTTATAATATGAAGCCACCATGCAAGCCTCATCATCATTGCAAAATATTACAAGTAACATTCAATTGACTCATTAACTCACTCATAACTCACCATCAAACTCACCTTCCTCTTTCTCTCTAAAATCACGACAACAACAACACAAACAAAATCTCATTCTCTTTCATCATAAACACACCATATTTCATCATAAATTCATCCAAAATCAAGAGCATACAAGATGAATCAAGCAAAATTGATGATATAGAAGTGAAATTGAAGGTGATTTGGATATGAACAAGAAAAGAAATCAAAGAAATACATACTTGCAAACTAGAGCTCATCAAGGTATAAACTCAAATATTGTTTTCGTGTTTTATAAGAATGATTCATCCTTGAATCATTAAGTTGTTCATCAAATCAAACACTTCTAAAGATCAAAAGAATCAAACGAGATATGTGTGTATACATACATATATACGAACGTGTATATGTATAAACGTGGATGTGTCAAAAATGTAATTTTAATGAATAAAAGTTATGGGTGTGATGATAAATGTGTTATTTTTGATAATATGATACTTGATGATAATAATATTAGTGTAGGAAGATGATGATTTTGTGAGGAAATGGGTTATTAGTGTAAGTGCTAGTTGACTAATGTGATGAAATGTATATAGATAAAAATGAAATTGATAATGTCAAAAATGATTAAGTGTTATTATTGTTAGATAAATCTTTGATTTTAGTAGAAATAATGGGTATATGAAAAGTGGTAGTAAAAATATGTATGAATCAAATGGTGTAAAAATGTAGTAATTAACCAATATGTAGTAATCTAGGATTGATTAATTACTAATGGTAATTTTGACTTTAAAAAGTCAACATATATATATATATATATGCATGTATGTGTAAGTGTAAATGTATGTATATGGGTGAAAAAAAAGTATTAAAAATGCTAGCATCAATTATCACATGAGCATGAATCATGAAATTGTCAAATGTGATCAATTATAGAAAATTAATACAATCTCATGCTCTAAGATGGTTGATTAAATTCTGGACATTTGATGATATTAGTCATGTTATGAGAATGATATAATGTGTATTATGTATGTAGAAAATGGAAATAGATAGTGGAAGAATGATATAATAAAATTGGGCGTTTTATTAGTAAAAATACGTCGTTTTTTTACTCGAAAATGGGTTTAAACTTGAGAATAAGATTTTCACAGATTTTACATGCTTATTTATGTGAAAATATATGTGTGATCATTACACGATGAAATTTGGTGGTTTAAGCATTGTTTAGTAACAAACTATGTATGAAATAACGGTAAAACCGACTATTTCGGCTTAAACCGTAAGCATGTGTAAAATAGTTTTTAGACCAGCAACTTTTGATGTATAATCAGTGTGTATGAGCATGATTATGTTTGTCTAAAGTGGCATGAATGAAAAGGGTAGTTATATGAATAACTAGTTACGAAAAATGCTTCGGTTATGACCGAAATTACGTGTTTTATGTGAACGGTTTTTAGTCAAGTTGCAAGAGTTAAAAAGTGAACTTGAATCAGTGTTTTGAACTTAAAATAAGTATGAAAAGAGATACTTAAAGTTATAAAATCAAAACACCAAGAACGACTAAAAATAAAGTTAGTCAGTTGCTTAAAAATTCACGTTTTCACTCGGTCTCGAAGTGAAATGGATAAAGTGTTAATCTTATGAGTTTTCATTCAAGATATTGGTTTTAAGAAAACTTAACACTTTGAAAATGATAATATTTATTTTGTATAAATATTAAAAGTGTGGATTTTATAAAAACGAAACCGAAAGTTATATATGATAAATCATATATGTAAAGTTTTACAAATGTTTAAAGGCCAATGATTGTCTTTAAGATATAATTATATGAAGAGATTACTCATATAAGTATTGTTTAAAATATATTTATATAAGGAGATTACTTATATAAATATTATTTGGAAACGGGTCATAAACGGAATCACCAACGTGTCGTTAAATCGAAATGATAAATCATTTCATAAAAGTGTCTAGAGTTGATGAACAACTTGGATGACCATTGTACGACTATTAACGGGAAACCCTTGGATTATATTGGTAGATCTATCGGGTGTACTGACAGCCCACTCCCGTATCGGTAGCTCCGGTCAATGACGACGGGAGATTATATAATTGCAATGTCGGAGGGTAAACGTCATGGATTGATTACGGGTTTATGGTTGTTTCATATGACTTAAACTTTGCAACTTTAAGTCAACAAGATTGGATAAATATTGTCTCTTATTAGTACAATCATAATTGGTTTTAATATGGACTACGTATCCTAAACCTGTGAACTCACCAGTCTTGTACTGATAAACGTTTTTAACATGTTTTTTAGGTGATTAAAGCACTTGTTGTGTGCTATGGAATGGAATGGTTTTGGTGTCAAACGCCATGCTACGGAAATGTTGTTTTGGGACCGACTTTTAAAATAATCACTTTTATAAGTGAAAAACCATGTCATAAAAAGGATCTTTACACAAAAGGATCTTTACGACAACGTTTGTAATGATATTATGACGTTTTAACTTTCCGTAACTTTTGAAATGGTTGTTTGACTATAATCCGATGGTAACCAACTTCCGTTACCACCGACCCCATTAGTTATACTAATCCGCTGCGTAAAACGGGGTGTGACAGAAGTTGGTATCAGAGCCAACGGTTATAGTGAATTAGAAAAAGTTTTTGAAAAATCTAATCTATAACCTTTAAAAAAAAAGTCCCAAAAACATTCCATTCCAAAAATATATTATTAGTTGCATTGCGTGGACTAAATATATAAATATATCTAAGTATGCCTTGCATGATTATTTGCTACAAGTAAAGAATAATGCTTATAATTAGTTAAATAAGTACGGATATTGGATGCCACCGGAATGACGTTCTCGTAATTATCTTTACACAAAAATTACTCCATTGACCATTTTATCCGAGTTCTCACTCTTGCAACCGCCACCTAAACTAGCAAATAAAACAATAGTTTGTTCAAGTAAAAACTTGTAGCGGAATTCTCGCTCTTGAGATAGAAAGTAGTTGGGAGACTACTCTATTTCGCAAATTCTCACTTTATCGACGTTTTGGTTAAATTGCTCGCAATGATTCCTAACTTGCGGGTGCCATAAGCGGTTTGGCCTCGAAATAGAATGAATGTTAGTTAGTTATCGTATTGTTCGTGGTTCGTGTTGAATTAATGGCATGATGTTGTCATTAGAATATAGTAAACAGGGAGTAATGCCCTAGTATTTTGGATGGAGAAAGAGATAAAAATATATATATATATAATAATAATAATAAATAAATAAAAGAAAAAGAAAAGGCTACGACTGGATGAGCAAAGAGTGAATTGTGAAGTCGGGGTGGTAATGGCACAACAAATGGCGAAGAACGTTAAAGAGAAAAACCAAATCGCTCTCACTCTTGCCACATTTGGTTTGATGTTGGCATCTTTGTCATTGGTACGGATACCATGTCACAAATCTCTCATTAGACTTTATTATTGTCAGAAAACTCGAATACAATCTTCGTTTCCTTTTATTCTCTATGATGATGACTTAAAACAATTATCTTTTGACGCATTGTGGGCGTTTCTTTGATGAAACACTTATCCTATCTTTTAGTTGAAGCATTAGCTTCAAAAACTATGGATTCTCTTCTTCTTATTTATCGTCTTGACGACATGACGACTCGATATTTCTATATATAATAGTTAAATGAGACGAAACGCTTTCTAAATAATACATATATGTGACGTCACACTACAAAAATTATGCGTTTGATCTTGATACATGTATATATATCTTCGATATGTATATATATCTTCGATATATATATATATATGTGATAGTCACTATGTATAGGTTGGACCCACCGGCTTGTCGGTGCTACTTTTGTATGTAATTGTTTGTATTGTAATTGTATTAGTTCTAGCGAACCTACGGGCGAATCTATAGATTCGCCCGCAGGCCAACATGTCTTTTGGTTTAGGTGTCGACTGGGCGAACCTATGTGCCCAGCGAACCTGTGTTGGTTCGCTGGATAGATTCGCTAGAGCGAATCTATCAGCGAACCTAACATCACTATATATTGTAACCTTATCTTCACATTTATTCAACTTTTGCACATCTTTTACCAAGACTGATTCTTACTGATTTGTGTTGTGTAATCGTTCCATTGAGGTGCTAGGAGCTTATTCTACTTATCATTGTAGCTTATTAACCTCGATTGTGTGTTAGATCTTGACATTGGGTTGTTTGGACTTTCTTCACTTTGTTCTTCAAGTATTGGTTATATTTGTGTTAAACAAGTCAACAAAGCACTGAAATCACGATCATTATGGACCAACAATATGGTATCAGAGCCTTAGTGCTCTTGATTGTTTGATTCAAGTGATTTTTGTGTTGATTTTTGAAGTTTTTGGGTCAAAACTCTTTCGATTCTGTTTGAAGCTTGTTTGTTGTGTTTTGGAGTCGTATTTTGCTCTGGTTTTGTGTTATTTGGACGTAGAAAGCTTTTAAAACAAACCTGAAGGCAAATGGTCGAGTTTTGAGGGTTTTCGAGCTGTTTCTGTACTTTTTCAGAGTGGTTGAGCTACCAGCGAAACTGTGTGTTCAACCAGCGAATCTGCAGTTCTTCCAGCGAATCTAAATTCAAAATTTTGTCATGTTTGTGTTGTGTTGTGGCCAGCGAATCTAGCATATCATCGAACGAAAGTTCATCTATTTGACTGACTGTGCAAGCGAAACTGCTGCCAAAATCAGGCCAGCGAATCTGTGCTTGCTCGTCAGCGAATCTGTTTGACTGTCTAGCGAATCTGTCACCAGCGAATCTTTCAGCGAATCTGCTGCGTTCTTCTAGCGAAACTAGCCAGCGAATCTGTTAATTTTCAGCGAATCTGTTGTCTGTTCAAAGTTATGACTTCTTCAACACTTAATATGAATGATCTAGACAGCGTTCAACCTAACAGGCCACCGAGGCTTGTTAGTGGTGAAAACTTTGAAGACTGGAAAAGATGTTTGAAAGCGTTCTTCTACTACACGGACTACAACCAATGGGAATCTATAGTAAATGGTCCGCACGTGCCAACAACCGTTGAAGGAACTGTTACTTCAACAAACACAAATCCAAGCACTTTCACTGAAGCAGACATCAGATTACTAGATCGGGACAAGAAGGCACTCGGGGCACTGATACTTTGCTTACATCAGGACATCTTCAACCGGTTTGCAGAACACACAACTGCAAAGAGTCTGTATGATGCATTGTGTGAATTTTATGATGGCAATGAAGATCTGAAGCTGGATAGAAAGGCTCAGGCTGAAAAGGAATTCAACTCTTTTGTGGGGTACTCACAAGAGAACTTGACTGACATTACAAACAGATTTCTATCGGTGTCAAGTAATCTGAAGAAATATGATGAAAAGCTGGGCAATCACGAACAAGTTGCAAAGTTGCTAGATTCTCTTCCTCCTCAATGGAGCCTTCAAATTAAGCTGCTGAAACAAGAGAGAAACTTTCCGGATTACAAACTGATGGACGTCATCAACAAGCTGAAGTCTTTCGACCTTGATGTAAAACGAAGAGAATATAATCAGTCAATGATGGTTCCAAACATTCCCTCTCAAAATGCTGCACTTATCTCATCCGCTGCAAACTCTTATGTTTACAGTGCAGCATCCAGAGGATCTTCAGGTCATGTGTCTGCTAAGTCTGCTGGTGCATCTACTAACGCTGGTTCAAGCTCAAATGCATCTGTCACCACACAGATTCCATCAGACACCATGGCATTATTTGGAATGTTTGTTCACAGTTATGAAGCTCTTGTTGCAGGTGAGTTGAAAGGGAAGGGTATGACAGTAGAAGATATGTATCAGGTAGACCCTGATGATTTGGAGGAAACAGATATTCAATGGCAGATGGCTATGCTCACTCTCCGCGCCAGACGATTTATGGAAAGAACTGGCAGAAGAAACTTTGGAAATCAAGGACAGAATGCTAAGCTGGGTTATGACAAGGGAAAGTTACGATGCTATAACTGCAAACAACTGGGCCACTTCAAGAGAGAATGCCCATTACCAATCGTTTCTGAGCCAGTTAACTCTGTAAGTCCAAGATCTGCTCCAATTCAAGAAAAGGTTGAGGAAGCAAAGTCAAAGAATGAAACTGCACTTCTCACCAACTTTGACTGGAGTGCTGATATCGAAGAAACCAAGGAGGAGATCAACCATGCCCTTATTGCTGAAATTACTGAGTTTGATGACAGTGATATAAATCTCTTTGATCCATTCAAAGAATTTTTTGGAAATGAAGAAGAAGAGAAAGTGGAGGATACTGTTGAAGTTCAATCAGATGTTATTGCTCAAGGACATCTGAATCATTCAGGGTTAGTTTGTGAAGCCGCTGTTAATGAAGTAAAGCATGAGGAGGAGTCTAAGGCTAGCTTGGAAGAAATGATCGAAAAGGCAAGGCTGGATGCAGTTGATGAATTCAAAAGAAGCACTCCCTACTGTCAATGTGATCGTGCTCTGGCCGCTGAAAAACTGGAACATTCAAATGCCGTTGTAAATAGTCATTGGCATATTGACAGCGGATGTTCCAGACATATGACAGGATTGAAGGATCTTCTTACTAACTATAGGATCATAAATGGAGGCTATGTTGCTTTTGCGGGAGATAAGAAAGGCGGGAAGATGATAGGTCAAGGAGAAGTCTCAAATGGCTCACTTACTTTGGAAGATGTCAACTATGTTCCTGAACTGGCGTTCAACCTTCTGAGTGTATCACAAATCTGTGATAAGAATATTCCTGTGCTGTTCCTTCAAAATGAATGCCTGTTCTTGAAGCCAGAGTTTACTATTCCAGAAAATATGGTGATCATGCGTGCTCCGAGACGAAATGACACCTATATGTTGAATATGGGTTCACAGGAATCAAATTCCACCGTGACATGTCTCCTGTCTAAAGCATCATCCTTTGAATCATTTTTGTGGCATAAACGTTTAGGACACATCAATTTTAAAATTCTGAATAAATTGGTTAAGAACAATTTGGTCAGGGGTTTACCACAAAAGGATTTTTCTGTGGTCGAGAAATGCATGGCCTGTGCTAAAGGAAAACAGCACAAAAAGCCACATAAACTCAAAATTACAAATACTATCTCAGAACCCCTCGAATTGTTACATACTGATTTATTCGGACCAATAAGTGTCAAATCAATTGCTAAAAAGTCTTATTGCTTGGTTGTCACAGATGATTACTCTAGGTACACCTGGGTGAGATTCATGGCAAACAAGAGTGAGACAGCAGAAGAATTGATGAAGCTGATACCTCTAATAGAGGTTCTTGGAAAGAAGAAGGTTCAAGCCATCAGAAGCGACAACGGAACTGAATTCAGAAACCACATCTTCAACTCCTTCTGTGAACAACGGGGTATTCTCAGACAGTTTAGCGCTGCCCGAACACCACAACAAAATGGTGTTGCTGAAAGAAAGAACCGAACTCTTGTTGAGGCCGCTAGAACTATGCTGATCGAGTCAAAACTTCCAATTATTTTCTGGGCTGAAGCGGTTAATTGTGCAGCTTATGTTCTTAACAGGGTACTGATTGTCAAGGAAAAGATGAAGACTTCATACCAACTGTTTCGAGGGATTAAGCCGCTGATTGACTTTCTACGCCCCTTTGGATGTTCTTGCACTCTTCTGAATACTCAAGACCAGAAGACGAAGTTTGGGGCTGTCTCTGATGAATGCTTCTTTGTGGGATACTCTAACACGCAAAAGGCGTATCGCGTTTACAACAAGCGAACGCGGATCGTGCAAGAGTCCTACTATGTTGATTGGCAAGAATCAAACACTACAAGTATTGGTAGTGAACCGGCTTGGTTTTATGATGCCACCACCATTTTCAAATCATTTAATCTTCCTGACTCTGACGATGACGACATTATTCCACACACATCGGTCTCTATTTTCAATCATACACCCACACCATCACAATCACAACCTTCCACATCCGCTACACAACTACCTCCTACTTCATTTGACATTCCATCCACATCTACTACCATCCTATCACCTACACCTTCACAACCATCAAATCAAACACCCTCAAATGATCAAAATCCTTTACTACTCAACACTGACTTCAAAACCCTGAAAAACCATCCTCACGATTATATCATTGGATCTATTACCGATGGTGTGCGAACCCGGAGTCAGAGCGGGTTGATTAATGAATGTCTTTATGCTGCCTTTCTGTCACAAGTCGTTCCAAAGAATTATAAACAGGCTCTTGAAGATCCGAGTTGGGTGGATGCCATGCAAATGGAGCTGCAGCAATTCAGGAAGCTGAAGGTTTGGGAATTGGTTGATCTTCCTCCTAACAAGTGCCCAATCGGCACTAAATGGGTTTTTCGGAACAAGCCAGATGATCGTGGTGTGGTAATTAGAAATAAAGCGAGACTGGTTGTTCAGGGATTCGCTCAAGAGGAGGGAATTGACTATACCGAAGTTTTTGCTCCAGTCGCTCGCCTGGAAGCCATCAGAATCTTTCTTGCACATGCAGCAAACAAAAACTTCAAGGTTTATCAGATGGATGTAAAATGTGCATTTCTATACGGAGACATCGATGAGGAGATCTACGTGTGTCAACCACCAGGCTTCGAGGATCCTGATTTCCCGTCAAAGGTTTACAAGCTTGACAAATCGTTGTATGGGTTACATCAAGCTCCAAGGATCTGGTATGAAACTCTGACACAGTATCTCCTCAGTAAGGGTTTCTCACGTGGGAGTATAGATATGACTTTATTCAAGAAGGAGGTGGATGGCGAGTTGCTGATCGTTCAGGTGTATGTTGATGATATCATTTTTGGTTCGACTAATGAAGGGTTGTGTAGGGAATTTGAGAAGGTGATGATGGATCGTTTTGAGATGACTATAATGGGGGAGATGTGTTTCTTCTTGGGGCTGCAAGTGGAGCAAAAGCCTGATGGGATTCTAATCCACCAAGAGAAATATATCAAAGAAATCCTCACGAAGTTTGGCATGGATGACTCTTCTCCTGAATTGATTCCTTTTACTGCTCAAACATGCCTTACTTCCGATGATAATGGGAATCCTGTGGATGCTCATCGGTATCGTTCGATGATCGGATCTCTCATGTATCTGACTGCAAGTCGTCCGGATATCACATTTGCCGTGTGTTACTGTGCTCGTTTCCAAGCAAATCCAAAAGAATCACACGAAAAAGCTGTCAAACGAATTTTCCGTTACCTTAAGGGTTCCTCTCGTTTGGGACTTTGGTACCCAAAAGGTGGGAACTTTGATTTACATGCTTTTTCTGATAGTGATCATGCTGGTTGCAGGATTAACAGGAAATCGGTCACCGGTGGATGTCAATACCTTGGAGAATGTCTTGTTTCATGGCAAAGCAAGAAGCAAACAACCGTCTCCCTGTCCACAGGAGAAGCAGAATACATAGCTGCGTCAAGTTGCTGTTGCCAAGTGCTGTGGATTCAACATCAGATGATGGATTATGGCATCAACTTTCTTCATACGCCACTCTTTTGTGACAATGAAGCTGCTGTTGGAATCGCCAAGAATCCCATTCATCACACTCGAACCAAGCACATAGAAACAAGAATTCATGCAATCTGGGATGCACAGGAGAAAGGGTTTATAGATATTATTCCTATCGAAACCAGAAAGCAAAAAGCTGATCTTTTCACGAAAACTTTTGATAAACCACGTTTTTATGAATTGATCTCCATGCTTGGACTTATATCTTTTTGAAAAACCTTTTTCTGTGAGAATCCTTTTGTAAATATGTAAATAATCTGTTCTTCGTAAATAATCGGGTCTTTATCTTCTTTGAAAAATTCGTGGGTCACTCGATGCTTTGCTCCGTCACTTTATTTTATTTCATCTTCTTTTCTTTTCTTTTATATTCTGTATATATATATATTTAGAAAATCTGAAAAACAAAAATTTCTTAATTAGACGGCTATTATATAGAAATTTTGGGGGAGATATAAAAAGATAAACTATTTATAGTTTTTCAAATTTTGCTATTTCAGGATCTTCGTTTTGATTGATGTTGAAGAGTCGTTGAAGGAGGTCAGAAGTATTGCGTTTGGGATATGTCAGATAGGCTCAGCCCGAAAACAAAGTAAACAGTGATTGTGCAGCCAAACATAACGCTCAAGATCTCGACAACAAGGATTATCCCCTTGACATGATTGGATTGCACAAAGTTAATGGTTCTGTCAAAAATGGGTTGAGAGCGTCAAATCTTTGTCTTGATCTTCAAATCTTTGTCCTGAATTCCCAAAAAATCCCAAATCACCCTCGCCCTATCCCCGAATCGAGTTTCTAGTATGCAAAACAAAAAAAAAAAAAAAAAAAAAAAAAAAAATAAAAAAAAAAATAAAATAAAATAAATAAATAAAAGGCTGCTAGTGATGCTCTTCGGAAAAGCCTCTGAGTGAGTTACTCGTTAACTCCTCAGAATGTCTTGTGTCAAGTGCTTAACTCCTCTGATATACGAAAGTATTGATCTGGAGTTGGTGGATCTTCTCTGCTATACGGAAGTATTGACCTGAAGATTCACCGAGCATGCTCAAATGTTTATCTCCTCTGTTATACGTGAGTATAGACCTGGAGCTCTAGACTATTTGAGTTTCCCAAATAATAAGTCGCATTGTACTCAAAATGAATCAATTGCTGACAAGCTCCACTCACAAAGAAAAGATGCAAAAAATTGCACAAGTGTCAAAAGAAACAAATGCATCGGTCAACATTCAAAAGTTGATCTTTGAATTTCAAGCAAAGTCAATAGTATTGCTCAGATATACCCTGATGACAGAACTTGTTCTTTTTACCTAGATGTCTGTGGGGACCGAGTTGTCTGAGTTTCTTCAATCTAACCGAAAACATGATAATAGAAGCTGCTGATCTCTTGTTGAAAGGACTACGGCATGGGTTTAAATGGACAAACATATCTGCAATCCCGCCAATCAATGATTCTCCGGATTCTACTCAAAACATCATGAAGAATATATATCCTTTCTAGCGTTTAAAACCGTCTACTGTTATTCTAATTTTTAATTTTATTTTATTTTTATTTTTATTTTATTTTATTTCTTTTTTTTACTTCTTTAAATTTTAGGATTATATATGTGTATGTGTGTTTATGTTTATTTTTGGAGCGTTGATGTCGTGGGACGTTTTCACGAATTTACAAAGACTTTAAAATTTAAGAAAATTCAAAAATATTTTTCCTGTCGAGCGAATCTATGGCGAACCAACAGATTCGCTCGGTCTCTAAGGTTCGCCCGTAATGTCTTTGTTTCGCTGACATGATACAGTCTTGTTTTTGTGTCAGCGAACCTGCTAGCGAACCTGTCGTAGGCTGTGTCTGTTGGTCTTCCAGCGAACCTAAAGTTCGCTGGACTGACTGCCAGCGAACCTATGTCTGTATATATACACTGTGACAGCGAATTTTTTCTCACTTATTCGCTGTCCACTACACTGTAGCACGCTTTTTCAATTTCTTACCACCAACGTTCGATTCTCACCGTTTTCCGGTCTTTTTCACACATTAAACTTCATCTTATTGCTCGGCACAATGTCGACGTTATTCTTCGAGAAAAAGCATAACATGTGTGCTTTACTTGATGAAAACAATGAGAAAGCCGTGAGCTATAGAGACGCAATCAAATGGCTGAAGTCGTCTCATATACATTATGCCATCTCTCACTCACCAACTATATATGAGACGTACGTTAGGGATAAATTTGGATGTGTTTGAGGGAGAGGAAGTAGTAGGTGGATCTGGGGTGGATTATACATTGGTTGATGAACCTGATACTGATATTGATGAAGACAGTGAGGAAGATTTGGATGACGAACCGGAAATATATAAAGTGGAGGAAAAAGGAATGAGCTACCAGTTTGAACACGCTGAGTTAGACAAATCTGAATGGTTCAGGAAAGAGGAAGCTGTGGTGCCTGAGGTACCAATATTTCAACATCTGGACGAACCCACCACCAAACAGCAAGATAGACAGATCATTGCATGGAAATACAACTGTTTGGTGGAAGCTTATATGATCAAAAGGAGGGGTGGTGACATTACGTATGTCAAGAACCGGAAACATTTCGCCACCTTTCCTC
Source organism: Tagetes erecta (assembly GCA_030867185.1). Taxonomy (NCBI): domain Eukaryota; kingdom Viridiplantae; phylum Streptophyta; class Magnoliopsida; order Asterales; family Asteraceae; genus Tagetes; species Tagetes erecta. Next base: position 7,330,900 of record CM061497.1, on the reverse strand, counting down.
GTTGGGACTTGAGGAGACTGGCAGAGCTGCCGCTACTGGGAAAGGAAGACAGTGGCAGGGCTTGTGCGTTTGAGGCTGCAATCAGAGAGGCTGCCAAGTCAGATTTCGTTGAGTTTGGTTATCAAAAACCAAAGAGGATGAGACAGAAGAAGGACAAACACTGGGTGTCATGGAAAGGGAAAATCGTTTTGAAGATTGCTGCTCCTAAGGTGATGACGAGGGTCAGGGTCCCAGACACTCAGCCGCCGAGACTGAAGGATTTTGTCAAATGGTTCTATGATAATAGCACTGGGGAGGCCATTATTAGACTGAGTGGAGATGACCGTCCAGAAATTCGATTATTTGATCCGATGGAGGTCTTCTCCTTCAGTGATGAGGATCTGAAGGTTTTGTGTGAGAATAGAATCAAGCACGGGGCTGGAGATGACACTGCTGCTGAAGCAAACCTGTTTGTGAAGGTTGCTAACAAAGCCCGGGGGATTCGTGCTGAGCTGAAGGCGGTAAATGAGAGGTTGAGGAGGACTGATGATCTGAAGCTGGAAATGGATGACTTGACAAGACAACTTGATCGTTCAATTGAGCAGAGGTTTGAAAAACCAGCTGAAGTGATAGACTTGGAAGTGGAAAGCGAGGAGCCAACTGCAAACATTCAGGCGGAAACGACAGTTCATCCTGAGCCTGATACTGAAGTCGCTGATACAGAGTTTGTGGATTCAATGTTAAATCTAAGTGAAGATGAGGCCGAAATTGAAGACTATACAAATCCAATGGCCGGGATCAAAGAACGGGCAGGAGCTTTTATTGAACAACTTTGAAGCCAAGATAAAGACGGAGCTAATCAGAAGACTTCCCCAGGTGAGGTCCAACCTAGGGGGAGTATTGATAGTCACTATGTATAGGTTGGACCCACCGGCTTGTCGGTGCTACTTTTGTATGTAATTGTTTGTATTGTAATTGTATTAGTTCTAGCGAACCTACGGGCGAATCTATAGATTCGCCCGCAGGCCAACATGTCTTTTGGTTTAGGTGTCGACTGGGCGAACCTATGTGCCCAGCGAACCTGTGTTGGTTCGCTGGATAGATTCGCTAGAGCGAATCTATCAGCGAACCTAACATCACTATATATTGTAACCTTATCTTCACATTTATTCAACTTTTGCACATCTTTTACCAAGACTGATTCTTACTGATTTGTGTTGTGTAATCGTTCCATTGAGGTGCTAGGAGCTTATTCTACTTATCATTGTAGCTTATTAACCTCGATTGTGTGTTAGATCTTGACATTGGGTTGTTTGGACTTTCTTCACTTTGTTCTTCAAGTATTGGTTATATTTGTGTTAAACAAGTCAACAAAGCACTGAAATCACGATCATTATGGACCAACAATATGTCCGAAAATGTTTTAAAAAAAAAAAAGAGAAGAAAAACTAACTCAATTAGCTATAGTATTTCAATATATATTATTCAAATACGATGACATATCAGCGAATGTTCAAAATAAATATAATTGTTATTTCAAAGTAAACATTTTCGTATTATGTTTACTTATTTAATATTATCTCATCACGTCATTTTATCTTAATGCTAAAAAAAATGCCACCAAGACGAGCGACAACCACCATAGGACGTGGTGGTGGACGTGGACGTGGTAGAGGTGGAGGTGAAGGTACCGCATTACCTACTTCTGCTGAAGAACTAGCACAATTAATTTTGCAGCACATTAACGCTGCAATAGGACGTGGACGAGGTAGAGGAGGAACTGGAGCTGGTATAAGCTCTAGTGGAACAGCTAGCGGTAATCCTACGAGAGGACCGGTACAAGGCTGTACTTATAAAAATTTCCAAGTCTGCCAAGCAAAGGCATTTACCGGTGCTGAGGGTCCATTAGAAATTATAAGATGGATCGAAAAGATGTAGTCGGTATATGCAATAAGTAATTGTTCAGTTAGTCAAAGGATGAAATACGCTACTTGTACTTTCCAAGATGAAGCGTTAAGTTGGAACACTCAAAGGCAGAATCTAGGGGAAGACGTAGCGTATGGTCTTACCTGGAATCAACTGAAGGATAGATTACTTCAGGAATACTGCCCGCGAAGTGAATTACAGAAAATTGAAATAGACTTTTGGAACCTTACCATGGAAGGGGCTGAGGTTCGTGCTTATACTTCCAGATTCAATGATTTGGCCAGATTAATACCTTGAATGGTAACCCTTGAATACGTCAAAGTTGAAAGGTACATTTAGGGATTAGCACCGCATATTCTTAGTAATGTTACTTCTTCTAATCCTACAAACCTTCAGAGTGTTATCAGAATAGCACATACTTTGACAAATGATGTTGTAAGAAGGGGTGTACTGACCAAGAAAGAGGATCGTGGAAAGAAAGTCGTAGAGTCTAAAAAGAAGCTGGGTGAAACAGTAAGAATTCATATGATAACAAAAGAAAGTGGGGTGGAAAATTCGAGAGGTCGATTTGGAAACCAAAAGAAAAATGGTCGGGAAGCTAAAAAATTTTTTACACTGCCAACACATTTGACAATAACGATAAACCACCTAATGAATGCAAACAATGTCACCGATTACACAGTGGTGTTTGCAGAGCTTGCAAAAGGTGCAATCGTTTGGGGCACCAAGCTGAGAACTGTCGGACTAATATGACCGAAAATATTGAAGGTGTGGGTCAGAAATGTTATGAATGTGGGGCAGTGGGTCACTTCAAAAAGGAGTGTCCAAAATTAAAAAAAAAAAGACGAATGCCAGAGGTGGAGCATTCGAGATGAATGCTGGAGAGGCACGCTAGGAACCGACTATTGTTACTAGTACGTTTCTTATTAACAATCATTATGCAAGTATATTATTTGACACCGGTGTTGATTTGAGCTTTGTTTCTAAAAATTTTGAACCTTTGCTGGTTCTTAAATCTAAAAAGTTAGATAAAAAGTATGTTATAGAACTAGCAAATGGAAAAAAAAAAAGAAGAAACTGCCGAAATAATAAAAGGGTGTACAATACAAATAAGAAATTGTCCTTTTTCTATCGATCTTTTGCCTGTCACACTCGGTAGTTTTGATGTCGTGATTGGTATGGATTGGTTATCAAAGAATCGTGCAGAAGTTGTGTGTTACGAAAGAATAGTTCGTATTCCTGATGTAAATGGTGAAATCATAACAATTCGAGGACAAAAAGAAAAAAAAAACTCACTCTTAAAGTTGTCTATGTTATGAAAGCTTGAAATTATGTACAAAAAGCGTATCCGGCTTTTCTAATTAAAGCTATGACTACCAAGGAGGAGGAACGAAAACTTGAAGACATTCCTATAGTCCGAGAGTATCCGGAAGTTTTTCCTGATGACTTACCTGGATCACATCCACCAAGACATCTTGAGTTTAATATCGAATTGGTCCTAGGAGCTGCTCCTATTGCTCGATCACCATATCGATTAGCTCCATTTGAGATGCAAGAAATCTCGAAACAATTGCAAGAATTGTTAGACAAAGGGTTCATTAGACCAAGCTTCTCGCCTTGGGGAGCGCCGGTCTTGTATGTTAAAAAGAAAGATGGGTCATTCAGAATGTGTATCGATTATAGAGAGCTAAACAAGCTAACTATTAAAAACCGATACCCATTACCCAGAATAGATGATTTGTTTGATCAATTACAAGGTTCTAGTTATTATTCCAAGATTGATTTACATTCCGGTTATCATCAATTGTTAGTCACTGAAAAAGACATACCAAAAACTGCATTTAGGACTCGCTATGGTCATTATGAGTTTTTGGTTATGCCGTTTGGATTAACAAATGCTCCTGCTGTGTTAGGGCTATTTCTTGTTAAGATTTACTTTGTACTTGTTTTATACATTTATGTATAGTTTAGGGTTTATTTTGTTATTTTCCCTAAAATGTATTTTGTTGCTTAAAGCATGTAGTGAGAGAGTGTGAGGAGAGAGTCTGATTCACATATTCACCTTAGAGAGAGAACTAAGTGTGTGTGATTTATTTTCTCCTACATTTGTACTGCAGATTTGCTTTGATCATCAAATACAAGAGAATTACTTAGTAATGAATTGTGTTTGTGATTGAACTGTGTTTGTGTACGAATCATTCTGATCATTGAGCGATATCATCGATCCAATTGAACCTATCAATTGGTATCAGAGCTGTTGGTATTGTGTTCTTCGCTATTCATCAAGCAAAACACTACAATATTGCTCAAAAATCATGATCTGAATGAATTGTTGCTGTTTTTAGTTGTGATTTTTCATCGCAATCACTCCTAATTCACAACGATTGTGCAAATTCCATCAGATTATCATCAGATTTGAGGAATTAAGAAGATTGAAAAAATTACTGTTCGATCGAATTTTGCTCAAATTCATCAAAATTTGATCATGTTTTGGATTGATTGAGATTAGGGATTGATAATCGGACTATTTCACTGCTTGTGTGTGAATTTTGAACGAATTGGACAAGTTTTTGATAAACCCAGAAAAATTCTCATGATGAAGATGATGAACAGTAAAGACTTGGTTGAAGATTAACTTGCCGGGTGATAAAATTGACTTAGACAATTTCCTTTGGACTTAGATTTGTGAACAATTAGGTCATGTGCAGCCGTGTAAAGGATTTTGTGCTAGACGGGTAAAGAATTTAACGAGGAAAAGGTGTTACTGTTCAGCCGGATCAAGTACTGTTGTGCCGGGTGATACACTGTTACGCCGGGTGATTAACAATTTCAGCCGGGTGATCAACAACTTTGTAGCCGGGTCAACAACTTTGTTGCCGTGTGATCGACAACTGTTCAGCCGGGTAAAGCTTTTTGCCGTGTCAAGATTCAAGCCGGGTCAAGTTATTGCCGTGTGAAGTTGATACTATTCTGCCGGGTAACTGTTCTGCCGGGTAAAGAATCCAAGAATTACAACTGTTGAGCCGTGTGACTGTTTAGACGGGTGAAGAATTTCTCTGCCGGGTGAAGAACAAAATCTACTGTTCAGCCGGGTGAAGAAGGATTTTTCACTGTTCAGTCATGTGACTCATTTTTAGTTGTTTTAATCCTTGTTTTCTTATCTTGTCATTAATTACTTGTCTTTATTTTAGTATTTTAACTGTTTCTTTTCAAAAATTTTAAAAAACACAAAAATATTTTCATTTAAATTGTTAAAATGGCACCTAATGATGATTCTGATAACCGTGTTCCTAGACTTGTCAATCGTGCAGATTTCAAGAATTGGACGATTAGACTGAAGCATCATCTTTGCTCAATAGACAATGATCTTTGGAAGTCAATTGATAAGGGTCCTCACATACCTACACAGACAGCTCCAGATAGTGCAAGTACCTACACCAAGGACTCTACTGAACCTTATCCAGAGGATAATTTGCCAGCAGAAGATTTAAGGAAAGTGAAGAATGATAGCAAAGCTTATTCTTTAATGTGTAAGGGATTGCCACTACAAGTATTGTCAAGGTTGGACACCTATCAAACAGGTTATACGTTGTTCAAGGCTTTGAAGTCCATTTGTGAAGGAGGTGAACAACTCAGAAGTCTCAAGAAACAAAAGTTGAAGAGACAGCTGGAGTTATTTGAACACATTGCTGGAGAATCCGTGCACCAGATGATGAATAGGTTTGTTCATCTGACTACTGAAATGACCAATGCGGGTGCAAAGACAGATCTCCAAGATCTGAATGACAGATTGTTATGTGCATTTCCATCATCATGGAAACAGACTGTGACCTTACTGAAACATACTGAGAAGTTTCCGATGGATCTAGATTTGCTCATTGCAAAGATAGAGGAAGTAGAGATTGATGAAGGTTCTAGAAACACTGATAGAACTGGTTCACATGCACAATACAAATATATTGTGAATCCTGCTAATACTGTGGAGAATGCCTTTCTTGCACAAGATGCAACGAAGTTTGAAGATGAGGGTGATTTATTTGTGGGCGCAAGTTTTTATACTGATTCATCATACTTTCCAAGCTCGCCAACTTATTCTCAACCTCAATCTCCACCAAGAGCTCAAGTTCAAAGTCAGAATCTGAAGAATCAAGTAGAAAATCAAAGTTCAAATGTCCAAGCAAAAGTGAAAGATGTAATGAACATCTTGTTACAAGATGACGAGACCAAAACTGCCTTTACAGCTTTTATGGCAAGTTTTCAAGCATACCAAGGAAGTCACTTGAGTCAAATGGACGTTGTCCTTCAAGATTTATTTGAGATGGATCCTGATGACGTTGAGGAAATGGATCTGAACTGGCAGATGGTGATGGTTGCATATAGAATGCAGAAGCATGCATATGTTAACCGAAGTTTCAAGCCACATGCAAACAAGATGGTTGGATTTGACAAATCAAAGGCCAGATGTTTCAATTGTAACTGCTATGGTCATTTTTCAAGAGAATGCAAGGCTCCTAAGACTCAGAACTATAATGATCAAGCGAGTTCAAGTGGACAGAATCAAGGTCAAGGTCAAAGCTCGCAACAGTCTTCAAGTTATCAACAAAGAAATCAACGTTTCTTTCAGAAACCATATCAAAGTCTTCCCATGCCAGAACTGAAGGATGAAGGAAAGAAACCAGAAGATCAAACTAAAGCACTGGTAGTTAGTGTGAAAGACGGATATGACTGGAGTGCATATGCGGAACAATTCACATCTGATCTTACATCGAGTTTGGCACTGTTATGTGAAATTGAAGAGGATTAGTCTGAAGAAGGAGATATCAAGGTGATTGATACTGTTAGTGAAGATTCAGAGGAATATGACTGGAGTGCAAAGTCAGATCCTGTTGAAGAATCTGAATCAGAAATTGCGCTGATGGCTACATCCAGTGAGTCTTCATCATCCACTGAACAACCAAAGGTTAGTACTGATTTACCCCCTAATTATGTTCCATTGTCTGCTGATGTGAAAGAAAGGTTATGTTCAGAACAATGCATTCAACAAGTAGAACATTATCGAACTCATTCATTTAAAATTGGTGATAAATTAAGCAAACATGAAAAACTTCATGAACAACTTAAAATTGATCACAAAATTTCTGATGAGAAGATTTTGTCACTTAAAGAATCATGGAACAAAACTTTAAAGGAATTGGAACTGGTAACAAAACAACTTGAAGAAATGACAAAGAACATTGAACAAGAAAAAGTTGCTCATGCTGTCACACAGGTTGAATTAACAAAAGTGAAAAGTTGTAAAACAATGGTTAAACAACTTATAAAAGAAAGAGGTAATAAAACCAAATTAGGATTGGGTTTCACTCATGAACCAATGCCTGAATCAATCACACAAACCTTACCTGAAAACTTCAATGAATTTGATCATTCACCTGAAAATGAACGAAAATTCAAAGAAGTAAATCTGAATCCGAAGGATCTGAAGTGTTGGTTGAAAGTTTGAAAGAAGAAGATGGTGTGACCACTGAAGCTGATGATGAAGCTAGCAACAAATCAGAGCCTGTTCTGATTCAACTTATTGAGTATCCGGAACTGAATCCGAAGTCAGAAGAAACAGTGAAGGAAGAAGGTGAATTTTCGGGATACAATGATCCTGAATATATCAAGTGGAAGAATGAGCAGAAAGCAAAAGTTGCTGATCAACTGATCAAGAAGCAAGAAGTGAAAAAGGCTGAAGTTTCGAATGCAAAAGTGCAGAAATTAAAATCGAAAGTCAATCAATCTGAAACAAAACAGTCAAAAGGTAAAAGTGTCATAAAATCGAATGACAACACCAAAGCTCAAATTGTTAAAACTGACAAGGTCAAACCTGTCAAAAAGAAAGTGTCAAAAGGAAAAACAATTAAGTTTGTGTCTGCAGGAACTTTTGATTTAAACGGATCTTATGGTAAACCAATCAATTCTCCAATCAAATCTAACTCTGGTCTGAAAACAGGTTCAGGTCCTAAGTCTTCCGCTGTCAATGATAAAAGAATTGAATCAAAAAGGTTAACCAAACAAGGTGTGTTAAAATCGAACCAAATTTCCAAGCAAGCAAATTCACAATCAAAATCTCCACAAAAGAATCAAGTTAATCTAAAACCGAGCAAAACTGATAATGAATCACGAGTGGGTTCGACATCAAAAGTTAACAATCGGCTCTTTAGGATTAGCAAGAAACATTGTGAGATATGTGATCGTTATAACCATGCAACTACTGAATGTTTCTTTAACAGGTACTGCAGTTACTGTGACAAAAGAAATCATTCTTCAGAAGAATGTTTTTATAACAAATTTTGTGAAATTTGTGAAAGGAGAAATCATGACACAAAGGATTGTTTCTTTCGAACAAACTCATCACGAGAAATGACTTCGTTTCCAAATTTTCAAAGAAATCAATCATTTGGTTTTCAAAATGTTAATCAAAGTCATTCTCCTGTTTTGAGAAACTTTAATCGAAACAATTCAATTTCTAATAACTTTTCATCAAGAAATTTGCAGGTTAACAGTTTTAAACCAAGAGCTTTGATGGTAAGAAATCAAAAGTTTGAAAATAACCTTGATCCTAAGTTAGAGGAAAGGTTTATTGCTTTGAGAAGAAAGCAATCAATTCACGCCAATGGGCGAAACAGTTTTCAAAATCTCTCAAATGAAACAAATTTTCAAAATCTTCATTATCAACAAGTTACTGTTACAGATAGATTCGGAAAACCCAAGACCATGTGGGCCTGGGTTGACCAAACTAACTAAGTGATTGTTGAAATGCAGGTACGCCCAAGAAGACCTATCAACTCATGGTTCGTTGATAGTGGGTGTAGCCGGCATATGACAGGCAACCATGCCTTGCTTCAAGACTTTAAGCTGAAAAATGGTACACATGTTGCATTTGGAGGTGATGCCGGTGGTAAAATAACAGGAGAGGGAACTGTATCAAATGGGGTCATTAGTTTTGATAAAGTCAACTACTGTGCACAGTTGAACTTTAATTTACTAAGTGTATCTCAAATTTGTGATAAATCTTATTCAACTTTATTTGATGATTCTTTCTGTTATATACTCAAACCAGGTTTCAAGATTGAAAATGAGTGGGTGGTGGTTAAAGCTCCAAGAGATCGTGATGTATACAAGCTTGATATGTCGCAGATTGATGCTGAAACCGAAACTACTTGTCTCATTGCACATGCTTCAAATGATGAAAGTCAGCTTTGGCATAGACGGCTGGGCCATGCAAACTTCAGAAACATGAATCGACTGGTGACTGGAAATCACGCTGTAGGAATACCATCGAAGAAGTTTTCTACAACTGATCTCTGTCCTGCATGTTTGAAAGGAAAACAGCACCGAATGTCTTTTAAGTCCAAGCAAGAACACTCCATTTCAAAACCCTTGCAGATGCTACATATGGATCTTTTCGGACCAACAAATGTGCAAAGCATCGGAAAGAAGTCTTACTGTTTTGTCATTATTGACGATTTCACTAGATTTTCTTGGGTTTATTTTCTGCATGTTAAATCTGAAACTGCTGAGTTGTTAAAAGAATTTATTGTCAAAGTTGAAAATCAGTTGGATTGTAAAGTGAAAACTTTGAGAAGTGATAATGGAACAGAATTTAAGAACTCTAATGTTGATTTGTTTTGTGCAGAAAAAGGAATTGCTAGACAATTTAGTGCTCCAAGAACGCCTCAACAAAATGGGGTTGCGGAACGGAAAAATCGGACACTGATTGAAGCAGCAAGATCCATGCTCGCAGATGCCAAAATCCCTATCACTTTTTGGGACGAAGCTATTGCTACTGCGTGTTTTGTACAAAACAGGACATTATTGGTTCAGAATAAAAACAAAACATCTTATGAGTTGTTATTTTGAAGAAAACCGAATATTTCATATTTGAAAGCATTTGGTTGTCCTGTATCGATTCTAAATTTAAGTGATCATCTCGGGAAATTTGAGTCAAAATCTGACGATGGATTTTTCCTTGGTTATTCGTCTGTTTCTAAAGCTTATCGAGTTTTTAATAGCAAAACAAACACTGTTATTGAAACTATTAACGTAAAGTTTTTAGAAAATTCGTTTCCGTCAGTGGCGCATGGTCCCGAATGGTTGTTTGATTTAGATTCGTTATCAAAATCTTTCAATTCTAACTTGTTTGATTTTTCAGGAAAAACAAGGAAAGAATCGGGTGACTTGGGATGCTTTAGCGATGATTCTGATAATGACGATGATAGCAATCTCAATTCTGAGTATCCATTCATGTCATTTCATAATCCTGATCATGTCAAATCCAGTCAAGCTCCGGGTCCTTCTGGTTCTCAAGAAGATCAAGAATCAAATATTCTTGGTGATGATGTTAATCCGCAAAGTTCTCCTAATGATCGTGGATCTGTTCAGAATCAACCATCATCAGATCCGAATGTTGAAGTTATTCCAGAATCATTTGATTACTTCATCAATTCACCGGATCAAGTTCCCAATTTCACTCCGCATACTTCTACCATACTACAAGATCTACCGAATCTAAATCAGTCTAATCTGGAGAGTCAAGTGCAAGGAGATGTCATACCAACTCATCGAATTCACAAGAAACATCCTGTCTCTCAGATTATCGGGCCATTGAATCAGAGAACTACAAGAAGTCAAACTGAGCAAGCAAACGTTTGTCTTTATTCATGTTTTCTTTCTCAAGTGGTGCCAAAGAACATTTCAGAAGCGTTGCAAGATAATAGTTGGATTGAAGCCATGCAAGAGGAGTTACTTCAATTTCGCAAACAGGAAGTTTGGAAATTAGTGGACTTACCTGAAGGAGAAAATGCGATTGGTACAAGATGGTTGTACAAGAACAAGCCAGACGAACGTGGTATTGTTGTGAGAAACAAAGCCAGACTTATTGCACAGGGATATACTCAGGAAGAAGGTATTGACTATGAAGAAGTGTTCGCTCCGGTCGCTCGACTTGAAGCTATTCGCGTTTTTCTAGCATATGCCTCTCTTATGAAGTTTAAAGTATTCCAAATGGACGTCAAAGGCGCTTTTCTGTATGGACCGATTACAGATGATGTATATGTCAGACAACCTCTGGGTTTTGAAGATCCTGACTATCCTCATCGTGTATACAAGTTAAGTAAAGCTCTATATGGTCTACATCAAGCTCCAAGGATTTGGTACGAGACGCTATCTAAGCATTTACTAGAACATGGATTTACAAGAGGTCAGATTGATCCAACTTTGTTTATGAAGTGGGAAAATGAAGATCTTTTATGTGTTCAAGTTTATGTGGATGATATCATCTTTGGATCAACCAGTGCGTCGATGTGCAAAGAGTTTGAAGAAATCATGAAGTCAAGATTTCAGATGAGTTCGATGGGGGAGATTAATTTCTTTCTTGGATTACAAGTTAAACAATCAGCAGATGGAATTTTTATCAACCAATCAAAATTTGTTGAGAAGTTGCTGAAAAAGTTCAAGATGCAGGATTGTCAGACTATTCGAACGCCATCTGATGTGAACTGCAAGATACAGCCGGATTCAAAAGGCAAATCCGTTGATCAAACACTGTACAGATCAATGATTGGTTCACTGATGTATCTTACTGCATCAAGGCCAGACATTATGTATGCTGTATGTGTGTGCGCAAGATATCAGTCTGATCCAAAAGAGTCGCACTTGGTTGCTGTCAAACGTATTTTCAGATACCTTAAAGGGAAACCGAATCTCGGGTTATGGTATCCTTATGAAGGCAATTTTGAATTATATAGTTATTCTGATAGTGACTTTGGTGGGTGTGCTCTTGACAGGAAATCGACTACTGGTGGATGTCAATTTCTGGGTCCTAGACTTGTCTCTTGGCAATGCAAGAAGCAGACCAACGTTTCTGTATCCACAGCTGAAGCAGAGTATATCGCTGCATCTGCAGGATGTTCTCAAGTTTTGTGGCTACAAAACCAATTGCTTGACTACGGGTTTAACTTTCTCAAAACTCCTATTTACATAGACAATACTGCTGCTATGTTCATTACTGCTAATCCTGTTCAACACTCAAAAACCAAACATATCGAAATTAGATATCACTTTTTAAGAGACAACTCTGAAAAAGGTTTAATAATTTTGATTAAAGTTCATACCGACAAACAACTGCCAGATCTTTTCACAAAATCCTTCTTGTCAGGCCGGTTTGAATTCTTAATTCAATCCATAGGATTAATCAATCATGATTGATTCTATTTTTCAAAAACCAAACAAAAATAAGAAAAATATAAAAGCCAAAAATATAATAAGTTGATGTCAAGTATTGATTCCTTTGTCTTTTATTTTATTGTTTTGCATTGTGTGTGTGCATGAAAAAGAAAAGCAAAAACAAAATATAAAAGCAAAAAGAAAAAGAAAATATCATCTCATAAGAATCAATATTGCAAAAAGTGAGAAATGATAGTTACACTAGACATTATTTGTTACATCATTTTTAATAAAGACTGATGAATGTTAATTGATGTGCTAGACAGCTCAGGCAATTAGACTGAAAAAGTAAGTTGACTGTTGACAAATCTAAACTTAATGATCTTTGTGTTAAGTTCCATTGCTATACATGTCTAGATATATATCTTTTGATGCATTGCTTGTGATGATAGTTGTGCATGATCGGGTAACGATGCAGTCTATTCAGTGTGATGAACCGCATCGTGAGCTTCTTTGTTGTGGTATCCACAGACCTGAAGTCTCACACGAAGTCTCTTTTGAGCTTCAAGGTGCAGCAAAAGATTCCCAAAGTTGGAACAAAAAGAGTCCCAAATGTGGACCATCACCAAACAAAAATTCCAAAAAGGAATTCAGAAGATTCCCAAGGGGAACAATAGGCAATGAAAAATTCCAAAATGGAATTAAAAAGAAGTCCCAAAGTGGACCAAATCCGAATAGAACCCAGATTCCACACTGTTTATGACTGTAAGTGACCAGGTTTTTGTGCAATATGCATTCAGGTAGTGGTTCATAGAGAAATATGTTGACATATGTATACATGTGGGTCACATAAGTCATTTTAATCGAACCTTAATCTCATCATGATACTGAAAAAGTAAGTGTGTCAACTCGAGCTAATTGGTATGTTTTCATATCATCACTCAATCAAATATAAGTCAAATGTCTATTCAAAACTTGCAAAACATGTTCAGATAATGTGTGGTATGATCTCACTGCGATATTTTGATTCATTGCATTGCATATGTCTTTATTTTAATGTGTGTGCTTTGTGTGTGCAGGCATTTGGAATCATTATTGACACATTGACATCCTTGTTAAACTTAAAAATTTCAAGAAATTTCAAGTTTAGGGGGAGAATAAATTGAAGAAGAAAAATATTTGCAAAAATCCAAAAATATTTTGAATAAGTGTGTTTTTGAATGAACAAGATTATGTGGTATGAAAAGCAAAGGTATTGGATGTGTTAAAAACAAACCCAAGGTCTTGTGATTTGTTTTTAAGAAATTGCTTCGGGATATAGAAAATTTGGTTGTGCAAAAACATTTTTGTGAAGAAAAATCAAAGAAAAAGAAAAAGGTTTTAATTGGAATTAATTTATTGACTTGTCTTATGTTGTTGATAATTAATGTGACAAAGTCTATTAAGGATGTCTTGTCTAATTAATATGTCGAGAATGTTTGCAGGTGCAATAAATGCAGTTGAAAAAGTCAACAGACGAGAAAATTTGAGAAAAATTGCTCAAAGTGTTGTAGCCGGGCAAAGATATCATAAACAACTGTTCTGCCGGGTAATGAATACACTGTTCAGCCGGGTAAAGTTGTGTGTCTGATATGAGCCGGGTGATTGAGAAAAAGAAGTGAAGCCGGGTGAAGATATTATGACTACTGTTTGGCCGGGCAATGAACATGTCAAATTTATGTCGGGTGAAGGTCATAGATATCTGTCGGGTGACAAGTTGTGTCACTATACAGCCGGGTGAAGAAAGGTTATCACTATACAGCCGGGTAAAAGAGAAGTTATGATAAAATACAACTGTGTTGCCGGGTGATGAAGATCACTATGCAAGCCGGGTGATGTTATGAAGACTACTATGCTGCCGGGTGATGAGTAAAACCAAATAGGTGTAGTTGTTCCTAACCTTTACCCGTCTCTACAGTGACTTACCCGTCTCTACAGTGATTGACCCGTCAAGTGTTTTTACATGGTGTTGTGTTGACCCGTCTCATGTTGTGACCCGTCCTAAGTACTTGACCCGTCCCAACAGTGACTGACGCGGCTCAACAGTGCTTGACCCGTCAAGGCTTATTGGGCTTTTATGCTTACCCGTCCCAAAGTGTTGACCCGGCACCTCATGTTTGACCTAATTTTTAACCATACAAAAACCCGCCTCTTCACAAACACTTATCATTTTTCACTCACAATTTCAAACAAATCCTCTGCACTTAAATCGTTTGATTATCATATTCAATCGTTTGTTCTATAACAAGTCTGATCGATTGAATAAGGTATTATTTAAGTGATTTGTCTCTGATAAACCTGCAACTCGACCGATAAAACGAAAAACGATGATGAACAGTGTTTTTGATCATTGAATCGACACTTTGATTTTACGTGTTAAAACTGAAATCGAATGTTGATTTAGGTGTAAAATTTGTCGATCATTAACAATCAATCACTCATTTGCACCAAAATTCCTTAAAATCAACTGAATCAATCAAATTAGCTCATAACTGTCAACCGCCATTGATGACCTGTTACCTGCTCTTAAATGTTAACTTCAAAATGATGAAATGTGTGTTAAAAGTGACAAATCCTTGTTAAAACTGAACTAAAACATGTTAAACAACTTCATCTTATGAATGTCAAATTTGTGTTCTTAAGTGTTAAACTGTTAAAATGCAAAATGTTTCATGATCAATTAAATTCAAAGTTGTTTTGATCCAAATGATGAAAATCAGTTTGTTAAATCAATTTAGGAGTTAAAATGATTATGTGAATGTTTTACTTTTATAACTTTTAGTTCAAACACTTATGAAAATTTGAAATTTATTAATGAAGAATCTAACACATTTGTCTTGTTTGTGGTTTGTTTTTGTTTTAACAGATGGAGAATTTGAAGTTTGAGCCCAAGCACAATTTAGTTGCTTGTTTGGATGAATCTATTCCTGAGACTGAAGGATATAGAGACATGATGAGATTTATCAAGAGGACAAAGTATGTTTATGCTATGTGTGCCAAGCCGGTCATATATGCAAGATTGATAAAAAGTTTTTGGAGGATAGCTGAGGTGATTAGAAATGATGCTGGAGTGACTGTTGTCAGAGGAAACATTACAAGAGAGTTAGTATTGACTGTTTCTGAAGAAGCCATCAGAACAGCTTTGAGGATAGATGATGATGAGGTAGGAGCAAATGATGAGTTGACCAATGCTGAATGTCAAGCGTGCTTTGTGAATATGGGACATCCTCCTGCATTTCCAAAGTCACAATTTTATCGAGCAAGGTTGGGGAAGAAATGGAAGTTATTATGTTATGTCATTCAACAGTGCATGTCAAGAAGGAGTGCAGGTTTTGACAACTTCCCATCTGATATAGCATCCCCCATTGTAGCAATTGCTGAAAACAAACCATTCAATATGTCGAAGTGGATTATGATTGGGTTTGTATTCAATCTGGTGAAGGGTAAAAGGTTCAAGTTTCTCATGTATCCGAGATTCTTGCAACTGATGATTAATGTTGCATATCCAATCATCAGAGAAGAAGGTGTTGTTGGAGGGATACTGTATACTGAGGACATGAATGATCTATCTTATAGAAAGATGAGTATCGGGAATGTGCCAAGTGTTGATTTATTTGACTATATGAGGGATATAGCAAATAATGAGGAAGATGTTGAGATAGTTTATCATCATATTTCACATGGAGAGATAGTAAATCCACAGGACCTTGTTGATGAGGTGCCTGACAATCTGTTGGATGATGATGAGTATGCTGCTCGTCATGCAGAAGATGAAGAAGATGAATCTGAGGATGATGAAAATGATGATAATGACAGTGAAGGTGAAGAAAGCGATGATAGTGGAAATGATGGTGGTGATGATGCTAAATCTGTTTCAGAGGAGGCAGAGAATATTGAGATAGATGAACCAATGGAGTTGGAGATAGAAAATGTCGAAGTTGTTGAACCAGTTGCGAGTAAAGAACCTGTTGAGGTTGCTAGTGTGGCTGAAGAGGTTGACGTTGAAACTCCAAGGAATATTACTGTTCAGTATGTTAGAGCACGAAGATCGAAACCAGTGATAGAGACTGTGTTAGTAGAGGAACCGAAGGTAATTGAAGAATGTGTTGATGAGCCTGAACAGATAGATGATGTTCAGATTGCTCAGGAAGTAATGGCCGATGTTGAGACTATTGCACAGATAGTTGATGACACTGATGTTGGCATTACTGCTTCTGTTCCTGTTGATATACCCACCACATCATCTCCGGTTGCTGAAAACATTGAACAAGTTTTGGAGTCTTCGCCAAAAAATTGATTCAAGTGTTGATGAGAATGAGGATAAAAAGAGGATTGATGAGCTAGAAGAGATGGTGGCAAAACTTTTAGATGCTAATGAACAGTTGAAAGCATCAAATGATAGAAAGAAGAAAAGATTTGAAGAGTTTTGGACTATTCATAATCAGAATTTGAAAACTTTCAAAGAGTTGGATGCTGATCATGTTAAGTTGAAAACTGAACATGAAGAGTTGAAGGCTGAGTATGATAAGTTGAAGGATGAACATGAAAATTTGAAGTATGATTATAAAGAGTTGAAGGCTGAATGCAATACTCTTGATGCTGAGAAAGAAATGTTGGAGAAATGGTTGGAAGAAACTCGATCAAAGAAGTCAGGGTCCACATCAGACAAAGATTTTTCAGATGAGGTGATGGAAGTGACTGAACCTTCTCAAGAAGCAAAAGTCTATTATACTCGAGCTCGTGGCACGACAAATGTGGGCATAAGGGTTGAATCTCCAATAGTCATTCCCGATGAAGCTGCTGAAACTGTCAATTCTGACAAGGCTGAGGGAAAAAGGAAGTTAGATGCAGTACCGGAGATTACTGGTGATGAAGGTAGTACGAAAAAGGCAAGGATTGAAGAAAGTCAGATTGAGCCGATTCAATCTGTGACTGAAACTGATGTGGCTGAGATAGCAAAGGTTGATGAAACTGTGATAGAAGCTGAAGTTGATAAAACAGTTCAGATTGAGCCGATTCAATCTGAACCTGTATTGGTTGAAAGAGTGCCTGAAGTAGTTGAAATGGTTGAAGATGTGACTGAAACTATGACAGAAGAAGTAAGTCAGTTTGAGCCGGTTCAAACTGACAATGCACCAATGATAGAGGCACTAGATGACTTAGATGATATTGACTTTACAGAATCTGAACCTGAGGCTGAGACTGAACATAATCCTGATCATGAGATTCCACCTGATTTGCCTGAACGATTTGCTTATCTTGAGAAGATGAAGTATAATGCAGTGTATTTGAATGGGCTGACTGTGAGTCAAATCAACGAAGAGTATGAAAAATGTTTGATAGCTCAAGATAAAGCCGCTGCTGATGAGAAGGAGTTTATTGTTGAAATGGGAGAATGGACACCACTTCAAGAGAGTTTAAACGTTGATGATTTACCTCCAACTGAGCTTTATCATCAAAACCCTGAAGAAATGTCAAGTAGATCTATGCGAGACTGGCTGAGCTCAAGAAACTATCCATATCGGACGTTGAAAAGATTGAAACAAGAGTCACTGAGGAAAATTGTTGTAAGTTTTATGAAGACGGAGAAGATGTACAATCGTATGTTTTATCTGGATTACAACAATCCTCAATACTATGAGCTGACCAAGAGATACAAAGTTCTCGGACCAAAAGAGATACCGGTAATGGCTTTACCAGAGAATGCGCACAAAAAGAGGCATGAGTTGATGGATATGTTTCCTAGTGAAGTCAAGTCATACAATATACCTATGGATGTACGTGAATCATGGCATAAATCAGCCACAGCAGGTGATGTTGTGAGATCACTGCTGAGCAAGGGTCAGTCGATTGCTGAACTTCTTGATTCAATGATCGTACCGGAAAAGTCCAAGAAGGTAAAAATCATAGCGTGGAAATATGACGAAGTGTTTGATGCGTTCATGATTAAAAGAGTTAATGGTTTATGCGATGTATACCATTATTACTCTAGTATTTTCAAGTTAGAGGTGCAAGATTTGAAAGAGTTGCACAAGCTAAGACTGATAAATCACACGCATGCTGAGCGTGGTGATAAATGCGCAATGCTGCTTGATGCTGGGATAAGCCGATTACCGAAGTATTTGGAATTTAGAGGTCAACAGGAGGATAGTGCTTATGTTCAATCGAAGAAAACAAGGAAACAGAAGAAGTTGGTGGTAAATGAGGATATGTATTTGGAAGAATTTTCTGACGAATATTTTGACAAGGTGACTGATCCAGGGTTAAAAGTGTTTGATGGTTCTCAAGCGACTAAGCCAATTCTTAAAGTTTTCTACAATCAGGAAACTTTTGAGTTGAAAATTGTACGAAATATGGATGATTGGGATAAGGACATGATTACCTTATTCAGTACATTTGAGCTGAAATTGTTGCATCCATCCTACATTGATTACCTGAGAAGTTACAGAATGGAAAAATGCAAAGACAAAGTTGATGAAGCTGATAGAAACTTGTTTGTGGTGATGATCGAGGTGATAGCAGCTGCATCAGAGAAGATACGTGTAAGGAAGGCATTACTCAATGCTAACCTTGTGAAGGTCGACATTCCGGAGATAGAGTTTATGAGAGTAACTGCAAAGGGAACATTGGAAGTACAAGTCAAAGGGAAAGAAATGCCATTTGAATTTTACGCTAACATTGATTTTGCAGGTTTAACTCTTGATTCTCTGAGACGTATGAATGCCTGCCCAATCCTTACTAACGAGTCAAAGCCAAGACAAGCAAAGATAGCAGAAAAGTTCAAGTCGTGCATAGAGGAAGCATTGAAAGAACAAGAAGAATACAAAGGGAAAGAGTTGCTGGATGTCAAAGAAGAATCAGAAGATTGGTAAGAGAGATTGGAGCTGAAAAAGCTAGAGATGAAAAACTGTTTGAAGATTTTGCTGAAGTCCAAAGATAAATCTTAGGGGGAGTACTGTTAGGGCTATTTCTTGTTAAGATTTACTTTGTACTTGTTTTATACATTTATGTATAGTTTAGGGTTTATTTTGTTATTTTCCCTAAAATGTATTTTGTTGCTTAAAGCATGTAGTGAGAGAGTGTGAGGAGAGAGTCTGATTCACATATTCACCTTAGAGAGAGAACTAAGTGTGTGTGATTTATTTTCTCCTACATTTGTACTGCAGATTTGCTTTGATCATCAAATACAAGAGAATTACTTAGTAAGGAATTGTGTTTGTGATTGAATTGTGTTTGTGTACGAATCATTCTGATCATTGAGCGATATCATCGATCCAATTGAACCTATCATGCTGTGTTCATGGATCTAATGAATAGAGTATGTAAACCATACTTAGACAAATTCGTGATTGTATTCATCGACGACATACTTATTTATTCGCGAACTAAAGAAGATCATAAACAACATCTAAAACAAATCTTAGAGGTACTAAAGAAGGAAAAGTTGTATGTAAAATTTTCAAAATGTGAATTCTGGATTAGAGAAGTTCATTTCCTAGGACATGTTATCAACGAGAATGGTATACATGCCGATCCTGCAAAGATATAAGCAATCAAGAATGGGAAGCACCTGAGTCTCCGACTGAAGTGCGACAATTTCTTGGATTGGCAGGATATTATAGAAGGTTCATCGAAAATTTCTCCAGAATTGCACAACCTTTAACACTCCTGACTCAGAAAGATAGAATTTATGATTGGGTTGATAAACAAGAAGTGGCTTTTCAATTATTAAAACAAAAGTTGTGTAGTGCTCCTATTCTTTCTGTGACATCTGCCCCAAACCCGAACCCAAATGTCCGACTCAAACCCGAAGTTGTTTATCTCTTAAATTGTATTCGTATCTAATTCTTTAAAATGAAACGTTCGTCATTATTATTTATGAATAAACATATCTGATTCTTACGTTATTCTCGTCTTAGTTAATCAATCATATTTATGTTATAAAAAAAATATCAACGTATACCGAATAAATACTATATATATTAATAAATCTCAATATATATATATATATATATATATATATTGTGTATTATAAAAGAAAATTTATTGAAAACGTCAAACAAAAACCGCTTCTATGTCTAAGAATAGGCCCTTAACGTCAAGAACGAGGTAAATATACTAAAACGTCAATTGTATAAACGTTATGAGTTAACTTGGTTAGGTTGGGTAGTTAAGATAATTATTTAATTAACTTTGGGTTAACTTTGCCAAGTTTTAAAGTTATATTAAGGTTATAACAACTAAATAAACAAAACAAAACTGCAGGGGCCATTTGAGTAAACTTATCTTTGACCCAGCCCCCCCTGTCGACGCCCGTATTTCCAGCCAGCCACTCCGGCCAACTCCGGCAAGTTCCGGCAACATCATTTAAACGCGTTTTAAACCTTCCAAATCAACCGACATTGTCCTAAATCATTCCTTAACAGGTTTCGAACCCGAATTAACCACCTAAAACGCGTTTTGCAGCTCAATTAACTCGAGTGGATTGGGTGATTTCAATTTCCAAACCTCATTTCCGTAATTACGACCCCAATCAACAATTAAACCATTCCAAAACTCTCTTAATCTATCGACTAACACCTCTAAACCACCCAAAAAACCTTCATCCTTTCTGCAACAATCAAATCAAAACACCGAAACTTAATTTTTCCGGCGACTTGGTGTTCTCTACCTTCCGGTCATCGTTACGAGTACTTTATATATTCATATTAATCCTCTTAATCTTCTGCAACTCCCTAACCAATAAATTTTATCCCATTTCAGTTCCAAATTCATGAAAAATTGCTCTGAACAGTCAAGTTCTTACCCTACTCAAATCTGTATCAATCGATCATAATCAGGTAAGTTTGATACATTAAAATACTCGTGGATTGATGGGGATCAAAAGCCCTATGTTCGAATTGGTGTTGATTATCAGATTGAATCCAATTTGATGGATCTTGATTCTAGGGCTTGAATTGGATATGGGTTTTGGTAGCGTATAAAAGATAAAAAAAAAATTAACAAACGATTCAGATAACAAATGTTGAGTCTGGTTCAGTGGTTTCGCTTGTTGCTGTGATTGTCTTGGTCGTGGGTTCGAGTCCCACAGCCCCCTGTTTTCTATATTTTCAGTTTTTAAGTAATCAAACATTAAACAATATTTTCTAATAACCTAAATCACATATTTAAGTTATGTATATTTTCTAAAAAGTCATAAAAACTTATAAACAATGTTCATGCTATTAATACTTGTACAAATATATATTAAATACAAACTACTAGTTTTAATACATATATACAAATAATGATATTTTTATGGTTATAAGTATTTACAAATATTAATTATGAAAAACTAAAATGATTTCTTGTAAAATATGTACAATATGAAAAATACAATAACGTTTTGAGAAAATTCCCAAATTGTATTTCAAAACCCTAACTTCCAATTCGTATTTAAAAATCCTAATTCCTAATTTATGATTTAAAACCCTAAATCCCAAATCCGAAACCCTGGATCTTTCTGATTTTGATTCTTGTTGCTATATTATTGTTTTGTTTCTAAGTTAGGGTTTTTCCCAATTAATTAGGTGATACTAATATTTGGGCAACCCTCGGTTCGTTATTGTTGCGTTTCTTTTTCGGTTATCTATTGCATTCAAGGTGAGTAAATTCACTCCCCTTTTTACTTTTACATTTTGGGGCTGAAATATGTTCAATTACTATACAATGTTTTCGGTTTTCGTTTCTTTGTATCTATTTTCAAATGAGATCATTAAATGTGTTAGTCTTGACTCGCGACAAGATGCAATCCTTATGTGGTAGTTTAAAGTAGTATTGTTACTTAGTAATCCCACCGGTACAATGTTAGCGCTAATGGTTTGACAAACCCACCTGCATTATTTCAAAACTGGTGATTTAAACCCGGCCATTCAATTTCAATGTTACTAGTTGCTATTCAGTGTTACAAGTTACGATACAATGATACAAGTTGCTATGCTATTTTGTTGCTAAATAATTATTGATAACTATTATATCGAGACGGTTACGTGACGGTTGCTAATATGTTATCTTTAATTAATAACATGAGTTGGTTCCTCATGACAAATGATTACAAGTTGCTATACAATGATGGTGTTCAATGTTGTTCAATGTGTTCAAGGTGTCCTGGTCGAGAATGATATGAAATAGCTATGCATGTAAGATTGCGCAGCATGTTATGATGATCTCGGATTTCTATATTATTAAGTATTCAAATTGTGGTTTACTCACTAGATTTAAATAGCTAACTTTATTTTTTACATATTTCAGGTGGTGTTTGAGCGTTTTATGCCTTCAATACATAGGATGCCTTTTGGACTTAGAATAATTGAACATTAAATTTCTTTGATTGTCGGTTTTTATTTATGAATTTATGAATGTTTATTCATCATTTATGTCACAACAATTATTGCTTTAATGATATTAAAATA
Organism: Tagetes erecta; assembly: GCA_030867185.1. Classification (NCBI taxonomy): domain Eukaryota; kingdom Viridiplantae; phylum Streptophyta; class Magnoliopsida; order Asterales; family Asteraceae; genus Tagetes; species Tagetes erecta. Next base: position 7,308,299 of record CM061497.1, on the reverse strand, counting down.
TGCTTTTAGTGTGTCATGCGCTTTGTAATATGGATATCCAATTCCAATGACAGCCCGGTGTTTCCGCCGCCGGGCGGGGTGTCACACTTTCATTGCCAGAAGGAACGGAGGATTTTGTAGTATATTGTGATACGTCTCGATTAGGTCTTGGTTGTGTTTTGATGCACATAAATAAAGTGATTGCTTACGCGTCAAGACAACTAAAAACGCATGAGAAAAATTATACTACACACGATTTAGAATTGGGCGCAGTAGTTTTTGCATTAAAGACTTGGAGACATTATCTATACGGTACAAAATGTATAGTATTTACTGATCACAAAAGTCTTCGACATATCTTTGATAAAAAAGAATTGAATATGCGACAACGTCGCTAAGTTGAATTATTAAACGATTACGACTGTGAAATTTGCTATCATCCAGGTAAAGCGGATGTTGTAGCCGATGCTTTAAGCAGAAAAGAAAGAGAAAAACCCAAGTGCGTTCATCCCTTAGAACTAACGATTAGTTCAAATTTCATGACACAAATCCGAGATGCTAAAGTTGAAGCATTAAAGGAGGAAAATGTGTCGAAGAGGGTTTTAAAGGCATGTTGAAAAAAAAATTTGGAACCAAAGTGTGATGACGTAATGTGCTTCATGAATAGAATATGAGTACCTCGTACATGTGATCTACGTGATGTAGTCATGGATGAAGCACATAATACTAGATACTCTATACATCCGGGTTCGGATAAAATGTATAAAGATGTCAAAGAGCACTATTGGTGGCCTAACATGAAAGGAGACATTGCAACATACATTAGCAAATGTTCGACTTGTTCAAAAGTTAAGGCAGAATACCAGAAGCCGTCTGGACTTCTGCAACAGCCTGAAATTCCTCAATGGAAATGGGAAGGAATAGCCATGGACTTTATAACTAAATTACCTCTAACATCTAGTGGTTATGACTCTATATGGGTAATCGTAGATCGCTTAACTAAGTCTGCCCATTTCTTACCCATGAAAGAATCTGATCCTGTCGAAAAACTAGCAAAACTCTATATCAAAGAAGTGGTATCTCGACATGGTGTACCAACGTCGGTAATCTCTGATAGAGATGGACGTTACATCTCAAGAATTTGGCAAACCTTAAATAAAGCCTTGGGTACTCGATTAGATATGAGTACGGCATATCATCCACAAACGGATGGTCAAAGTGAAAGGACCATTCAAACGTTGGAAGATTTATTACGTGCATGTGTGATAGACTTTGGTGGCAATTGGGATGCCCATTTACCACTAGCTGAATTTTCATAGAACAATAGTTATTCACACGAGTATTAAAGCCGCACCGTCTGAGGCTCTGTGTGGTAGAAAATGTCGATCACCACTTTGTTGGGCTGAAGTTGGCGAAAAACAACTAACAGGATCCGAAATTATCCAAGAAACCACGGATAAAATAATTCAAATACGGAAAAGGTTAGAAGCCGCAAGAGATAGACACAAGAGCTATGCGGTTAACCGACGAAAACCGTTAGAATTCCAAGTTGGAGACCGTGTGTTTCTAAAAGTATCACCTTGGAAGGGGATCATGAGATTTGGTAAGCATGAAAAGTCAAGTCCATGATACATTGGACCATTTGAAATCTTAGGTCGGATTGGGTCAGTTGCTTATCAACTCAAACTACCAAATGAATTCGGTGGTATACAAGATGTATTTCATGTATCAAATTTAAACAAGTGTCTAACGGATAAGACACTGGTAATTCCTCCCGATGAATTTCATATCGATAATGAACTCCATTTCATCGAAGAACCCGTTGAAGTAATGGATCAAAAAGTCCAAAAACTTAGACGGAGTAAAATAAGACTCGTCAAAGTAAGGTGGGATTCAAAGCGTGGTCCGGAATTCACGTGGGAGCGTAAGTACCAGATGAAACGCAAATATCCTCACTTGTTTGCGACATAGATAGAAAGGGAAGTTACAGCTTAAATTTCGGGACGAAATTTCCTAAACGGGGGAAGACTGTGACACCCGGCAAAATTCCAGGTTAATATCCGTACTAGGACAAAAACTAAATTATATCTTATAGCATTATTAGTAGTAAATTGAAAAAAAAAATTGTCATTTAAGTCTAGCCAAGCCCTGGTAATAAATGCTACTGCATTTATAAATAACAAGAAAATACTGTGTGAAGTCACAGTGTAATACTGAGACGAACGTTGGTGATGACCCGGGAAAACTTTAAAAATCCTAGAATGGATTTTATGCTATATTAGCATGTGTAAAAGTATTACAAAAGAAAACAAAAGGTAAAAATCTAAAAATATTAGTTTTCGATTTGTACTGCGGACAAGCCAGTACATTTCAGATTTTGGCTGTTTTCAGAAAAATATCATTTTGAGTAGTTCATAATTTTAATATGAACATGTGAGACTCATAAAAATAAGTTGTAAGTATTATGATTAATACTAAGGAATACAACTTTTAAATCCATGGGATTTGGACAAAAGAGTTTTTATAAAAAAAAATGGATACTAGGTATCCTACTATAAAACTCAATAAATATTACTTACAGTAGAAAACTTACTCATTAATCATCTTAATGATTAATGCCTACAAAGTATGAAACTACACTCCAAATTTAATATCACTCAACCAAATAAATATCACACTACAATCCTAACGCCATTTTTAACCAAAAATCACGGCTAAAACTATTATCATTGTCACAAATATTATTTGTGACACTACCTATTAATACATACAAAGATTTTTAACACAATCCCATAAACACTACACATTAATATTATACCACCTTACACTCAAATTAATACCCAATACCACAAAATAAACAAAATACTTACACTACACAAACCATTACTCACCACTCTATACTTGCCTACATTCATAATATGAAGCCACCATGCAAGCCTCATCATCATTGCAAAATATTACAAGTAACATTCAATTGACTCATTAACTCACTCATAACTCACCATCAAACTCACCTTCCTCTTTCTCTCTAAAATCACGACAACAACAACACAAACAAAATCTCATTCTCTTTCATCATAAACACACCATATTTCGTCATAAATTCATCCAAAATCAAGAGCATACAAGATGAATCAAGCAAAATTGATGATATAGAAGTGAAATTGAAGGTGATTTGGATATGAACAAGAAAAGAAATCAAAGAAATACATACTTGCAAACTAGAGCTCATCAAGGTATAAACTCAAATATTGTTTTCGTGTTTTATAAGAATGATTCATCCTTGAATCATTAAGTTGTTCATCAAATCAAACACTTCTAAAGATCAAAAGAATCAAACGAGATATGTGTGTATACATACATATATACGAACGTGTATATGTAAAAACGTGGATGTGTCAAAAATGTAATTTTAATGAATAAAAGTTATGGGTGTGATGATAAATGTGTTATTTTTGATAATATGATACTTGATGATAATAATATTAGTGTAGGAAGATGATGATTTTGTGAGGAAATGGGTTATTAGTGTAAGTGCTAGTTGACTAATGTGATGAAATGTATATAGATAAAAATGAAATTGATAATGTCAAAAATGATTAAGTGTTATTATTGTTAGATAAATCTTTGATTTTAGTTGAAATAATGGGTATATGAAAAGTGGTAGTAAAAATATGTATGAATCAAATGGTGTAAAAATGTAGTAATTAACCAATATGTAGTAATCTAGGATTGATTAATTACTAATGGTAATTTTGACTTTAAAAAGTCAACATATATATATGCATGTATGTGTAAGTGTAAATGTATGTATATGGGTGAAAAAAAAAGTATTAAAAATGCTAGCATCAATTATCACATGAGCATGAATCATGAAATTGTCAAATGTGATCAATTGTAGAAAATTAATACAATCTCATGCTCTAAGATGGTTGATTAAATTTTGGACATTTGATGATATTAGTCATGTTATGAGAATGATATAATGTGTATTATGTATGTAGAAAATGGAAATAGATAGTAGAAGAATGATATAATAAAATTGGGCGTTTTATTAGTAAAAATACGTCGTTTTTTTACTCGAAAATGGGTTTAAACTTGAGAATAAGATTTTCACAGATTTTACATGCTTATTTATGTGAAAATATATGTGTGATCATTACACGATGAAATTTGGTGGTTTAAGCATTGTTTAGTAACAAACTATGTATGAAATAACGGTAAAACCGACTATTTCGGCTTAAACCGTAAGCATGTGTAAAATAGTTTTTAGACCAGCAACTTTTGATGTATAATCAGTGTGTATGAGCATGATTATGTTTGTCTAAAGTGGCATGAATGAAAAAGGTAGTTATATGAATAACTAGTTACGAAAAATGCTTCGGTTATGACCGAAATTATGTGTTTTATGTGAACGGTTTTTAGTCAAGTTGCAAGAGTTAAAAAGTGAACTTGAATCAGTGTTTTGAACTTCAAATAAGTATGAAAAGAGATACTTAAAGTTATAAAATCAAAACACCAAGAACGACTAAAAATAAAGTTAGTCGGTTGCTTAAAAATTCACGTTTTCACTCGGTCTCGAAGTGAAATGGATAAAGTGTTAATCTTATGAGTTTTCATTCAAGATATTGGTTTTAAGAAAACTTAACACTTTGAAAATGATAATATTTATTTTGTATAAATATTAAAAGTGTGGATTTTATAAAAACGAAACCGAAAGTTATATATGATAAATCATATATGTAAAGTTTTACAAATGTTTAAAGGCCAATGATTGTCTTTAAGATATAATTATATGAAGAGATTACTCATATAAGTATTGTTTAAAATATATTTATATAAGGAGATTACTTATATAAATATTATTTGGAAACGGGTCATAAACGGAATCACCAACGTGTCGTTAAATCGAAATGATAAATCATTTCATAAAAGTGTCTAGAGTTGATGAACAACTTGGATGACCATTGTACGACTATTAACGGGAAACCCTTGGATATATAGGGTGTTAGTAGATCGGGAAAGTATAAACTTTGGGCTCGTAAGTGCTAGCAAAAACTTGACGGAAATCAAATGTGAGTTTCACGGCCCCATTTTCAATACGTTTTGATTTCAAACTTGGGGGAAAAACATGTGAAATATAAATGATTATGATTTAAAGTAAGAGATGGAAAATATTTTGATTTATATGAAAAACCATAAGTTTACAAGATGTTCTCGCGGGAAAAACCCTTAAAAATAACGTAATCATTAGCCTCGGTGACAGGGGTCCTTGGATTATATTGGTAGATCTATCGGGTGTACTGACAGCCCACTCCCGTATCGGTAGCTCCGGTCAATGACGACGGGAGATTATATAATTGCAATGTCGGAGGGTAAATGTCATGGATTGATTACGGGTTTATGGTTGTTTCATATGACTTAAACTTTGCAACTTTAAGTCAACAAGATTGGATAAATATTGTCTCTTATTAGTACAATCATAATTGGTTTTATTATGGACTACGTATCCTAAACCTGTGAACTCACCAGTCTTATACTGATAAATGTTTTTAACATGTTTTTCAGGTGATTAAAGCACTTGTTGTGTGCTATGGAATGGAATGGTTTTGGTGTCAAACGCCATGCTACGGAAATGTTGTTTTGGGACCGACTTTTAAAATAATCACTTTTATAAGTGAAAAACCATGTCATAAAAAGGATCTTTACACAAAAGGATCTTTACGACAACATTTGTAATGATATTATGACGTTTTAACTTTCCGTAACTTTTGAAATGGTTGTTTGACTATAATCCGATGGTAACCAACTTCCGTTACCACTGACCCCATTAGTTATACTAATCCGCTGCGTAAAACGGGGTGTGACACCGAAGGTATAAAAATGCAGCCTAAAGCCGTATAAAATAGTTTTGTATGTTTTCTCCCCGAAAGGATTTAAAGCGGGCAAAGAGACTCACCTTATGTTGCGCAACCACAATAATTAGTAAGTAAAATCCTAAATAGTCACAGTACATGTATATAACTGCTAGATGGTTACAATGGATCCCATATAATGACTTGTACAGTTCTCGTTTCCGGTTCGGTTTCGTACCCAATGCCCCATATAAAAATGACCATACACACATACATAAAGATACACACTACTTGCACAATTTATACGCATACAAAAAGCCTCTTCACTGTAACTCGGCTCAGTTAACGTCTCATGGTATTTCCCTATGTTATACCCATTTAATCATCATCTACAATTCATATATGCTTGCACATTTACAACGCACCATATCATCAACTTTATGAAACTCTACTAAAACATACATTACTATTAAATATATGTATACACAGATTGAACTCAAACGTGTATTTGTTATACTCATTAAAGGATGTACATAACCATATTAAATCATTATTTACAATTCATATCTGTTTATACCATATCTACAGCACATACAAACAAAAGTCATGTGCATCGACATATATACATACACACCATATCCTACCTATACACCCTACACAACTAACGCACACACTCACACGTTTTGTTTGACTCAAAAACTCACACACATCGATTTTTAACTTAAAGCACACCCACAAACCAAATCATACAACCTATTTGCATACAACCCATAACACCTAGGTTTATATATATTTATACATGGTTACATGAAATAACATATACATATATATAAAGAGCATGCCTTCATCAATTTAAATCCGTACAGAAACGATCATATATGAGTCCAATATGCACGATTTGCATGAATGTAATACGCCGATTCACCCTTAACCAATCCGTAACCCGACAACGAAACGGAACACGTAACTCGATATGAAAACGAATAGCACACATACCGAAGAGACACAGAAAGGATGCAACATATACGATTTTCGAAGGTTGGGAAAGTGATTGCGGTTTTCGGAGTTGACCGAAGATGGCTGGAGCGGTGGTGCAAGTGGTGGCAGCGACGTTGGTGACGATGGAAACGATGAACAGAGATGTTGGTGGAGTGGTTACCGGTATCAAGGACGATGGTGGTGATGCTCTTTGCGACGCGGCGACAGTTGGTGGCTATGGTGACTGCTAGGGTTTGGTCAAGATGGTTGAGGAAGAAGACGGGTAGGGGAAGGGCCGGGTTGGTTTATACTTATATCAACTTTTATGATAATTGCATTTAGGTCCTTATAGTTATTTAGCTTATTTATTTTATTCTCAAAGTTCATAATAGCTAACTTTCATTATTTACAAAAAGAACCCCTAAAGTTTATTTAATTTATAATTTACGAAGACGAGTGTACAATTAGTTACGGGAATTTAACGGAATTAGATGAAGATGAGTTAATGACGGCAACCTGAATTTGCGAGTTGTCACATTATGTGACTAAGATAATGCATCAGTGAGAAAACACTGATAGGATTATCCCTAAGGGAATGAATCCTAATAAGTATGAAATGTTTACAGGGTTGTCTTAATTAGCCACCAGATCGTGATACTTAGGCTACACTAAGGTGAGTCTAACCGCCCCACTTTTATATGTTTTATGATTTCGGGGCTGTATCCGAGCTTGTATGAAAAGTACGAAATTTTTTATAAATGTTTTGAATATGTATGTGGTTATAAGAAGATCGCAACCTGGTGATTCAACGCACCTCAACTCCAGGTTCGTCCGGTTGTTGTGTAGTTGGTCCGCAGTAATAAGCTTCGCGTTAAGAGTCATCCCAGGAAAGGGATGGCGACTATATACCATAGGGCAAGTCATTAAGGCAGGGCTTCGCGCTAAGAGGTAGTTGTTAAAGGAACTACCGGCTCCGCCTCGGGATGTGTATGCGTCTAGTTGGATCCAATTAGGTAGAGTGACTGCTCGTAACAGGAAAGGTACCCCCTGCCTAGGCAACGTGACGTGACCAAGAGAGGTCATAAGGGTACCTTGGTTATCCCTGTATGCGGCATATACATTAACAGACTCTAACGAAAGTCGGCCACCATTAGATATGGTGTTGGAGAAGAGTTGGCTTGTAGATAACTTATCACCACTCATATATGAAATGATGATGTCTAAATGTTTTATATGTCTTACGTCACTGGTTACGACTCACCAACACATAGTTGTTGATGTCTTTTAGCTCGTGATGCAGGTGAAAGGAATAACCGTGGACATTAGCTAGGAGGGCCTAGCTAGAGAGGATCAGATGATGAAACTCCACATAGGAGGAATGACTAAGTTGAAGATGCCTGGAATTAGTATCTTTAGTATTAGTAATGATGATGTATCACACTCATATCGAGTGTTAGACAATGCTAGACTATTAAATTTTAAGACATTAATGAAAATCCAAGTTTGGACTATGAATGTGGTCTTTGATTAAGACTTCCGCTGTATTATTTTATTTGATTGGCTGATGTTATGCAACGTGTCGGGCCCTAGGAGTCGGGGTGCGACACATGACGAATTTCAATTTGGACAGATTTACACTTTATTAAAGAACTAAGGAAATTAGTCTTTACCATTTTCTTTCAAAACAACAAGGTAACTAAGGAACAACGGTATTTCAATGTGAAAGTTTAAAGCTAGCTTCTTTTCTTGTGACAGCTTCTTTTTTGTTTTGTTTATCTTTTGGGGGAGGACAGTACCTTTGGTAAATTTTTATTAATCACCACAAAGATGACTTAATGATGGGAGTCCTTGTTGGATCGATTTGTGCTGCGGATTAAAACTAGTCAAAGAACATAGATTATAATAAAGATTACCATAAACTTCGATAACAACAACATAAGTTTGTGCAACCCTTTGACTCCTATATATACATAATATGACAGTTATTGTCGGTTACCATCTGTAGTTAAGATAACCAATATCAACTACCAAAACTACCCTATCATAACTAACTTATAAGACCTTGTACTTATCAACATACTACTTATCTATTTTGACCCATTAAAACACTTACACCTGTGTAACATAATAATAATATAACTTAATAATGTTTGGTTTAAACTAACAATCTAATACTCCCGTTAGCGTGTCCTCTTGGTCTACTAAGAAAGGCTGAGACCAGTGAGGAGAGTAAGTTCGATAAAGGTAAATAAAAGGATAAAGGTAAATAAAAGTAGTTGGAACGCTCTCCATACTACATAAATAATGACCCAATAAGTACACTAATGCCAACTCATAACCCTACAATCTAGTTATTTTAGATTTTTCTTCCATGAGCTTTGCAACTTCACCCTTCTTGCCATACGCAGTCTTGAGTTTTCTATCATTTATGAGCTCCATTGTTGAAGAATTGACAATTCTAGGGGTTTGACTTCTTCGGGAGTCCATAATTTGATGATTTTGGTCATATACAAAGATAATGAATATTGTGACTCATAAACTTCAACCTCACTGTTTAAAATATGATTCAGTGACCAAGTTAGTTGATCTTATATTCATTTTGCACAAGCAAAGTTCCTTTCGTTCCAACATACAAAGGCTACAATGTCTAGACAACGCATCAAAGGTCTTGCTTTTGGGGTATGATGTCCTTCAATTCTTCTGATTCATCTTTCGTCGCATCAGCCTCTTCATATTTTCCGATACCTATTTAGATTAAGAATAAGATGAAGTGGGTTATTCATTCTTTAGACTGAGAACTTTAAACCACATAACTTCATTATGCTGACAGTGTGGTATCTAACTGTAAATTTTCAATGATACAGGAAACTCAAGGAGTTTCTGTTGTTTCTTATCAGACTGATGACTTTCCTGCTTTTTTCTCTGCTGCAAGGTATGCTATTTTACAAAGGATACAAATTTTGACCTCTTTATGTGATGCATATGTTGTTTGGGCTATTAATAAATGCTTAAGGGTTCATATTAGTAAAATTTAAAATGGTAATTTCATATATGTATGTGTATATATACCTAACAATATAGTGATTGTTTAGGTAATACACGATTCTTGGATATCCTAATAACAACTTCATGTTCATCGATATAAATATCTTGAAACATTATGAATATAAGTCGTCCTTTATAAATGGAGGATTCCTGAAAATTTGAAAAGTCATCAAACCAACGATAAATCTGACCATTTGGAATCCTGCATAGGATTGGTCCAATATTTCTCATGTCTCCAACCAAATGGAGTGCCTGCCCAAAGAGACACTATAGTTCCACTTAATGCTTTTAAAGTGATAAACAGTTAGATTTCTTCGAGGAACTGGTTGAAATCGTGGACCAACAATCCAAAACACTCAAACACAATAAGATTCCTATTTTTAAAGCTTGTTAGAACCTAAAGGATGGACTGGGTTCACATATGAGCATGAATATCTAATAATGTATAAACATCCTTAATTATTCGAAACGACAATGTCTTATCCGAATGATAATGATTAAATTTCAGGTTGAGATTCCTTTCAACAAGCGATGATGTGACAACTCGACATTTTTTTCCTTTAACCTCAAACCTTTTAGCGTCTGTATATAATTTTCGAAACGGAAATTCTTTCAACAAGGGGATGATGTGACAAACCTAAATTACAAGTTAACACCGTTGACTAATTCTCGCTAAATTCGGTTAAATTCTTATCATAATGTAATAACTCGTTTTAATGAATGAAAGTTTATGAAGTTTAGAGTCAATGTGCAAGTTATTTAACTTAGTTATATTAGTGTTAAAATTTAAATAAAAAACTTATAATACTAAAGGGGCAATGTGTAAATAAGTAAATAAATAAACCAACCCTGTCTTTTCAGCTACTCGATCGGCTTATTAAAAAAAAAAAAAAACCTAAACCCTATCGCCACTGTTGGCGTCCAGCCACCACCTGATCTTACCCACTCTGCACCGTCTTTCATCGCAGTAAGCACAAGATAAGCAGCGTCGCGCACTGTTCCGGCGCCGTCGGACCACCTTCGTCACCATCAACCATCTCCGATCACGTCCACCTCTTGATCTCGACAATCAGGTATGTGCGTGATTAGATGAAATGTTGATGTATGTATATATTGAAGGAAACTGTAGCTTGTGTATATATATGGATGTATATGCAACGATTGTAGGTGTATGATTGAGATAATTATAGGGAGAATAGCCACATGTAATTGACTAATTGGTTTGAATGTACAGATATTTACACATGTTTGATGGTGCTGATTGTATGTATAGATTAAGACTGCGTCAACGTATACGATTGTATGATTTTGCTGATTGTAGGTTAGGGGTTGTACATATTAAGCACACTCAGAGTGAATGTTTGCGTGTATACTACCTGCTGAATATATGTATGTGCGCATAGAAGTGTAGCATCTATGATTATGTATGTATCAGAAAGAAGCAGTAGCAGCAGATTGTATATACATGTAATGTGTTTATATATACAGGCTTAATGATTGTAAAGAGTTAAAACAGAAGCATTGGTAGGTGTCGTATGTATATTATATGAGAGGATATTGGTGTGTACAAGATGTTGTATGTATGTGTGGTTGCTGTGATGTATGTATAGATAGATATTTGACAGTAGCGTTGCTTCTTTACCGGGTTTGTTTATGGGTCTATGGTTTCGGTTTCGGGCTACGGTTTTGATTCGTTTCGTTCCGACGGTGGGTTTAAGAAATCAAGTTTAATTCGTTTAGATATAGATTATTATTATTTTTGTTATTGTTATTATTGGAGTATTATATTTCCCGAGAATAGCAGGGGACGACGGTGGGTTTAAGAAATCAAGTCGGTTATCGAGCTATTGCAATGACTTCCAACGCCCTATCAAGGCTGGCCAAACTCCATTGTCATCTTCAAGTTACAAAATCAAGCACCAAGGTAACCCATGTGTCATCCTCCTATTTATTCTAGCCCTAACTGTGATAATAATCTAAACTTTTGTTTTGTTTGAATTAGGATGGCAATGACAGTGTGAATGTGGGGACTATTAAGATCTCTCATGATGTTTCTACAGCTTTAGCAAATGGGAAACCAGTTGTTGCTCTAGAGTCAACTATAATATCTCATGGTATCCTCATTATTCAATACTTTGTAGCATGTAATTCATGTTATATTGTTATATATGCTTTCTTTTTGTTTTGTTTTGTTTTGTTTCATAGGCATGCCATTTCCTCAAAATATGGAGACTGCAAAACAAGTGGAGGCTATTGTTAGAGAAAACGGGGCTGTTCCTGCTACAATTGCTATTTTAGATGGCATACCATGCATAGGTAGTATGAATATCGTATAGTAGATGTGTTTGAAAAATGGTACAATTACTCTTCAACACTTTTTGTTATTGTCTGTTTTTTATTGGATTCCAATTTCTGTTGCTTATATATGTTTTTGAGGTGTTTGGCTATGATTTATTTAGTTCACTATATAATTGCATGATGGTTATCTTTGTGGTAGATTTATAGAATTGTTAATTTTCTTGACCACATTGATATGGAATTTTCATAGAATTGTTAATTTGAAGGTGACCTAATGATGATGGCGGGCTTTTGTAACTTAAGAACAATGTAATATAAAAACAACATACCAGCCGATAGCGTAATAACCATGTTGGCTTTGCGTTTTATTGATATATAGGATTTAAGCTATATTGTTGTCTATTTGTTTCATTCTTCTAGCTTTAGGTTTTTATTTATTTCGTTTCTAAAATTACGAGCCTGGTTTTATTTGTAGGTCTTAGCATCGATGAACTAGAGAGATTAGCTAAGCTAGGACCCACTGCTCGAAAGATAGCTCGAAGAGACATTGCGCATGTTGTGAGTATCTAGGTCCTTGTTTATTGATGCTTGCGTGGCAATATTTGCCCGCGTACTTTTAAATGGCTTTGTTTGGTAATGTATTATTTAAAGTCAGCCAAAGTGGATTTCTAATGCATATAACCTCAAATCAAAGGTTTTGAACAAAAAGTGTTTTAGGTCAACCTAACAACTTTTGCACTTTGATCCGTTATCCAATTTATAGGACTCATTTTGCCACTCATCTCTCTATTTTGTTTCTTTTGTTCGTTCAACTTTTAACCTTATGTTGCTAAGCCTTTTTATTATTAAACCTCATGTAAAAGTGCCATACAACGTGTTGTAAGGATCAAATACTTCATGTTCATTTACTTGGAACTATAATTATTTACTTGAGCATATAAACCTTAGTTTATTTGTTATTTTTATTTGATTGTTTAACTAATATACTGATATATGTAGGTAGTTACAAGAAGTAGCGGTGGAACTACCGTGTCTGCAACTATGATGTTTGCTTCGATGGTACGTGATCTTCTTTATTTTTATTTAGGTTAATGTTTGCATATAAGGGTTAATAACATGCGCATTAGGCAATCAGTCAAACCTTGTAACTTTTGGTATGCACCAGGTTTAATTAAGTTGATTTAGAACGCCTTCTCTAATACTTCTAGTTATGCTATTTTTAATGTAACTATCGTTTTCATTTTCTTGTCATGTATGTCATAATTTTTTTTTTACAAAGATAAACAAAAAACATATCAACAATAAATTAAAAATGCGGAACTTCGCTTACTTTGGAAGTGATTACACTAAGTAGGCATGGTTTTGTTGAAATGAAGAACGAAATAAACAATTTTTTTTACAAATAAGTGCGCTATTTTAAACCAATCTAATCCACCTTAAGTTTGATAAGCAGACATGATTTGGTTGAAACGAAGAACTAAATAAACAAAGTTTTCATGAATAAGTGCACTATTTTAAACCAATCCAATTCATCCTAAATTTGCTGCACGAGTGTGTTAGGGCTATGTTTGAGATGCGATTGGATTTCTTAACCCATACCATACCAACCCATACCCATTTGTAAAACGTATTCCATGCGGGTCCCATACGTGTCGAGTACCTAATTACTTATTGGTCACCTCTCATGTTCATGATTTTCTTGCAAATTTTAAGGAATCGTGTTTTTATTCCTAGTTGGTTTAAATATACTAATTGATTTCCATCATGAGAAACCTGATATCACCTCATCCTAAAAATCAACTTGAAATATGAAATACTTGTAATTTTATGAGTTCCATATTTTCACTTTTATGAGTTCCAAAAACCAACTTGGAATATTAAATGTAATTTTAGGTGGTATAAAAATGCTCATTTGATTCCCATAACGTGTATAACTTTTTCCCCATTGATCTTCGCTTTACCAATATGAGATCATCCATTAGAGATTCTTGCCTTGATTTCTTGATTTGCCATTGAAACATAGACATAACATGTTCCCCCAATAGAGATTGTTCTGTGTTCAATTTGTGCCAACATTCGTTGAACTGAATCAGTGTGGACATTGTTTCCGACAATGAACAGTGATTTTCGGAGATTGGTCCTTCGCTTTGCTTACCAATTTGTTTGTAACCTAGCTATATAACTTTAATTAGAAAACATAAATCCCAGTTGATCACTTTTGACGGGTTGATTGTTTCTCCATTGACTTACTTTTGAGAGGTCAATCTAAGGAATCAAGATTAATCTCTTTGAGCTGATAACCTTAACAGTAAACACATTGCTTGGGTAAAGAATGCTACTTACGAAAGAAGATGTGGGCATAGTAAGGCGACTTTGGTCCTAAATTATTTTTGGGGTAGGACTAATGATAAGAGTTAAATTTTTATTTATTTATTTGATTGTTTATGGAATTAGTTATTATAATTATTAGATACTCTTTTTTGGTTTATAATGATCTAACTAGGGGAGCAAAGGCTTTGCCTTTGAGTTATATTTTATTTCTAAGAGTTATGTTGGTTATCGAATTCATTCCGAGACTTTGCTTAACTCTATAAAGTGAACAATGGGTGGTTAAGTGGGTGTGTAAGGGTCAAATTGGTAAGGTATGGGAAAACATTTGTAGTTATTTATACGTAAATAGTATGTCAAGTGGATTACAAGAATCATATTCTTTTGCTTTTTGTTAATGGTAAACTGAAATAGTGGAGTAGATGAAACCAAGAACTAGATGGAGAAATCTCTTTGTATCGCTCAAGTTCAAACATAGTAATGTACAAGGAATTTGCGTATCTTATCTTCACAGGTAGAAAGTATCAAGGATTATTATGTATTCTATATATAATATATTAATATTATCTAACACTTTTAAATAAAATGATTTAGGTTTTATGCATTAAAATTACACTTTGAAAGTTTCAACTAATTTGACTAAACGTGATGTCTTTAAATTAACCCATTTGACCCATAACCAAAATTGTCACATGCATTGATAAATAGGTCGGATTTGCCACATGTGCTTTAAGTAGTTAAAGATGAAAAGTTGACTTTAATTTTTGGATAGTTGTGGTCTAAAACAGTGAACCAAACATAACAAACATTAACATGCTTAATGGGAGTAATCCTCATATATATAACAAAGAGTTTGAGATAAAGTTTATTAGCCTCTTTATGTGTTTGCGTTATCCAATCTAATTGCTCCAAGTTTCTTCAGGTTGGCATATATGTATTTGTGACGGGAGGCATTGGAGGAGTTCATAAACATGGAGAAAGCAGTAAGTACTTAACACTTCGATTTTATATGTATAGGGTGGCTTCAAGTGAAAACGCTAATATTTAGGACCGACTGGTTCACTGTATTCTTCAGAAAAATACATTATTATATTATAAGTGAAATTACTAGGAACTTTAGCGTATTCTCTAGTGAATATATGTGTTCGTAGGTGAATATGCTATCTTGGGAAATGTGGCGTATTAACTAGTGAATCCATGTATTCTTTGGTGAATAAAATAGTTCTTAATATTTAGTGGATCTTATTTCAACCATCACTATATATAATTGTACTTTAGCTCCTTAACCCGCATAGTTACATTCTTGTCTTATATACAATTTAGGAGCACCAAGTAACATAAACCTTGGCCGTAGAACTAGGTAAATATTGGTTTTTAGAATACGTTCGAACTTCAAAACACTTATTCCTGAATTTTAAAGAATGTTTTGTAATAACTATGTCAATTATAATGGTCCTAATTTTGACCCACACATGCAAGAAGCGCTGCCTTCAAACCCTGGGGCATTTTTACACTCACCTGCCTTTAAAAATGCCCAAGGCGTGCTTTTTTTAAAACCAAGGTTATGACATCCTTTACTCTGTCTTAAAGAGTGAAATACTGTCTTTGATTCTGTCTACTTGAGAGTTGAGACTTGAGAATATTACTAGAGATTATCTCTATTTGCAATCATAAATTTTTATATACTTCTGACCATTTTCAAGTTTAAACTTGTTTTACCTTTCTGTGCGAGGTCTCTTTATCAAAACTGTGTGCAGAGATGCATATAAACCTACTCAAAGAAAATATATTGATGTATATCTCTTAATCTGCACCACGGACTTCATTATCATCAAGTGTTGTGAGATGGTTTGATTGAATTGATTTTTTTTGTATTGATATAGCAATTGCAACTCATTTACCTACTAGTGGTTTGATTTTTGATATGTTTTAACTTTTAATCGTAAGGGGTCAAATAGGTTAAGCTAATAGATGTTAGAAAAAGAGAATGAAGTTTCATCTAAATATTCTGATGCATTTAACCTTCTAAATCATTCTGTTTAAAAAGTGTATTATTAGTCTAGTAATATATTTGATGTAATCGTAGCTATTACCGAGTAGTTATTCATAAAATTAAAAAGAATTCGACAAAAAAACAGGCACAACCCAACCCAACCTGTTCTGCTTTGTACTAAACAATTAGCCGTTTGAACCAAAACCGAGCCTGCCTATATTGCCACATGTATGAGTTCATAATTTTTCCATGTGCTTATAAGTTATAACTACTAATTGGTCTCTTGGTCATTCTTAAATTGTTTCAGCTATGGATATATCTTCTGATCTTACTGAGCTTGGAAGAACTCCTGTAGCTGTAGTATCAGCTGGTGTAAAGTCCATATTAGATATACCCAGAACCCTAGAGTATTTGGTATGTTTATGCTTCCAGTAATTACCATTATAAATTTATGCTGACAGAGTGGTATATTTTAATGTAAATTTTCAATGATACAGGAAACTCAAGGAGTTTCTGTTGTTTCTTATCAGACTGATGACTTTCCTGCTTTTTTCTCTGAAAAAAGTGGCTGCAAGGTATGCTAATTTACAAAGGATACAAATTTCGACCTGTTTATGTGATGCATATGTTGTTTTGGGCTGTTTATAAATGCTTAAGAGTTAAGGGTTCATATTAGTAAAATTTAATATGGGCAGTTTCATATATGTATGTGTATATATCCCTAAAAACTTGTAATAATATTGTGTATGCCCTATCAAAAGAATCAAAATCAAATACACCCATTCAAAAGACTACAATTCTGTATTTACCCATTTAATTAATTATAAACTATAATATGACCATTATAACATTTTTACACTTCAACTCTCATAACTAAATCATCACAAAGGAGAAGGGTCTTTTTGTCAAATATATGAAAAGTGTATATTTTGGTATTATGATTTTTGCTGGGTAAATATGAAATTCAAGTTTTGATGGGAATAAAGGACGATCTCAGTTTAAAAGCTTGTATGAAACGTTAACGGGTTAAACAGAACTAGCCCCGATGACATAATTAAGTGTTAATAAGTTTGTAATTTGAATTTCTAAGAATGGATATAATCAGACACATCAGCTATTTATAAATTTCTGAAGAAAGACAAAAAAAGTTTATTAACAGGTCTTTAAAAACGACATTATTATCACCAAACGTTTGCTTTGCTGCATATAGTTTGTCTCATGTACCTGTGTTGCATCGTTCTAGTCTTGCCTTTAAAAAAATTAATTTTCATAAATGGATTTAGTGTCTGTATGTGTTATAAATGCTAGTCATGGGGAAAAGTGTCAAGAAATTGATGATGTTGTATATCTGTCTATAAAAGTTATATGCTTGATTATTCTAATCTTTAATGCCCTTCCTTAAGAGGTTCTTCATGTTATTGACAAATCAGGCACCATGCCGACTAGATTCACCCGAAGACTGTGCTCGGTTAATTGGTGACTGCCGTCAAACTTTATACTTCAGTCGAGTGGTTAAATTAAAGGTCATCAATAATGTGTCGTTCTTATTACAACAGAGGTGAACAGGAACCTTGATCTTAAAACGGGTATCTTGATAGCCATTCCTATACCGAAAGAACATTCTGTTTCAGGTAACATTGTAGAGTCTGCTATACAAACTGCACTCAGAGAGGCTAGGTATGTATGAGTAATACCCCCTGGATGCCTAAGGAATATAATTATTTTAATCAATTTTGTAAGTATGTGATTTGTTTTATGTATGTAACAAAATCTGGAGTCAGTGATAAGGGCATAACAGGTAGCGCTGAAACTCCATATTTGCTTTCTAGAGTGAATGAACTAACAGGAGGAGCTTCACTCGAGTCAAGTATCCACCTGTAAATCTAATCTTTTAAATGAAAATGCAGTATGTGTTTTTTACTAGACTTCAAAGGCATCGATAGTGTTTGTGGACGAATGTGAATGCTGTTTGTATTCTTAACAAGGTTTAGACATTGCTCTTGTGAAGAACAATGCTGTTCTTGGTGCACAGATTGCTGTTTCCCTTGCTCAAATCCAAGACCATGATCATTACAAAGGTTAGTGTTCACTTGACTAGGGGTGTAAACAACCCAACACATGTGTTTAGCTCGTTTAACTTAATAGAGGTTGGCTTGTTTTAGTGAAGTTTGAGCGTGGCTTATTATTTATAATTGTTAGTTGTTTAGATATTTTTATGTATTCATTTAATTCCTTTTTATTTATAATTATATTATTTAAACTTATAGTTTTGAAGGTCGGTAATTTTGACCTTCAAAATTACAAATATGCTCTCAATACAACTTTCTAATTTAGTTCTTACATAGTTATACTTAGCCAATTTTACACTTTTAACCCCCAACTCAACTTGACATATTTACGACTTTGACCCCCTGTTCTATTTGGACATATTTACGACTTGACTTATTCATCATTTTTACATATATCTCCGTCTTTTAATATGTGATGCGTTTACAGCATAACGTGAGAGACGTGAAACCTTTTATACCATTATTAGCAATATGATAAAGATGAGATGGTGGATGAAGACATTAGTGTGAGGTTTCTAACAAAAAGTTAAGGTGGTGGAGTTGGTTTGTTGTTAAAGTTGCAGAGGTCAGGGGTTAGCCCTGCCTCTGTATAACAACTTTTTTTTAATATCTATCATAGTTGTCAATAGCGACGATAGCGGTCGCTATCGCGCGTTACATAGCGATGCGGTAGTTGGTCGCTATTTACATATAGCGACCAAATAGCGACACTATCGTTTTTTTTTTTGATTTTTTTTTATAAATATGAAAAAACGTTAGGATTTATCTGTTTATTTTCCAGATTTCATGTGTACAACATATAAACCTTCACCTCCATCCATTACAATTGAGAAGAAAAGATGAAATTGAGAAGAAATATGAAAAAACAAGTAGAAATTAAGCTTACTTGGGATGAAAATGAAGATATGTAATGGAGATGAAGATTGTAGGCTTCAATTTTGCAGAAGAGAAAGAGAAATTTTGATTTAGGAGGTTTTAGGGTTTTAGGGATATAAAATTTTGATTTGATATAGCGGCTGGTTATAAGGTTTAGGGTTTTAGGGAATTAGGGTTACATATTTACTTTTACAAAGTGACATATTACACCCTTTATATTTATCTTTTTATCATATTTGACTTAAAACTTATTCTAGCATGTCCATATCAAGTAGAAAAAGATAAATTATATTAAATACTATATATAATTAATTTAAAAAAAATTATTCTATGTTATCGCTAAACACAAATAGCGCCCGCTATTTATCGCTATTCGCGACGTAGCGTATAGGTGACCCGTCGCTATTTACCGCTATTCGCTATTGACAACTATGATATCTATACTTTGACAGTTTAACATCTTTGGCCCCTCCAATTCAACTTTAGCATTTAAACTCTCACTATACTTTGACATAGTTTACTACTTTGGCTCTCCGACTTTGACATGTAAGTTTTGATATATCGCGTCTTTTATACGTGATGCATTATGACTTTACATCGAGGTGACAAACGTGAGACCCGGCTGCCGTAACGCGCGACCTGCATCTAAACCTTAGTTATAATATAATTATGATGCACATGAAATTAGAGACAAAGAAACTAGAGAGAGAGGAGAGAGACAACTCTTTCATTCAAATTCATACCAACTCTTGTTACAACTACCGTTTAACAACTCAGTTAACCAACTATTCTCTTCTTGCAAGTTCCAACTAACCCCTCAAACTCTTACAGAATTACCATACATTATATAATTTGTCAACCTCAGTCCTTTGACTTATTTCTTTCGTAACAATGCCCCCTGTTAATGGTCTTCTACACTCCAAGAAGAAAAATCCCGAAATTGAATACGCATATCATCCAAGAATTTCCAAGTAGCATCAGCAGAAGAAGAATTTTGCAAATGCACACAGCAGCTCGATTGTGGTATTTAACCATTCAACGATCCAGGATTTCAGTCGCGAACAAATTGAATCTGGAATCCGAAGGAATGTGTTTGATTTTGGAAGGAAGACCAGCAACTTTCTTTAATAACATCACATGGAAAGTAGCATGCTGGATGTTAATGCTTGCTTCATGATTTCGGAATTGAAGATCAGTGAGTGGATCAGCAGAATCTTTCGGTATGTATGGTACGTACATAAAGAGGAGGATCATAACCATATAAATCTCTAAAGCAGTCATCTAAATGGCTGAGTGAAAGGAGGAATTGTACCACCACTCAACTCTAAAAGGGGGGGGTCACTTTCTCCAAGAATTTGGTCTATCTATTACCATACACCTCAGGTAACCTTCAATACAACAGTTAACCACTTCAATCTGGCCATCAGTTTAGATATAGAAGGCTGTCTCAGTATTTAGTCACTCTTAGGTACCTCATCAGTGAAATCTATTGACTAATCAGCAAATACAACTTTAGGAATATTAGGGCTGCAATAAACCTGGTGAGGCTATGTTTTTATCTTTAGCCCTTTGACAAGTATCACAATGTGTGATAATGTCTCAGACTAACTTTGTTAAGCCTTTCCAACAGAAGGTTGCTTTATTCTTTGAGCAGTTACATGAATGCCTGAATGCCCACCAAATGAACAACTACGAAACCAAGATACAATATCAGACCTCAACTTTGTATCTTGACCCACTTCAGTTTTAAGTTTCCTCCTCAACATAGTGCCATCAAAAGAATAATTAGGAACCACAGTCCCTTGTTGAATAGATTGGATGAGGGTTGTCAACATAGGATCAATTGAAGAAATACCCTGCATTTGTTGTAGTAACATGTGCTGCAATTTAGTAGAGTTAAGATTCAAAATTTTAGCTCCTTGAACTCTAGATAAAGCATCAGCAGCCTTGTTTTCTTTGCTCCGCTTATAAATTGTCTCATAGTCACAGTTCATCAGCTTAGCCAACCATGTGTGTTGCAAAGGTGTAGTTACCTTCTCACCCAACAAATACTTCAGACTTTTCTGGTTTGTTTTTATAATAAAGTTGCACCATTGCTTTACTGCATTGAGTAGAGCCAAGCTCCTTCTGATACACATGAACACTCTGTTGTTTAGGGGATATAGATTTACTTATGTAAGACCTTGGAGAAATTGGGCAAAGCTAATACAGGTGCAGAAGTAAGAGCCTGCTTCAAACTGACAAAAGGCTACCTAAGCTTGTTGAGTCCATTTGAATTTGTCCTTCAACAGGTCATGTAATGGTCTAGCTTTTAACCCAAAAGACCTTATAAATCGTCTTTAGTAATCTGCCAAGAATCCCCTCAACTACTTTAGATTACTAGGAATGGGCCATTGACTGATAGCTTCAACTTTCATCGGTTCAGTGTACTCCCTTGCCAGAGAACACATAACCCAAGTCTCCACTGCTAACTCACCAAAAGAACACTTGGACTTTTCTGTAAACAACTGATTAGCCCTTAAAAGTTCCAATACATGTTGCAGATCTTGCACTTGCACATGTTGATTCATAGACTGACTGTAAACCAGTATGTCATAAAAAAACTAACACACTCTTATTCTATATTAGCTTAAACACACTGTTCGTTATAGATTGGAAGGTAGCCAGGGCGAGCCAAATGGCATTACCGAGAGTTCATAGTGACCCTCATGTGTTCTAAAAGCAGTTTTATAGATGTCATTTGCAGCCTCACTTTCATAGCCAGACCTTAGATCCAACTTAGAGAAAACTGTTTCCTGACCCAACCCATCTAACAACTCTTCAATAAGAGGAAAAAGGAACTTTTTTTCACAGTTGCTTTATTTAATTTTCTATAATCCATGCACATTCTCCGTTGACCATCCTTCTTGACAATCACAACTGGAGTAGCAAAATCACTGTGACTATCTCCTATTACCCCGGATTCTTACAAGTCAGTGAGATTTGGTAACAAAGTAGGTTTGTAAGTATTCAATGGTGGAAAAAGGTCTGGAAAACAACAGAAGGTTTATATGTTGAATTTAGTACAAAGATTGAGATAATAATATGTTGAATTCTAGCCAATCTGATGCCATTCAATCCAATAATCTGGCCTGACCCGACTAGCTATTCACATAGGGATTTGACTCGATCAACACCTATTTTTGGAAAATTCTCAGCTATTATTTCCTAAGTATTTTATTGTATTTTGTCGAGATTTGAGTTCCCTAGTTTATGTTGTTAGTCATTATAAATTGGGATCATTAGGTTGCTTTTAGTTTAGTTTTTGATTGAATTTGATACAAGAACTTTGTTCTTGAACTTATGGTTCGAATTGTGGTCTTTGATTAACTAAAGTTTCTTGAGCTATTTGATTGCATACGAAACTGCATCAGTTGGTATCAGAGCTTTGGTTTTCAAATGGCTTTACGTGAGGGTGAATGTTTTCTTGTTCATGCAATGTTTTTGGTTGAAACATTTGCATCGACCCGTGCACTTCTTCCAAACTTTTAAGGAATAAGCTAATAGCTTGTGAATCAATAACAATTACCTTGTTTAGCAGAGAAGCTACTCTAGCATCAGATCGTCGAACAAAGTTCTGAAAACTGATTAGAAATAGCTTGAACATAATCCACCCATTGAAATTCAGCTACTTAGCCCCTGGTTCTCAATAAAAGCTTGATGCCATTCAAGGGCATCATCTTGCAAATGAAACACATTGAAAATCCTCCCATTGAAAATCTAACAGTTAGTTTGGCATGATAGGATCGGGATCTGGAACTGGAGGGCAGATTATTGATATTAAGATCTTTGTTAACTCTTGTGATTTTAAAACTATAAATTTAAATTGTATGAATCTTAATCAATCAAATCAATTTCTGCGCAACAATTCGGCTCAATCTATTTATTCATTGATTATCATCAGTCAATCAATTCAGATTTAAATGTTTGAATTTCTGATCAGATCATCTTTTGTGTAGCAGTGAAAGGAAATCACAGCAGGAACAACCAAGAACTAAATTGAAAGTTTAGAGATTAAAATCAATGGTTGTTTGTTCATCGTCAATGTTTGGAACCATTAATTTATGTTATATTTCGGTATGTTTGTTTTAAACAGTATCATTTTTCACGTTTTGGTTTCTAGCGATCTCAGCTGTTGAATTGACGGATTACGGGTCTTGTATTCTATCAGTTTGGCAACCATCATATTGTCGTTAAATTTTTTTAATGCTGCTAAGTTTTTTTAATTTAATAACGATGTTTTAGGCTTTTGATTGGAGTAAAAAATAATGGTGTTTTAATTGGGTGTTTAAACTTAACGGTGTTTTGATCGGATGTAAAAGTGTTGTCTTTTAGTGCGTCCTTTTTAGAAAAGCCTTAAAATTTGTATTCAAAAGCCATAAAACACTCGTCTTGAATTTGATAAAAGCTTAATGGCGTTAAAATATTGTTACGACAGACTGTTGGTTGTCAAAGTGATAAACGTTGTGATCGTTTAAAATTAATTTACAATTTTTGAAAAGAATTGTTCTATTTTGAAACGTACGCACTAACACATATGGTGAGAATCATGAGAAAACTCCCTCTTATTAAATCAGAAGCGTAAATACCGATCCATTTTAAAGGTTTGGTTATGATTCTTTAACGCCCATGCTATTTACACCGCGTATATGGCTTTACGCCGCGTATAGGGCTATACGCCCATGCCTCGTATTGTGTACTTTAATATGCCGTGTGTAGCACTATATGTCGCGTATTGATTTTTTTTTTATTTATTTTTTTTTTGACATCGAAACAAATAAAGCCCGGCTATCCGGTGTAAACAATTTATTAAATTTTTTTTTCAAACATTTATTAAAAAGTATGACTATAGATTAAGGATTTGGAAAAATGATCCAACCTTTGTAAGAAGTTGTTTGACGATGCTATCATGTACTCTTGTGCCATCCTTAGTTGAACCTCTAGACTGTAAAAGAAAACCAAAAGCACAGGTTACAACAAATCATAAGGATTTTTACTAAAAAAGAGAGATGGAACTATTTATTAAACAATCTCAAATTTCAAACATTCATTAAAAAGTGTACTTTTAAGCCACATGTTATTTACATCGGGTAGTTGAGTTTTATTTGTTTCGCTGTCATAAAAAAAGCAATACAGGGCATATAGTGCTATATGCGGCATATTAAAGTACACAATACGCGGCGTATTGAGTCTGAACATCGTACTGACATACCTGTCATCGTACCGTATACGTCGCATATAGCCCTATACATGACGTATAAGATGGTTTTGTTTTTTTGTCCCGGTATAAATAGTATTTCCCTTCTTTAAATCAAAATTCTAGAATTGAAACAATTTCTGTTCAATCAACATCACACTTTTTTTATTTGAGTATGCCTTAATTGAGTTATTAAGTATTGCACTTCATTAAATATTGATTTACATTGTAAAATTTTATCGGTTATGGTTTTTTAAAGTGTGTTTGGGATTTCTTTTTTAACTTTGAAAATTAATTTTTGTCAATATCGTTTATTGACTTATAACTTCTTTTAAAAAAAGTGTTTAAAAAAGTTTTTGGGTGGAAAACTCTATAAGTTGTTTTTAAAAATTATTTGGCTTAGCTTATAAATGTAAGACATGTATTTAAAAAGCCATAAGCCGTTAAAAAGCTAAGATTTTATGGTTTTTGAAAACATTGACCCTTTTAAAAAGCCGAAATATAAAATGCTTTTAATATTGCCAAACACTTATTTAACTTATCTCATAAGCACTCGCTCAAATATAAATCCACTTGGCCGTATCTTAAAACAAGAAAAAAGAGAATTACACAAATGGTACCCAACTTTTTTTGAAATTCCCACTTTTAGGTAGTACCTAAAAATTTTCTCTTGTTTAGTACCCAGTGTTTAAAATGTAACACCTTTCGGTCTTAAGCCTAACACCTATAAAAACCAACAGAGAAGCCTCCCACGTGCTAGTCATGTGAGGGCATTAACGTCATTTCCCCCTAAACATTATAACTTAGGGCTTTAAAACCCAATCTGCATGTAGAACTACACACAATTTTCTTCTTGTTGAGAGCTCCAAGAACCCTAAACAATGGTGTATTGCAAATGTGGTAGATTTGCTGTAATTAAAACCTCTCATACCAATAAGAACCCTGGATGGTGCTTTTACGACTGCTCTGAACTTGTAATGTCTCCTACACACTTCAGTTTCTTCTCATCGCATTCTATTAACTCAACTCTTTATTTCAGATCGAAGAGTAATTTGTTCGTATGGATTGATCCTCCCATATATTCAGCCTCAATTGAAAGTATTCCACACCGGGTGAAATCAAACTTTCCATCAAATAACCGGTACAACCAGCCCCTATTTTCAGCCTCATCTGAAAGCTCATCTGAAAACCAAGTCAAGATGAAGAGCATGTGTTTGATTGGAAGTTGGTGTTAGTTTGTAGTGTTTGTAATATTTGGAGTGTTAGTGTTTTGTCTTATGTAACTACTTATGGTTTGTTTAAATTGGAGGTGTAGGCTTGTTATTTAGATGTTGTCACTCTTTGCTTCTGCTGTAGTTTTATTATCTAGGTTTGTATTGTTATCTAAGTTTGATTCAATTTAACTTAAAAAGTGTATTATTAAATGTAGCATAAAGCGCATATTTAATCAAGTATAAAGTGCAAATGCAAATGTAATAAAGTGAAGATTCATTTTTTACTCAAAAGATGGTTTTTTAATACTGCGGGTCCTAGGTTTCGCTTACTATTTTTTTCTTGTTGTGCTTAACTGGAAATTCAAATGATGCCATTAATGGGTCATATGGTTTTATTTTAATGGGTCATATGGTTTAACGTACCAAAATATTTTAATGGATCATATGGTTTATTATACCAAAACATTAATAGGTCATATGGTTTAACATATCAAAATACAATTAGGTCATATGGTTTAACAATACAAAAGTACATTTTGTTCAAATTGTAATACATAAGACGGTTGTATAACTACAAATTTTGACACGGCATGAAAGTGTGTATGTCGTTTTTGAAATTCTCCAAGGTGTATGATATACTTCATACTTGTAGCTCATAAAGTCAAATTGAGGTGCAAATTTTAAATTTAATGGTAAGATATCAAATTTTCCTTACTACACTTGCTACATAAGTTTATATTACAGTTGCTAACAAGTTTCATACAACCATGATATAAAAGTACTACAAACAATACATACTCTTATAGAACTGGCCAAAAATTTTGTTACATATGAAAACGTTAATAGGCCATATGGTTTAACATATCAAAACACTACCATAACATTACCAACTTTCATACATAACAAAAGGTGTAGTTTCATAAAACCGCAATTGTCTTAAAGACTTAAACATAACATACACACCTAATGTCTTAACCATAGAGGCAAATCATTACCAATATGTGCACTTATATCAAACTGCAATTGTCTTAAACACGTAAAAACAAAATTAAAATCAGTGGCTAAAAGTAGAATATGCTCCTTGACCAAGACATGTCTTTTTTTACCCCTATTTCCACACTTGTTGCATTTACCTGAAATCCCTTTTCTGGTAAGTTTATATCATTTTCACTAAATATTATCCCTTCTCCATTGGACCTTCTTTCTCATCTTTCTAGGCTTCCCAATTGGTTTGTGGTATTTTGGTTCCTTTAAGTTGGTAGGGCAATCTGATTTTGGCCAACTACTCCTACCTTCTATTGGTCCAACCTTGTGTGAATAAACCAACTTCCATGTTTGTACCCAGTAACACGGATCAACCCATTTCTCAGGTATATCAACTTCCATGTGATTCAAAGCCATATCCCAGTTTGCTGCAACTACGTGTTTACATGGAATGCTTGTCAACTCCCATTTTCTGCACGAACACACTCTTTGTTCTACATCAACTGCACATTGTTCCTCTTCATGGCCTGTTACCTGGAACTTTGTTCCCTCATTCCATTTAACACTCATCTTAGCAACAACCTTCTTTGTGAATTCAAACTTCTTTTTTCACAGTTGGAGTCAATAAATCATCTGGATTCTTCTCAATCAACTTCAATACATTGATAATTCTCTTCATAATATATTCACTCACATACTCCAAAGCTGTTATAATAAGCTTATCTTTACCATCAACAAGTTGTGCGCTGAAAACTTCACATAGGCTGTTTAAAAGGACATCGATTTTTTCCAATGTTTCAAAAACCAGCTTTTTAATCATACCGGGTTAGGCTTAGAAATGGTTCAACCGGTTAGACTGGGTTATACCGAACGGTTTAACCGGAGTGACTATTTATCCTATAGTTCTTTAAAAATACAACATTCATTCAAGGAAAATTAACAAATTACATGATTCAATAATAAAAATAAACCAAAAGTTGACACATGATATAAAATAATCCCAAAAAATTTCAGAGCTACTTGATTTCCCAACAAAGTTTTAAATAAAACGGATCAACTGGTTTATTTCATGTATAATACTTGCAACAACGATGTTCAGAGAAAAATATAACTTCAATTGAGAAATTTTTATGGAAAAAACTCATAAATTAATCAAGTCAAAACTGAATGCAACAAATACGATATTGGATGCCCAATTTAATCGATGGTTGTTCACGTACCCAAGAAACGAGGTGATTGGTGACCGATGAACGAGTCTCTTCTTGCAAATACTAGCTATATCTTTTTTTATAAAAATGGGATTAATGAAAACCGGTTTAATGGTTCAACCGGTTTAACATGAACATGTCGGTGGCATGATATACATGCCGGTTACCCAACGTACCGCCCTAAATCGTACCAGCAAAATGCACGATCACCGATTCAACCGGCCGGTTTGAACCGGTTTTAAAACACTGATTTTTTCTCTTACCTAAAAATAAAATTTAAATATTAAAAACATATTTAGTATTGCAAAGTAATTAAATAGAATGTATAGTTTGCCTGTAAAGTGGCTTCTAGCCCAATAAACAACAGGAATTTCGTTTACCCAATTGTATGCTTCAACATTCATAGCCTTAAAAATATCCATTTTTTTATTAAACTTTGCTATTGTGGTGGCACTTGCTATACCCATAACATGTCTTTAAATTCTTTGCCCCTCCATTGCATCTTCAAGTTTTGGTGTATGTGCCTTACGCAATATCGGTATTGAGCAGTAGGGAATACATCTGAATTTGCTGGTATTATACCCTTTTGTCTATCAGAAATGAAGGTAAAGTTTGAATTCACATCAAGATCTATATCTTCTCCCAATTTAGTCAAAAATCAAGTCCATGACATTTTAGTCTCTGCTTCAACTATTGCATATAAAACCGGGTAAATGCAATTATTAGCATCTATTCCTACAGAAATTAGTAATTGACTTGGGGCCCTTTCCTCATCTACCCAATTATATCCCTTCTGCAAGCTCTAAACCCTTCTTTTATTGGAACAAGACATATATATTCTCTTAAAACCTCTTACCTCAGATGCAGGATTTGGTTCTGATTCTACATCAATTTTAACAGTAGTCCCCGGGTTCTTTTGCTTCAGTTCTAAGGCATAATTCCTGAGATCTTTGTATTGCTTGATGTAATCACTTACTAACAATTTAGATGCTTATGTCTTTGCCCTAAATGCCTTCATTCTAGACACATGCATTTCAAAATTTTTCTGCAACTTATCTCGGATGGCCTTGATAGGTATACCAGGATTTGCCTCTATTTCCCCTATAAGTTTTTTTAGATCCAATCTGAAGTGAAGGCTTTGACAGATCTAGAAGGAAAACATTTATGTTCTGGGTTCTAGGTTTTCACCAACCCTTTGTGCCTAATTTGGAGGCATATAAGATCCATGGGAATTTATTTGGATTGTCTATGGTTTTCCTACCACCATCCTTCTTACTTTTTTTGACCAATTTTGCAGTTTTTTGACCAGTTTCCTGGACCCATATTAGAACCTTGGATAGCTAATTCACCATCATTTAGGCTTGACAAATTGGCCTAAAATAATCCCAACGAACACCTATTGGCCGAGAATAATCCCAACTCAGTTTATTCCTTCCAGTGGTCCTAAACTTTTTGGGCATGTAGTGCTCCTCCACTAAGTGCACTTAACGTCCGTTAATTTTTTTTAAAGATTTTTTCGAATTTCAAAACAATGTTTTATGGATAATGATCGTGATGAGGACACGAGTCAATTTATGTAAACCTTACCTCGTACCGGTGTTCCTAATGACAAAAGGGTCTACAATCGGGTGTTTAAACCCTAACGATGCTTCAATCAGATATAAAAATTAAATCATTTGGAGAAACAATTGGAGGTAAGGTTTACATCAATTGACTCGTATTCTTCTCCTGATCAAAATCTCTAAAACATTGGTTTGAAATTCGAAAAAATCTAAAAAAAGGTTAACTGCCGTTAAGTGCGCTTAATGGCGGACCGCTGTAGGACAAAAATGTTCGATTTGGGACCACTGGAGGAAATAAACTGAGTTGGGATTATTTTCGGCCAATGGATGTTAGTTGAGATTTTTTTAGGCCAATTTACCTTTGGGCTTTGACTTGGCTCTTTTCAAATTGTGGGATACCCTTTGCAACTAGCCCAAACCTTGTTTGCATTATTTGTGATCAAGCCAATCTCCCTTATCTCAACAACATGATCCTTAATCAGTTTCTTTACTTGTTCTTTGTAGGCAAACTGTTGGCCAAAATAGAAAGTACAAGGTTCCTGTCACACCCCGACCAGGGGGGGGGTGTGTGACATCTGCCCCTAACCCGCACCCGAATACCCGACTCGAACCCGAAGTATTCATCCTTTAATGCATTCGTATTTATATCCCGTTAAATGTAAATGTCTCGTTATTAAAAATATATATATGTCGAGCGTTATGTTATTTCTCGTATTTAATATATATATAACGACCAAATTATTATCCAACGTATACTTATTAAATACTAGATACAATTTATTAAACCTCCAAAGAATATATATACATTAGATTTAAATATAAATATATATATATATATATATATATATATATTTTACAAAGATATTAAAGGTAAATACTATTAAAGATTCAAATAGTCATCTAACGTCAAGAACGAAACAAAAACATAAAAACGCCACTTCTATCAACGTTACCATTTATTTGGTTAAATTAGTTATTGAGTATAATTAATAAATTAACTTTGGGCCAAAAGTATAAGATTTTAAACTTAAAATAAAAGCTTTTAGCTAATTTTAATTCAAACTCAAACTGCAGGGACTAAAAGTGAAATATCGTTATAACCCAACCCCCTTGTTGAACCCCCCGTGTTTCCGGCAACTGCCGCCGGCAAATCTCCGGCCAGCGCACCCCAACTCCGGCGAGCAATTTTTAACGCGTTTTAACCTTTCCAAATCAACCAAAATCATCCTCAAATCTTTCCTTAACCATTTCGAACCTTTTCGTCGACCAAAAACGCGTGATTAACAGCTAATTAGGCGCGGATTGATGGTGGGTTTCGAATAAAAATTTCATTCCGTAAATAGGAACCGTAATCAGCGTTTAAACCTTCCCATTACACTCCTATTCACTCGTCTAACAGTTCTTAATCATCAAAACGTTTCTGTTAGCTTCTGCATTTACAAAACCATCGACTAAAACAAATTCCGGCGACTTAAGCGTATTTTACCTTTCCGGCATCATCACAGGTATTTTTTTGATTCGTTTCAATCCTCTCAATCATCTACACCTTTCTAAACCATCAATTACATCTCATTTCATTCCAGGTTCACAGATTCTTCATCAAAACAGTCGACTTTTCCTTTGGTTCTAATCCATATCAAACCTACATAATCAAGTGAGTTCTTTATACCAAAATGATCGTGTTTCAATGGGGATCAAGAGCCCTATGCTTTGTTTTGTATTGGTTTAACAGGTTAAACGAATTTAATGGATCTTTGTTCTAGGGCTTGAACATGGAAATTGGTATTGTTGTTTATAAAAGGTTAAAAGTAAAAAAAAATCAACATAAATCACAAAACTGATTTTGGTCTGGTGGTTGGAAGCTGTTGCTGTTAGTCAAGTGGCCATGGGTTCGAGTCCCATGGCCTGTTTTCATTTATTTTCAAGTTTTTACACAATTTAATCACTAATCTATATTTTTCTAACAACTTAAATAATATATTTTATATTAGATACATATTAAGGATTTGAAACTAATAATCTCAAAATCAAAAATACAAATATTAATGCTTTAAATTTATAAGTATTATTACAAATATTATTAAAAGTAGATTCGTATAAAATATATATTTTCAATTACAAAAAATACTATTAAGCGTCGTACCAAAATCCCAATTTGCATTTCAAAACCCTTCTCAATTTGTATTTTAAAACCTTAATTTCAATTCGTAATTTAAAACCCTAAAATCCCAAATCCGAAACCCAAGATTTTCTGGTTTGATTCTTTTTGCTATGTTATTGTTTCGTTTCTAAGTTAGGGTTTTTCCCAATTAATTAGGTGATACTAATATTTGGGCAACCCTCGATTCGTTATAGCTGTGTTTCTATTGTTTCGGTTACTTTCGCATTTCAAGGTGAGTAAATTCACTCCCCTTTTACTTTTATATTTTGGGGCTGAAATATGTTCAATTACTATACAATGCTTTTGGTATTCGTTTCTTTGTTTCTATTTTCAAATGAGATCATTTAATATGTTAATCTAGTTCGCGGCTTGATGCAATCTTATGTGGTAGTTTAAAGTAGTATATTACTTGTAATTTCCACCGGTACAATGTTAGCGCTAATGGTCTGACAAACCCACCTACACTAATGGCCTGATAGGTGATTTAAACCCGGCGATTCTATTCAATGGTTACTAGTTACTATACTGTGATGCTTGTTGCTATGCTACTATGTCCCTTCGATGCTAAAACAATTATTGATAACTTACAAATCGAGACGGTTAAATGACGGTTAAACGACAGTTATCACTAATTGCAACATGAGTTGGTTCCTCATGACAAATGATTTCGAGTTGCTATACAATGATGGTGTTCAATGTGTGTTCAATGTGTTCATGTGTTCTATGGTCAAAGGTTGAGTAATATGATGAAATAGCTATGCATGTAAGATTGCGCAGCATGTTATGATGATCTCGGATTTTCTATACTATTATTTATCAACTGTGGTTTACTCACTAGCTTTAAATAGCTAACTTTATTTTTACATATTTCAGGTGATGTTGAGCGTTTATGCTTTCGAGACATTTAGGATGCTTATTGGACCTAGAATAAATCGGAATTAAACGCTATTAATTGTTGGCTTTTACTTCTGTTTTAATGCTACTTATTTCTCATTTATGTCACAACAATTAGTGCTTAATGATATTAAAATATGCTTTTAGTGTGCCATGTGCTTTGTACTATTGATATCCAATTCCAATGACAGCCCGGTGTTTCCGCCGCCGGGCGGGGTGTCACAGTTTGGTATCAGAGCCATGGTTATAGGGAACTAGGATAGGGTATTAGAAACACACCGACCTAGACTATAACCTAAGTGTCCTTAGTTCAAATACTGGTACTTAGAAGTTCTTTTAGTCTTATTTGTTTTCTCCTACGAACCTTTCTATGCTTTTGTTTATCTCATTTCTCATCCGATTTCGCGAAGGAACTGCAAGAGACTCTTCTGTGTGATTAGGAATCTTCTCTTTGTGGAATCTCGTCATCGTCTTAAGTGAGTTTGAAACGTGAGAACGTGTGCAATCTGGAAGGGGGAACGCCTGTATCACGGACATCCTGTCTAAGGCAAGCATTTCGTATAAATCTCTTTAAGAGACCTGTATGCTTACCTGGGATGTTCGAGATGAGTGTGAACCTATAGGCTAAAGCACGCCTTCTCGAATACGTTGAAAAACGAACTTAGCACTTTGATAAGTCTAAAGTGTCCAAAACCCAGACACATTCCTAAGCCTTCAAAGTTTTATTTTCTTAAATGATTCTATGATTTTCTTTCAACGATTTATAATTATTTTTGTGAATTTCTTTACTAATTCAAATGGTATTCCAAATTCATCTATTAATATTCTTAAAAGTTTCTAAGTGGTTTCTATGGTATGTTTCAAAGGATTCAATGATGTTCTAAGTACTATTACTATTCCATTAAATCAAAATTTTGTTACACTTATAATATCCAAAATTTCTTATGTCTCACGAAAAGTTATTTTCTATCTTATCTTGTAGAATGTCAACGAGACACGAACGACTTGCTAACACAATTGCGACCCAAATGGCTAACCTTTTGCCTGAACTGGTGAAACAACTTAATGCTGCTAATGAAAACAAAGAACCTAAGGCTCCCCATTGTACTCTTAAGTACTTCAACTCTTGTGGTCCCACCAAATTCTTCGGTACTGAAGGGGCTACTGGTCTTCTCCAATGGTACGAAAGTATGGAGAGTACTTTCGTTAATTGTGATTGCCCCGAAAACTTCAAAGTCCGCTATTCCACGAGTGTCCTACAAAAGGGTGCTCTGACGTGGTGGAATGATGAGAAACGTAGACGCGGTGAAGATGAAATCTCTGAAATGACTTGGGATGAATTCAAAACCGCCATGACTGACAAGTATTGCCCTCCTAGTGAAATTCGTAAACGCGAGAGTGAATTTTGGGATCTCAAACAAGATAGTGGTGAGAATGTGGCCTACAATGATCGTTTTTCTCAGCTTAGTACTCTGTGCCCTAATATGGTTACTCCCGAATCCCGTGGTATTGAGCAATATATCGGGGGCTTACCCATGACTATCCAAGATGCCGTTTGGGGCAGTAAGCCCGATACCGTGGGTGAGGCAATGACTTTGGCGGGTCGTCTTACCGAAAATCATGTGCGGGCTGGTACGTTGACTCGAAAGGGTAACAAAAAGCCCAAAGGTTCTTCTAATGACGATTCTAAACAACCCGAGGACGATTCTTATAAGGGTTTTAAGCCCGAATCCTCATCCAACTCCAAGAAGCGTAAGAACAATGCTACCAATTATGTAATAACCGCTCCTGCTCCTCCTATGGCACCGCAAAGAGGTAATGATAACCGTAAGCCTTATACGGGGTTCTTGCCCAAGTGCAACCAATGTTCTTTCCATCATACGCCTCAAACTCCATGTCTTAAATGTTTAGTCTGTCAACGTTATGGACATCTGGCTAAAGATTGTTGGAATAATAATAACCGGGGTAATCAAGGTCCTGCTTGTTTCAATTGTGGCGACCCAACTCATTTCCGCAACAATTGTCCTCAGCCCATCAATGTCAACGTGAATACCAATGCTAATGCAAATCAAACTGGTCGTGCTAGAACTTTCTATATCAACGCTAATCAAGCTCAAGCAAACAATGACGTGGTGAACGATCCTCAGTAATAATCGTTACGTTCCAGTTTTACTTGATTCGGATGCTGATAAGAGTTTTGTTTCATTAGAATTTGTTTCATCTTTTGCTATTATCCATGTTAGAATTGATAATCTTTATGTAACGAACGAAAAAGAGTTTTCTATTAATTTTTATATGTATGGTGCAAACTTAAATTTCAAGGTCACAATTTCTTCATGTTTATCTCATTCCTATGACTCTTGGTAACTTCGACGTTTGAAACTCTTGTCTTACGCTTAACTCAAAATACATGCGTGAGTGTTATGACGTGTCTTTGGCTCGTGTTGAGGTAAAGACAAAGAAAGAATGACTCGTTCCTTATGTACATCGATATCGCGAGCTTAAAGTATATATATGATAAGAAAACATAACAAATGCAAATTAAATAAACAAATTTTTTTCAATTTTGAAAAAAATGTCAATCTTATAAAAATCTCTTTGTGACTCTCGATGAAATTTAAATCGACGAATCTATTAAATTTATTGAACGGCTATGAGAAATTATGTATCGTGAAGTCGAGCCGCTCAAACGTAGACGAATACCGATAACAAAGTTCATTATAAATCAAAACGTGTACCTGAGTTTACATGAGAACGTGAAGATCAAATGAAAGCTAAGTTTCCGCACCTCTTCGCGTCATCTTCTTTTGCTTCGGTTTGAGCAAATTTCGGGACGAAATTTCTATAAGGAGGGGAGACTGTGACATCTGCCCCTAACCCGCACCCGAATACCCGACTCGAACCCGAAGTATTCATCCTTTAATGCATTCGTATTTATATCCCGTTAAATGTAAATGTCTCGTTATTAAAAATATATATATGTCGAGCGTTATGTTATTTCTCGTATTTAATATATATATAACGACCAAATTATTATCCAACGTATACTTATTAAATACTAGATACAATTTATTAAACCTCCAAAGAATATATATACATTAGATTTAAATATAAATAAATATATATATATATATATATATATATATATTTTACAAAGATATTAAAGGTAAATACTATTAAAGATTCAAATAGTCATCTAACGTCAAGAACGAAACAAAAACATAAAAACGCCACTTCTATCAACGTTACCATTTATTTGGTTAAATTAGTTATTGAGTATAATTAATAAATTAACTTTGGGCCAAAAGTGTAAGATTTTAAACTTAAAATAAAAGCTTTTAGCTAATTTTAATTCAAACTCAAACTGCAGGGACTAAAAGTGAAATATCGTTATAACCCAACCCACTTGTTGAACCCCCCGTGTTTCCGGCAGCTGCCGCCGGCAAATCTCCGGCCAGCGCACCCCAACTCCGGCGAGCAATTTTTAACGCGTTTTAACCTTTCCAAATCAACCAAAATCATCCTCAAATCTTTCCTTAACCATTTCGAACCTTTTCGTCGACCAAAAACGCGTGATTAACAGCTAATTAGGCGCGGATTGATGGTGGGTTTCAAATAAAAATTTCATTCCGTAAATAGGAACCGTAATCAGCGTTTAAACCTTCCCATTACACTCCTATTCACTCGTCTAACAGTTCTTAATCATCAAAACGTTTCTGTTAGCTTCTGCATTTACAAAACCATCGACTAAAACAAATTCCGGCGACTTAAGCGTATTTTACCTTTCCGGCATCATCACAGGTATTTTTTTGATTCGTTTCAATCCTCTCAATCATCTACACCTTTCTAAACCATCAATTACATCTCATTTCATTCCAGTTTCACAGATTCTTCATCAAAACAGTCGACTTTTCCTTCGGTTCTAATCCATATCAAACCTACATAATCAAGTGAGTTCTTTATACCAAAATGATCGTGTTTCAATGGGGATCAAAAGCCCTATGCTTTGTTTTGTATTGGTTTAACAGGTTAAACGAATTTAATGGATCTTTGTTCTAGGGCTTGAACATGGAAATTGGTATTGTTGTTTATAAAAGGTTAAAAGTAAAAAAAAATCAACATAAATCACAAAACTGATTTTGGTCTGTTGGTTGGAAGCTGTTGCTGTTAGTCAAGTGGCCATGGGTTCGAGTCCCATGTCCTGTTTTCATTTATTTTCAAGTTTTTACACAATTTAATCACTAATCTATATTTTTCTAACAACTTAAATAATATATTTTATATTAGATACATATTAAGGATTTGAAACTAATAATCTCAAAATCAAAAATACAAATATTAATGCTTTAAATTTATAAGTATTATTACAAATATTTTTAAAAGTAGATTCGTATAAAATATATATTTTCAATTACAAAAAATACTATTACGTGTCGTACCAAAATCCCAATTTGCATTTCAAAACCCTTCTCAATTTGTATTTTAAAACCTTAATTTTCAATTCGTAATTTAAAACCCTAAAATCCCAAATCCGAAACCCAAGATTTTCTGGTTTGATTCTTTTTGCTATGTTATTGTTTCGTTTCTAAGTTAGGGTTTTTCCCAATTAATTAGGTGATACTAATATTTGGGCAACCCTCGATTCGTTATAGCTGTGTTTCTATTGTTTCGGTTACTTTCGCATTTCAAGGTGAGTAAATTCACTCCCCTTTTACTTTTATATTTTGGGGCTGAAATATGTTCAATTACTATACAATGCTTTTGGTATTCGTTTCTTTGTTTCTATTTTCAAATGAGATCATTTAATATGTTAATCTAGTTCGCGGCTTGATGCAATCTTATGTGGTAGTTTAAAGTAGTATATTACTTGTAATTTCCACCGGTACAATGTTAGCGCTAATGGTCTGACAAACCCACCTACACTAATGGCCTGATAGGTGATTTAAACCCGGCGATTCTATTCAATGGTTACTAGTTACTATACTGTGATGCTTGTTGCTATGCTACTATGTCCCTTCGATGCTAAAACAATTATTGATAACTTACAAATCGAGACGGTTAAATGACGGTTAAACGACAGTTATCACTAATTGCAACATGAGTTGGTTCCTCATGACAAATGATTTCGAGTTGCTATACAATGATGGTGTTCAATGTGTGTTCAATGTGTTCATGTGTTCTATGGTCAAAGGTTGAGTAATATGATGAAATAGCTATGCATGTAAGATTGCGCAGCATGTTATGATGATCTCGGATTTTCTATACTATTATTTATCAACTGTGGTTTATTCACTAGCTTTAAATAGCTAACTTTATTTTTACATATTTCAGGTGATGTTGAGCGTTTATGCTTTCGAGACATTTAGGATGCTTATTGGACCTAGAATAAATCGGAATTAAACGCTATTAATTGTTGGCTTTTACTTCTGTTTTAATGCTACTTATTTCTCATTTATGTCACAACAATTAGTGCTTAATGATATTAAAATATGCTTTTAGTGTGTCATGTGCTTTGTACTATTGATATCCAATTCCAATGACAGCCCGGTGTTTCCGCCGCCGGGCGGGGTGTCACAGGTGGGCCGTGACGATAGAATATCCAACAAAACACAGCGGAAACTATGTATGCATTGATAGTGAGCCATAGGTTTACATGTAATATTAGTGTATTCTAAGTGTACATTAAAGGGTACAATAGTAAACTCTAACAAAAGCAGTGAGGCTAGTTGGTATACTATTCCCAAGTAGTCTTCTTCTATAATTCGTCTATAATCGTTGCGTGTTTCTTCTAATTGGGGTCTTCTAATGCTATCAATCGTTTCTAAATGCACATCCAATGTTATAAAGTCTAGTTGTATACTTCCATCGATAAATCGTCTAAATACCTGAAATACATACCAAAAAATACGTCAACATAAAGTTGGTGAGCTCATGGTTTAACAAAACAGACAATGTCACAAAACGTTTAGTACACAAAATTCTAGACATTAAATAAGTACGTTTATGGTGTACGGTCGACAAAATATGTAGCCAAACCTGTTCGGATTATACCCAACCCGAATACAATAAATAATAGTCCCCTAACCCAAAATGGGCTAACGTGCTCTGCTAAGCACCGACATATCATTGAACATGTGGCGTAACGGGTTTCAACCTCAGTGGGGGGTATGCCAAGATTCCCAAATAGTACTATTCACATTTCAAAGGGCTCCTGCAAGAAGTTAATGGCTACCGAAAGTTGTACCAACGTTCGGGGACAAGCGTAGCAGATGTATTACACCATAAATAATTTATAAAAGTAAATTTGAGTAGGTATGTATCCACCCCAAAAGCGTTACGTAAAAAGGGGCTCAAGAACTCACCTTGTGTCCGGCCTGCTCAAGTTTCTAAAGATAGTGTACATTCAGCGTGAGAATTCTACCTCCTAGCAGGCTTCCTATGTTTATTTTAGTCATGTTAGACCCCAAAATACATAAGTCTATGTGTTTCGTTGTGTCGGTGTCGCGTGCGTACGGTTTTGGTTACAATCGTGTAATATCATGGTTTTAGTCGTTTGCGTTGACTTATACGCCTAAGTACGTATAAACCTATGTTATTATAGGCTATATAGGTAGGTATTAAGTGTACTTTGATGGTAAATCATTAAAGTTTGATAGTTGTCACTTTTAGTCCTTAGACTTTGTTAAATAGTCAAATTCGTACTAAAGTTGGGTTTTTAACTAAGGGTTGATATTAATAAGTACTATACATTATATTTATGTTATGTATAGCATTTTAGGTGTGACTCTACTGATAAAAGTATATCTAAGTATTAGTTTCATGATAGTTAGGTTCCATCGGTAAACCGAGTGCGGTGCGATACCGCGCATTAAGTTATGTTTTAGGTTTAAGTCAAAATACTTCAATATAATTGTACCAATATGTTAAGTGGTCATATGATACTGTACAAATATACTTTTTATAATTTTTAGATATTTCTAAAAATTACTATATTTTATTTAAGAATGTAGCCGGTTAATGTAGTTTAAACATAAATAATTTGTATAAAATAAACCATGACCCAATAAATAGTGAAACTTTATTTTCAACATACTTATATAGTAAATCAGTAGTTACAAAATAATATTTTAACACTTTTTATAGTCCGTCGGTCGTTTTCGTATTTTAACGCGCGTGAAACCGATGAATAAACGATTTGCTTGCAAAATAATATTTTAACACTTTTTATACTTTGAAACACTTTCTTGGGTCTCATATTACTGTATGACAATTAGTTTCTTGTCAAAAAGGCCTTACTTTAATTTTTGTGCCTTTTGTGAAAATACTAGGTTCATATATTCAAAAATTCATAATAAATAGATTAAGTTTATTAAAATTATGAAACTTGGTGAAATACTCTATTTATAAGTATAAAATCTTTTGGGCATTAAAAATCTCAGGTTTGTGATGTTTTTCTCGGTTTCGTGATTTTAACGCGTTCGTTTCGGTTAATGTTACGTTTTAAGCATAGAGAGTCTTTGGTAATGTTTAGGGTGAAATTTACTTATCTTATGTCCATATATGAGTTTGAGTTCTGTAAATTTGATCTTAGGAGTCTCTAACTTCTTTCTACAAATTTTCGTATTTTAATCCCATTAAATATTAGAAATTTGTAGTAATTATTTTAATGTCCAGAAAAATATGAATTTTATTTTATAATATGTTTATATCATATATAAGCTACTGAAAATATAATATTTTGATATTTCCACAGTTTTGGTACTTTTGTTGTTTCGTACGTTTAGTCTCGTTTATTCTTTGGTTCTTAGGTTCACCCATCAAGATGTGACATCTGCCCCAAACCCGAACCCGAATGCCCGACTCGAATCGGAGATTATCCATCTTTAATGTATTCGTAATTATCTCGTTTAAATGTAACGCTTCGTTATTAAAAATATATTATAAATTTGTCGAGCGTAACGTCATTCTCGTCTTTAATACATAAAGACCAAATTATTATTCAACGTTTACCAAATTAAGTACTAAAAACAATTATTTAATCTTCAAAATATATATATATATATATATTATTGTATTTTATAAAAGAAATTTTATAAATAATATCAAGTTTATTACTATTAAGTCTAAAAACGCTCATTAATCGTCAAAAACAACGTAAATATATAAAACGCCAATTTTATAAAAGTTACAAATCAATTTGGTTAAGTCAGTTAGTAAAAATAAAGTTTAGTTTAACTTTGTGTCAAAACCGTCAACATTGAAACTAATACAAAAAAAAAATAAAATAAATAAACATGACAAAACAATAAGGGCTAAACATGTAAAAACCCAAACCCAATCCCCCCCCCACAACTTGACCAGCCCGTGAATCCGGCCACCCCCTCTCGCCGGCGCAATTCCGGCAAAACAAATAATTCCGGCGATGTCCCAAATTCAATTTTAGGCCGTTTTAACTTATTTTGATCGCGGTATAATCATTCTCTGCGGTTTTTGAACCTATAACGTATGTTTAATAATCAGTTTAGCAAGCAATAACTCGAATTAATGATTCGAAACCGTTTCTCATAAACCCAAATGATGACTCGATATTCTAACGTGCAATTCAGGAAAACCCTTGAACCGAATCACTTCTCTCCTCATTACGAACTCATACCAGTAACATAATTGTTCCAAAACTACCGAGAGATCACTGCTCACTTTCACTTTTTCCATAACCTGCAACCTTATTGTTCATCATCAAAATCGTGATAGTCTCCAACAATTGATCTTTGGGATTTATCCGTCGCATAATAAAAGAGAAATCTGGAAGAGTAATTGAACCACATCAACCTTAATCACCCATTTCGAATCTCTTGCAACCGTCTGCTGTTCTTCATCATAATCGAACGAATTCATCATCAAACACGTAAGTTTCTTACATCAAAATGCTCCCTATCATATCTAGATCAAAAGCCCTATGTTGGTTTGGGATTATATCAACTGGATTGGACGAATTTGTTGATCTTGTTTCTAGGGTTTATAGTTGAAATGGGTTTTGGCTATTCTAAAAGGATAAAATAATTTGAAAACGAGATTGGTAACATAAAATGGTTCTGGTTCAGCGGTTGGTGGCCCTTGTTGTGTGCGTGTGGACTCGAGTTCGAGTCCCACTGTCCTTTTTTTTTCTTTGATTTCACATTTTAACCATTTAAACACTTCTATATTTTCTAATAACCTAAGTGTCATAGTTTTAAGTTTAACATATTTTAAAACTTAAAAATATACAAGTGTTAATGCATATATACTAATGAAAATGGTGTATATTCATAAGTATTATTACAAATATCATTTCAAGAAAACTTAAAATCGATTCGTATAAAATATATATTAAAATACGAAAATACAATAACGTTTTGTACAAATTCCCAACTGACAACCTAAAACTCCAAATCCCAATTCGTAATTTGAAACCTAATTTCCAAAACTATATTTCAAAACCCTAATTCCCAATTTGTATTTTAAAACTCTAATTTTCAATTTGTAATTTAAAACCCTTAAATCCCAAAACCGAAACCCTAGATTTTCTGATTATGATTCTTGTTACTATTGTTTCGTTTTCTAAGTTAGGATTGTCATTTAATTAGGTGATTCTAATATTTTGACGATCCTTGGTTCAATTCATACCATTTACTATTTATTTCGAGCCCAAGTTTCGAGGTGAGTAAACTCACTCCCCTTTTTCTATTTTACTATTTTTGGGGCTGAAATACGTCTTTTACTATATTGCGGTTTCTATTCGTTTTCTAAAAGAGATCATACAAATATGTTAATCTAGTTTGGCCGCTGGATGCAATCTTATGTGTTAGTTAAAAGTAGTTTTATTGCCTTGTAAACCCACCGGTACAATGTTAGCGCTAATGGTTTGACAAACCCACCTGCTTGTACAACATCGATAGGTGATTTAAACCCGGCCTTTCTAATTCCATGTTTACTATGTCGAGATGCTATGTTGCTATACTATGTTGCTA
This sequence comes from Tagetes erecta, assembly GCA_030867185.1. NCBI lineage: Eukaryota > Viridiplantae > Streptophyta > Magnoliopsida > Asterales > Asteraceae > Tagetes > Tagetes erecta. The sequence goes on along the minus strand of CM061497.1, from coordinate 7,265,612 downwards.
TACTATGTTGCTATGCTATGATGCTATACTATGCCATGTCCCTAAATTGCTAAATGATGACTTATATATCGAGACGGTAAACGACGGTTATTAAAAGTCATCATTATTTCTTACATGAGTGGTTCTCATGACAAATGGCTAGACGAGATACTATGGTTTCTATTGTGGTTGGTGTGCTATTCTATTCTAGGGGTCCTGGTAGGGTGGTATTACGAAATTACTATACATATGGGGTTGCGCAGCATATCTTGTTGATCTCGGATTTCAATACTATTACTATTCAATTGGGTTTTACTCACTAGCTTGTGTAGCTAACTTTATTTTCGCGTATTTCAGGTGGCGCGTGATTTTGGCTTGTTTTATTGCTATTCAAGACATAGGGACTTGGACCTAGAAATAATACTAAACATGACTATTTCATTTACTGCTATTATGAATTTGTCGTTTCGCATTTAAGACTTGGGTTTTGCCAAACTTATGACAATAATTATTAGACTTTAATAAAAGTAATACCATGTGCTTCGTTTACTATGGATATCCAATTCTATGACAGCCCGGTGTTTTCCGCCGCCGGGCGGGGTGTCACAGTTGGTATCAGAGCCATGGTTATAGGGAACTAGGATAGGGTATTAGAAACACACCGACCTAGACTATAACCTAAGAGTCCTTAGTGCAAGTAGTTTGTGCTTAGAAAACTCTTCTAGAACTTACCTCCTTATTTCTTTTTATGAACATTTATATGTCTTTTCTTTATCTTATTTCCTATCCGATTTCGCGAAGGAGTTGCAAGAGACTCGTCTGTATGATTAGGATCTTTCTCTTTGTGGAATCTCGTCATCGTCTTAAGTAAGTTTGAAACGTGGGAACGTGTGCAATCCGGAAGGGGGAACACCTGTATCACGGACATCCTGTCTAAGGCAAAGCATTTCGTATAAATCTCTTTAAGAGATCTGTATGCTTACCTGGGGATGGACGAGATGAGTGTGACCCTATAGGCTAAAGCACGCCTTCCTGAATACGTTGAAAACGAACTTAACACTTTGATAAGTCTTAAGTGTCCGAAACCAAGACACATTCCTAAGCCTTCAAATTCTATTTAATTATGGATTCTATGATTATCACTTTCTATGATTTCAAATTATTTCAATGAGTTTCTATATTATTTCAAATGTGATTCTAAGTTTGCTTATTTACATTTCAATGATTTTCAAGTGACTACTATATTATGGATTCTGAAAATTCTATGAAACTTCAAAGTACAACTAACCTTCCTATTCAATCCAAAACTTCATTTTAACTTATGTTATCCAATATTTTTATGTTCCACGAAATTCCTTTTCTATTCTATCTTGTAGAATGGCAACAAGACGTGAACAAATCGCTAATACCATCGCGACCCAAATGTTCTTAATCAAAAACTAAGATATATTTGACTAACCTCAATCAAATTACCAGAACTTCAAAACAAATACCAAATCCAAGGTTCTAATCTCAATTCAATTATCGAATCTCAAATTAAAAACTTAATTCATGATTCCTGAAATCTCGTAACAGATTTACTGTTTTGACATGTCAACGCATTCGTTTGATTTACGAATCGAATGTTTACCTCCAAAGTATTTCAACTTGATCTCAATACTAAATTGTTGCTTAAACTGCTCATCTAATCCAAAGATTCTAATCCAACTTCTAACCCATCATTAGAAGGGGTTATTCGTTCCCAAAACTTAACATAAATTCGCTACACAACTATTCTTAAGCTCATTCAACTAAAATAATTCATTTTTATATATTATCACTAATGAAATTCCGTACATCTTGTTTCTATAAACTCATTCAAACCGAACGTGTCCTACGTATAAACTTATTACTTAAAACACCATGCGTTATTTGCGGTTTTTGTAAAACTATCAACCAATAGTTAATTTTATAAAAAAAAAATGATTTCCTGGTTTTTCCGAATAAAAATAAAATAAAAATAAAAATCTTTTGGTTTAAGTGTTTGTAAAATATATAAAATATATAAATTTCATGATAAATGATTCTTTAAGTGGGGATTGATTATTCTAAACGTTTGTTAAATATTTACATAACATTTTCCCGTTTTCTCAAATATGATACAAACACTTGCAACAAACGTCATGATTTATGTTTACCAATATCGAATATTTAAAACTTGGATTGTACTATTTATTTATTTATTTTCAAATCATTCCCTCCATAAATAGTAAATATTTAAAACTTTTAACTTTTTCTAAACTCATTATTTAATTACGTAGTATTTCCTTTTAAACTGTATTATAGAAAGATAACATCACCTCATATAACCTTGTTTACTTCTATAACCGATATACTTGGGTTACCTAATATCTTTGCTATATGAACTCGAACTTCGTAAGAATGGTATCTATTAAGGAAATTGAGTGATTTATTTATTTGAACTATAAATTGTATTGTTCTCATCATAAACACTTATGAACTTGGCGATACTATGAACCTTTGATATCTACATCTCACACATAAAGTTGGTATTTTCAAAAACTTAAGTTGCTATAAGTTTTGTACTCGAATTTGACTAGCTATGATAGTCAACAATACTATTTACAAGAGCAATAACTATCTATTAACTCAATCCTCTCGAATCGTTAAATTGTGTAACATCTCAAATTATATTTCACAAGAATTGAATGCTAGGGGATATAATTTCAGAACCTATGAGCATCATCATCTGAACTTAGAAATTTTGTGTACATTTGACTCGCACGTGATCGAATAACTGTGTGGTCCATGCAAAAACTAAAGTAATTACGGGTGCACACGGAATTATGAAAGTTGGTGCATGGAAACCATAGCGAGTTTTGTCACGTGGTCGGAAGCAGTGGTTGCACAAAATTCCATTTGTCATTATCATCCAGTGCTTAAGCTGGTGTATTCTAACTCAACTCCTCGAGACTAACGTACCCCTGTGCAAAACAAAAGAGCTAAATAACGCAAGTACATTTATAATGAAAATCTAAATAGTCGTATCTTTTCGTTTCATCTTCTGTTTCGGTTTGAGCAAATTTCGGGACGAAATTTTTATAAGGAGGGGAGACTGTGACATCTGCCCCAAACCCGAACCCGAATGCCCGACTCGAATCGGAGATTATCCATCTTTAATGTATTCGTAATTATCTCGTTTAAATGTAACGCTTCGTTATTAAAAATATATTATAAATTTGTCGAGCGTAACGTCATTCTCGTCTTTAATACATAAAGACCAAATTATTATTCAACGTTTACCAAATTAAGTACTAAAAACAATTATTTAATCTTCAAAATATATATATATATATATATTATTGTATTTTATAAAAGAAATTTTATAAATAATATCAAGTTTATTACTATTAAGTCTAAAAACGCTCATTAATCGTCAAAAACAACGTAAATATATAAAACGCCAATTTTATAAAAGTTACAAATCAATTTGGTTAAGTCAGTTAGTAAAAATAAAGTTTAGTTTAACTTTGTGTCAAAACCGTCAACATTGAAACTAATACAAAAAAAAAATAAAATAAATAAACATGACAAAACAATAAGGGCTAAACATGTAAAAACCCAAACCCAATCCCCCCCCCACAACTTGACCAGCCCGTGAATCCGGCCACCCCCTCTCGCCGGCGCAATTCCGGCAAAACAAATAATTCCGGCGATGTCCCAAATTCAATTTTAGGCCGTTTTAACTTATTTTGATCGCGGTATAATCATTCTCTGCGGTTTTTGAACCTATAACGTATGTTTAATAATCAGTTTAGCAAGCAATAACTCGAATTAATGATTCGAAACCGTTTCTCATAAACCCAAATGATGACTCGATATTCTAACGTGCAATTCAGGAAAACCCTTGAACCGAATCACTTCTCTCCTCATTACGAACTCATACCAGTAACATAATTGTTCCAAAACTACCGAGAGATCACTGCTCACTTTCACTTTTTCCATAACCTGCAACCTTATTGTTCATCATCAAAATCGTGATAGTCTCCAACAATTGATCTTTGGGATTTATCCGTCGCATAATAAAAGAGAAATCTGGAAGAGTAATTGAACCACATCAACCTTAATCACCCATTTCGAATCTCTTGCAACCGTCTGCTGTTCTTCATCATAATCGAACGAATTCATCATCAAACACGTAAGTTTCTTACATCAAAATGCTCCCTATCATATCTAGATCAAAAGCCCTATGTTGGTTTGGGATTATATCAACTGGATTGGACGAATTTGTTGATCTTGTTTCTAGGGTTTATAGTTGAAATGGGTTTTGGCTATTCTAAAAGGATAAAATAATTTGAAAACGAGATTGGTAACATAAAATGGTTCTGGTTCAGCGGTTGGTGGCCCTTGTTGTGTGCGTGTGGACTCGAGTTCGAGTCCCACTGTCCTTTTTTTTTCTTTGATTTCACATTTTAACCATTTAAACACTTCTATATTTTCTAATAACCTAAGTGTCATAGTTTTAAGTTTAACATATTTTAAAACTTAAAAATATACAAGTGTTAATGCATATATACTAATGAAAATGGTGTATATTCATAAGTATTATTACAAATATCATTTCAAGAAAACTTAAAATCGATTCGTATAAAATATATATTAAAATACGAAAATACAATAACGTTTTGTACAAATTCCCAACTGACAACCTAAAACTCCAAATCCCAATTCGTAATTTGAAACCTAATTTCCAAAACTATATTTCAAAACCCTAATTCCCAATTTGTATTTTAAAACTCTAATTTTCAATTTGTAATTTAAAACCCTTAAATCCCAAAACCGAAACCCTAGATTTTCTGATTATGATTCTTGTTACTATTGTTTCGTTTTCTAAGTTAGGATTGTCATTTAATTAGGTGATTCTAATATTTTGACGATCCTTGGTTCAATTCATACCATTTACTATTTATTTCGAGCCCAAGTTTCGAGGTGAGTAAACTCACTCCCCTTTTTCTATTTTACTATTTTTGGGGCTGAAATACGTCTTTTACTATATTGCGGTTTCTATTCGTTTTCTAAAAGAGATCATACAAATATGTTAATCTAGTTTGGCCGCTGGATGCAATCTTATGTGTTAGTTAAAAGTAGTTTTATTGCCTTGTAAACCCACCGGTACAATGTTAGCGCTAATGGTTTGACAAACCCACCTGCTTGTACAACATCGATAGGTGATTTAAACCCGGCCTTTCTAATTCCATGTTTACTATGTCGAGATGCTATGTTGCTATACTATGTTGCTATACTATGTTGCTATGCTATGATGCTATACTATGCCATGTCCCTAAATTGCTAAATGATGACTTATATATCGAGACGGTAAACGACGGTTATTAAAAGTCATCATTATTTCTTACATGAGTGGTTCTCATGACAAATGGCTAGACGAGATACTATGGTTTCTATTGTGGTTGGTGTGCTATTCTATTCTAGGGGTCCTGGTAGGGTGGTATTACGAAATTACTATACATATGGGGTTGCGCAGCATATCTTGTTGATCTCGGATTTCAATACTATTACTATTCAATTGGGTTTTACTCACTAGCTTGTGTAGCTAACTTTATTTTCGCGTATTTCAGGTGGCGCGTGATTTTGGCTTGTTTTATTGCTATTCAAGACATAGGGACTTGGACCTAGAAATAATACTAAACATGACTATTTCATTTACTGCTATTATGAATTTGTCGTTTCGCATTTAAGACTTGGGTTTTGCCAAACTTATGACAATAATTATTAGACTTTAATAAAAGTAATACCATGTGCTTCGTTTACTATGGATATCCAATTCTATGACAGCCCGGTGTTTTCCGCCGCCGGGCGGGGTGTCACACAAGAATCAACTAATTTCAATCCTAAGTGTCCTTATACATATTTATAACAGTAGAATAACTTATTTTTGTATTTTTATACTTCCCATACGTTTTTGTAAATAATTGTGAAAATGTACATTTTTAATATTCAAAAATGCATATTAAATAATCTATAACTCAAAAAATTATGAAATTTATTTTATAACCAGATTTTATTATAGAGAAGCTCCAGAAAATATAAAATCATGTTTTCAAGGTTGTTTGTTGAGTGTTGTTGTTTTTCCCAAAATAAAGTGTGTAGTTTGACTATTTTAGTCAAACTTACATATTTTCATTTAGAAGATGTTTTTATGGTTTTTAACGGTTTTATTACTGAAAAATAAGTGCTTGGAGATGTTCAAATGATATGGGTAGTGATGGTATTCATTAGGTGTGAAAATGGACGTTTTGTGCACGTGTAGTGTGTTTTCGGGTGTTTTTCAGTTACCTTGAGATTGAGAGTGAGTGTGGGTGCACTTGGGGTAGTAGGAAGGTCACGAAATGGGCTGGAACTTGACTAGAACAGGGCTGGAAGTGGCTGGTCTCAGCGTGCTTTCTTGTGGTGACGAACGGTTTGCGCTTCGGTTTGCTCGGTTGTTGTTTTCGTTGTACTCGTGGCTTCACTTAGCTCGTGATTGATGTTGTGATCGACCTTGGAGGCTTGTAGAGCTGATTTTTCTGGGTTCTTGAGGTGGAGGAGGTGTTTGAGAGTTGAGAGAAAGTGTTGGAGAGATTTTTGGTTGTGTGTGAAGTGTTGTAAATGAAAAATGAAGTGGGTGAGGGGTGTGTGTGTGTGTGTGTTTTCAGCCGTGAGAGAGAGAGAGAGAGGGAGAGAGGTGAGTGAAGATTTGGTGTTGGTTTGTGTGAGATTTTGGTGGAGATTTGAAGTTTGTTTGAGATTGGAAGTAATGTGTGTGTATTGGGTGTTTAGGGTGGTGGTGTTGGGTAGTAGGAGACATTAGGTTTTAACAGGGTAGAAGTATTTGTTTAATTATTTTGTTAATTAGTTATATAAATCTTGTATTATTTTTATCAAGATGTTAGTTGTATTTATAAAATGTTAGTTTAGTTTATAAGTTGTAGTTGGTTTTTATAAAAGTATATATATATATATAGGAGTACGTATGGATGTATATATATATATATATATATATATATATATATATATATATATATATATATATATATGTATGTGAGTGTTTATTATGTAGTGTAAATATAAATGGTTGTATGGTGGTAAATATTGTGTGGTATTTGTATAAGTATGTGTAGGTGTTTATTTAATGGATTTGTTAATATTTATATATATACATATATGCATGTATATTTACATATGCATGTATGGATATATATATATATATATATGTATGTATATACATATATATATATAAGGAGGTTCACCTACATAGTATTAGAAATGTAAGAAGGCTAAGAAACAATAAAAGATTAACATGTGGCATCTAGGAAAATTAGAAGAGGGGGTATTTTAGTCATGCCCACTTTTTTAAATATTCTCTCTCCACATGCAAGTCACATGTCAATTCCCCACTTTTTTTAAATGTTTATATCTTTCACATACGGCATTATTTTATTAGTTTTTGGTAGTTAACTAAATTTGTGTGTTCATATATATATATATATATATATATATATATATATATATATATATATATATATATATATATATATATATATATATATATATATATATATATAGGGGAGGGTTCATTTGAGAAGAGCAAATATTGCGAGAAGTGAAAGAAATAACTAATTTCTTCATTTTTTTCAACAAAAAAAGTTTTTAACATACAAAAAAATGATAGAAATACAATATTTATTCATTAACTTTGACAACCAAAAAAGAAAATTGAATGAAATTCGTTTATTTGTTAAACCTACACATGTGGAAGTCATGTGTAAGTTAGGTTACTTACACATGTGTAGGTAAACTTAAAGCACTAAAAATACATACGTAAAAAATATTTTAATGATTTTTTTTAGTTTATACATTACACATTTGTATGTAGGAAGTGAATTTATTTAAAAAAACTAGACCATTGATAAGTTTTTTTAGTGATTTAGGTTTCTTCTTTTTCTTCTTGCAATATATGAGTCTTCTCAAATGAACCTCCTCCTATATATATATATATATGCATGTATACGTATGTACATATATACATGTGTGTATGGTTGTTCATTGGTCATTTGATTTATAGAATGGTATTCTATTTTTTGTATCTAATATTAATTGTAGGTGTAGTTATTTTCACACATTTATAATCGACAGTCTTTAAAGTGTTAGTAGGGAAATTCCTATCTAACCTATAGTGTCCCTTTTATTGTACGAGTGAATTCCTACTCGTATCCGAGTATTTAATATGACGGGTTTCATCATCGGTACTTATCGTAAACTTACATGGGCCGAGCCCATAATTCAAGTTGGGCCTGAGCCCAATGAGGGTTGGGCCAAGCCCAATAATTTAAGTGGGGCCTAAGCCCAATAATGGTTGGGCCAAGCCTAATTGGTTTAAAAAAAAATTTCCGGGCCCAAAAACCGGGATTGTTACATCCTCCCCTACTTATTCGAGTTTCGTCCTCGAAATTAAATTAAGGTTGGCTGTTTAAGGTCACAAAGCTTTTCCTAGCACCACACTAGCAAGTAGGAAAATAAACACGCAAAGTTTTTCTTGTACTGATTCGTGATTTGGTCTACATTGTCTTGCAACAATGACAAACTTATAGCCACTACGGGTTCCCTAATGTTTTTCCTCAGTGTCGTCCTCGAAATTAAGGGAGAGGTGGTATCTTAGTACAACTACGTTACTCTCTTAGCATAAGATTTTCGAGAATGTATGTAAACACATAAGTAGCACATAATAACCTTGTGTACTGATTCGTGATTTGGTTTGGTATTGTCTTATCAAAGTGATTTGTTTCAAACTGTGTTTGTTTTCCTAACTTTTTGTTACTCGTCGTCAGTTGGGCTAAACACATCAAATTAGTGTATTTCTTATTTCGTTCATTCTTTATCTCCTATGTGAATTCACGTCCTTGTTTTGAATTTCACTAAACCATACAATTTTAATTTCACTCATTCATGGCTTCTTTTCTTGTACTGTATTGTTTCAACGGGGTTCGTTGACGAAACTTAAGTTATTATCGCATTTCATCCCCTTAGTTAGGATGACTAATATTTCATTTAGTAGTCACTTAGCGTTATTAGACATGTGAAATGTGTCTTGAGTACTTCTAAGCTCCTCGGTAGTTCGTGACAGGTATTATATGCCTTGTTTCGTTATTTTTGGCTATGAACGGCTCTTCTAACACTTTCAACCCCTGATTCCTAGGGTTCTCTTTAGTAGGAACTTCCTACTGGGTGTCTCGTATTTGGGTTGTCATGTCTTATCGAATTGTGATCCTTAAGACGCACACTCCAAGGGGCATTGTTCTTTTCTATTCTATTTGTCACACCCGACCGATGGCGGAATCATCGAGGCGGACGTAAGTGAATAGATTGCTTGTAGCTCATGGTACTAAAATGATTTAATAGTATTAAATTTAATATTCAGTTAACAAATACATGAACCAAATAGACAATTAATCAAACATAATAAATAACTATTTATTAAACTAGGTCCATGAATCCTATGTGTGAAGCATCTTGAGATAATCAACTACGTTGTAACACCTGAAATCATGTGAAAAATAGTATTTGTTCAGCTAATGAATTAGCTGGTGAGTAAACACAAGTTTAAAAACATATAGATAATATTAAAAGAATCAAAAAGTCAAAATCATTAAAATTGTTCAATTCTCATGTTATGCTAAAACCCATAATGCAAATGTGTAACACACAAGATAAACGCATAATCAAACCTTGATAAACTGCAGCCACGTAATCACACAGATTAAGCTGTTGATGAATAGGGACAAGAATCACATGTTGATAAACTCAGTTATAATCACCCAAGAATCAAGGGGGTGAGTCCTTTAACCAATAGATCTATTATTCATAACTGTCGGTTTCAATAAATTAATGATTATGCAGGAATCAATGTTTATCAAGCTATGCACACATAATTGCAAGTAATAACATAAACATGAATTGAATTGATTGAACTAATAAAATGAATAACATGATAAACTGTTGAAATGATAAAATGATAAAAACGATAAACATGTTTAATAGGATCACATGAGATCACCCAAAAATGTAAAACTGAAAAAGGGGCTATGAATACTCACCTGAATAACAGGCAATGATGATTAACTAGATAACTTGCAAATAAGGCACCAGAAGATTTCCTTAAAGTTAACCTAAGAAACGATGTCTTAAATTAGAGTAATGAACTAGGATTCTAAGAACGATTCGGGAACTAGGGTTTCTAATTAGAATTTGGGGGTATAGATAATAAATTATTATAATTATTAAACGAGAATGACTCGAATAACTTTGATAACTAATGTATTTGAATAAATACTAGTTAAAGGAATACAATTTTATAATAGGTGAATAAAATGCACAAATAAGTAGTTTAAATAATAAAGTGTGTATTGTTTTAAATACTCCCTCCGTCCTATTAGAATAGTCTTAGTTTGAAAAACACAAAGTTTTAGGCACAATAAATGATTGGTATTTTTGTTTGTTATTTGACAATAATACCCTTGATAATAAATAGTATTGTGGGTCCATCATATTGTTTGTTTTATGTTATTGAGGGCAAATTTGGAAGTTCACCAATAAATTTTAAAAGTGGACACTTTAAGTGGGACAACTAAAAAAGACAATATGGACACTTTTAATGGGACTGAGGGAGTAATAAATAAGATAATAGTAATTTAGGTAAATCATGATAGTTGATTTGAATATGAAAAGAGATAACAAAATATGTATTATTAGTCGAAATATATATTAATAAATAAATAACTACATAATTGGCCAAAATTTGTTGTCTAAGATTTATTGAATTATTTTTATGTCTTTAAAGACGAGAAATTTTATAACATTTATTTTTAGTTAAACAATGTTTTGTAAACTTTTATAGGACTTTAACTTAGACGATTTAAAAACTTCTCATTGTAAACTTTTTTTTAAATATAAGAGTGGTTGAACGCTAACTTATATTTAATAATAGTAAATGAATTGAATTTGTAATAATAAATATACTAGATAGTACGTATGAAATTAAAGGTAATAATCTAAACAAAAACGTAAAAAGATGAAATAGGTTATTTGAGACTAGAACCTAGGTCGGCATGTTCAAAGCAGCATACATATCCAGTGGACTAGACACGTAACTGTTAATAAAAATTGAAATAAAAAGATTATATTTAAACATTTAAATTTATCCCCATTTTCCAACAAACCCTAGAACCTAAATCTATCAAATTGATAATAAGAATGAATCCAATAACCAAATCAAACTTAGAGCTTTTGATGTACGTACGATAACGAGTAGAATGAGTATAATAGTTACCTTGGAATTTTGCGAATTGGTATGCATAAGTAACGAGGGAGAAAACGGCTGATTTGGTATCCAACTCGCTTGATTTGTGATGTTATAATGAAATTGGAGGTCTAGAACGCTTCAGGAACTACTAAGTAATGAAAAATTCAATCCAATTGTAGATGGTGATGATGAATTTAGATCGACTAGTTACCATGAAACTCCGAACAAAAATAGGGATTGAGCGATGTGTTTGTGTGTTTTGATAATGAAATTGAAGACTCACTGAGTTTCCTTGATGGTGGTTGAATGTTTTTCCCAACTTAATTATGTTTAATTTCTTGTAATCGTTCCCGAACGCATATGAGTTGTGCATTCGTTAATGTTGGAATTGAAATGTGAAACTCCGCGATTATTGTTGAAATCAACTTGGTAATTACGACCTAATAGGAGTAAGAATTGATTTTTTTGTTAATTGATTTTGATTCACCTACGCGATTTAGCAGATTCAAAATTTGGTTTCAATTTTGAGACCGGTTTGCTAGAAATAGTCGATGACCACCGAGAACAACGATTTAATGGGTGATTGGGTTCGAAACTTGCGGCGAAAAGGTGTATGAATTGTTTAATTGGCTTGAAACACAGTTAGAAACCTTGATTTGAGCCCATCGGAGCTTCGCCGACGTTTGGCTGGAAAATTGCCGTGAAAAAGGGACAAGGGTGTATGTAATTTTGATTTAATTTAACATTTACATCTTGGCCCCTTATAGTTTGTAAGCAATATTAATTTTTGTTTAAAAGTTTTAGTTCAAGTTTCATAAATTACATAAACAACCTTCAAAGTTAGTTTTGTTAATAAACTGTTAACCTAACTAACTAACTTATTAGAATTTTGTAAAATTTAATTTGTGATTTATAGATTCATGTTTATGATTGAATATGACTTAAATAGCAAATTAATGATTTAATTTTGACGATTAAAAAATGAACCAGGTCGGGTTTTGATCTAGCAGGCTTGGTTCGGGTCAAATGTTACACTATTGAAGACAATGTCAACCACGTGCATTTCACCTAGATGATATTGTATCTCTCGGTCCTAGTTGTTAAGTAGTTCTACTCTCCTTCATTGTCTTCTGTTCAGCATATATGATCGAAGATGTTTAGTAGGCTATTGTTTAGAGTTAGGCTTGAGATAGTTGAAGTAGTTTGCCAGCTAAAGTTATCTTCGTGGATTTAAAATTTTAAATAGAAGTTACAAGGATGAGTAACATCAAGAGCGTAGGTTAAGAAAGATTCGAGTACTCATTTAGGTATCTAAGGGATGTATTTTTACTAAGGGATTGGTGGAACTCGTATATTGAGTAGATATGATGAAAATTTCAACTAGTGTGGCGTTGAGTCATAAATGGGAAAGGATTTAAGTTATGAGGTCGTAATTATTTTGAATTCTGCATGACAAAATATACAACATTCTTCGCACGCTCTTCCTAATCGGGATTACAAAATTCAATAAATTTAATAGGAGTACGGAAAGGTAAATTGTCCGTAAAGCATTCCCTCAATATACAAGCTTAGAAAGGCTAGTTCGTTGATGAAAACAGAAGACTCATATGCTATGTATAGAGTCGTTTTACGGAAATCTAGGAGATGAAGGTAAGTAAGTATTCATGAAAGTCTAGAGTTAAGATTTACTAGGGGTTAGAGTATAACAAAGTGCTTTTCTCATTATATTCATGCAACTACAGGAATTTTTCATATATGGTCAGGTTGATATGTACTTAGGAATTAGCGTCCACGGTGTTGTATTCTCCATTTGAACGATAACGGTTTAGAAGGAGTTGCTAGTAAATGTTTACATGGTGATGTAAGCAACTTTAATGTGGGAGATAAGTTCGTAGAGGCGATTTTTCTCTAAGGTTAGATTTAGGTTCGCAGGTCTATCCCCATGTATTATCAACACACGTTGGAGCTTATAACTTACTCGTATGGGTGATGAGGGTTTAGAGTATTATATGAATAAGGGAGCGTCATTTACAGTCTACATCCAAAGTAATAAATGAATTTTATCTGAGTAGGAATGAAAGAAGAATGGGTAGGATTTTTGGAAGGTTCCAATAACTATATTTACATTCATCTTGTAGCTTCCGAATACGATACTTAGAAGTTAATAGTCTTATCATGTCTTTTCCACTACTAGGTCAATTCTGAATTGGATTCGCATGCGTTCTACCGTTTTCCAATGTAAGTGGCCGCTCTCTAGGCCTGCCCTAGGTATACCTTGATATTGAAGTTGAAAGGCATTAATAAGCTTTCTTCATCTTAAGAGTTGTGTCATGCAGGTGTTTTCCATCGTTGGTTACATAAGGAATAGATTAACTAGTTTACTAAAAGGCGTGTGTCCAAAACCGTCTTCCATGCAACTATTCTTCCTTTATCTCTCCGTCGTTCGGGAGGGAAATTAGTTTTTATCTTGAAATGCCGAATTGTTGCCAACGTTCTTAATAATTACACAATATTTGATCCTAGGTTAGGTCAACCTTTGAGACGATCCAATCATAGTTCTAATTGCGATTATATAGTATGCATTGAAGGATGTCCACTAATAACAAATATCTTTTTGTTAGTCCAAGTTCCTTATACGCGAGTTGAGAAATTTTTTATGATGTGGGAGGATAAAGCTTTGGTCCTACTTCTAGGGTATACCATTAGAGATTTATTCTATGGGAGGTTTGAATAGGTTAGAATGGTTCCTAATGCTAGGGGTTAAGCTTATGATACATATCCTCTTTATTCACCTTGTAGCCAAACGTTTTTCTTCTTATTGTAGTCGGGTGGTTCGGTCCGCTTATGTCAGAGATTGCACTAGTTCCTGGGGACTGTCTACCAAGAAGCCTACTTTATCTTACAAAGTATGATAACGAGTCGGTCTTGTTGTCTCTATCATCTCTGCATGTCTATCATTCTCGCATTTTCATCACTAATGCATATACATTTTTGCTTTATGTCCAGCATTCATGCATGTCTATTACTAGGGTATATCCATTATTAAAGCTATCACTTTGAAGTCCAGAGTGAGATGACTGGTTTGGGGTAATGGTCATAGTGGGTAATGTTAGCCAAGAACGTGGATAGGTAATTAAAGGTTTGTTGTTGACAACGACAGTCATCAACAGAGTGTTCAAGGGAGTGAAAGGCACTCGTTGTTAGTATTAGTATGACGCCTAATGTTGGGAATATAGGTGTAATCGGCTTATTAAGTCTCTTTGGGAGGTTTAAGAAAGGATTGTGTTTTAATGAAAAGTCCTAACAGAGAGTTAGAGAGCGATAAGCCTTCGTTACTTATGGTAATGAGTTTGTTGTAGCAACCTATTTGTTGAAGTTTAGCATAAGTTTTTTTTCCCTAGTAGGCCAGGGGGAATTGAACAATAAGGTACATTACATGTGAATTATTACAAGAGTTGTCAAAAGATAATGATGGTGTACAAGCTATGTGTCATGATTGCGGTTGAGATATAAGAAGGGTACATAAAACATTTTTAATGAGAACTCCAAAGTACTTTGGAAGAAGGAGATTTTATGGTTTCTAAGAACGGTTATCGTCTCACCAAAATAATGACGGGAATTTTATGTCCAAGTTGATACAATGCTGAATAAAGTTGTTAAAGGTCTAATCTTCGATACGTGTAATGGTTATTTGTCGGAAATATTTGTTCGACCTTTGTTTTAAGTTAGTCTTGGTTTTTATATAGTTGTTTCAATGTCTTAAACGTATGGTGACTCATTAGGATTTCCTCAAATGCTCATGTGCCTGTAAATTCACCATTACGTTCCGGACTGATGTGACATGTCACACCCTCAAAATCCACTAACGGAGTTTTACCGTTAAGTGTGTGACAAACCAGGATCTCAGTCATTAGTTACACCAAACGACACTATATGAATTTAAAACATACGTGTCTCATTAAATGAGAAATTTAATACAGAGTTGACGTTTGAAAGTTTGCGGAAGCGTAATCGAAATGTAATGTCAAAATATTTAATGGAAAACTAAATGCGCAAAACACGCGCCCAATAGTAGAAACACAGTTTAAATAGTTGTTAAACTCAAAACATGATTTTCAATGCAAGAAAACGTTTGAATGAAAAGCTGTGACTCCATGCCATGTCCTAAGTGCGTTGTATATCAATGACCTGAAAAAGTGAAAGGCTAACAAGTGTCAACACGACGGTTGGTGAGTTCACATAGTAAGTATGAAATCAAGTATGTTCAGTTGCAAGCAGAAATATAAATTAAGTATGTCATTGTAGGTAGCTAATCTACAACACATGTCCTTAGAGGCGTAATGTATCTGACCGAAGCTGACGTATGTACACATTAAGTGCAGTTTGCCCGTTCGTACATCCCAGCAGGATGCACTGTAAGTATGTTAGGTCATTCAACACCCGTTCGACAGGTCCTTCTGTCGTGCTAGCGCGACTAGCCCGGGTGGGGTTTGTCAAACCCAGTAGTACTACTCAAAATTTCCCCGCTATTTCACAAATACTAACGGTCAACTAGGTATCCATGAGGTCTTTCATGAACAAAATAAAAGTTGCTCTAATCCAGACATGCGACATACAAAATTTGTAAATCCGTAAAAGTATTCGTCCGAGTTCCAGCCCAAAAAGGGTAGAATAGTAAATAGTTTAGTTCAGTGAACTCACCTTAGACAGGTAGGTAGAACATGTATGCATATAAGTGTTGGCATATCCACATAAGTACGCAATGCACGAGGATTCAGTCACCAACCAATTTCCTATGGTACAGATAACAAATAATCTATAGTATTAACATGTTGTTTATTATACACGTGCAGTTGAGCTCTTCGTATTGAATAACATGCTTTATTTAATTCACTTATTGTAAATAAGTCTTGCATACGTTTCTTGTTTATGTAGGAGGTACTCATGTTATGGGTTGCCAATAATAATAACAATAATCAAAATATTAATAATAATAATAATATTATTATTATTATATAAAATGTAGTTCACATAATAAGAGTGTTTACTTGACCTAGTGACGCTAGCTATTCTGTATAAAATATGTTCGTATACCTTGTTCATTACAATGCCTATAGAAGTCCATATAAGACATTCATGATCCAATGTAATAGTAATAATAATATCTTGTACCACTTACTAAAATTTCATTCTTATAATTATTGTTCGCGTCACATTCTTTTAAAACCGAAGTGGTCACTATAACATTTTAATTATAAGATCTTATCGAGTTATTACAATTATCATTTTCTATTTAGAGCTCAACGCGCGATTAATTATATACAAAACATATAACATGTACTCATCATTATACCTTTTCATTCAGTTCATAGTTCGACCTCGTTCCTATACGACTCGACCCTATTATGTTGACCGCCCATTCACTAGGTTTCAAGTGCTTGACTTTCGTTGACCAAACCCGGGTACCATAGTGCACCCAAATTATATCCAACACTAGCTTACTACTACCACAACCATCATCAACCACACAACCCACCATCGACCACCACTATTACCGTCTCCATCAACATCATTTCTGCATCAAACCACCGCCCAAAACAACCACCATTTAACAGTCATCATGAACCGCCTTCTGCCCGTCTTAACCATTCACCACAGCCACCAAGAACAACTACCGTCACTGGCCCTTGTTATGCTTCTATATCACTTAACCACCACCATGAACTACCGACACCACTGCTGCAACACCATCGCCCACCGCTGCTGTCACCACCACTAACCGCGGTTGCGGCCATCTCAGCCACCCTACACCACCGAACCATAACAGCCACTAGTGATAACAAAACCCACACTCAACAGAACCATACTAAAGTCGTCGGAAAACGAAGAAGAAGAATCATAGCTGTCGCAACCTTCCAAAGCCTATAACTTTTTACCTGCTGCGATTCAAGGGGAACGGACACCACCGTTGGATTCCTCTCGTCGAGACGAAGATTTTGACATATAATACGCTTCGTGGGGACGCCGGAGTTGGCCGGAAAATGGCCGGAAAGTGGCTGAGCTGTGATGGTGGCGGCTGGATGAAGAGTTGGAGAATTTTAGGGTTTGATAATGTAGGGGGGAGATGGTTTATATAGTTAGGGTTTTAAATGGGTTCTTTTAAATATCTATCGCGTTTAATACACCATGTCTCGTCCGGGTTTTCGTCACCATTTCCGAAATCCGTAATAAGTTTAATATAAATAATCAAACATGAAATTAGTATTATTATTAGACTCGAGTTATCATTTCAGATGGCAGTTAGTATCGGTACGGTTCGGTGTCCGCGTTTTGTAGTTAAATGTGTTCGTTTGTTGTGGGATTAATTATTTGATTTTTTTTTTGTAGTTTATATAACATATTTTATAATAATAAATCTGGTGAGTTCCCGTTACCACATATTGGGCCTTTAATGGCCATCGTTTATCAAGTCGGGCCGCTAATGGGCCTTTAAGCCCATTTACTTGTAAATCAGTGTATTTGTATCTTTAAATACTTTCAAATAATATAATTAAATTAAATATGATAAAAAAAATGAAAATAAACAAATATTACCGAGTTGTGTTAACGGAGTTAACCCGAAAATGTCGGGTGTCACATCATCCCCTTGTTGAAAGAATTTTCGTCCCGAAAATTGGATATGGTCGGTAAAAGGGTCTGAAATGAAAGAAAAAAAAAATTTTCGAGTTGCTACATCATCCCCTTGTTGAAAGAAATTTCGTCCCGAAATTTAACCAATAACGTTAGTGTTAGACATTATCATTTGAAATAGTTAAGGATGTCTGTACATTATTCGATTTGTCACACTCCTACACAAACTCTGGTCCATGCTTTAAGTTCTAGCAACTTTTATTATAGTGATCTCACTCTGTTTGAGTGTTTTGCATTTTTTTTCTATAATTTCAACCGATTTTTCCATGAAGCGTTGTTGTTCATCGATTTGAACCTCGTTAAGTAGAGCGATGAGTGTTCCATCAGGTAAGAGCTTGATTAGTTTGAAGATGTCAAAGACGTTGTGTACCATGTTTATCTCTTAAAACTGATCCAGTCGATAATCTAGAGGGCTAATACCCTAAGATTTCAAGTTGTCTAGTGTATTATGGTTTTGATGGAGTTCCAAAGTTTTTGGATGGGATTTATAAATAGCGATTTCTATACTGTAAGTTTCGGGGATTTAGAATAATGAGTTTCACGTTGATATTTAGCTACCCGAGGACCGAGTCCTAACTAAAGAGTTCATTTATTGATATAGATTGTTAAACTGAGACAGCTTGGGTACGATGTAAAAAGGAAATAAACTATCCACCGTGTGTAAGTACTTTGCTTTATTGAAAAGAGTGTTGTCAAAACACGAACATTAGGGATGTCATAGAAATCGTATGAGTAGCTGGAGAAGGATGAACTTTAACACTAATATGTTTCGAAAGTACATGTTTCAGGCAAAAATGATAAAGAAATTTAACAGGTATTTCTTTCTTTGATAGTTACTGGATTTTTTTGTGTTAAGGAGAACAAGTGATTATACGGCATAGGGTAATGGGTTGTTAAACTTACGTACTGAAGTAGTGTTAAACCAAAAGAGTTGATGTTACGTGAGTTGTTCCTTGTCATAGGGGTACAATAAGTTTTAATGCTGATGAAATCTGAGTGTTAAATTTTTAATCAAGTAGCAGATTAATTCAATCGTGTAGTTCTTTTAGGGTGGCCTAGCTATATTTCTTTTATAATACGGGTTTTAGTACGCATGGATTATATAAGAGTTCAATCAATAAGATGTTAGCAATAGTTTTGATATTAAGCTTCATTGTGTGATAGTGTTTGAGTTCATCATCAGGATGTTTAAGGGATGGCAGGAGATAATAGTCGGGTTTGCTAACGGGTCAGGTAAGGATGTCGTGTTATTTCATTACTTGGGTTGTGTAGCTTAACCAATTTCTTTAAACATGCAGTTTCCTCTATTAGGATTTTCATGGTTTGGAACGATTAGATGATAATTGCTTACATTGCATCCCATATAGTTTTGATCAAGAAGGTTAATTACATATGAGGTGGAATCTCTTGAGTAAACTGGAGCTTTGAAAGAAAGATATTGCACAATCAGAGTGTCAAATGACAATGAGGGCATCAATTATATATATATATATATATATTGTTTAGCAAACACAAAGTGTATCGAGATGAAACGAAATGAGAAGTTGTTGTCCGGAACATAACAGAAATGTATAAGGCTCACGCGGAACGCTATTTGGTATTAGTTGTTTATTGTGGATCGTTCTATTTATCATGTGAATCCTTAGCGTCATGGAATGTATTCGATATTCATATCTATATATGGGAAATAAGTCATTAACATTGATGTCAATGTATAGTAGTGTGATCTTATTAGTTTGTCAAAATAATTCACGAATCTTGTGATCGCGTCATTATGGATCGACTTCAATAGCAGTATGTGTACAGTGAGTTAGGTGTGGGGAAGTTTGTATATATTTGAGTTTGTATTGTCTTCTCATCTGTATTAGTATTGTAAGTTTTTATCATCCAGGGATGGGTTTTAATAAATGTAATCGTTGATAAACTTGATATAAGTGCGTTAGTGAAGAATAAATTTTCGTTCCAGATAGACTTTTGTTTAGATGGATTTGTGTTTAGTTATTCTACACTTTTGTGCTTCTGGGTATAACCCACCTGAAAGGTGTTACCAGGAATGAAACCTAATAGAAAGTGGTTATCCTGGACCGTAATGGGCAAGGCTTTCTCAAAACATTAGTTGGTATTAGCGGTTCATTGTTGACGATGGTATTTATCACGTGAACCATTGGAGTTGTGAGAAGTATTCAAAATCATATTTTATGAGTCAGTTATGAAACATTTGGTTTTTGTTATTACTGTGAATAAGAGATACAAAGAAATTTAAAGTGTTTATGCATATAGTAGTTTCCTTATGAATTTTGGGCTAACTAGAGTTCTTAAGAATCAAGTGTTTTGTAACAGTATGAGATTGATATTATAGAGTTTCTCAGGTTAATTACTACCGCAGCTAACCCACCACACCACCAGCACCTTGAAGGCGTACCTGTCGCATACTAACATTCTTGTCTACTTTACTAAGTCATTCAAAGGAGTTAGGGAAAAGGGATATGTGTTAAGTGGAATGGTGACGTTATATTATATACTGTAATATCGGTTACGTATTATAATTTTTATGGGGTTGAATTCTGGACGATCACCGACTTGAGACTTTGAGAACGCTTAACTTGTTTTTGTTACACGAATAATCAGGTAGAGGAGTTTGAATGTATATTAAGATGGACAAAATGTAGAAAATGTTTTTAAACTCAATGGTCTGGAGAAGGGAAGAAAAAAATAAAAAATAAAAAAAATTAGACCCGTAACGTGTTTTACAACAGTGGAGGTGTAGATAGGGTGTGAGAATTAACATTTACGAGAGCGTTGGATCAAGACGAGTCATACAACTAGATCGAAATGTACACATACCACACATGTGGTTCATTGGTGCATCGTTGATAGTAGAAACATCATGAGTCAGGAAAACAACCTGCAGTTCTGTTTAACTTGAAGAACTGAGAATAGGTTACAATTAGGTGAAGTACTTTTAGGACGAGCATGGTATGTTACGAGGTATTCACGTGAATGTTTAAGCAATACAGATTTACTTCACAAGACGTGATTTTAAATGAGCAATGTGACGCGGGTGGTTTATCGTATCAACAAGAGTTTTATTATATATATATATATATATATATAAGTTGTTAGCTTTATTAGTCTCTTCCACGGAATCCTAAAAATTATAGGGTTTGTTTAACATTCATTTGAAGAACCAATGATGTCAAGATGATACCGACTGTTGGCAAGAGGTCATAGTATCCCGACCATAAATTAAAGCGTCTCATTATGTATCATAAGTTTGTGACTTCAGTAAGGTAAATGTTTCAACCGGTGGATTCAGATTGTTTATATGTGGAATGAGTCATATTATTAAGAAACAAATATAGTAGTAGTAAACATTATCAGGTTTTCCAACATAGATCTATGTTCTTATTTGTGTGTCATCTAAGAACGATTTCAACTACCTTTAATTTAGCTGTATAAGGTAAAATGTAGGTAGTTTAAAGATAAACTTATCATATGCCATTAAAGGTTGTATTGTAAATGTATACCATCCGTACATGGATTTTTTTTTTATGAGTTCAGTCAAGCATAAACTTGGTATCGGCGCGCTATTTAGGGAGGGATGTTTGTTTCAGATGAATTTGTATTGATTGGTTCATCACTTTTGTGTGTCTTTTTGGGTATCCCCGGCATGGCAGATTTTGCCAGGATCATCGTGTACCTGTAAATTCACCATTACGTTGCGCACCCGTAATCGTCAATTTACCTTACACAATCACCCCAGTTCGTCTCCCATCGGGTACATTGATCTTATGTTTATTATGTGCTTCGATTTACATTTATCCGTATGATATTGCTATCCCATGTCAAGTATTGAATGTGTACAAGTGTATGATAATCTTATAAGTATGAGACAACTATACTAGATGTATAGGACACTAACAGACTATCAGTGTAATGTATCAATGGGTCACATGTATCAGGTATGGTGTAAGTTCATACTAAGTGTAAGACTACTAGTCTAAACACAATCTGAGTGTACAATGTGCATAAGTAGTGGTAATGTCAAATCAAGCAGATAGCACGTTGTGGATCACACAATAAGTGACATGTTTCAACTAACAGTATGTCTCATATTAAGGGACATGTTATAGCATACGAATGCGTCATATAATATATGACGTGTATTAACACATAGTAGGTCGCATAACTAACAAGTCACGACCTCTGTATGAATGTGTTTCTGGATAAGAATCCATTACTGTTGTTCATGTACCTCAATACGTTAGGCATCGGTCTCTGCCGGTTGGTTGCCATAACGAGGTAGATAATTCAAAAGTGTGTTGTTTAGACTCTGTATGACATCAGTTTGTTGCCATAATGTTGCAAGTTTCAAGTTATGATGAAATGTAAACCTATCCCAACTAAAGCCGAAAAGGAAAAAAAAAATTTGGCCTAAAATACGGGATAACCTTTGAATAAAGTCATGGTCAACATGTCTCACGCATACTTCAATGAGCAATTCAGAAGCTAGCAAATACATATTCAGTTGAAGCTTCACTAGCAGAGCATGTCACTAAAGAAAATTATTGCCCTAATGTGTCACATATTACAAACTGGTCACTTCATGTGATGCTAGTGTAGGCGTGTGTATGTGTAAATAACATGTATATGAGTCACGAATGAATTCACACAAGTGCAACTAATGCAGTGTTCAGTTATAGTCTAGAATGCAATGCAATGCAAACCTAGTTCGCTATAACCAATGGCTCTGATACCAATCTGTCACACCCTCAAAATCCACTAACGGAGTTTTACCGTTAAGTGTGTGACAAACCAGGATCTCAGTCATTAGTTACACCAAACGACACGTATGTTTTAAATTCATATAGTGTCGTTTGGTGTAACTAATGACTGAGATCCTGGTTTGTCACACACTTAACGGTAAAACTCCGTTAGTGGATTTTGAGGGTGTGACATGACACCCCGCAAATTCAGGTTAACTCAGTTAACTATTCTTTAACAATTCCGTTAGGTTTTATATAAGTTTAAGGTTCGGTTGGTAATTAGTTAAATTAGTTATTAATTCTAAAACCTAAACTAAATAACATCACATACTATAAGGGCCAATATGTAAATTAGTAACTTAATTCAAATAAACCAACCCAAGCCCAATCCACCCCGTCCGTTTCTTCTTCTACATACATCGCACGCACACACGACATTATGCAAAAACCCTACTCGCCGCTGCCACACCTCCCGTTTTCACTTCCAATCATCATTGTCGTCTCCGGCAACTGTTATCCCCCTTCATAGACTCCTTCCGATCAGTGGGTGGCTTTAAGAAGTCCCGAAACAGCAGCTGCAAAACTGCATACCCGATCATCTTCGTATATTCCGGCGGGTTTCGTGCTATCATCAACGCCGTCGTTCACCCCCTGTTTCCGACCACCTTCTTCGTTGATGTCCGGTATGTTTCGCGACCCGTAAATATGCTTACGAATATCGATCTTTGGTGTATGTTCTTGTATGTGCATATATATATATATATTCATCGGCTACTTGTATACGTGAACCAATATGTAAATTGTTTGTGTGTGTCTTGTTCAACAGTAAGCATATATATGTCAAAAAAAAAAATAAACAGTCACATGTGTATATATATGGAACAGTATGTATGTATAGATGACAAGCGATTAAGATAATGCATGGGTGTATGCGATATGTATAGGATAGTATGTGTGTCCCTGCTATGCGGTCTATGCGGTCGAACAACAGAAGTTCATAGTTATATATGATTCTTGTATGTGCTTGTTTTGGGTGTATGTATGCGTGAAAATATGACAGCTTGAGTATGTATGTATGCATGAGCCACAATAGCAAACTGCAATGATATGATATACATAAAGTATGTGTAGAAAGTGTATGAAGGCGTATTGTATATATAGTATGTGCACGTATATGGAACAGCAAGTATGCAAGTATAATGCGCAGTAGTTGTACATGTATATGTTGTGTGTGTTGTTTAAAGAAGATGATGTATATACATGTTGTTCGATATGTGTGTTAAGCGTATGTATGCGCGCCAACATGATAGTGTAAAAATTGTATGCAAATATGTTATGTATTGTGGGTATTAAATGAATGTGTATAGATGCAATCAAGGAAAAACAAATGTGAAAATGTGATCGATGCGTATGTGGGAATATGAAAAGTGTAGTTATTGTGTGCATAATATGTTGTGGACATATGGTATATATTGTGGGTAAGGTATAGGATTGTATAAATGTTTAAACGTTTAAAGGTGGTTATTTGATGTGAATACATGACGTGTTGTGAAAGCATGAAAGGTGTATAAATCACGCGATGTTAATATAAGTCGGGTCAAACTAGTGATAGGATGCATGATATGTGCTACATGGGTATGTGTATATGTGTGTATATATATATATATATGTTCGTGTAAATATAAATAACTAATAATTAAAAATTAACTATTAAGCATGTCATAAGACGGTTTAGATTCTTTTGTGGCATTTGTGCTGTTTAATCGCTGTACGCTCCAAAGGTGAGTTCTTTGCTCGTTTTTAAATACTTTTTTCGGGGAGAAAACATACAAATGTTTTTATAACGCCTTCGGGCAACTATTTTTCAGTGCCTTCGGGCGGACTGCATTTTATACCTTCGGGTAGGGCCTTCGGGCAAGATTCTAACGGCTTTCGAGCTGCATTTTTATGCCTTCGGGCAGGGCCTTCGGGCAAAACTTTATGCCTTCGGGCGGGGCCAACTAAGGCTACGTTTTACACCTTCGGGTGGGGCCTTCGGGCAAAACTTTACATTGCCAACTTGGGCAATCTTTTGGGATAAATAATATTATTGTTAAGAGCTTATTTTACCGAGCATTATCATACTTATAAAGTCCTTTTCTTTAGTCGAGATTATTTATATGCCAACTTCGGCATAACGGGGAAATTTGAGTAGTACTACGGGTTCGGCAGACCCCACCACTAGCGGGGAGCTAGTTGGTGCAAATTGTCCTTTAAACATTTGGTCATCCGTAGTGATGGCGACAAGGCAAGTCAAGTAACGTTCAGTTTAATCTCGACGTGCTCGTGTAGTAAGCAAGGTGGTCTTGCAAACCAGCAATATATATTGATTTATCAAGGAAACTTATATTTTATTTATTTTATTTAAATACACTCATTGAACTCACCAACATTATTTGTTGACTCGTTTTAGTATGTTTTTCTTAGGGATCTAGGAAGGCATACCAGTAGGACACTTGCATGCATTGGTCTTGAAACTATTCATTTTAAACCCTGGGTTTTGAATTGATGCTTTAACAAGGACTTTCATTTAAAACGTTGAGTCAGTGTGTGCTGTAACTAATGGCTTGAGATCCTGGTATGTCACACGCCTAACGGATACCCCGTTTGTGGAAAAATTGAGGGTGTGACAACCGTAATCGTCAATTTACCTCACATGGCATTCTAGTATTCTCCCATTGTAGTCATATATGTGGATTTTTGTGTTTAATAGTTTTGTTCTTCCTTGTGATTTTCACTTGTTATGTGTGCAAAAAGTTGTAAAAGCAATCATCCTAGAGTATACACATATTCCCAAATCAAATCCTAAATTCTTTAAACGCTTAAAGTTCAAAAAGGTAAGTCTTAGAGTCCTATTGGTTGATCTCAGGTATAAATGTATAACTTATCTTAGGCTTAAGTACGTTAAAGTAATCCTATATGTCTAATTGCTTAAGTGTCCCTAAGGGGGTTTGGTTAGGGCCTAGGAATTTCTTAAGATGGATTCATAATTCGCGCTAACCTTTGGCTCTGATACCAATCTTTCACACCCCGACCAAGGGGGGTGGGCCGTGACGATAGAATATCCAACAAAACACAGCGGAAACTATGTATGCATTGATAGTGGGCCATAGGTTTACACGTAATATCAGTGTATTCTAAGTGTACATTAAAGGGTACAATAGTAAACTCTAACAAAAGCAATGAGGCTAGTTGGTATACTATTCCCAAGTAGTCTTCTTCTATAATTCGTCTATAATTGTTGCATGTTTCTTCTAATTGGGGTCTTCTAATGCTATCAACCGTGTCTAAATGCACATCCAATGTTATAAAGTCTAGTTGTATACTTCCATCGATAAATCGTCTAAATACCTGAAATACGTACCCAAAAATACGTCAACATAAAGTTGGTGAGCTCATGGTTTAACAAAACAGACAATGTCACAAAACGTTTAGTACACAAAATTCAAGACATTAAATAAGTACGTTTATGGTGTACGGTCGACAAAATATGTAGCCAAACCTATTCGGATTATACTCAACCCGAATACAATAAATAATAGTCCCCTAACCCAAAATGGGCTAACGTGCCCTGCTATGCACCGACATATCATTGAACATGTGGCGTAACGGGTTTAAACCTCAGTGGGGGGTATGCCAATGTACGCGGGGGATTCCCAAATAGTACTATTCACATTTCAAAGGGCTCCTGCAAGAAGTTAATGGCTACCGAAAGTTGTACCAACGTTCGGGGACAAGCGTAGCAGATATATTACACCATAAATAATTTATAAAAGTAAATTTAAGTAGGTATGTATCCACCCCAAAAGCGTTACGTAAAAAGGGGGTTCATGAACTCACCTTGTGTCCGGCCTTCTTAAGTTTCTAAAGATATTGTACATTCAGCATGAGAGTTCTACCTCCTAGCAGGCTTCCTATGTTTAGTTTAGTCATGTTAGACCCCATAATACATAAGTCTATGTGTTTCGTTGTGTCGGTGTCGCATGCGTACGGTTTTGGTTACATTCGTGTAATATCATGGTTTAGTCGTTTGCGTTGACTTATACGCCTAAGTACATATAAACCTATGTTATTATATGCTATATAGGTAGGTATTAAGTGTACTTTGATGTTAAATCAGTAAAGTTTGATAGTTCTCATTTTTAGTCCTTAGACTTTGTTAAATAGTCAAATTCATACTAAAGTTGGGTTTTTAACTAAGGGTTGATATTAATAAGTACTATACATTATATTTATGTTATGTATAGCATTTTAGGTATGACTCTACCGATAAAAATATATCTAAGTATTAGTTTCATGATAGTTAGTGTAACATCTGCCTCGAACCCGAATCCGAACGCCCGACTGGAAACCTATATTATCTATGCATTCGTATTTATTTCATTTAAACGTAACGCCTTGCCATTAAATATATATATATGAATAAATACGATTTGAACGTTATGATAAATTTTCCGTATTTAATATCTCAATGACAACGTTATTTACTCAACGCCTACCATTTAACTCTTAAGTGTTAGTACATTATATCTCCCAATATATATATATATATATATATATATATATATATATATATATATATATATATATATATATATATATTGTGTATAACAAGTAATCTTTTAAAGATTGTTAAAAGAAATCGCTTCTAAGTCTTGAAATAGTCACTTAATGTCTTAAGCGAACTAAAACAATAAAAACGTCACTTATATAATCGTTACGTTTCAATTTAGTTAAGTTAGTTAATTAACATAATTTATAATCTAACTTTGGGTCAAAACTGTCAAGTTTTAAACTTAAATTAAAAGTTATAATGCAAACATTAACAAACCAGAAACCGCAAGGGGCCAAACTGTAAATTTTAATATAACCCAGCCCAACCCCCCTGTGCAACCCGTGTTTCTGGCAGCACGCCGGCAAGACGTTTCCGGCCAAATCCCATTTTTCCGGCGAGCTCGTTTTACGCGTTTTGACCAATTTTCCAATAATCTAAACCTTCCAAAAACGTTCCTAATCTATCTATAGAAAGTTTCGAATCCCTTTTTGACCTCATAACGCGGTTTTGACGTGTTTTTGCGAGTTGATTTTGTGATACAAAAACATAATCGACCAAATCCTTAATTGACGCGTATCACAAATTAAATCATACCATAATGCTCCAAAACACCCGACTAACACTTATCTATCACCAAACCATCTTCATTTTCACTGCAATAATCGAATCAAAACACTAAAAAAACCGTTTCTGGCGACTTTGTTGTTCTCCACCTTCCGGGCACCATTTCATGTGAGTTTTGGATTCGTTTTAATCCTCTCTATCATCTACAACTCCCTAATCAATCAATTTCATCTCTTATCATTTCAGATTCATAGAAAATCACCAAGAACAGTCGAGTTCTAGGCCTCTACTAAATCCATATCAAATCGTCATCAATCTGTAAGTTTAATATATCAAAATGCTCTTGAGATCATGGGGATTAAAAGCCCTATGATCGATTTGGCAAATGATTAACAGATTGAATCAATTGAATGGTTATAAATCTAGGGCTTGAAATGGGAAATTGGTTTTGGTGGTTATTAATGTTAAACTAATTTAAAATCTAAACATTTAACAAAAAACGCATCTGGTCGAGTGGTGCGTGGCGTTTGTTAAGACTGCAATGGTCATGTGTTCGAGTCTCACCCATGACCGCTTTTCTGTTTATTTTCTTTTTACACATTTAAACATTAATCCATACATTTTAATCATCTTACTAACATATCTTAAGTTAACAATGTTTTAAAATAATAATGTTACATAATTATAAATATTTATTCGCGAAAACTAAAAATGGATTCGTATGAAATATATAATACGAAAATACAATAAAGTTTCGTATAAATTCTCAATTCGTATTTTAAAACCCTAATTCCCAATTTTATAACCTAAAACCCTAAAACCCAAATCCGAAACCCTAGATCTCGGATTTTTGATTCTTGTTACTATTGTTTCTTTTCTAAGTTAGGGTTTTTCCCAATTAATTAGGTGGTACTAATATTTGGGCAACCCTCGGTTCTCTTTAGCTGCGTTTCTATCGGTTTGATTTCATTTGCATTTCAAGGTGAGTAAATTCACTCCCCTTTTTACTTTTACATTTTGGGGCTGAAATATGTTCAATTACTATACAATGTTTTCAGTTTTCTATTTGTTTTTCAAATGAGATCATTATATGTGTTAGTCTTGACTCGCGACAAGATGCAATCCTTATGTGGTAGTTTAAAGTAGTATTGTTACTTAGTAATCCCACCGGTACAATGTTAGCGCTAATGGTTTGACAAACCCACCTATATGTATTTCAAAATAGGTGATTTAAACCCGGCCATTCAATTTCAATTTCAATGTTACAAGTTACTATGTTACAAGTTGCTATACGATGATACAAGTTGCGATGCTATGTTGTCATGCTATGTCCCTAAGTTGCTAAATTAATTATTGATAACTTATATCGAGACGGTTACGTGACGGTTGCTAAAAAGGTTATCTTTAATTAATAACATGAGTTGGTTCCTCATGACAAATGATTACAAGTTGCTATACAATGATGGTGTTCAATGTGTGTTCAATGTGTGTTCAAGGTGTCATGGTCGAGAATGATATGAAATAGCTATGCATGTAAGATTGCGCAGCATATTATGATGATCTCGGATTTCTTTATTATTATGTATTCAAATTGTGGTTTACTCACTAGCTTTAATTAGCTAACTTTATTTTTACATATTTCAGGTGGTGTTTGAGCGTTTTATACCTTCAAGACATAGGATGCCTATCGGACTTAGAATAATTGAACAATAAATTACTTTGATTGCCGGTCTTTATTTCTGAATTTATGACTATTTATTCCTCATTTATGTCACAACAATTACTGCTTTAATGATATTAAAACATGTTTTTAGTGTGTCATGTGCTTTGTACTATTGATATCCAATTCGCTTGACAGCCCGGTGTTTTCGCCGTCGGGCGGGGTGTCACAGTTAGGTTCCACCGGTATACCTAGTGCTGTGCGATACCGCGCATTAAGTTATGTTTTAGGTTTAAGTCAAAATACTTCAATATAATTGTACCAATATGTTAAGTGGTCATATGCTACTGTAAAAATATACTTTTTATAATTTTTAGATATTTCTAAAAATCACTATATTTTATTTAAGAATGTAGCCGGTTAATGTAGTTTAAATATAAATAATTTGTATAAAATAAACCATGACCCAATAAATAGTGAAACTTCATTTTCAACATACTTATATAGTAAATCAGTAGTTACAAACTTAATATTCGAGTTTTATAGTCCGTTGGTCGTTTTCGTATTTTAACGCGCATGAAACCGATGAATAAACGATTTGCTTGCAAAATACTATTTTAACACTTTTTATAATTTGAAACACTTCCTTGGGTCTCATATTACTGTATGAAAATTATTTTCTTGTCAAAAATGCCTTACTTCAATTTTTGTGCCTTTTGTGAAGGTTCATATATTCAAAAATTCATAATAAATAGATTAAGTTTATTAAAATTATGAAACTTGGTGAAATACACTATTTATAAGTATAAAATCTCCTGGACATTAAAAATCTCAGGTTTTTGATATTTTCTCGGTTTCGTGTTTTTAACGCGTTCCATTTGGTTAATGTTACGTTTTAAACATAGAGAGTCTTTGGTAATGTTTAGGGTCCAAATTTACTTACTTTATGTCCATATATGAGTTTGAGTTCTGTAAATTTGATCTTAGGGGTCTCTAACTATTTTCTACAAATTTTCCAATTTTAATCCCATTAAATATTAGAAAACTTGCAGTAATTATTTTAATGTCCAGAAAAATATGAAATTTATTTTATAATATTTTTATATCATATATAAGCTACTGAAAATATAATATTTCAATATTTCTATAGTTTTGGTACTTTTGTTGTTTCGTACGTTTAGTTTCGTTTATTCTTTGGTTCTTAGGTTCACCCATCAAGAATCAACTAATTTCAATCCTAAGTGTCCATATACACATTTATAACAGTGTAATAATTTATTTTTGTATTTTTATACTTCCCATACGTTTTTATAAATAATTTATTTTTGTATTTTTATACTTCCCATACATTATTAAATAATCTATAACTCCAAAAATTATGAAATTTATTTTATAACCATATTTTATTATAGAGAAGCTCCAGAAAATATAAAATCACGTTTTCAAGGTTGTTTGTTGAGTGTTGTTGTTTTTCTCAAAATAAAGTGTGTAGTTTGACTATTTTAGTCAAACTTACATATTTTCATTTAGAAGATGTTTCTATTGTGACATGTGGCCCAAAACCCGAACCCGAATGTCCGATTCGAACGCGAATCTATTTACCTTTATTTATATTCGTATTAAATATCTCAAAATTTTAACGCTTCGTTATTAAAATGAATTAATATGTCGAATGCTATATTAAATCATTTAAAGAAATGATCGAATTAATAGGTAAGCATACTATCTAATTAATGTTTATTATGTATCTCTAAAAAAATATATAACTTGTATTTTATAAAAGAGTTTTTATAAAAATTATAAACAATAAATACTATTAACGTCTCAAAATAGCCCTCTAACGTCAAGAACGAAATAAAAACATAAAAACGTCACTTATAAAAATCGTTACGCTTCAACTCGGTTAAGTTAGTTAGTTAATATGAGTTATAAATTAACTTTGGGCTGCTTATGTAAATTCTGAAACTTAAACTTAAAGTATATAATCCAAACTAACCACAAACCTAAACACGAGGGACCAGAAATGTAAATTTCAAAACCCAAACCTTCCCCCTCCCTCACAAGCCTGTTTTTCCGGCAGCCTTCGCCGGCGACAAATTTGGCCAACTCCAAAATCAGTTTTTGGTCACTTTTAACCCAATTAAATTATGGCAAAATGATCCTTGGCTAAACTCGAACCTAACCACGTCTATAAAACCGATTTTACTGCAAGATTTAATCTACTTTAAGCTAAATTTAAACCCTCGGTCGTTTTCTTAAAACCCACTTTAATCAAAATCAATCAAACGCCCGTTTTAATAAAAAAAGGATCGACTGAAACGTTCATCCCAACGTTAGAACCTGTTTGCAGCAATTAATCTAGCTTTAAACACCTAATTAACTCTCAATTAATCCTCCATAACCCGTAACGAAGCTTGAACCATTTCGACAGCTTCCTGACAATAACAATTCAATTAAATTAACCAAAACACTCCCTTGAACTCGTTTTCTCTTCCTGTGCACTCAATTTTGACAAAAACCATCCAGAACTCGGTCGTTGAAGCCAAACCCGTGCGTTTTGTTCTTCATATTCCATTGATTCAATTCTTTCAAATTCAAGTAAGTTCTTTACGTTAAAATACTCCTTATCTTGTATTGATCGAAAGCCCCAAGGTTAATTTCTTTCCATCAATCAAATTCTAGATCAATTGTATAGTTTTTAAATCTAGGGTGATGTGAATTTGGGGTTGATGATTAAGTCAAGTTAAAATTAGTTCTGTTTGAAATAAAATACAAATCAACGCCCAGCACGTCTGGTTAATGTTTGTGGTTGTGTATGTGAGGCGCCGGGTTCGAATCTAGGTTGCCTCGTTTTTATTTTAATTTTGTTTCAACCATTTCTAGTAACCATTTCCTCACCATTATATTAAATCTAATATCAAACATAATATATGTGTAATAAAATACTTAAATCTTATAAAATTTATTAAAACCATGATTCTTTTTATATTTAAAGTTATAAATATAACTATATTCAATGCATGTGATGCTATAAAAAAATTCCCTTTAAAGTATATGTTGGTCCCATAACACTATTGAATCATGTAATTTGGTGAAGATTTGGATCAAATTGTCATAAAATGGAGGAATATATGATGAACACTCAAGAACATAATGAAAACCCTCAATTTGATCTTTAACTTGATTGCATCAGATGTAACAAAGTGAAAACCCTCAATCAATGACTCATTCAAACCCCTAAAACCCTGATTGTCATTTACTATTTATAGTCTAATGACATTTTGGACTAATAACAATTAGGACCCTATACTTAGACTAAAACATGATAAATGGAAATAATACAAATACAACCCTAAGACAAAATATATATATTACATAAAATACTAAAATGACGAAAACGATTAAATATATTTTGTTGACACAAAATATATTTAATAACTATCAAACTCCGTCGTCTTCAACGTCTTGTCTCTAATCTTCGTCCCGAACGCGTCGTCTTGACTTTTACGTTGACGTTGACCGTAGACGTTGACTTTTGTTGACTTTGACTGTGTTGATAATATTAGACTACAATTCAGGTAAGATTCATTGGTAATAGTTTATACATGTGGACTTTTTATAAGACTTTTTAAATACTCTTACAAATGTGGTACGCGTTTTAAATTATTTCCAGATACAATATATAATTTCGTGACGTTAAATAGTTTTCGTTAAAAATATATAATTTGTTTTCATTTATAAAAAACGTTGTCATTTCTATTTTTATCATTTTTTGACGTTATGTTTAAATAACTTTATATATTCTTGTGGTGACGAACGGTTTGTGCTTCGGTTTGCTCTGTTGTTCTCGTTGTACTCGTGGCTTCACTTGGCTCGTGATTGATGTTGTGGTTGACCTTGGAGGCTTGTATAGCTGATTTTTCTGGGTTCTTGAGGTGGAGGAGGTGTTTGAGAGTTGAGAGAAAGTGTTGGAAAGATTTTTGGTTGTGTGTGAAGTGTTGTAAATGAAAAATGAAGTGTGTGAGGGGGTGTGTGTGTGTGATTTCAGCCATGAGAGAGAGAGGGAGAGAGGAGAGAGGTGAGTGAAGATTTGGTGTTGGTTTGTGTGAGATTTTGGTGGAGATTTGAAGTTTGGTTGAGATTGGAAGTAATGTGTGTGTATTGGGTGTTTAGGGTGGTGGTGTTGGGTAGTATGATACATTAGGTTTTAATAGGGTAGAAGTATTTGTTTAATTATTTTGTTAATTAGTTATATAAATGTTGTATTATTTTTATAAAGATGTTAGTTATATTTATAAAATGTTTGTTTAGTTTATAAGTTGTAGTTGGTTTTTATAAAAGTATATATATATATATATATATATATATATATATATATATATATATATATATATATGTGAGTGTTTATTATGTATTGTAAATATAAATGGTTGTATGGTGGTAAATATTGTGTGGTATTTGTATAAGTATGTGTAGGTGTTTATTTAATGGATTTGTTAATATTTATATATATGCATGTATATATATTGGATAGGTTGATTTTTATATAATGTGGGTGTTGGTTTTTATATGTTTGGCTATTTTTGTGTAAGTATTAACTTAAGTACTCATATGAGATTTTATTAGTTTTTGGTAGTTAACTAAATTTGTGTGTTCATATATATATATATGCATGTATACGTATGTACATATATACATGTGTGTATGGTTGTTCATTGGTCATTTGATTTATAGAATGGTATTCTATTATTTGAACCTAATATTAATTGTAGGTGTAGTTATTTTACACACATTTATAATTGACGGTATTTAAAGTGTTAGTAGGGAAATTCCTATCTAACCTA
The DNA here is from genome assembly GCA_030867185.1 of Tagetes erecta. Classification (NCBI taxonomy): domain Eukaryota; kingdom Viridiplantae; phylum Streptophyta; class Magnoliopsida; order Asterales; family Asteraceae; genus Tagetes; species Tagetes erecta. Next base: position 7,231,159 of record CM061497.1, on the reverse strand, counting down.
TAGTGTCCCTTTTATTGTACGAGTGAATTCCTACGTGTATCCGAGTATTTAATATGACGGGTTTCGTCATCGGTACTTATCGTAAACTTACATGGGCCGAGCCCATAATTCATATTGGGCCTGAGCCCAATAAGGGTTGGGCCAAGCCTAATAATTTAAGTGGGGCCTAAGCCCAATAATGGTTGGGCCAAGCCCAATGGGTTTAAAAAAAAATTTTCGGGCCCAAAAACCGGGATTGTTACAGTTCCTTAGATGCTTTATGTTTTTTCGAATTATCTTTCTTCTTCTCTTTTAATTTGAATCTGAATTAACATATTCTCCTTCAGAGGAAGATGTACCAAATGAATCATTACTCATGTATTCATCTTCAACCCCAAGTTCTTTGTTGTTCTCTTCAATCAACATCAACTTGAAAATTTTCATATCCACATGAACCTCAGGTACTTCATTTTCAAGATCATGAATCTCATCATCATCATCTAAATTGCTTTCAATATACACACATACATTGATAACAACATTCAAGAATTCTAACTCATCTTCATCACTTGTTAAACCTTCAAACCAGTCTCTAAAGCACTACCAGGAAACAAATAATGAAAAACCATCCTACCTTCTAGTAGGTATTTTAACTCGTTTAGAATTTCGTTGATTACTGTTATAGAGAAATGCTCCTTAGATACAAAATCAACACAACTTACCGAACCCCTTTCATATGTCATCTTCTCATCCTTAACGACAAATGCTCCACCATAGTGAACCTCCATTGAAATATTATGGGATAATTATCTTTACCTATAAACAAAAAACTAGGGTTTCTAGAACTTTGATAAAATGAAAAAGAAAGTTTTTCTCTTTGCTTACCGTAAATACATGCATAATCAAAAGGCAAGTTATCATCTCTGATGCTCCAACTTTGTAAATTCGTTATCGGATTTTTTTTGGCAACAACTTCATTATAAGATGAATGTTGGAATGATGAGATTAAATAGGTTATGGGATTTAAAGGGTTATGGGAATTTAGTATACACCAAAGAAAGATTTATTGTTTTGACAAAATTTCCCTCACGTGACTAGCATATGGGGGATTCTATGTTAGTTTTCAACGGGTGTTAGGCTTAAGACCCAAAGGTGTTACATTTTAACAACGCTACTTACTAAATAAGGGAAAATTTTAAGTTACTACCTAAAAATGGGAATTTCGATAAATATTGGGTACCATTTGTTCATCAACTCGAAAAAAGTTTTTGTTGACGCGCGGAACCTTCCGGATCCAAATCCACCCGTTTTCTAATTCCAAGTTTCATTTTGAAACGTTAGAAGCAAATAACTCCAAATTTTCCTGACGATCTCCATTGAAGCCATTTCGCGTTTGCTTCTTAGTTTCATCTTCTTTCTTTAATGATGCTTTTGCTAATTTCTGTTTGATGTTTACTTCATCCTTAAATGCTGTTGATCGGAGATAACCAACTAACTTGGATTCTAAAACCGTAAATTTACTTACTTTGATAAGGTCATTTTTGAAAGGATGCAACTTGGGTTTTGAATTTGGAATTGAATATTGATCAATTGTTGGGGAGATAATCGAATCCATTTGGATGGCATTCATGAAATTTGTAATCATAACGCAAAGGCCTTAGTTTCGAAGAGCCAGGTTTTGATTCTTCTCCTTACAGTTTCCTCATAATGGATACTAAAATCATCCCGTTTGTATTTTTCTTCTTGTGCGTTATAGCATGATGTAGGAAGACTGATTGATTTAAGGTTTTTTTCTCTTGCCTTCTGCTATAAATAACTGTTGTTATTATGTTATGATACCTTATACTGTCATGCTATGCTTATGCCATGATTAAATATGTTGGAAGTTATGATTGTTAGAAGTCAAATTCAAATTGCCTGAATAGTTATGCATATGAAAAGTATTTGATGAAATGTCTAATATAAGGCTTTAGCAAGTCAAATACAAAAAAATGAGAAGTTGTTTACATGGTTTGCAAGTTCAATAATCCATGTTTTATTTAAGATTAGAGGTTATGAATTTTTATAAGAAATCTTTTTATTCATTTGTTTGTATTTGATCATTTATAGTTATTCAGGAGGTGACAAACTCCAAACTAGCAACTATCTTACATGTTGGTAATAAGTTGATTCAAAATTACCTTAAAGATGGTCCTAAGTGGATCAGAGAATTCGATAAGGTTGTTGATAGTTCTAGACGAACCGAGCTTGGATCTAGATCTGACATTGTTTGGTGATGTTGTTTGTAATCAGTGATGCGGAAACTCACTGATCACGTATTGATGCTTGAATGTTCATGAAGATCAATGCAAGGTATGATGAAGATTGATGATGATATGAATAGGTGAATTGTATTAGATCAATGGAGAGGTTACAAAAGATATGGAATGAAATGTAGGCAACTCACAATAACAAATGACCTAGGTGATGGTATTTATAGTCCATACCATTCACCTTACATTTCAACCTAACCACGTGCAGTTAAGCACAAACGCGCATTTAAGCACGAAACGATTACACAAATATTCTAAGACAAATACAATTAATGAACGTCTTCACCCGTGCTTGCTCGTGATGATGCTCGATATCTTCACTCGCTTATATTTGGAAAGTGACATCTTCAAATAACCCCAACAGTACTCCCCCTAAGATGACACTTTACAAATCTGACATATCAGCTTAAATCTTCATGTAGCGAGTATAGAGAGCAACTTAAAGTTTTGGTATGCATTATCTTCAAGAGGACCCAACAGTACTCCCCCTAAGATGATGCTATCAAAACTCTGTCTTTCAACAAGCAATCTGCATCCTTCTCTCCCTTTTGAGTAACATCAGAGGCTATGGAAAGAAATAAGCAGAGAGTAGATTCCGGTGAATCTATATATCAGCAACGGGATCTTCTTCAACGGTTGAAGTAGAATGCGAAGACTTCTTTGACTTAGAATACTCCCCCTCAACTTTTGCTTTAGAGGTTAACGGGATCTGTGTATGAGATATTAAGAGGAGGATTCTTAACACTCAACAATCTGACTTGGAGATCTTTGGACTGGAATCAGGCTTGAACAGGAACATCTTCAAGTCGCGTGGAAGCTTGTTCTGCAATGGAAACTGTTCCTGCAACTCAAAGAAAAACATTAAAACTCAGGCAATAATGTGCATTTATCATCAATGTAAAGATTAAGTTCTCAATCGGATGAGATATTGCTCGATCAACAACTCCTACATCAATAACATATGTTTCACTGCCAACACAAAAGAAAAAGATTAAAATGACAATCTTTTTGTTGTTTTTGAATTTTTCAATGTTTTTGATATTTTTTGGAATTTTATCTTTACATTCTGAATCTTTAACCTGCAATGAGATCATACCAGCAATTAATCCAACACATGTTTTGCAGTTTTGAGAATAGACATTTGAATTGCGAAGTAATTGAGTGATGAATTGTTGGACAATTCAATTAGCTCGAAGTGACACACTTACTTTTTCTATTCTTGATGATCAATTAGGTTAATTATGAATAAGTTTTGAGTGACCCATACTTTGCACATTAGAAAGTTATACACCTCATCTAAATATCCTGAGAACAAGTCAACACGTCAGGTCACTTACAATCATAAACAGTGTGGAATTTGGGTTCTATTTGGATTTTGTCCACTTTGGGACTTCTTTTGAATTCCTTTTTGGAATTTTCTTTTTCCTATTGTTCCCCTTGGGAATCTTCTGAATTCCATTTTGGAATTTGTTTGGTGATGGTCCACATTTGGGACTCTTTTTGTTCCTTTTTGGAATCTTTTGCTGCACCTTGAAGCTCAAAAGAGACTTCGTGTGAGACTTCAGGTCTGTGGGTACCACAACAAAGAAGCTCACGATGCAGTTCATCACACTGAATAGATTGCATCATTACCCGATGTATATCGTTGCGTCACAAGATATCTATTTGATTTGTATAAACGTTTCACATGCACAAAGACGTTTCAACCACAAAAACTCATTAGAATTTAGTTAACTCATCATAGAATATACTTGTTCAGTATAATTGTCTGAGCTGTCTCGCACACCAATTTTCACGCTTCAGTCTTTATTGTTTAAAATGATGCGTTGAATAACTCTAGTGTACTATCATTTCTCATGTACGTGCAAGTAGATTCAACATATTTTTGGATTTTTATGATTTTATCATTTTTTTTTCATTTTCTTAATAATAATTTCTCCCCCTAAACTTTAAATTTCTACAAAAATTGAAAGTTTAATAAAAAGAAAATGGCAGATATGTTATCAACGTATGAAGAGTGCATGCAATATACTTAATCTAAACAGACGAAATGAAACATCGGTTGTTTCTTGCACTGCCATCATTGTTTGATTTTTTGAAAATGTTTTTTTTTTTTTAAATTCCTGCAATGATTCCTTTTTGTTTCCAATTCCATTTGGTGTCAGTTGCATCGAAAACATCATGAACAAGATTCGGTATCTTGTCATGATAAGGGATCAGCCACGGTCTTCTTTCCTTTGTTTGACCGGCCTCCATAACTGTCCCTAACACACTAACAAATCAGTTAGAGGTAATGACCCAAACCATTTCGGTTTTGGGTCGTCCAAATTCATCAACATAAGTGATATTCTCATAAGTGCAAGGAATACCTTCAGGTGGTGGTTCTGATGATACAATGTAATTTGTACCTTCATCTTCTTTCATGGTTTGTTTGTCAAAAGAGAAATTATAGTCATTTTCAAACAGATTATGATTTTCTTTTAAAAACATGTTTTGTTGACTATATTTCTTATTCAAAGATTGATTCACTATTGGAATCATTTTATCATTTAAATCATGATTTCTCTTTTTGTTTTTGACAAACTTTGGTGTCCATGAATCATTGACATGTTGATTTTCATCAAACGAATGTCTATGATTAGATCTTTTAAAGTTAGAAAAATACCTGGAAGGGTATGCATATGATGAACTTCTTTGGACTGACCTTCTCGGCTTGTAGTAGCACTCGAATGTGTTGTGATTGACCATGTCACAAATAGAGCAATACTTGTTGTAGTAACATTCCATTGTGTCGTGGTTGTACATCTGACAGTTGGTGCAGTACTTGTTGTAGTAGCATTCGGATGTCATGTGATTGTACATCTCACATATCTCGCAATACTTCTGATGAGCCTTGAAGGGAGACTTCTTTCCTTTCTTCTGAGAAGTCTTTGCTGTTGAAGATTGTTGTTTCTGAGAAGCTTTGACCTCTGAATCTTGTTGAATCTTTCTTGAAGGAGCTGGAGTCTTGAACTTGTCACCTTTTGACCCAAAAGGAAAGACACCTTGACTGTAAATACAATCTGAGATATGATGAGTTTCAGAGTCACAGATTAAACAGTATACGTCACTGTTTGAATCACTCGGGGATTCGGAATCTTGAGACTTTGAAGTAGAAGGAGTCTGTGGTGTAGAATCAGATGAAGCGCCATTTGTCTTGTTCTTCTTGGCTTTGCTCTTCTTTCTTCTAACCTTCTTCTTCTTCTTCGACTGAAACTCTTTTGTCTTTTCTTCTTCTTCTTGAGAAGATAGTGATCCAACAATTCCGGTTGGCACTAATCTCTCATCTTTCTTTTCAGCGGACTTTTCTTTTTCGACTTCTTCTTTGATAAGCACAAGATCAGATTGTGATCTGTTGAGTTTATCAGTGAGCTCCATGAGTTGAACATTCAGATTATGCTTTTCGGTAAGCATTGAATCAACATTCTGTGTAAGAGATTTGAGTCTATCTTCACACAATTGGTGATCATCTTGAAGACTTGCGTGTTTCTCTTGTTCTTCTTACAGCTTGGTTTTCAGAATGTTGTTCTCTGAATTACACATCTCAGACAATTTCTTCAACTTTAGAATCTCTTCTTGCAAATCTTTGATCACACTGGATGAGTGTGTGTTTGATTTTGCAGCTTCATTCTTGATATTCATTGCTTCTCTTTCACTTTTCTTGAGTGACTCTTCGAGAGATATGATTCTTTGATCAGATATGTCGTGTTGTTCTTTCAGATTCTTGTGCATTTGCTCTTCCTTCTTGAGTTTATCACAAATCTTGAAAGAGTATATTCTGTAGTGTTCAACTTGTTGAAAACATTCTTTGGTGCACATCTTTTCTCTGACTTCAATTGGCATTTCAACATAAGAACTGTTCTCATCTTTCTTGATTTCCTTTTTCAGACATCAATTTCTCCATTTCTGATTTCAATTGAGCAATTGTCTCATTTTGCTTTGCAATGATTTCTGACAAGTTGCTAATTTCTTTATCTTTCTTTTCAATCTCTTGAATGGAAACAACATCATTGTTTTCACTCCAATCATATTCTTCTTCTTCATCATGATTTTCATGAGAATCTGCTTGACTCACAAGAACAAGTTTTGTGTGTTCATGAAAGTCTCTTCTCTTTTGATCACAAGCTTTGGCAACTTGAAGATAAGTTGTTTCAAACATGTGATTGAATTCTGTAATAAATTCATTGATATCTTCTCTTTTATTTTCTTCTCGGATCATGGTAAACATGCCCGTTGAAATATATATATATATATATATATATATATATATAGGGGCACACTCAAATGAGAACACCTCTTAACTTGAGTACAAAAAGTACAACTTTAACGAATCATATATGGAGTCAAACTGTTGAATTTTTTGTAATATAAATTGACCAAAATGCTTATAATTTAACTAATTTTAACATCTAATTCAAAAAAATATGATTCATGATGTCGTTTGTTAGAATGCATATATGCACCCAAAATGTGTGTTTGTGTACAAGTAATGTGGGTGCATATATGCATTTTAACAAACGACTTCAAAAATCTTATATTTTTTAAATAGATGTTAAAATTAGGTTAATTATAAGCATTTTGGTCAATTTATATTATAATAAATACAACATTTAAAGCGGTTCCTAAGTTGTTCTCAAGTTAAAAGTGTTCTCATTTGAATGGATCCCTATATATATATATATATATATATATATATATATATATATATATATTTTATAGACGGGTCACTGTTGGGACGGGTCAACAATTGAGACGGCTGAACAGTACTTCACCCGGCTGAACAGTGCTTCACCCGGCTGAACAGTGCTTCACCCGGCTGAACAGTGCTTCACCCGGCTGAACAGTGTCTTCACCCGGCAGAACAATGATTTCTTCTACTTCACCCGGCTGAACAGTGTTCACACGGCTGAACAGTGTTTTTCACTTCTTCACACGGCTGAATAGTATCTTCACCCGGCTGAACAATATCAAACTTCACCCAACTAACACTTGACACGGCTGAATAGTGTATCACCCGGCTGAAAACTTCTTCAAATCTTCATATCAGATTGACTTTTCAAAGTCAAAATTGTGATGAACACAAGATCAATTCTTCAATTTTTGATGTTTTTGTTCAATGCAACACTTGTATTAGCTGAGGAATGATGTTTCTAACAATCCTTCAAAGTTTTTCTACCTTGAATCAGGCTAAATCTCATTCAGATCCGGATTTTTGATGAAGAACACAATAAGTGGGTTTTGACAAAATTGACAAAATATGGATTGAAATCAACAAATCAGTGATGTTTGATCATGAACGAAGCTTAGGATAGTGATTTCTAACACATCTCAATCATCAATTTCTCAATATCAACAACAAATTCCGGATTTCAAATTTGAGCAGTGAATATGACGAATATGAACAATTTCTTCAAAAACTCAATCAAATCTTCACCAATTGATCTCAAACTTTGCAGTTCTTTACACAAACATGAATCAAAGCTAATGGTAGCTAAAATTCCGCCAATAACAACAACAATCAAAGATCACCCAACAGCTCTGATACCAATTGATAGTTCTAGATGCACCGAGCTTGGATCTAGATCTGAGATTGTTTGGTGATGTTGTTTGCAATCAGTGATGCGGAAACTCACTGATCACGTATTGATGCTTGAATGTTCATGAAGATCAATGCAAGGTATGATGAAGATGATGATAATATGAATAGGTGAATTGTATTAGATCAATAGAGAGGTTACAAATGATATGGAATGAAATGTAGGCAACTCACAATAACAAATGACCTAGGTGATGGTATTTATAGTCCATACCATTCACCTTACATTTCAACCTAACCACGTGCAGTTAAGCACAAACGCGCATTTAAGCACGAAACGATTACACAAATATTCTAAGACAAATACAATTAATGAACGCCTTCACCCGTGCTTGCTCGTGATGATGCTCGATATCTTCACTCGCTTATATTTGGAAAGTGACATCTTCAAATAACCCCAACAGTTGTTGTAGCATCTGCCCCAAACCCGAATGCCCACTCGAATCCGAATACATTGTTTTATGACTATTTATTCGTATTTAATAGCTTAAAGATGTAACGTTTCGTTATTAATGTAAACAAATATTTCGAATTCTATGTTTTCCTATTTTTAATAAAACAATTGAACTTATTATGAATTATAATTTAAGTATACTATTTAATTACTACTTATAGTGAATAATCTCAAAAACATATAAATTGTAATTTATAAAAAGAGATTTTTAAAAAAATTACCAAAATATTGCTATTAAGCCTAAAAATAAAAACTTCATTTTTATAAAGTCACAAGTTAATTTCGTTAAATTAGTTAGTTAAAATAAAAGTTAAATTAAATTTGTGCCAAAATTGTCAAACTTGAAACTTATTGTAAAGTAATAATGCAAATTTATATAAAATCCAAACCACAAGGCCAAACCTGTAAATGTTTTTAACCCAAACCCCCAGCCTACGTTAGACCTGGTTTTCCAACCACCTTCTCTGGCGGTCTCCGGCGACGTTCTAGCCAACAGCAAAACGCACTTCTAGTCATTTTTAATCCAATTCAAATGCGGAAAAATCACCCTAACCATTTTCTATGCAAGATTCGTTCTCATTCCAGCGCGCTAACTCGATAATCAACTGTCATTACTCATAAGTTACAAACCTGTTTCATCTCTTGAATCAATAACTCGAATTAAGTCAATTAACAGTTGATAACTCAATTCATTTACGCTAAAACGTCCAAAAAATTGTTTGAATCGATTACATCAACTCAATTTTAACCCGCAACTGAAAAACAAAGTTGTTTGATCCATAAACTCCTCAATGAAATCACTTTAATGGTACGACCTATTTTGACTCAAATTACAGACAAAACAACCTAGTTATCATCTTATTTCACTCTGATATTCCAATTGCTATAAAAACCCCAAGAACTTAGTTTGATTATCTTTTTTGCTTGAACTTACAACATACCAATTAACCATCAAATCATGTTTTTCTTCTGAAATTGACCAAGGGTTCTCATTCATATCGTTATCTAGATTGTTTGTGGAAGATTAATTGAAGTTTAACAACTTAAAGCTTCAATTTGAATCTCGCATCTGCGTCTGCGTGTTCTGCTTTTCGTGCGTCTTCTATCCAATTCCTCATCAATCAGGTTAGTTATCTACGATAAAATGTCCGTTTTCATTCATGGATCAAAAGCACTAAGATTATTGTGTAGATTTGTTTTCTAGGATTTGTGTGAAATTGGGGGAAAACTTAATAAACAAATAAATGACAATTAAAAACGAACTCTGTAACACTAAACAATTTTTGGCGTAGTGGTTGGAATTGTAACTGGTAAATTGGGTGACCATGGTTTCGAACCCAGGGAACAACATTCTTTTTATTTTACTAATTTTTACTAATTACTCTAATCTAAATACTAATCTTTATATACTTTTATAATATATCATACATATTATAAAATGTCAAAAATACTTATCAAATATACAAAACCATGATTTTGTGTAAATTAAGATTTTATAAATTTAATCTTTATATACTTTTAAATACCTGAAAAATACTATAAAATGTATTTTAATGCTTCTAAAATATATAAAAGTTTTATAAATTATAGCTTATAAATATAGACTTTTGTATAAGGCATTTAAATACTTTTAAAAAATATTGTTAAATAGTTTAGAGTATTTTTAGAGTATATAATATATTTCTCGATTTCAAATAATTAATTGGAAACAAATATATTACTTGAGTTACTTATCAAATACAAGAAAATACTATTATTATGATTATTATTAAAAAAATGTTTGTTATTATCATTACTATTATTTTTGACGTTATTTTTAAACCACTTAAAATATTTCTCATCATTTACCGAAAAACCCCAAATCCCAATTTGAAACCCTAGAATTCCAAATTATCATAGATTCCTAATTTTCAATTCTAGTTTCTATACTATATGTTTTGCTAAGTTAGGATTGTTATTTACTTAGATGATTCTATTATTTTGACAATCCCCAGTTCTATCTAGTCGGTTTGCTATTTACTTCGTGCTCATATCCAAGGTGTGTAAATTCACTACCCTTTTTACTTTTACGTTTTGGAGAATAATATGTGTTCTATACTATACTACATTTTTCTATTCTATTTTTTTTCAAAAGAGATCATAAAATGTGGTAGTTGTGTCTACAGCATGATGTAATCTTATGTGGTAGTTTGAAGTACTAGTATTACTTGGTAATCTCACCGATAAAATATTAGCGCTAATGGTTTGACAAACCCACCTGCCTGTACAACATCGATAGGTGATTTAAACCCAGCCATTCTAATTCCAAGTTTACTATGTTGCTATGCCATGTCCTTAAGTTGCTAAATAATTATTGATAACTTATAAATCGAGACAGTTATAAGACGGTTGCCTAAAAAACTTATCTTTAAATGATGCATGGGTGGTTCCTTATAACAAATGGCTAAAGTATATATTATGAGGTTTCTTTGCTATGGTGTTTCTATTCTATTCTATTCTAGGGGTCATGGTTGAAAATATTACGAAATTGCTATACATATAACTATATAAGATTGCGCAACATATTTATGAAGATCTCGGATTTCTATACTGTTTATTATTAATTGTGGTTTACTCACTATCTATTTTATCTAACTTTAATTTACACATATTTCAGGTGGTGCGTGATGAGTTATTTTTTGCTACTTCCAAGACATAGGAAACGTCTCCAACCTAGAATTAATAAACAATGAAATATTGCAGTTATTGTATTTTTGTTTATGAGTTTTGTCGTTTCCATTTAAGACTTATGTTCCAAACTTATGATCATCATTATTAGACTTTAATAAAATGTGTACTGTGTGCTTTGTTAATATGATATCCATATCCATGACAATACCCGATTATTCCGCCATCGGGTGGGGTGTCACAGCTTGTTATTAGAGCCATGGTTATGGGACCTACGATAGGGTATTAGAAACACCGACTATAACGCCCGTCTTTCGACAAGCACCACAGTTGGCATTCATAAGCATAAAAACAACCATATATTAAATAAAATTTCAAAAGCAGCGGAATAATTGTTCAAACCTCATTACATTACCCTTAAATTTTGTCTTAGAAACTACTTAAAGCATTACAAACATATAAATCAACTTTCCAAAAGTATTTTTCTTCAATGCCAGTCTTCAACAAGTGTCTAGCCCTCGCCAAGCAGCTCCCTAAACCTCTTAACCTGCACATCAATCTAACATGCATACAAAAGTTAGCTACGCTGAGTGAGTTCTAGTTTTAAAACATCTTTAGAAACTTTCCATATCATTCATGTAATACACGTAAATAACATCATCATATTGGACGTCACATTCGTATAATACGTAGCATAATATCTTTGTCTTTTAGTTAAGTCATCATCGTGTCCTCTTTGGTCATAAGAGACCCATTCTGTGGTTCTTAACTGGTTTTATGAGATCCCCAGTAGGATTCTTAGCTGGTTTTATGAGATCCCTAGTAGGATTCTTAGCTGGTTTTATGAGATCCCCAGTAGGATTCTTGTCTGGTTTTATAAGATCCCCAGTAGAATTCTTGTCTTTCGTTAAGGCATACATTCGTTTATATATATATATATATATATATATATATATATATATATATATATATATATATATATATATATATATATATATATATATATATAAGTATTCTGTTACTCGTTCTTACATCATCATCATACTTCACATAAAAAGTCCATCAGTCCAGGAAAACATCTCGGTATGCATGTTAGCCTCAAAATTGTGTTTGAAACGGAAGTGAGGTCTAGAACTCACCAGATTCTTAAGTGATCTTTGCTTGTTTGGACCAGGTTAAGATAGTGGTTTTGGTGCACGATCTGCATTTAAGTTATTATGTAAATTGGCATTTCTTTCTTAGTGTCGCAAGCAATGTCGCACATAGTGTCGCAGGTTGTGTCGCAAGTAGTCTCGCATAGGTGAACCACAGTGTCGCATGCTGCTTCAGCAGCACCTCCACTTGTAGTGTCGTAAGGCTCTTGCCCAACTTTCTTTGGGACTTAAACTACTGTCGCAAACACACCCGACACACGCCCAGAATTCAAGTCGTTCTAGTGTCGCAAGATGAACACTAGTGTCGCATTAAGAACACTAGTGTCGCAAAACGCTGTTACAGCTCGTTTTCAACCCAAAATCCTTGTTTTTCAACTAAATCTCAAACTTTTTACGTCCAAAACCTTGGTTTATCATTTATATGACTAAATCTAAGCTTTTTCCACGATTTTATCCATAAAAATGCAACCTTTATTGATTTCTTTGGAACTTTTGAAAAACTTAAAAACTCCATTAATGGCCAGATTCGTTTTGTGTTATGAAAACAAGTTTTAGGGGATGATTTTACCTTGATTACCTGTTGTTTAACACCTTTAAACTTCAAATCAAGCCTTTGATTCACAAAAATCTTGGTTTTCTTCTTTCTTGCCTTTTCTTTTAAAGATTAGGGTTTGTGTGTGTGTGTTATTGTTGTGATGGTGAAAAATGGGGAATGGTGGCTGGAAATGGGGGTTAAATAGTAGGGTTCCATATTGGGTAGGCTTTTTAGGTGGGCTTTGGGCTTTACTTAGGTAATTAGGCTATTTTAGGTAAATCTCTTAGCTAATTAACTTATCATTTTGGGCCTAATTCATTCTTTAACCCTTAATGGCCCATAATTACATCATAACCTCTTCATTAATCCTTCCCTTTTCTAATTAGCAAGTAATTAGACATTACGTTTTACATTTTCGTATACTTATAATCATTTTCTTGCTCCTTCGTATATATCGCAACCGTCATATTTATCATTAACATAACATATATCGTAAACGTCATACATCATTTTAATCATAATCACTTAAATGCACATTCATATAAGCATAAGCATGTAATAAGTCCTACCATAAAATCGGGGTGTTACACCGACCTAGACTATAACCTAAGAGTCCTTAGAGAAAATAGCATGTACTTTGAAAACTCTTCTAGAACTTGTTCTTTCTATGAACCGTTCTATACTTTTTTTTAATCTTATTTCTTATCCAATTTCACGAAGGATCAACAAGAGACTTGTCCATGTGATTAGGATCATTCATCTTTGTGTTATTTCGTCATAGTCTTAAGTAAGTTTTAAACGTGGGGAAACGTTTGCAATCTGGAAGGGGAAACGCTTGTATCACGGACATCCTGTCTCAGGCAAAGCATTTTGTATAAATCCCTTAAAGGGACCTTCATGCTTACCTGTTTATGAAAGAGATGAGTGTGGCCCTATAGGCTAAAGCACACCTCCTCGATACGTTAAAACGAACTTAACACTTTGATATGTCATACGTGCCCAAAACTAAGACACAATCCTAAGCCTCAAATTCAGCCACCCATTAATAGTAATAGAACTTTGCGCAAAGTTTCCTCCCGTGATATGAGTTACTCCTCCTTGATCGCTTATACTGCCCCAAACATCTGACTGCATTTTCCAACTGAAATGAAATATGACTACTGAAATTGCATTGTACATCCACATAGTCCTAAGAAGACATGGTCCCAAGCTGATACTTGACATGTTCCCCCCCTTCCAGGCCCATCACAAGGAAAACGAAACCCAAGATTTGCTTTATCCTGTAACAAACGGGAGCTTCTAACTATCTTTTTCCAAATATTCTATGTTTATCATTTTTCTAAGATTTCCAAATATTTCCATGTGTTTTCTATATTACTTTAAATTTTTGCAATAATTCCAGGTTGATATATTCATACTTTCTATGATTTCTAAGAGATTTTTATGATTTCTAAGTGATTACTATGCTATATTTTCTAAATATTCCATGATATTCTAAGTAGAATGAAGTGCTATCATCATTCATGTTGGATGCTCCATTCGATCAAAGATTTTGTTACAAATCGGGTTATCCTATGTTACTTCATTTCATTTGTTTCTATACTACATTATTACTTATGTGATATACCTACTTGTTTATCCAAATAACTCAATTACATCACTTCAAATCAATACCAAATCTAAAGCATACTTCTAATCACAATTCATTTATCGAATCTCAAATCAAAGGCTTTTCATGATTTCTAAGATATAGTCAAAACATAAGTTCCATAACTAAATGCATGCAATACCAGAAGGGTAGGTACCTCTACTTTTGAGGTATTCTGTCTAAGGCAAGTATTCGTATAAATCCAGACCTACTATTGGATAAGTTACTTACCTGGGAACCCTCGAGAGTGAGTGTCTGTTTGTAGGTAGCCACGTCTTCATAAAAGTTAACGAGTTTACTATTTTAATAAGTTAACGTATTCGTTGAGTTGTGAATCAAACGCTTACCTTCAAAATACTTCAACTTGATTTCTATACTGAAATGGTTTCAAAACTACTCATCTAATCATAAGATCCTCATCCAATTCTTAATTCATCATTAAACTATAAATTCACCATCAAATTTTAAAATCAACATCAAAACATATACTCATTAACCAACTTTGTCCTGCTATTCATAAACTTACTATCCAAATCTCAACATGAAATCGTTACACAACTACTCCAAAGCTTATTGAATAAATTGTTTCACATATACATATGGTTACTAATGGAATTCCATACATCGAGTTTTCATAAACTCATCCAAACCTAATGTGTTTCATTTATAAACTCGCTACTTAAACACAATGTTTAATCAACAGTTTTTGTATAACTACCAATAGTTAATTGTTGGACCTGAATTGTAGTCTAATATTATCAACACAGCAAAAGTCAACAAAAGTCAACGTCTGGTCAAAGTCAACGTAAAAAGTCAAATGGCGCGTTAGAGACGAAGAACCGAGTCAAGACGTTGAAGTTATTTTATGTCTAGGATCGTTAATGTAATAAATATATTTTGTGTCAACAAAATATATTTAATCTAGTTTTAGACATATTTTAGCCTTTTATTTGTATTATTTCTATTTGTCATGTTTTAGTCTAAGTTTAGGGTCCTAATTGTCATTAGTCCAAAGTGTCATTAGGCTATAAATAGTAAATGGCAATTAGGGTTTCATTAAGCTTGTATGAGCTAGAATTGGGGTCTTAACACTTTTGTAATATCTAATGCAATTCAAAGAGATTAAAGTGAGGTTTTTATGAGTGTTCTTCAATTATTCATCCATGTTCATTAATTTTATGTCATTTTGATCCAAACTTCACCAAATTACATGATTCAAAGCTGTTTTGGGACCAACAAATGGTATCAGAGCCTAATAGAGATCCATCTGAATCATGTTTATGAAGATTGATTACTGATTTTGAAGAATGAGTAGAAGAAATTGTAGAGAGAGAAACCAGATCTGATGGGTTTTTAGAGAGAGAAACCAGATCTGAGTTTAAAATCAACAGATCTTCATCAACAATCATCAGATCTGTTGATTACAACAACACATTTGAAATCTACAAACTCAGATCTGTAAGAAAATAGAAGAAAATTTCCAGATCTGAGTGTTTTGTCTCACACACACTTGTGTGTGTGTTCTTGGTGTTTTTGGGACTTGAAATCTTCATTTTACGACACTACACCACATACTGAACGAAAGTTCATCATCCCATGCGACAGTACTGCTTCGACATAGTGTCGAAAGTACAACTTCGTGTAACTGTGACACTAGACCAAATCTGTGCGACACTAGATCAGATCTGTGCGACACTAGATCAGATCTGTGCGAAAGTAACATTTTCTTGATTTTTCTGCACCAACAATCACACAAACATCAAACCAAAACTAACAAACAATTACAACAACCAACACCAGCAACTAACCAAAACCATACCCGAAATCAAAACCCAAACCTTAGATCCATACACCAAAACCCAAACCCGAACCACATCCCTACCCTAACTCGAAACCCTAAGTTTGACCCGACTCGTTTCCCAAACCCGTTTTCAAACCAAAACACCATAACCATAACCCAAACCCGTTTTCAAATCATTTTAAACCCAAAATCAAAACCCACTTCAAACAAAAACCCGTTTTTATCTCCCTCCCAAACCCGTTTAAAAAAAAAAACAAATCTACAACGAAAACCCGTTTCCATCTCCCTCCCAAACCTGTTTTCAAACCAAAACTTAAACCAAAACAAAATTTAAACCTTCTCAGGTAACAGATCTACAACCTTGACTCTTTACCCAAACACAACACCATCACAGATCCACCACCACCATTATACCTCTCACCGTCACCACCTCTAACAACATTTAAACAGACCCGTACCTCCATCACTGAACCCAAACACAACAAACAACACATTGCTAACAGATCTGTGTTTGTGTCGTATGATACAAGAAGAAACAACAGCAAATCAGTCATTTTTCTTTTGTTTGTGTTCTTGAGACCGAAGAAAAAGAAGAAGTGTGTGTATGTGCTCGGACGAAAGAGAGAATAGACGATGTGCTGATGTTTATGTTTGAAAAACAAGAAATTGTAACAGATCTAGTGTGTGTGTTCTTGAGACCGGAAAGAAAGGAAGAAGAAGAGTGTGACTGTGTTTTGTTTCGAACAAGAGAGGGCAACCGCAGATCTGTGTTTGTGTTCATGATGTGTTTGTACGTGTGTTTTTGAAACAGATCTAGATCGGGAATTTGAAGTGATAGAGTGTTCATATCGAGAAAGAAAGAACATGTTGCAGCAGATCTTGTATGTGTGTATGTGTTAAAGGTCGACTTTTGTTGTTTGTTGTTCTAGCTCATCAACGAACAAGAAGGAGAAGACTGATGTTTGTTGTTGTGTTGTTGTTGTTAAAGAGAACAAAAGAGAGAGAGAGCTCGGTCAGAGAGAGATTGAAGAGAGAGAAGTTGTTGAAGTTGTTGGGTTGAAATGTTGTTAGTTGTTGTTGTTGGTGTTTTATAAAGGGTGATACTATCCGCACATCCTTATTTATTTTTGTACATCCCTGATATGAACCGTATTGGCCTATACGGTTCTTATAGGGTTAAAATCATTAAATGCAAGCTCCAATAGGAACCGTATAGGGCAATACGATTCCTATTGCCCACAATTTAGACCGTATTGGCCAATACACTCAAAGAAATGATTTCAAAAGCCACAATAGGAACCGTATTGTACAATACGATTCCTATTGGGTTTTGGTTGGTGAGCCATTAACCCAATACGATTCCTATTGGGCAATACGGTTCCCGTTCAACCAAATGTCTCCTACATCCCCAACACTTACGGGTTTTTTCAAACAAAATCACAAAACAATATTTCTTAAAAAAATCATATCAAGATGTCATTTTTTGATGTAGGCGATTATTCGAACCAATCAAACCCGAATGAATCATACGTCTCGGAAAGTAAAATCGAAGTCGGTGTTGAACAAGGGGAGGACGAGGTTGCATCTGGTGCTCATTGTAGTAGTGACAAGTTTCAGCTGCCAGATTTGAACGAAGAGTACGTAGAAGAACCTAAAACTTATCCACGGTACCGATATGGGACTTGTCATTCGTATGCGGAAGTAAATCGCGATTACGAGTATGAGGAAGATGATAATGATTTCGAGGAATCTGATGACGAGGAGAAAGATAGTAATGAAGAGGATGATTTCGATGAAGCGGATGTCTCTTTTGAAACAAACCAGGTTTGACATTCCGATTACTTACGTGTTTTCTAATATATTTTGTGTGTTCTTTTTACATTTTCATCGATATATAGTGTGTTTTATATTGTTTTTATTTTTTGGAAATACGTTATATATATTGTTTACAAATAACTTCAATACATTTTAGAGAGAAAGTTCATTTTGCTTTAGGAATTTGGATCCGTTGAAGAGTTGAAAGCTTGGGTTTACCAAAGGGCAATTGCGAGTAATTTTGTCATTGTGACCAAACGAACCATTTCAAAAAAAGATCATTTAGAACATAATAGGATAACAAAGATATGGTTGTGTTGTGACCGTGGTGGCGAATACAATAGCACAGCTACACAACGACGTTCTGGTAGCAAAAAGATTGGTTGTCCATTTAGTCTGGTAGGAAGATTAAACTCAAAGAGTGATGGTTGGAGGTTAGAGGTGAAAGAGGCGAAACATAACCATAAAGCTTCACAACATCTCGAGGGTCATGCGTTTGCAAGGAGACTAACCCCGGACGAAGAACAATTGGTGGAGATTCTTCATTCTCAAAACTTGGAGCCAGCTAACATTCTTTTGACAATAAGAAATCAAAACCCACATAGTGTGTGCATCCTACGAGACATACAAAACGTAGTAAATAAGATTAAAATTAGAATGTATGCGGGTCGAACTCCAATGCAGGTGCTAGAGCAACATTTGGTTGACAAGGGGTACATTTACTTCACCCGAGAGAATCTCTCCACAAATGCGGTTGAGGAGATTCTTTTTGTTCATCCTCACTCGTTAACATTGTGGCGTGCCTTTCCACATGTATTAATGATTGACGCTACTTACAAGACGAATGAGTATAAAATTCCGTTTGTTCAAATCATTGGTGTGACATCAACACACAAGTCGTTTTGTGTCGCGCATGCATTTATATCTAAAGAAAAACATGATAACTTCTTATGGCTCATGACAATGCTTAGAGACATGCTAGAAAAGTGTGTGGAGAAGTGTATGGAGCCTCGTGTTATAGTAACGGATAGGGATCTCGCTCTAATGAACGCTTGTGATGAAGTATTCCCAAACGCTTCCAAGTTGTTGTGCAGGTGGCACATTAGTCAGAATATTTTGAAACACTGGAAGAAAAGATTTACAAAAAATGACTGGAAAATATTTAAGCTTTCTTGGGCTCGATTGTGCGAGTCTCCTACACTGGAAATATACGAGTATAACTTTAACCGGCTCTTCGACAGACTGCATAGGGAAGGCCGAAAAGGTACATATTATATTAGTTTATATGCATGCGTACATACATTATTGATAAGTATATTCTATTTTTCAGATGTTATGGACTATGTGTGTGACATATGGCTGAATAAACATAAAGAGAAATTTGTTTCATTTTGGACTAACACCAACCGTAACTTTGGTCAACACACAACTAATAGAGTGGAGAGTCAACATGCAAACTTGAAGAGATACCTTAAGGGGCATAACAACTCACTCCATGGACTTGTGTTGCAAGTAGACAGAATTTTAGAGTCACAAGTCATAGCTATAAAACACAGTTTTCAAAATAGCTTGTTCGTGCACATGAGGCACCATAAAATACCATTGTTTGACTGCCTACGTGGTAAGGTTTCTCATAAGGCTCTAGACTTGCTGGTTGTCCAGTTAAAAAAGTTAGATGACTTGCGAAGAGTAAATGGAACTTGTGGCCACCAGCTTTTCACCAGTTGCGGGTTGCCATGTGCTTGTCGTTTGAACTGGTACCAAAGGACAGGTAATAAACACATCTTATCACCATTTATTAAACTTTAAACTATTGACTATTCCCCTACCCTTTAATTATATATTTTGAATACAGGTAATAAAATCCCGCTTGCTGACATAGACGTCTTTTGGACAAGACTAAATGTGCTACCAGAAAAAATCCAGAAAGACAAGAGTACCCTTAATGAGGAGATGGACCAGAAAGACGAGGGTTACCTTCACGAGGAGATGGATAAAATCACACAAAAACTAAAATTGCAATCATCGCCAGTAAAAAAAAGTATGATCTCGAAGTTAGTAGCTGTGGTGAATCCAAGTATGACTGACCATCGTCCACCCGAGGTACAAAAAGATACTCGCGGGCGTCCATCTAAAAAAAAGCAACAACAAAGAAATGAGGAGGCTAATAAAGATGACACTAAAAAAAAAGGCGTGCAACGTAGTCGCATAAAAAAATCTAAAGATAAAGAGATAATTTGTGATGATGATTTTCCAATGTTGGTTGGGAGCAGGTACATACATGCATACAACATACATACATACATACACACACACATACATACATACACACACACATACATACATACAAACATAAATAAAAGAT
Organism: Tagetes erecta; assembly: GCA_030867185.1. NCBI lineage: Eukaryota > Viridiplantae > Streptophyta > Magnoliopsida > Asterales > Asteraceae > Tagetes > Tagetes erecta. The sequence goes on along the minus strand of CM061497.1, from coordinate 7,210,794 downwards.
TTTCCATTGTTGGTGACAGGTACAAAAATGTTATAAAAAATTATAAGGATTGGCTTCCAGCAAGATATCGACCCTACATTACAGATATAGAAGATGTCGAGCCGGATGGTAATTGTGGCTTTCGATCCATAGCTCGCGGTTTAGATATGGAGCAGAATCACTGGCCGTTTGTCCGCCAACAACTTCTAGACGAAATGACCATTAACGAGTCTCTATGGAGACCTTTGTTCTCCAGACTCTATTTAGAGCTTTATGATGAAATATATAACTCAATAAATTACATGGGTGTGGAACCTGCTCCCCTTAGAAATTGGATGACAATGCCGTACGCTGGATTGTTGGCTGCTCAGAAATTTGGTGTGATAATCCAGCATTTCAGTATTGGTGGTAATTTTACATACTTTCCCATGTTTGATGGCCCGGCGACTTTCCCTGACCATATCACCATGTCGATTGCGTTTGTAAAGAACATTCATTTCATCTGCCTTAAGTTAACTAGTGATTGCCCAATGCCTCTACCACACGGAATTTGGAGTCTATACGCAAGGCCCGAAGCAAAAGAATGGGAGGCATTGTACTCGTCTCGTATTGAACAGGGTAAAGCGTTAACGGCGAGTAATAAAAGTAAAAATAGAGATTACTTGAATATATTTGGTTAGTAGCATTAGTATTGTAACTCTCAATATTGTATTATTAGTGTTGCAACGAGGATGATTCCGGAACAAACCAAGTTGTTTTTATATAATTAACGTATTATTTACATTAGTTTATGCAAAATCTTATATTAATAAAAAAAAGTGAAAAGTGTCGTTCAAAAAAAGTGTATTTGGATTAATGTTCTTTACAAACATTAGCAAACAACAAAAGTGCAAAGTGCCGTTTAAAAAAAAACAAAAGTGAAAAGTGTATTGGCCTATACGGTTTGGATTATATATACCAGGGTGTATTGGCCTATATGGTTTCAAATAGTCCAAAAGTAATCGTATAGCCCCATACGATTTCAAATGTGAATGCTGGATTACATTGGCCCATCGATCTAGTGGAGCCCTACCAAACCACTTTCAAACATTAACATCTTCATCTTCTCCAGCCACTTTCTCAAACATTTCAACATCTACCAAACAACATTTCTTTCAACCCATTTCTTTCAACAACATTTCTTTCAACCCACGAAAAACACAACTCTCGTTCGTATTGTTCAATACACTTCGTTTTAGATTCAAGGTTAGTATTTTTTTTCTTAATTTTAGTTTGGTTTAGCTTTATAATTTGGTTTTTTAATTTCTTAATTTTAGTTTAGTTTGGTTTAGCTTTATGAAAGAAAAGAGTGACATAGTGATATAGCTTTATAGTTTGGTTTTTTAAGTTCTTAATTTTAGTGATAACATTGAATAGTGATATAGCGGTTTTTTAATTTCTTAATTTTAGATATGGCGTCCGATAATGAGATGCACGATGAAGACTATGATCAATATGCCGGTGGTGATTGTTCCAGTTTTGTGCATATGACGTACGCTGCCCAATCGTATGAAGGGAAGCGGTTCCGTAAATTTAGGCAGATGAAGGTGGGACGCATGAGGGGGATAGATTGGGGAGCATTAGACACATGTGAGGTGGCGGATCGTGTGCGACATGTGAGCATTGGTTTTTTTTATTTGGTTTCTTTATTTGGGTTTTTAATTAGTTTATTGATTTGGGTTTGTTTGTTTCGACAGGTGATCGGAGAGGATAGCGTGTGGGCTCGTTTGTTTCATATTGGAGCTGGGCCGTCTTATCGGCCATTGATGGTGGAGTTTCTCTCCACGTTTCGCTATACCCCTCGACCGGCTGGCCATAACTCGGATTTTGATGATCCGAACTTGCCGGCCGAGATTGTTTTCCGTCTGTTCGGCGATGAGTTTCGGATGTCACTTCGTCAGTTTGCCCTCGCCACTGGTATTTATAGAGAGGAGGACTTGGTTCAGGATTTGTTTACCACGTCTATTGATAGGATGCCCGATGATCAGTTGATTGCATGGTGGCCTACCATCGGTGACGGTCCTTATACCAAGGCGGAGCATATCCGATCCACTGAGATTCGTGACCCGTTGGTTCGTTACTTGCACCGTCTCTTTAGCACCGGCATCGCTGCTCGTGGTAATAGTTGTGAGCATGTCACGAAGGCCGATCTTTTTTATATGTATTGTATGTTGACTGGTCGTCCGTGTGCCCTCCATCTCTGCCTAGTTGATTTTTTTATCACAAGCGTGAAAAGGCAGCGTCGTGGGTGTATATATGGGGGATCATTTATCGGCCAGATAGCCCGGAGTGTGGGTCGTTACACTGGTTGGGTGGATTTGAGGTATCCAGCACCGGCTCCATGCAGATATTTGGATATGAGGTCGTTGACCGGGATGAAAGTGGCGGCAAACATTCCGAATGTTGGTTATAGGTTTGTTAACAAAAACGGTCAGATTTGGGCATGGCAGCCTCTGGTACATCAACCAAATTTAATAGCCGAGGAGGTTCATATGCCTCAGATGGCTGAGCAGGGCAGCGATGAGGAGGATGTTGAGGTGCCGGCTGAACAGAGGGGTCATCAGCATCCACAGAGAGCTTATCGTGCGGTTAGGTTGCCTCGGTCAACCAACCAACTTCTTGAAAGGATTTTGCAAAACCAGTGTCGTCAAGGTCGCCAGATAGACCGGTTGTCTGATGAGATGGGGTGGATGATGAATGGAATGGATCAAATGTACAGGTATATGAATCAGGAGGTTCCCTCCCGTCCACCACCACGAGTTTATCAAGACCAGGAACAGTTTTATACGCATCAGCCCAACCCTTCCATGCCATCCTCGTCACAGCAGCCCGACCAGTCCATGCCGTTTTTTACTCAGCCCGGCACGTTCATGTCGTTGTTTACTCAGCCAGGGCTGTCCACATCATTCTTTGGTCAGCCCGACTCGTCTATCCAGGTATGTTAACTTATTTTTGATTCATTATATACAAGCAATTTAATGTTATGTAACATATATTTTTTAAATTCTTTTAGCATCCCGGACCGTCTTTTACTCATTCTGGCCAGACCATGCCGCTCTTTCCTGGGTCTGACTTTTCTATCCAGGTATGTTATTTTGTTTTTATGATACTCTAAAACAATTTAAGTAATGGGTATTTTTTTTAAACTTTTTATAGGCTCCCGGCACATCCACTACTAGATGTCCCCCAAATTTTACGAATAATGAGATAGGGTTGTCTGACGAGGAGTATGAAGATTGATGATAGACGAGGAGTATTTGTTTAAACTTTCAGTATCTATATATTTTTAGATAACTTTTGTTGATCAATTATAATATATTTGTTTAAAATCATTTTACATCAAACAAGTTTTTTTTTTAAATTAAAAATGTAAAACGTATCAAAACAACTTAATTTAATACGACTGTATTGGATGATTCACAATATGAACCGTATTGCCCAATACACCCATATTATCACAATATGAACCGTATTGCCCAATACACCCAGATTGTCACAGGGATGTGTAAATAGTAAATTTAGGATGTGTGGATAGGGGCTGCCTTTATAAAGAAGAAGAAGTAAGATAATTAAAGTTTGTGAGAGAGAGAGTGTTGTTGTGGAGTTATGTTCTTTTTGAACGGCTGACCTATTTTAAAAAAAAGTGGGTTAGGGTTAGGGACTTAGGTTTGGGTTACAAAAATGGGTCAACATCTTTAAAAAAAAAAAAAATTGGTTTGGACCTTTTGTTGTCAATGGACTGCGAGATTTTGTGAAAGTGGGCTTTGGTTTGGGATGAAAAATTGGACCGTCATATTGATTAAAAGGTCTAAACAATGGGTCGTGTGTTTAGACAAAACATTTTAAAGTTTATGTGTTAACATCTCTTGGCCGGGTATTAGTTGTTACTATTTTTGGGCCAAGATTTTGTTCAATTAAGAAGAAAATAATTTTTGTCAGTGGCCAGGCAATTTTAAAATTTTCTTTGGGCCAAGTTGTTTGAACGAAAAGTTTCTTTGGGATGCTTCGGTGAAACGAAAAATTAATTTTCCTGGGGGAGAAATATTCTTAATTTTTGGAAAATTATTTTTGGGAAAATTAATTTTTTTAAAAAAAATGGCTTATGTGTTGGTCCCATTAACACCTTTGAATCATGTGATTAGTGAAGATTTTGGATCAAAATGGTAAAATAATGATGAACAAGATGAACAATGATAAGAACAATCAATGAAACTCAGATTTGATCCATTTGATTTGCATAAAATGTTGTTTACATGGAAGACCCCAAATCTCTAGCTCATTCAAGCCCCCCTAAAACCCTAAGTGCACTTTACTATTTATAGTGAGTGCTTAACATGCTAATTACACTAATAGTCCCTACACTTAGACTACTTAGAAAATAATAAGTTAAAAGGCTAAAACATGTCTAAAGCTAGATTAAATATATTTTGTTGACACAAAATATATTTATTACATTAACGATCCTAGACATAAAACAACTTCAACGTCTTGACTCGGTTCTTCGTCTCTAACGCGCCATTTGACTTTTTACGTGGACTTTGACCGGACGTTGACTTTTGTTGACTTTGACTGTGTTGATAATATTAGACTACAATTCAGGTCCAACAATACTCCCCCATAGTCTATTATTATCAACGTCTTGCATCGTGTTCAGCACCGATAAGTCAATACTGTTGGATCTTCAATTTGGTAAGCTTCGGTCTTAATTTCAGCTCCAACAAAACTCCCCCAAGACTGATGCTTGCCAAATTTTGTTGTTGAAGATCCTTTATCTTACAAGCTCCCCCATATTGTATGCTCCCCCATTTAATGTGCTCCCCATTTTACGTGCATCATTTCGTAAAATCTGGAACTACTTTCCAACAATCTTTTCTTGAGTGCTTCAGAAGATGTAGGAGAAGGCTTCCTAGCTCGGTATCTTCTGAAAAACTTTGAGGAACAGGTTCTCTGGTCAGGTGCTTTGCTTAACTGATGATCGGCCATCATTTGCAGCAAATATCTGTAACACAATCACAAACAAAATCTCGAGATTTCTCATTAGATAATATCATTAAACAAAATAAACCCGTGTTTATTTGTTTATGAAAACAAGTGAACCCGTGTTCGATTGTGTGTGCAATTTCCCGTGAAATGCATGTGAAAATGATAACATTTTAATAGCATAATATGGAAGACTTGAAAATAATTTGAAATGAAAATCTTTTTGGATTTTTTTTTAAACTAATAAAATTTAAAAATTCGGAAATAAGAAGACGAGTCCGACAAGATCACAAATATTTTAGACAAAGTGAACACATCACATAAGGTACACACGACCAACAAGACTCAAGAACCCAAACATAAAATAAAATAAAATAAAAACTTCATGAAAGGATATCCGATAATGCGTTTCGAGCGACCATCCGGAGAAACAAAGACTTGGCTAGATTGTCAATATGTTTGTCCATTTAAACCCATGCCTTGTTCCTTTCAACAGACAATCCGTGACGATCTTATCATGTTTTGGTTCGATTTGAAGAAACTCAAGCGACTTGGCTTTCACAGATATTCGGCAAAGTAACTTGTTTTATCATCAGGGTTTATTGAGCAATATGATTGACTTTGCTTGAATTTCTTGGATCAAATCTTGAATATTGATCAATTCATGAGCCTCTTTTAACTTCCTGCATTTTTGCATTTTTTGGGAGTGGAGCTTGTCAACAATGATTCTTTTGAACACATTGCGACTTATTATTTGGGAAACTCAAATGGTTTAGAGCTCCAGGTCTATACCGACGTATAACAGAGGAGATAAACATTTGAGCATGCTCGGTGAATCTTCAGGTCAATACTTCTTCTGTATAGCAGAGAAGATCCACCAACTCCAGGTCAATACTTCCGTATAGCAGAGGAGTTAAGCACTTTGACTCAATACATTCTGAGGAGTTAACAAGTAACTCACTCAGAGGTTTTTCCGAAGAGCAACACTAGCAGCTTTTTATTTGTTTTGCTAACTAGAAACTCAATTCGGGGCTAGGGTGAGGGTGATTTGGGATGTTTGGGGAAATCAAGGCAAAGATTTGACGCTCTCAACCCATTTTTGACAGAACCCTTATCTTTGTGCAATCCAATCATGTCATGGGGATAATCCTTGTTGCCGAGATCTTGAACGTTATGTTTGGCTGCACAATCACTGTTTACTTGTTTTCGGGCTGAGCCTATCTGACATATCCCAAACACAATACTTCTGACCTCCTTCAACGTCTCTTCAACATCAATCAAAACGGAGATCCTGAAATAGAAAAATTTGAAAAACTATAGATAGTTAATCTTTAATATCTCCCCCAAAATTTTTATATTATAGCCATCTAATAAGAAATTTTTGTTTTTCAGATTTTCTTTATATATATATACAGAATAAAGCAAGATAAAAGGAAATAAAATAAAATAAAGGAGCGAAGAATAGAGTGACCCACGGAATTTTCAAAGAAAAAATTGAAAAAGTTATTTACATATTTACAAATTAATTCACATAGAAAAAGGTGTTCAAAAAGATATAAGTCCCAGCATAGAGATTAGTTCATAAAAACGTGGTTTGTCAAAAGTTTTTGTGAAGAGATCAGCTTTTTGCTTTCGAGTTTCAATAGGAATAATATCAATGAACCCCTTTTCCTGTGCATCTCTGATGGCATGAATTCTTGTTTCAATGTGCTTGGTGCGAGTGTGATGAATAGGATTCTTGACTATTCCAACAGCAGCTTCATTATCACAAAAGAGTGGCGTATGAAGAAAGTTGATGCCATAATCCATCATCTGATGCTGAATCCAGAGCACTTGGCAACAGCAACATGAAGCAGCATGATCACTATCAGAAAAAGCATGTAAATCAAAGTTCCCACCTTTTGGGTACCAAAGTCCCAAACGAGAGGAACCCTTAAGGTAACGAAAAATGCGTTTAACAGCTTTCTCATGTGATTCTTTTGGATTGGCCTGGAAACGAGCACAGTAGCACACAGCGAATGTAATGTCTGGTCGGCTTGCAGTCAGATACATGAGATCCGATCATCGAGCGATAACGATGAGCATCCACAGGCTTCCCATTATCATCAGAAGTAAGGCATGTTTGAGCGGTGAAAGGAATCAATTCAGGAGAAGAATCATCCATGCCAAACTTTGTGAGGATCTCTTTGATATATTTCTCTTGGTGGATAAGAATTCCATCTGGCTTTTGTTCCACTTGCAGCCCCAAGAAGAAACACATCTCCCCCATAATTGTCATTTCAAAGCGATCCATCATCAGTTTTTCAAATTCTCTACACAGCCCCTCATTTGTTGAACCGAAAATTATATCATCAACATACACTTGAACGATCAGCAGCTCACCATTCACCTCTTTCTTGAACAATGTCATATCTATAGTCCCACGAGAGAAACCTTTGCTGAGAAGATACTGTGTCAGAGTTTCATACCAGATACGTGGAGCTTGATGCAACCCATACAAGGATTTATCAAGCTTGTACACCTTTGAAGGAAAATCTAGATCCTCGAAACCCGGTGGTTGACATACTTAGATCTCCTCATCGATATCTCCATATAGAAATGCACATTTCACATCCATCTGATAAACTTTAAAGTTTTTGTTCGCAGCATGAGCAAGAAAGATTCTAATGGCTTCAAGGCGAGCGACTGGAGCAAAAACTTCAGTGTAGTCAATCCCCTCCTCTTGAGCAAATCCTTGAACAACCAATCTCGCCTTGTTTCTGATAACAACACCGCGATCATCTGGCTTGTTTCGGAAAACCCACTTAGTGCCGATGGGACACTTATTAGGAGGAAGATCAACAAGTTCCCAAACTTTAAGCTTCCTAAATTGCTGCAGTTCCATTTGCATGGCATCCACCCAACTAGGATCTTCAAGTGCTTGTTTATAATTTTTCGGAACAACTTGGGATAGAAAGGCAGCATAGAGACATTCATTTAGCAAACCACTCTGACTCCGAGTTCGCACACCATCAGTAATTGATCCTATGATATAATCATGAGGATGATTCTTTAAAGTTTTGAAATCAGTATTGAGAAGCAAAGGGTTGGTTTCGGATGAGGGTGTTTGATTAGATGATTGTGAGGGAATATCTGAGGTTGGAGGATTTGTATTAGTGGTAGATGTTGGAATGGAAGTGGATGATGATGGAATATCTGATGGAGAAGTTGGAACAGTTTGAGGTGGTGGAGGTGGTGGAATGTCGAATGAAGTGGGATGTAATTGTGTACTTGAAGGTTGTGGTTGTGATTGTGTAGGTGGATGGTTAAAGATAGAAACTGATGTGTGAGGAATGATGTCATCATCGTCAGAGTCAGGAAGATTGAATGATTTGAAAATAGTGGTGGAATCATAAAACCATGCCGGTTCACTGCCAATACTTGTTGTGCTTGACTCTTGCCAGTCAACATAATAGGACTCTTGCACAATCCGCGTTCGCTTGATGTAAACACGATACGATTTTTGTGTGTTCGAGTATCCTACAAAGAAACACTCATCCGAAACAGCACCAAACTTCGTTTTCTGATCTTGAGTATTTAACAGAGTACAAGAACATCCAAAGGGGCGCAGAAAATCCATCAACGGCTTAATCCCTCGAAACAGCTGGTATGATGTCTTCATCTTTTCTTTGACAATCAGTACCCTATTCAGAACATAAGCTGCACAATTAACTGCCTCTGCCCAGAAAATAATTGGAAGCTTTGACTCAATCAGCATAGTTCTAGCAGCCTCCACAAGAGTTCGATTCTTCCTTTCAGCAACACCATTTTGTTGTGGTGTTCGTGCGGCGCTAAACTGTCTGAGAATACCCTGTTGTACACAGAAAGAGTTGAAGATATGGTTTCTGAATTCCGTTCCGTTATCGCTTCTGATGGCTTGAACCTTTCGCTTTCCAAGAACCTCGATTTGAGGAATCAGCTTCATTAGCTCTTCAGCAATCTCACTCTTGTATGCCATGAATCTCACCCAGGTGTACCTAGAGTAATCATCTGTGACAACCAAGCAATAAGATTTCTTAGTAATAGATTTGACACTTATTGGACCAAATAAATCAGTATGTAACAATTCGAGGGGTCCTGAGATTGAATTTGTAATTTTAAGTTTATGTGGCTTTTTGTGCTGCTTTCCTTTAGCACAAGCCATGCATTTCTCAACCACTGAAAAGTCTTTAAGTGGTAAACCCCTGACCAAATTTTTCTTAACCAATTTATTTAGTATTTTAAAATTAATGTGCCCTAAACGTCTATGCCACTGAAAAGATTCAAAAGATGAAGCTTTAGATAGGAGACAAGTCATGGTGGAAGTTGATTCTTTTGATCCCATATTTAGCATATATGTATCATTTCGTCTTGGAGCTCGCATGATCACCAAATCTTCAGGAATAGAAAACTCTGGCTTCAAGAACAGACATTCATTTGGAAGAAACATCACTGGAATATTCTTATCACAGATTTGTGATACACTGAGAAGATTGAATGCCAGTTCAGGAACATAGTTGACGTCTTCCAAAGTTAGTGAACCATTTGAGACTTCTCCTTGACCAATCATTTTGCCACCTTTCTTGTCTCCCGCAAAAGCAACATATCCACCATTTATGATCCGATAGTTAGTCAGCAGGTCCTTCAACCCTGTCATATGTCTGGAACATCCGCTGTCAATATGCCAATGACTATTTACAACGGCATTTGAATGTTCCTGACATTTATTAAAGAAAATTAAAAAGTTAGACCTTCGAAATTGGAACCCAAGCCTTTGTGTACTTGGGTGGTGGAACAGATGAAGAATTACAAAAGAAATTATTTACAAATGTGTTTAATCTTTTTCCAAAAGATTTTTGCTTTGAACTGTTTTTGATTAACTTAGGGCATTGCTTAACATTATGATTAACATTTCCACATTTAAAGCAATGTGATTTCAAATTGACCTTGGGAACTTTATCAACAAGAGTTTTATCCATTTCAATTTCCTCGTCACATTCAGACATTTGAGAATTGCAATCGCTGTAAGAGTCATAAGGCTCCTTTGATTTGCCTGCTGTGACTTTTACCTTTTCCGATTCAGTTTTAGGTTTTGAAATTCTTACTGGTGTGAAAGACGGAATTTGATGAGTAAAGAACTTTTGAAAGCAATTTGTTTTGATTTGACTTTCAGAGACATGACCTGAAAGTTCATCCTTGTCATTCACACACTTACTTTCAAACAGATCATCATTCAACACATTAGGGTTTGGAGTAGTGCACCCTAAATTACTATTAAACATGGAATTGTCTGAACATAACACATTACTGGAAACATAATTAATTAAACTAATGTCTTCAATAGACTTCTTGGAATCAGAACTAGAACATTCACTACTGCTAGAACAACCAAGCCCAGTACTCCCACCATAAGCGTAATCCTCTCTAACCTCTTTAAGATTTACTCCACTTAAACCTGCAATAGAGCTGTTAGTATCATTCTGGATAATCTCTTGTATCAGCTCATTTGATGGATGAGGAATAGGTGTTGGAGAGTAACAAAAGGTACTAGGTGGGGGATATGCATATGTTTCATTGTTAAGACCCAAACCTGTTTTAACTCTGGCCCCCGTTGTTTCTTGCAGAGTTCCTCCCTTTTCATACTAGATATTGTCCATTGCTGATTTTTATTTTTGAGTTTTCTTGTTTCAAATTCAGCAAGAGTCACTTGCTCAGTCAAATAGTTTATTTCACAATTCTTTTCCAAAAGAGTTCTTTTTAAATGTTCATTTTCTTTCAAAGCTTCTCTTAATTTGACAAAATATTTTGATTCATTCAATTTAAGCTCTTTGTTAGTTCTCTTTAATTCGTTTTCGTTTGACATTAACAATTTATTAGCTTTGTATATGCCAATTAAACGAATTTTGCAAGCAGATGAACACATATCTTCAATAACGTCATAAGGAAGACCAATTACTAGTTTTTCGGCAGCAAGGGCACGATCACACTGGCAGTAGGGAGTGTTCCTCTTGAATTCATCAACAGCATCAAGCCTCGCCTTCTCAATCATGGCTTCCAAGTTAAGCTTTGACTCCTCCTCATTCTTCATTTCATTTACAGCAGCTTCACAGACCAATCCCGAGTGATTCAGATGCCCTTGAACAATAGCATCTGATTGGTCTTCATTAACTTTCTCCACCTTCCCTTCCTCATCTTCACCATAAAATTCTTTGAAAGGATCAAAGCAATTTATATAGTTGTCATCATTCTCAACAATCTCAGCAACTAGGGCATGATTAATTTCCTCCTTTGTCTCTTCGATTTCTGCACTCCAATCAAAGTTGGTGAGCAGTGCAGTTTCATTCTTTGATTTCACTTCCTCAAGCCTTTCTTGACCAGGAACAGTTCTCGGATTTCCAGAGTTCACTGGTTCAGTAACAATTGGTAAATGACATTCTCTTTTGAAGTGACCCAATTGTTTGCAGTTATAACATCTCAGCTTTCCTTTGTCATACCCCAGCTTGCTATTCTGTCCCTGATTCCCAAAATTTCTTCTACCTGTTCTTTCCATAAATCGTCTAGCACGAAGAGTAAGCATGGCCATCTGCCATTGGATGTCGGTTTCTTCCAGATCATCAGGATCCACCTGATACATATCTTCTACAGTCATACCCTTTCCCTTTAACTCACCGGCAACAAGAGCTTCATAGCTATGAACAAACATTCCAAATAAAGCCATAGTGTAAGATGGAATCTGAGTGGTGACAGATGCATTTGAACTTGAACCAACATTTGTAGATGCACCAACAGATTTAACCGACACATAACTTGATGATCCTCCAGGTGCAGCACTGTAAATGTGAGAGTTTGCAGCGGATGAAATAAGTGCAGCATTCTGAGAAGGAATATTTGGAACCATCATAGACTGATTGTATTCTCTTCTCTTCACATCAAGATCAAATGACTTCAGCTTGTTTATAACATCCATCAGCTTATAGTCATGAAAGTTTCTTTCTTGTTTCAACAATTTGATTTGTAGACTCCACTGAGGGGGAAGAGAATCTAACAGCTTTGTGACTTGTTCATGATTTCCCAGCTTATCATCATACTTCTTCAGATTACTTGATACAGACAGAAATCGATTGGTAATATCAGTCAGATTTTCTTGCGAATACCCCACAAAAGAGTTAAACTCTTTCTCAGCTTGAGCTTTTCTATCCAGCTTCAAATCCTCATTACCATCATAGAACTCGCACAGCGCATCATACAAGCTTTTTGCAGTTGTGTGTTCAGCAAACCTGTTGAAAATATCTTGATGCAAACAAAGTATCAATGCCCCGAGTGCCTTTTTGTCACGATCAAGTAACTTGGTGTCTGCTTCAGTAAAAGTACTTGGATCTGTGTTTATTGAAGTGATAGTTCCTTCAACTGTCTTTGGCACGTGCGGACCATTTACAATTGATTCCCATTGGTTATAGTCAGTGTAGTAGAAGAAAGCTTTCAAACACCTCTTCCAATCTTCAAAATTTTCACCACTAACAAGCCTCGGTGGCCTGTTAGGTTGAACACTATCCAGATCATTCATATTCAGTGTTGATGTAGCCATAATTTGAACAGATTATAGATTCGCTGAAGACAAATAGATTCGCTGGATTAGATTCGCTCAAAGAACAAACAGATTCGCTGGCAGATTCGCTAGATAAACAAACAGATTCGCTGACCAGCAAACACAGTTTCGCTCGACAGATTTTGGCAGCAGTTTCGCTTGCACAATAAGCCAAACAGGTGAACTTTCGTTCGATAAAATGTCAGATTCACTAGCCACAAACACAAACCAACAGAACACAAGATTTGAACTAGATTCGCTGGATGAACAACTAGATTCGCTGGAAGAACAGATAGGTTCGCTGGGTTACGAACAAACCTGTTACAGTACGAAAACAACCAGGACAGCTTCAAAACTTGACCATTTGTAGACCCGTTTGTTTCAGAAGCTTCCTATGACCAAATATGACAACACTTGAGCAAAATACAACACCAAAACACCCAAACCAGTCCAGAACAGAATCAAATAGTGTTTTGACACAAAAACCCCCAAAACAACACAAAAATCACTAGAATCAAACAATCAAGAGCACTAAGGCTCTGATACCATATTGTTGGTCCATAATGATCGTGATTTCAGTGCTATAATGACTTGTTTAACAACAAAACACACTTAACTCAAACAAACAAAGTGTATTATAACCAAACACCCAATAATGAGATAAAATCCACACAACCGGAGGTAAATACGCTACAAGGATGAATAAGATATGCTCCTAGCACCTCCAGTAAACAAACACACGACACAATCAGTTAGATAAGGTTTTTGTCAAAGTTGTGCAAAAGTTGTATTTTGTTGGGGTTATTTGAAGATGTCACTTTCCAAATATAAGCGAGTGAAGATATCGAGCATCATCACGAGCAAGCACGGGTGAAGACGTTCATAATTTGTATTTGTCTTAGAATATTTGTGTAATCGTTTTGTGCTTAAATGCACGTTTGTGCTTAACTGCACGTGGTTAGGTTGAAATGTAAGGTGAATGGTATGGACTATAAATACCATCACCTAGGTCATTTGTTATTGTGAGTTGCATACATTTTCATTGAAAATCACTTGTAACCTCTCCTTTGATCTAATACAATTCTCCTATTCATATTATCATTCATCTTCATCATACTTTGCATTGATCTTCATGAACATTCAAGCATCAATACGTGATCAGTGAGATTCCGCATCAATGATCACAAACAACATCACCAAACAATCTCATATCTAGATCCAAGCTCGGTGCATCCCGCACTATCAATTGGTATCAGAGCTGTTGGGTGATCTTTGATTGTTGTTGTTATTGATGGAATTTTAGCTACCATTAGCTTTGATTCATGTTTGTGTAAAGAACTGCAAAGTTTGAGATCAATTGGTGAAGATTTGACTGAGTTTTTGAAGAAATTATTCATGCTCGTCATATTCACTGCTCAATTTTGTGGTCTGGAAATTGTTGATGATATTGAGAAATTGATGATTAAGATGTGTTAGAAATCACTATCCTAAGCTTCGTTCATGATCAAACATCACTGATTTGTTGATTTCAATCCATATTTTGTCAATTTTGTCAAAACCCACTTATTGTGTTCTTCATCAAAAATCCGGATCTGAATGAGATTTAGCCCGATTCAAGGTAGAAAAACTTTGAAGGATTGTTAGAAACATCATTCCTCAGCTAATACAAGTGTTGAATTGAACAAAAACATCAAAAATTGAAGAATTGATCTTGTGTTCATCACAATTTTGACTTTGAAAAGTCAATCTGATATGAGGATTTGAAGAATTTGTCAGCCGGGTGATACACTATTCAGCCGTGTCAAGTGTTAGTCGGGTGAAGTTTGACACTGTTCAGCCGGGTGAAGATACTATTCAGCCATGTGAAGAAGTGAAAAACACTGTTTAGCCGTGTGAACACTGTTCAGCCGGGTGAAGCACTGTTCAGCCGGGTGAAGACACTGTTCAGCCACCATGACTTCCCAGAATTTTTCGAGTCTGGAAAATCGAAAAATTCATTTTTCCAAAATTTCAAATTAGTCATTTTTAGCCACCATGACTTCCCAGAAAAATCATGAAAATGACTTTGAAAATTCAAGAAAAATGTCAACGGGCATGTTTACTGTGATCCGAGAAGAAAATAAAAGAGAAGATATCAATGAATTTATTACAGAATTCAATCACATGTTTGAAACAACTTATCTTCAAGTTGCCAAAGCTTGTGATCAAAAGAGAAGAGACTTTCATGAACACACAAAACTTGTTCTTGTGAGTCAAGCAGATTCTCATGAAAATCATGATGAAGAAGAAGAATATGATTGGAGTGAAAACAATGATGTTGTTTCCATTCAAGAAATTGAAAAGAAAGATAAAGAAATCAGCAACTTGTCAGAAACCATTGCAAAGCAAGATGAGACAATTGCACAACTGAATTCAGAAATAAAGAGATTGATGTCAGAAACAGAAAACGAGAAAGATGTTCAGAGTTCTTATGTTGAAATGCCAATTGAAGTCAGAGAAAAGATGTGCACCAAAGAATGTTTTCAACAAGTTGAACACTACAGAATATACTCTTTCAAGATTTGTGATAAACTCAAGAAGGAAGAGCAAATGCACAAGAATCTGAAAGAACAACACGAAATATCTGATCAAAGAATCACATCTCTCGAAGAGTCACTCAAGAAAAGTGAAAGAGAAGCAATGAATGTCAAGAATGAAGCTGCAAAATCAAATGCACACTCATCCAGTGTGATCAAAGATTTGCAAGAAGAGATTACAACATTGAAGAAACTCTCTGAAATGGTTAATTCAGAAAACAACAGTCTGAAAACCAAGCTTCAAGAAGAACAAGAGAAATTCAAAAGTCTTCAAGAGGATCACCAACTGTGTGAAGATAGACTCAAATCTCTTACACTGAATGTTGATTCAATGCTTATCGAAAAGCATAATCTGAATGTTCAAATCATGGAGCTTACTGACAAACTGAACAGATCACAATCTGATCTGGTGCTTATCAAAGAAGAAGCTGAAAAGGTAAAGTCATCCGAACAAGAAAAAGAAGGATTAGTGCCAACCGGAATTGTTGGATCACTATCTTCTCAAGAAGAAGAAGAAAAGACACAAGAGTTTCAGTCGAAGAAGAAGAAGAAGGTTAGAAGAAAGAAGAGCAAAGCCAAGAAGAACAAGACAAAGGGCGCTTCATCTGATTCTACACCACAGACTCCTTCTACTTCAAAGTCTCAAGATTCCGAATTCCCGAGTGATTCAAACAGTGACGTATACTGTTTAATCTGTGACTCTGAAACTCATCATATCTCAGATTGTATTTACAGTCAAGGTGTCTTTCCTTTTGGGTCAAAAGGTGACAAGTTCAAGACTCCATCTCCTTCAAGAAAGATTCAACAAGATTCAGAGGTCAAAGCTTCTCAGAAACAACAATCTTCAACAGCAAAGACTTCTCAGAAGAAAGGAAAGAAGTCTCCCTTCAAGGCTCATCAGAAGTACTGCAAGATATGTGAAATGTACAATCACACGACAACGGAATGCTACTACAACAAGTACTGCACCAACTGTCAGATGTACAACCACGACACAATGGAATGTTACTACAACAAGTATTGCTCTATTTGTGACATGGTCAATCACAACACATCCGAGTGCTACTACAAGCCGAGAAGGTCAGTCCAAAGAAGTTCATCATGTGCATACCCTTCCAGGTATTTTTCTAACTTTAACAGATCTAATCATAGACATTCGTTTGATGAAAATCAACATGTCAATGATTCATGGAAACCAAAGTTTGTCAAAAACAAAAAGAGAAATCATGATTTAAATGATAAAATGATTCCAATAGTGAATCAATCTTTGAATAAGAAATATAGTCAACAAAACCTGTTTTTAAAAGGAAATCATAATCTGTTTGAAAATGACTATAATTTCTCTTTTGACAAACAATCCATGAAAGAAGATGAAGGTACAAATTACATTGTATCATCAGAACCACCACCTGAAGGTATTCCTTGCACTTATGAGAATATCACTTATGTTGATGAATTTGGACGACCCAAAACCGAAATGGTTTGGGTCATTACCTCTACCTGATTTGTTAGTGTGTTAGGGACAGTTATGGAGGCCGGTCAAACAAAGAAAAGAAGACCGTGGCTGATCCCTTATCATGACAAGATACCGAATCTTGTTCATGATGTTTTCGATGCAACTGACACCAAATGGAGTTGGAAACAAAAAGGAATCATCGCAGGAATTTTTAAAAACATTTTCAAAAAAATCAAACAATGATAGCAGTGCAAGAAACAACCGATGTTTCATTTCGTCTGTTTAGATTAAGTATATTGCATGCACTCTTCATACGTTGATAACATATCTGCCATTTTCTTTTCATTAAACTTTAAATTTTTTGAAAAAAAATTTTAAGTTTAGGGGGAGAAATCATTATTAAAAAAAAAATAAAAAAAAAATGATAAAATCAGAAAAATCCAAAAATATATTGAATCTACTTGCACGTACATGAGAAATGATAGTACACTAGAGTTATTCAACGCATCATTTTAAACAATAAAGACTGAAGCGTGAAAATTGATGTGCGAGACGGCTCAGACAATTAGACTGAACAAGTATATTCTTTGATGATTTAACTAAATTCTAATGAGTTTTTGTGGTTGAAACATCTTACTTCATGTGAAACGTATATACAAATCAAATAGATATCTTGTGAAGCATCCAAATTACATCGAGTAACGATGCAATCTATTCAGTGTGATGAACCGCATCGTGAGCTTCTTTGTTGTGGTACCCACAGACCTGAAGTCTCACACGAAGTCTCTTTTGAGCTTCAAGATGCAGCAAAAGATTCCAAAATGGAACAAAAAGAGTCCCAAATGTGGACCGTCTCCAATCAAATTCCAAAATGGAATTCAGAAGATTCCCAAGGGGAACAATAGGAAAAAGAAAAATCCCAAAAAGGAATTCAAAAGAAGTCCCAATGTGGACCAAATCCAAATAGAACCCAAATTCCACACTGTTTATGATTGTAAGTGACCTGACGTGTTGAGTTGTTCTCAGGATATTTAGATGAGGTGTATAACTTTCTAATGTGCAAAGTATGGGTCACTCAAAACTTATTCCTAATCAACCTAATTGATCATCAAGAATAGAAAAAGTAAGTGTTGTCACTTCGAGCTAATTGATTTGTTCAACAATTCATCACTCAATTACTTCACAATTCAAATGTCTATTTTAAAAAAAAAGAAACTGCAAAACATGTGTTGGATACATTGATAGTATGATCTCATTGCAGGTTAAAGATTCCAAATGTAAAGAGAAAATTCCAAAAATATCAAAAACATTGAAAAATTCAAAAACACCAAAAATATTGTCATTTTAATCCTTTTCTTTTGTGTTGGCAGTGAAACATATGTTATTGATGTAGGAGTTGTTGATCGGGCAAAATCTCATCCGATTGAGAACTTAATCTTTACATTGATGATAAATGCACATTATTGCCTGAGTTTTAATGTTTTTCTTTGAGTTGCAAGAACAATTTCCATTGTAGAACAAGCTTCCACGCGACTTGCAGATGTTCCTGTTCAAGCCTGATTCCAGTCCAAAGATCTCCAAGTCAGATTGCTGAGTGTTAAGAATCCTCCTCTTAATATCTCATACACAGATCCCATTAACCTCTAGAGAAAAAGTTGAGGGGGAGTATTCTAAGTCAAAGAAGTCTTCGCATTCTACTTCAACCGTTGAAGAAGATCCCGTTGCTGATATATAGATTCACCGGAATCTACTCTCTGCTTATTTCTTTCCATAGCCTCTGATGTTGCTCAAAAGGGAGAGAAGGATGCAGATTGCTTGTTGAAAGACAGAGTTTTGGCAGCATCATCTTAGGGGGAGTACTGTTGGGTCCTCTTGAAGATAATGCATACCAAAACTTTAAGCTGCTCTCTATGCTGGTCACATGAAGATTTAAGCTGATATGTCAGATTTGTAAAGTATCATCTTAGGGGGAGTACTGTTGGGGTTATTTGAAGATGTCACTTTCCAAATATAAGCGAGTGAAGATATCGAGCATCATCACGAGCAAGCACGGGTGAAGACGTGCATAATTTGTATTCGTCTTAGAATATTTGTGTAATCGTTTTGTGCTTAAATGCACGTTTGTGCTTAACTGCACGTGGTTAGGTTGAAATGTAAGGTGAATGGTATGGACTATAAATACCATCACCTAGGTCATTTGTTATTGTGAGTTGCATACATTTTCATTGAAAATCACTTGTAACCTCTGATCTAATACAATTCTCCTATTCATATTATCATTCATCTTCATCATACTTTGCATTGATCTTCATGAACATTCAAGCATCAATACGTGATCAGTGAGATTCCGCATCAATGATCACAAACAACATCACCAAACAATCTCAGATCTAGATCCAAGCTCGGTGCATCCCGCACTATCATATTTCTTGAAGATAAGGTTACAATATATATCAGACATAGGTTCGCTGATAGATTCGCTGCAGCGAATCTATCTAGCGAACCATATAGGTTCGCCGGGCACAATCAGGTTCGCCCGGTCGACACCAAATCAAAAGCTAAACTGTGCTACGGGCGAATCTATAGATTCGCCTGTAGGTTCGCTAGAACTAATACATATAAAATACATACAAAATATATAACACCGACATACCGGTGAGTCCGACCTATACATGACTATCAGTTAAGAGGTCTACAAAATGGGCCGAGTGTTTAGACAAAACTATTTAAAAGTTTGAGAGTTAACATTTTAAATTCTGGCTGGGAGGTAACGTTTTAAATATTGGGCCATCATTGTTGAAGTCGGCTTCGTATTTTTCGCCGGGAGTTAAAGTTTTAAAATATTGGGCGGTTCGTATTATTTCTGGCCGAGCTATTATTGTTATTTTTTAGGCCAAAGTTTTGTAAGTTGAGACCAAAGTATTTTTATCAATGGCCCGGTATTATTATTGTTATTCATTGGACTTAATTTTGGTCAGTTGAGAGGATAATATTTTTGTTTGTTGGCCGGGTATTTTCAAATTCTTTTTTTCACTGGGCCAAGTCGTTTGATCCGAAAGATTTGAAGGTAAAGGAGTTTGAGTGTTGAGTTGAGACGAAAAATTATTTTTTCAGGGGGAGAATTATTCCACAAATTTTTAGAAAATTAATTTTTGAGATCTTTAATTAAAATGTCAACGTCTGAAGAATTCGAGTCTGTCCAATGTATGTTTGACTCATTTACTGCCTTGAAGAAAGAAAAATTGTTGGATCTCATTGATCGATTTATTACTATTGAAAATAATCTGAAGAAGCATATCCACAACTCACTAATCCTGAACAAATTCAAAGGCTTCTTGCCTATCTTCCACCAGAATGTAGTCTTTAGGTTAAAACGCTTAAGAAAGAGAGAAGGTTTTCAGATTACAAGTTGTTGGATGTGATCGACAAGTTAAAATCTTTTGAGTTGGATATTAAAAGAAAGGAATTTTTTGAAGCAGTGATCCTACCACAAACCAACACACCGAATGTTATTCTCATCTCATCAATGATTAGCAAATCTGATTACAGACCGTTTAAGGTGATTGAAAAGTTGAAATCAACGGTAACCGATTCCGATTCGCCTGTTGAAATCGAGGAGACTGTGAAAGAAAATAAGTTGGAGGTTAATTATGATGATGATATGGAAGAAGAGTATTTGAAATGGCAAATAAAAACATTAACTCTGAGAGTCAGTCGGTTTATGGAGAGGACTGGGAGAAATGTTTTTACAGATGATCAGATTGGGATTGGAGAGGTTCATAGTGACATAAACTATACTTTAATGACAAAGATTGTGGATTTTTGAAAAGGAAAAAGTAAATGTGAAGCGGATTGTGAAGAAATTTTGAAAGATGATGAAGGAAAGAAGGAAGCTGAGATAGAAGAGATGCTGAAGGAAAAGGAAGAGGAACGCAAAAGAAACACAAGGGTATGCAACTGCGATAAAGCCCTTACTGTTGAAAAAGTCATTATGGGACTTTCTTATGAGGTAATTTAGGACATATGTTCATCTGCATACCAAATCCGTCTTTTTGATGTTTATAAAGCTAATAAATTGTTGTTAACAAATCAAGCTGAATTAACCACCACAAATACATAAGATAAGAAAAATGAAGTTTCTTTTTCGATAAAACTCAATGAAGCTTTGGCTGAAATTGATCTTTTGAAAAGAAATCATTATGAACGAAATATAGAAATAAATCTGTTAAGTGAAAGACTAATAATAACACAGTTTGAATTCACAAAACTTCAAATAAAACTTGATAAGTGGACTGTTGCTAGTATGAAAATGAATGAGCTTGCTTCAAAACAAAGGGGGGCTAGGGTAAAAGATGGGGTTAGGTATGACACAGATGTTTAGACGGTTATTCCGCCTCCATTCATTATGTGTTATTCACCTACACCAAAA
This sequence comes from Tagetes erecta, assembly GCA_030867185.1. Classification (NCBI taxonomy): domain Eukaryota; kingdom Viridiplantae; phylum Streptophyta; class Magnoliopsida; order Asterales; family Asteraceae; genus Tagetes; species Tagetes erecta. The sequence continues at coordinate 7,189,732 of CM061497.1, read as the reverse complement.
CCCCATCCTAAAAATGATTTGTTTGAACAAGAATCTAACAGTTTGCATGCAGGTTTAGAGGGAGTTAATCTGAAGGAGGTGCGAGATGATTATGATTCTTCGACTGGTATGGGACATAGTAAAATGGGTACTGACAGTCAAGCTAATGATTGCTCAGTTCCTGTTGTTTCTAATCCTGTAACAGTTGTTACTTCTAACTTCTTTGATAAGTTTAAAGCAAGTGAAATTCCTACCTCAGAGCCTGTCAGGAGTAAGAAGGAAGAGATAATTCAGGAATCACTTAATCATGAAGTTGCAACTACATCAACACACTCAATTCCCATCAATCAAGATCCGCAAGAAGCATATGTACTTATTGAAGACTGGACAAGTTCAGATGATGGATCAAAGACAAAGGAGAGTCTGGGAGATTCAAAGATCAAGATGTCACCTGAAACTGTCAAATCTGAAATACTTCCAAAATCTAAATCAAGACAAATCCGGATCTCAGTCCCAGCTGCAAAACAAGTCAATCATCCATCAAAAGCTCAAAAGAAGAAGCCTTCACCTATGTCCATCATATCTCAAAATTGTAAAAGACTTGAAAACAAGCAAGTGAAGATCTCCCCTCCTGTCCAACAAAGCAAAACACCAATTAGTCAACCCTCTGCAACTAAACAAAAGAAGCCACAAGTCTCTCAACAAGTTGCATCAATCTCAAAGAAAGCCCCACCGCCAGCTGCTCCACATGGGCCAGTCAAGCATCAAAAGCCATTCAAGGCTTGCTTCAAGTGTGGAAAGGATGATCATGTGCTCAAGAAGTGCCCAAAAGGACATGCTTCAGACGGTAAAGGCAAAAAAATTGCTTCTCCGGATTTGTTAGGGCTCATTCCTGTTAGAAGATTTAATGTGTACTTTGTTTATAGATGTTTGTATAGTTTAGGGTTAATTTTGTATTTTCCCTAATGTGTTGATGCATAAAGCATGTTGTGAGAGAATGTTAGAGAGAGAGTCTAGATCACAACTTACATACTAGAGAGAGAATTGTGTGTGTGTGATTTGTATTCTCCTGCACATTTGTACTACAACGTTTATGCTTTGATCATCAATACAAGAGAATTATTTAGTAATGAATTGTGTTGTTGATTGAATTGTGTGTTTGTAATTAGATCGTTCTGATTTGCAGCAATATCGATCCAATTGAACCTATCAATTGGTATCAGAGCTGTTGGTATTGTGTGTGTTCTTCGCTATTCATCAAGCAAAAACACATCAATATTGCTCAAATCATGATCTGAATGATCTGTTGCTGTTTTTGGATTTGATTCATCATCAGAATCATCTCTAATTCACAACGTTCGTGCAAATTCCATCAGATTATCATCAGATCTGAGGAATTAAGAAGAAATTAAAGTTTACTGTTCGATCAAATTTTTGCTCAAAATCATCAAAAATTGATCATGTTTTGGATTTATTGAGATTGGAGATTGATAATCGGTATAAATCAGTGCTTGAGTGTGAATTTTGGACAAATTGGACAAGTTTCATTAAAATTCTGAAAAATCTGTATGACGAAAATGATGAACATGATGAACTGGTTGAAGATGAACTAGCAGGGTGATAAATTTGACTTAGACAATATTTTTGGACTTAGATTTGTGAACAATTAGGTCCTGTGCAGCCGTGTGAAGGCAAAATTGTCTAGACGGGTGAAGAATTTGCAAGAAAGAGGTTGTACTGTTTAGACGGATCAAAGAACTGTTGTGCCGGGTGATCAACTGTTCAGCCGGGTGATTAACATTTCAGCCGGTGACTCATTTACTGTTTAGCCGGGTAAACAACATTTCTGCCGTCTGATCAACAACTGTTCAGCCGGATCAACTTTTTCTGCCGTGTCAAGTTCTAGCCGGGTCAAGTTTCAGCCGTGTCAAGTTTTACTATTCAGCCGTGTCACTGTTCAGCCGGGTAACTCTACCTGCCGGGTGAAGATTTCAAGTGTTGAAGATTGACAACTGTTTAGCCGTGCCACTGTTTAGACGGGTGAAGAAGTTTTTCTCAGCCGGGTGAAGCAGAAAATACACTGTTCAGCCGGGTGAAGAACAAAATTTCACTGTTCAGCCGTGTGACTTGTTTTTCAGTTGTTTCAAACCTTGTTAGCTTATCTTGTCATTATTTACTCGTTTTTAGTTTAAAATTTTAACTGTTTCTTTTCAAAAATCATGAAAAACACAAAAAAAAAATATTTTCTTTAAATTTTTTTTAAAAAAATGGCACCTAATGATGATTCTGATAACCGTGTTCCTAGATTGGTTAATCGTGCAGATTTCAAGAACTGGACAATCAGATTGAAGCATCATCTATGCTCTATTGACAATGATCTATGGAAGTCAATTGATAAAGGTCCTCACATTCCTACTCAGACTGCTCCTGATAGTGCAAGTACCTACACTAAAGATTCAACTGAACCTTATCCTGAAGATAATCTATCAGCAGAAGACTTACGAAAGGTCAAGAATGACAGTAAGGCTTATTCTTTGATGTGCAAAGGGCTGCCACTTCAAGTGTTGTCGATATTGGATACTTATCAAACTGGCTACACATTGTTCAAGGCATTGAAATCAATCTGTGAAGGAGGAGAACAGTTGAGAAGTCTCAAGAAGCAGAAATTGAAGAGACAATTGGAATTATTTGAACATATTGCTGGAGAATCTGTGCACCAGATGATGAATAGATTTGTTCATCTAACTACTGAGATGACAAATGTTGGTGCTAAGACAGATCTTCAAGACCTGAATGACAGATTGTTTTGTGCTCTTCCATCTTCATGGAAACAGACTGTGATTCTACTGAAGCATACTGAAAAGTTTCCAATGGATTTGGATCTTCTCATTGCAAAGATTGAAGAAGTTGAGATTGATGAAAGTTCAGAAATACTGACTCACCAATTTACTCTCATCGTATTTACCAACAGATTGTTTGTTGGTGCTAGCTTTTACACTGATTCATCGTATTTACCAAGCTCACCAATTTACTCTCAACCTCAAAATCCACCAAGAGCTCAAGTTCAAAGTCAATCTATGAAATCTCAAGCAGAGAATCAAAGTTCAAGTTCCACAGTTCAAGCCAAAGTAAAAGATGTGATAAATATCTTGTTACAAGATGATGAGACTAAGAATGCTTTCACTGCATTCATGGCAAGCTTTTAAGCTTATCAAAGAAGTCATTTGAATCAGATGGATGTTGTGCTTCAAGATTTGTTTGAAATGGATCCTGATGATGTTGAAGAAATGGATTTGATATGGCAAATGGTTATGGTTGCATATCGAACTCAAAAACATGCATATGTGAACCGTAGCTTCAAGCCACATGCAAACAAGACAGTTGGTTTTGACAAATCAAAGGCCAGATGTTTCAACTCTAACTGCTATGGTCATTTTTCGCGGGAATGCAAGGCTCCTAAGAATCAGAACTACAATGATCAAGCTAGCTCAAGTGGACAAAATCATGGTCAAAGTCAGAACTCGCAACAGTCTTCAAGCTATCAGAACAGGGAATCAACGTTTCATGCAAAAGCCATACCAAAGTCTTCCCATGCCAAAACTGAAAGATGAAGGCAAGAAACCAGAAGATCAGACCAAAGCACTGGTGGTCAGTGTGAAAGACGGATATGACTGGAGTGCTTATGCGGAACAATTTACATCTGATCTTACATCAAGTTTGGCACTGGTATGTGAAATTGAAGAAGATTGGTCTGAAGAAGGGGATGATCAAGTGACTGAGGCTATTAGTGAAGATTCTGAAGAGTATGATTGGAGTGCAAAGGCAGATCCTGTTGAAGAATCTGAACCAGAAGTTGCGCTTATGGCTACATCTAATGAGTCTTCATCATCTGCAGAACAACCAAAGGTTAGTACCGAATTACCCCCTAATTATGTTCCTTTGCCTGATGATGTTAAAGGTAGGTTATGTTCTGAACAATGCATTAAACAAGTGGAACATTATCGAACTCATTCTTTTAAAATTGGTGACAAATTAAGCAAACATGAACAAATTCATGAACAACTTAAAATTGATCACAAAATTGCTGATGAGAAGATATTGTCACTTAAAGAATCATGGAACAAAACCTTGAAGGAACTGGAAGTAGTAACCAAACAACTTGAAGAAATGAAAAATAATCATGAACAAGAGAAAGTTGCTCATGCTGTTACACAAGTTGAACTAACAAAAGTAAAAAGTTGTAAAACAATGGTGAGACAACTTGTGAGTGAAAGAGGTAACAAAAGCAAACTAGGATTGGGTTTCACTCATGAACCAATGCCTAAATCAATCACAAACACTTCACCAGAAAACTTTAATGAATTTGATCATTCACCTGAAAATGAACAAAGATTCAAAGACATTCAAAGAGGTAAATCTGAATCCGAAGGACTGAAGTTTTACTGGAAAGTTTGAAAGAAGATGACATCGTGACAGTTGAAGCTGATGATGAAGCAAGCAACCAATCTGATCCTATTCTGGTGCAACTTGTTGAATATCCTAAACTGAATCCTAAGCCAGAAGAAAAGGTGAAGGATGAAGCTGAATTTTCAGGATATAATGATCCAGAATACATCAAGTGGAAGAATGAACATAAAGCGATTATTGCTGATCAACTGATCAAGAAGAAACCAGTGAAGAAGACTGAAGTTTCAAATGCAAAGGTGTAGAAATTGAAATTAACAAACAATCAATCTGAAACAAAACAGTCGAAAGGTAAAAGTGTCATAACAACAAATGACAAACCCAAAGCTCAAATTGTTAAAACTAACAATGTCAAACCTGTGAAAAGAAAGTGTCAAAAGGTAAAACAATCAAGTTTGTGTCTGCAGGAACATTCGATATGAACGGATCTTATGGTAACCATATCAATTCTTCAATCAAATCTAACTCTGGTCTGAAAACGGGTTCAGGTCCTAAGACTTCCGCTGTCAATGATAAAAGATTTGAATCAAAGAAGATAACCAAACAAGATGGTTTAAAATTGAACCAAGTTCCAAAGCAATCAAAATTTGATATCAAGCAAACAAAGTCCCAATCAAAATCTCCACAAAAGAATCAAGTTAACTTAAAACCGAACAAACCTGATAATGAATCACGAGTGGGTTCAACATCTAGAGTTAACAATCGGCTCTTTAGGATTAGCAAGAAACATTGTGAGATTTGTGATCGTTATAATCATGTTAATGCTGAATGTTTCTTTAACAGGTACTGCAATTACTGTGACAAAAGAAATCATTCTTCAGAGGAATGTTTTTATAACAAGTATTGTGATATTTGTGAAAGGAGAAATCATGATACTGCAGATTGTTTCTTTCGGAAAAACTCATCACGAGAAATGACAACTTTTCCGAATTTTCAAAGAAATCAATCTTTTGGTTTTAACAAATTTAACCAAAGTCATTCTCCTGATTTGAGAACTTTCAAACGAAACAATTCTGGTCTTAATGAGTTTTCGTCCAGAAATGTGCAGGTTAACAGTTTTAAGCCGAGAGCTTTGATGGTAAGAAATCAGAAATTTGAAAATAACCTTGTTCTTAAGTTAGAGGAAAGGTTCACTGCTTTAAGAAGAAAGCAAACAACTCAAGCCGTTGGACGAAACAGTTTTCAACCAAATCTCTCAAATGAAACAAATTTTCAAAATCTACATTATCAACAAGTTACTGTTACAGATAGATTCGGAAAACCCAAGACCATGTGGGCTTGGGTTGACCAAACTAACTAGGTAAATGTTGAAATGCAGGTACGCCCTCGAAGACCTATCATCTCATGGTTTGTTGATAGTGGGTGTAGCCAGCATATGACAGGCAACCATGCCTTGCTTCAAGATTTTAAGCTTAAGAATGGTACTCATGTTGCGTTTGGAGGAGATGCTGGTGGAAAAATAACTGGAGAAGGAACCGTGTCAAATGGGGTCATTAGCTTTGATAAAGTCAACTACTGTGCACAGTTGAACTTTAATTTGCTAAGTGTATCTCAAATTTGTGACAAATCATATTCAACATTATTTGATGATTCTTTTTGTTACATACTCAAACCAGGTTTTAAGATTGACAATGAATGGGTGGTGGTTAAAGGTCCAAGAGATCGTGATGTATACAAGCTTGATATGTCGCAGATTGATGCTGAAACCGAAACTACTTGTCTCATTGCGCATGCATCAAATGATGAGAGTCAGCTTTGGCATAGACGGCTGGGCCATTCAAACTTCAGAAACATGAACCGACTGGTGACTGGAAATCATGCTGTGGGAATACCGTCAAAGAAATTCTCAACAACTGATCTCTGTCCAGCATGTTTGAAAGGAAAACAACACCGAATGTCTTTTAAGTCCAAGCAAGAACACTCTATTTCAAAACCCTTACAGATGCTACACATGGATCTTTTCGGACCAACAAATGTTCAAAGCATCGGAAAGAAGTCTTATTGTTTTGTCATCATTGATGACTTCACTAGATTTTCTTGGGTTTATTTCTTGCATGTTAAATCTGAAACTGCTGAGTTGTTAAAAGAATTCATTATCAAAGTTGAAAATCAGTTGGATTGTAAAGTGAAAATCTTGAGAAGTGATAATGGAACCGAGTTTAAAAACTCTAATGTCGATTCGTTTTGTGCAGAAAAAGGAATTGCGCGCCAATTTAGTGCTCCAAGAACTCCATAACAGAACGGAGTTGCAGAACGGAAAAATCGGACACTGATTGAAGCAGCAAGATCCATGCTCGCAGATGCCAAAATCCCTATCACATTCTGGGACGAAGCTATTGCTACTGCTTGCTTTGTACAAAACAGGACGTTATTGGTTCAGGATAAACATAAAACATCTTATGAGTTATTGTTTGGAAGAAAACCGAATATTTCATACTTGAAAGCATTTGGTTGTCCTGTATCGATTCTAAATTTAAGTGATCATCTCGGTAAATTTGAGTCAAAATCTGACGATGGATTTTTTCTTGGTTATTCTTCTGTTTCAAAAGCTTATCGGGTTTTTAATAGCAAAACGAACATTGTTATTAAAACTATTAACGTAAAGTTTTTAGAAAATTCGTTTCCGTCAGTGGCTCATGGTCCCGAATGGTTGTTTGATTTAGATTCGTTATCAAAATCTTTCAATTCTAACTTATTTGATTTTTCAGGAAAATCGAGTAAAGAATCAGGAGACTTGGGATGTTTCAGTGATGATTCTGATAATGACGATGATAGCAATCTCAATTCTGAGTATCCGTTCATGTCATTTCATAATCCTGATAATGGTGTATCCAATCAAGCTCCGGGTCCATGTGGTTCTCAAGAAGATCAAGAATCAAACATCTTTGGTGATGAAGTGAATCCGCAAAATTCTCCTAATGATGGTGCATCTGTTCAAAATCAACCATCATCAGATCCGAATGTTGAAGTTGTTCCAGAAACATTTGATTACTTCATCAATTCACAAGAACAAGTTCCTAATTTCACTCTGCATACTTCTACAATTTTACAAGATCTACCGAATCTGAATCAGTCTAATCTGGAGAGTCAAGTACAAGGTGACGCTATACCAACTCACCGAGTTCATAGGAATCATCCTCTCTCTCAGATTATTGGGCCTTTGAATCAGCGAACTATGAGAAGTCAAACTGAACATGCAAACGTTTGTCTTTATTCATGTTTTCTTTCTTAAGTGGTGCCGAAGAACATTTCAGAAGCGTTACAAGATAACAGTTGGATTGAAGCCATGCAAGAGGAGTTACTTCAATTTTGCAAACAAGAAGTTTGGAAATTAGTGGACTTACCTGAAGGAGAAAATGCGATTGGTACAAGATGGTTGTACAAGAACAAGCCAGATGAATGTGGCATTGTAGTTAGAAATAAAGCCAGACTTATTGCACAAGCTTACACTCAAGAAGAAGGTATTGACTATGATGAAGTGTTTGCTCCGGTCGCTCGACTAGAAGCTATTCGCGTTTTTCTAGCTTATGCCTCTTTCATGAAGTTCAAAGTGTTTCAAATGGATGTAAAAGGCGCTTTTCTGTATGGACCAATTACCGATGATGTGTACGTCAGACAACCTACAGGTTTTGAGGATTATGAGTATCCACATCGTGTATACAAATTGAGCAAAGCTTTATATGGTCTACATCAAGCCCCAAGGTTTTGGTACGAGACGTTATCTAAACATTTGCTGAAACATGGTTTTACAAAAGGTCAGATTGATCCTACTTTATTTATGAAGCGGGAAAATGAAGATCTTTTATTTGTTCAAGTGTATGTGGATGATATCATCTTTGGATCAACAAGTCCATCCATGTGCAAAGAGTTTGAAGAGATTATGAAATCCAGATTTCAGATGAGTTCGATGTGGGAGATTAATTTCTTTCTCGGATTGCAAGTAAAAAAGTCCGCTGAAGGAATTTTTATCAACCAATCAAAGTTTGTTGAGAAGTTGCTGAAAAAGTTCAAGATGCAAGATTGTCAGACTATTCGAACGCCATCTGATGTGAATTGCAAGATACAGCCGGATCCAAAAGGCAAATCCGTTGATCAAACATTATACAGATCAATGATCGGTTCACTGATGTATCTTACTGCATCAAGACCAGATATCATGTATGCTGTATGTGTGTGTGCAAGATATCAGTCTGATCCAAAAGAGTCGCACCTGGTTGCTGTTAAACGTATTTTCAGATACCTTAAAGGAAAACCGAATCGCGGGTTATGGTATCCTTATGAAGGCAATTTTGAATTATATAGTTATTCTGATAGTGACTTTGGTGGGTGTGCTCTTGACAGGAAATCGACTACGGGTGGATGTCAATTTCTGGGTCCTAGACTTGTTTCTTGGCAATGCAAAAAGCAGACCAACGTTTCTATATCCACATCTGAAGCAGAGTATATCGCTGCATCTGCAGGATGTTCTCAAGTTTTGTGGCTACAAAACCAATTGCTTGACTACGGGTTTAACTCTCTCAAAATTCCTATTTACATAGACAATACTGCTGCTATGTTCATTACTGCTAATCCTGTTCAACACTCAAAAACCAAACATATCGAAATTCGATATCATTTTCTTAGAGACAACTCTGAAAAAGGTTTAATAATTTTGATTAAAGTTCATACCGACAGACAACTGGCAGATCTTTTCACAAAATCTTTCTTGTCAGGACGGTTTGAATTCTTAATTCAATCCATAGGGTTAATCAACCATGATTGATTCTATTTTTGCAAAAATCAATACAAAATCAGAAAATATAAAAGCCAAAAATAAAATAAGTCGATATCAAGTATTGATTCCTTTGCCTTTTTATTTTACTTTTGCATTGTGTTTGTGCATGAAAAAGAAAAAGCAAACAAAAAGAAAAGAAAAAGGAAACAAAAAGAAAAGAAAAAGCAAAAAGAAAAGAGAATACCATGTCATACTGCTATTATTTGTTAGAAATGATAGTTACACTAGATATTATTTGTTACATCATTTTTAATAAAGACTGATAAATGTTAATTGATGTGCGAGACAGCTCAGGCAATTAGACTGAAAAAGTAAGTTCATTGTTGACAAATCTAAACTTAATGATCTTTGTGTTAAGTTCCTCTGTTATACATGTCTAAATATGTATCTTTTGATGCTCTGCTTGTGATGATAACTTGAACATAATCGGGTAACGATGCAGTCTATTCAGTGTGATGAACCGCATCGTGAGCTTCTTTGTTGTGGTATCCACAGACCTGAAGTCTCACATGAAGTCTCTTTTGAGCTTCAAGGTGCAGCAAAAGATTCCCAAAGTTGGAACAAAAAGAGTCCCAAATGTGGACCATCACCAAACAAAATTCCAAAATGGAATTCAGAAGATTCCCAAGGGGAATGATAGGAAATGAAAAACTCCAAAAAGGAATTCAAAAGAAGTCCCAAAGTGGACCAAATCCGAATAGAACCCATATTCCACACTGTTTATGATTGTAAGTGACCAGGTTATTGTGCAATATGCATTCAAGTAGTGGGTCACATAAGGAAATATGTTGACATATGTATACATGTGGGTCACATAAGTCATTGTAATCGAACCTTAATCTCATCATGATACTGAAAAAGTAAGTGTGTTAAGTCGAGCTAATTGGTATGTTTTCATATCATCACTCAATCAAACATAAGTCAAATGTCTATTCAAAACTTGCAAAACATGTTCAGATAATGTGTGGTATGATCTCACTGCGATATATTGATTCAGTGCATTGCATATGTCTTTATTTTAATGTGTGTGCTTTGTGTGTGCAGGCATATGGAGTCTTTATTGACACATCGACATCCTTGTTAAACTTAAAAATTTCAAGAAATTTCAAGTTTAGGGGGAGAATAATTGAAGATGAAAAATATTTACAAAAAGCCAAAAATATTTGAAATGAGTGTGTTGAGTGTATGGATCAAGTGGTTAATGAAAGCAAATGTATTGGATGTGTCAAAAACAAACCTAAGGTCTTGTGATTTTGTTTCTAGAAAATTGCTTCGGGATATAGAAATATTGGTTGTGCAAAAACAATTTTGTGAGAAAAATCAAAGAAAATGAAAAAGGATTTAATGTGAATTAAATTTTGTTGCCCTAATTTTTATTTTTGAATATTTAATGTGACAAACCCTAATAAGGATGTCTTGTCTAATTAATATGTCGAGAATGTTTGCAGGTGCAATAAATGCAGTTGGAAAAGTCAACTAGAGAGAAATGTGAAAAAAAATAAAAAATCGTTCAAGTGTTGCAGCCGGGTGAAGATATCAGACTTCACTGTTTTGCCGGGTAATGAAGTGATGTGTTACCAGCCGGGTAATGAACAAGTCACTATTTAGCCGGGTAAAGAAGTGATGTTGACATCTGCCGGGTGACTGAATGAAAGAAGGTAGCCGGGTGAAAGAAGAAATGAAGCCGTGTGACAAGTTGTAAGTTACTATACAGCCGGGTGATGAAGTGTTGACACTGTACAGCCGGGTAATAGAATGAAGATTCTATATAGCCGTGTAAGTGAAGAACACTGTGCAGCCGGTTAAGTATGTCAACTGTACAGCCGGATGATAAAGAAAAGTTGTCAAACTGTACAGCAGGGTGATGAAGAAAAGCTGTCACTATACAACCGGATGAATGATCTCAAGTTTGAACCCAAGCACAATCTTGTTGCTTGTTTGGATGAATCTATACCAGAAGCAGAAGGGTATAGAGATATGATCAGATTTCTTAGAAGAACAAAGTATGTTTATGCAATGTGTGCCAAGCCAATTGTGTATGCAAGACTTATCAAAAGCTTCTGGAGGACTGCTGAGGTGTTGACTGATGAAGCCGGAGTTACTGTGGTTAGAGGAAATATTACCAGACAGTTACAGTTAACTGTGTCTGAAGAGTCCATCCGGACTGCTTTGAGGATTGATGATGAAGAGATTGGTGTTCAAGATGAACTAACAACTGCTGAGTGTCAGGCTTGTTTCATCAATATGGGTCATCCTCTCATATTTCCTAAGCAGCAGTTTGTTAGAGCTAGATTGGGAAAGAAGTGGAAGCTGTTATGCTATGTCATCCAGCAGTGTATGTCTAGGAGAAGTGCTGGATTTGACAACTTTCCTTCAGACATTGCATCTTCTATAGTTGCAATTGTTGAGAACAAGCCATTTAATATGTCGAAGTGGATCATGAAGGGTTTTGTTTTCAATCTTGTTAAAGGGAAGAGGTTCAAGTTTCTCATGTATCCGAGATTCTTGCAACTAAAGATCAACATTGCTCATCCTATTATTCGAGAAGAAGGTTTTGAAGGAGGGATTTTATACACCGAAGATATGAATGCTCTAGCTTATCGAAAGATCAGTATTGGAGGTGTTGAAGGTGTTGAGATGTTTGCCTATATGCGAGATATAGCAAACAATGATGAAGACATTGGAGTAGTGTATCATCATATATCACAAGGTGAAGTTGTAGACCCGTTGGACCTTGTTGATGAAATTCCAGATAACTTGCTTGATGATGATGAGTACCTTGCTCGTCATCCAGAAGATGAAGATAGTGATGAGGATGAGAATGAAGAAGAAGATGATGAATCTGAAGGTGATGATGATGATAGTGATGGTAATGGTGCTGATGGAAATGATGATGTTATTGAAGAAGATAGTGCTGAATCAGTTTCTGAGGAGGCAGAACAAGAAAATGGGTAGAAATGAATGTAGAGGTTGATGAACCTGTTGAAGTTGTAACTGAAGATGTTGTTGTTGAAGCTCCTAGGGATATCACAGTTCATTATTCAAGATCTCCAAGATCTAAAACTGTGATTGAGCCTATGATTGTTGAGGAGCAGCATGTATTTGAAGATGTGAATGTACCTGAACCAGTAGATGTTATTCAGATTGTACAGAAAGTAATGGCCGAAGTGGAGACTGTTGCATAGGCAGTTGATGATGCTGATGCTGGTGTTACTATTCCTGATCCAGTAGATGTTCCCACAACATCATCTCCTGCAACTCCACTATTTGAACAACCTATGGTGTCTTCGCCAAAAGTTGTGTCAAGTGATATTTTGAATGAAAAAGATAAAGAGATAGAACGGCTGAATAAAGTGATAGAAGATTTGATGAAGGAGAATGAATTGTTAAAAGCTTCGAATGAGAGAAAGAAGGTTAGACTGAATGAGTTCAGAGAAACCAATGTGAAGAATATGAAGGTGTTTAAAGAACTTGATGATGAATATGAGAAGCTTAAAGAGGATTACAAAGAGTTGTATGCTGAATGTAATACTTTGAATGCAGAAAAGGAGATGTTAGAAAAGTGGTTGGAAGAAGCTAAACCGAAGAAATCAGGTTCTACGTCGGACAAAGATTTTTCAGATGAAGTGATGGAAGTATCCGGGCCTTCGCAAGAGATAAAAGTGTATTATACCATAGCTCGAGGAACTAAAGCTGTGGGTGAAAAGGTGGAAGGACCAATTCAAATTCCCGATGAAGCTGCTGATATTGTCATTCTTGACAAAGCCGAGGGAAAACGTAAACTCGATGCTGTACCGGAGATTGTGAAAGAAGATGTGATTGCAAAGAAAGCCAGAACTGAAGAAACAGTTTAGATTGAGCCGATTCAATCTGAGTCTGTACAGGCAACTGAAGTGCCCGAGGTTGTTAAAGAGGATGAGATAGTGAAGGAAAGAAATATAGATGAAACAGTACAGTTTGAGCCGATTCAAACTGATACTGCACATACAATTGAGGCACTTGATGACTTAGATGATGTTGATTTTACAGATTCTAAACCGGAAGCTAACCCTGTTGATGATATACCCACTGATCTTGATGAAAGGTTTGCGTATTTGGAGAAGATGAAATACAATCCTGTTTATTTGAATGGACTCACTGTCAGTCAAATAAACGAGGAATATGAGAAATGTGTGAATGCGCAAGACAAGGTAGAAGGTGATGAAAAAGAGTTTGTGGTTGAAATGGGTGAGTGGACACCGTTTCAAGAAAGTTTGAACATTGATGATCTTCCTCCAGAAGAATTATATCATCAAAATCCAGAAGAGATGTCTGTTCCAGGAATGTGTCAGTGGCTCAGTTCGAGAAACTATCCATACAAGACTTTGAAGAGGCTGAAAAGAGAATCGCTAAAGAAGATTGTGGTTAGTTTTCAAAAGTCAGAAAATATGCATAACCGTATGCTCTTTTTGGATTATAACAATCCACAGTATTATGAGTTGACCAAACGATACAGAGTGCTTGAGCCTAAAGAGATACCTTTGATGGCATTGCCTGAAGATGCGCACAAGAAAAGAAAGGAATTGATTGACATGTTTCCGAGCGAGATGAAGTCTTATAACATTCCTATGGAAGTACGAGAGTCATGGCACAAGTCTGCCACAACAGGTGATATTGTTAGATCACTGCTAAGTAAGGGACAGTTCTTTGCTGACTTACTGGACTCGATGATCGTGCCTGAAAAATCCAAGGATGTAAAGATTATAGCATGGAAATATGATGAGATATTTGATGCCTTTCTAATCAAAAGGGTGAATGGGTTATGTGATGTTTATCATTACTATTCAAGCATATTCAAGTTGCTGGTTCAAGATCTGAAAGAATTACACAAGTTGAGGTTGATTAATCACACACGAGCAGAGCGTGGTGATAAATGTGCTATGTTATTGGATGCCGGGATCAGCCGCATGCCAAAGTTTTTAGAGTTTCGGGGACAACAAGAAGATAAAGCATATTTGGATACAAAGAAGTAGAAACAGAAGAAGCTGATACTTCGTTACATGTACTTGGAAGAGTTTTCAGATGAGTATTTTGATAAGGTGACGGATCCGGGATTGAAGGTGATTGATGGTTCGCAAGCAACAAAGCTCATTCTAAAGGTTTTCTATAATCAAGAGACTTATGAGCTGAAGTTGGTTCGAAATCTAGATGATTGGGATCAAGACATGATCACATTGTTTAGTACGTTTGAGCTGAAGCTGCTACACCCATCCTACATTGATTATCTTCGCACTCACAAAATGGAGAAGTTGAAAGATCCTGTTGCTGAAGAAGACAGAAGATTATTTGTGATCATGATAGAGGTGATTGGGGCTGCCACTGAGAAAATTCGATTAAGGGAGGCATTGCTTAATGCTAACCTTGTGAAGATTGACATGCCAGAAATCGAATATATGAGGGTGACTTCAAAGGGTACCTTAGAAGTGAAGGTCAAAGGAAAGAAGAAACCTTATGAGTTTTATGCTAACATCGATTTTGCAGGTATTTCTTTGGACACTCTGAAACGCATGAAGGATTGTGACATTGCTACAAATGAATCAAAGCCGAGACAAGCAAAGATTGCTGAAAAATTCAAGTCATGTATTGAAGAAGCTTTGAAAGAACAAGAAGAATATAAAGGAAAGCCGTTGCTGGATGTTAAAGACGAACCTGAAGATTTTTGAGAGATTGAAGCTGAAAAGCAAGAGTTGAAAAATGAAGAAGATTTTTGAAAGTCCAAAGTTAAATCTTAGGGTGAGTACTGTTAGGGCTCATTCCTATTAGAAGATTTAATTTGTACTTTGTTTATACATGTTTGTATAGTTTAGGGTTAATTTTGTATTTTCCCTAATGTGTTGATGCATAAAGCATGTTGTGAGAGAATGTTAGAGAGAGAGTCTAGATCACAACTTACATACTAGAGAGAGAATTGTGTGTGTGTGATTTGTATTCTCCTGCACATTTATACTATAACGTTTATGCTTTGATCATCAATACAAGAGAATTATTTAGTAATGAATTGTGTTGTTGATTGAATTGTGTTTGTACTTAGATCGTTCTGATTTGCAGCAATATCGATCCAATTGAACCTATCAGGATTAGAGTCTATGAAAAATCCTCCAGATGATAAAGGTAAACAGGTTTGTTTCTCTAGATATCAAGGTAAAAATCATACATCTTTGAATGGTCGGATGACGAATATTCCATCTCTATCTACTCTTGTGAAGCCAGTTTCACATGATTCAAAGATGAATGTGACAAAATCATCAAAACCAAATTCTTATTCATCGGGGCTTAAACAGAAAAAGATTTCCAAATTTAACTCTTTCAAATCGAAAATGTTTGTAATCCGGTTTGGCATAGACATGAGAATAGGCTGTGTGCATAGACATGTGTCTTACACTGATGAAAATGGAACGCCCAGGACTATGATGGCCAGGGTTCCCCTTTCTAACTAATCTGTCAATGAGTGCAGGAACATTTAAGGAGGACTGTTAGTAATCCGGTTTACTAACAGAGAATGTTTTGTATTCAAATTTGAGGCGAAACAAACAGGTTATGGTTCTGGTATCTTATACATATTCTGGAACTTTCTTTGATTTTCACATATCTATTTTCACAGCCAATGCATTTTTCTTGATAACTCATTTATAATCTTTTGATAGGGTAATATGGAAGGCGTTTCTTTGGTAATTTTTATTTTATATATAGTACATAGTAAAAAAAATACATATATATAAAAAAAAGTTAAATATAAAAAATAAAAAATGGGGGAGCCTAACTTTTTTTACTTGTATTTTTGATCCAGTTTTCACTTCCTTTTGAGGTCGTTCTTGAGTCTTTTGAAAATTTCAATTTTGGGCTATAAAATAGAAATTTTGGGGTTGTAGTATCTCAAATGAAAATGAACTGAATATCATTTGTCCAAAATTTTTTTTTTTGTGTAAATATTTTGTGTCTTTTGTAGGTTTCAGTTTTGTGTGGAAAGCATCTGAAGGAGGACGTTGATTTGTGTGATGATGTGTCAATAGGCTCAGCTCGAATACAAGTAAACAACAATTCTGTGATCAAACTAAATTCAAAAGAGCTCGACGATAAGGATAATTTTCACAGACATTTGGCCTGCACAAAGTAATAAGTTTTGACAAAAAGGGGCTGAGAGTATTTGATTGTTGCTTGATTTTTCCCAAATCCAAACCCTTGAGCCTTAGCCCTGAATGACCTGGAGCGCTCATCATATGCAACCCTCAAATGCTAAGCTCACAATGTTTCTACATCAAGAAAATTGTTTGACGCTTAATACAAAAGAATATGCTCACGATTGGGGTCTTTAGTAAAGTTTGCATGAGCTAGTGATTGCATGAGCTAGTGATGGGGATCTTTCCATGTAAACATCATTTGCAATCCATTTTATAGTTCAAATCAGTGTTTTATTTGTGTTCTTCAAGTGTTCATCTCATATTCATTCATTTTATATCACTTTGATCCAAACTTCATCAAAATACATGATTCAAAGGTGATTTGGGACCAACAGATACTTTAGTTTATAAGTTGTAGTTGGTTTTGTATAAATATATATAGCTATGTACGTATGAATGCATATATTCATTCATTTGAGTGTGTTTATTATGTAGTGTAAATAATAATGGTTGTATGGTGATAAATATTGTATGTTGCTTGTATGTGTAATTGTATATTATTTTGTAAATATGAGTAGGTGTTTATATGGGTAAGTTGTTAATATTTTTATACATGTATATATACGTATACGTATGCATGTATGTGTTATGTATAATGGATGGGTTGATTTTTATATAATATGGGTGTTGGTTTTATTTTTGGTGACATGCTTTTTTAAGTTTGAGTATTTTTGTGTAAGTATTATATCTATGTACTTGTATGGTTTTTATTAGTTTGATAATTAATTAATTTGTGTGTGTATATATATATATATGCATTTGTACGTATATATATATATATATGCATGGTTGTATAGTTGTCATTTGATTTATAGAGGTGGCATTTTTTTATTTTGTTATGTAATATTAGTTGTAGGTGTAATTTGTTTATATACCTTTATAGTTGGTAATGTTTAAAGTATTATAGGGGAAATTCTTATCTAACTTATGGTAGTAAGTATTCTTATAACATAAATAAATTCATACGCATATCCGGGTACTTAATATGACGGGCTTCATCATCGATACTTATCCTAAACTTGTATGGGCCAAGCCCATAATTTAAGTTGCGTCGGATCCAATAGGGGTCGGGCCAAGCCCAATGGGTTTTAAAAAAAAATTATCTGGGTCCAAAAACCGGGATTATTTCAGATGGCTTTTATGAAGTGTGATTTGAACTTTTCTATAGTTCTAGCTTGAACAAGCTTTGACTCATTTACCAGGATTGGTGTATTAGACATCAGCTTTAATGTTTCGTGAGATAAACCTACAAGATCCACATTAGCAAAAACATATAAGGCTTCTTCACACCTTTTTCCCTTACTTCCAATGTTCCTTTTGAAGTTATTCTCATAAACTCTATATATTTTATGTTTGTCTTCAACAATTGGGCATAAAGCAATGCTTTTCTAAGTCTGATTTTCTCCTTGCAGCGCAAATACTTCAAACATGATCTCGAATAGTTGACTGTCTGCATTTGCTACTTCAAACTTAATCTTTTAAGCTTTTGATTTCAGAGATAGTCGATGTAACTTAGGCAGAGTAACTTCAGTTCAAACACTCTAAAAATGGTAATCTTGTCATTATCCCAATCATTTAAATCACGTACAAGTTTCAACTCGAAATTTCCTCGTGATAAAATCCTTTCAGAATGTGTTTGGAGCTTTGTGAACCATGTATAATTTTCACACGAGGATTAGTGATCTTATCAAAGTATCTGTCACTAAGTCATCCAAGTATCTATCTTGATTTGATTCAGTCTTCGTCTTCTTTCCTTTTTGTTCAAGATAGGCATTGTCTTCTTGTTGACCTCGAGTCTACAAGAATTGAGGCATTCTGTTGATTCCAGCATCCAAAAATATAACAAACTGTTGACCTCTTTCTGCTTTGGTGTGATTGATTAGTGGTAGCTTGTGAAGTTCCTTCAAATCTTATACAGGCAGCTAAAGAATGCTTGTAAAATAATGACATACATCACAATTACTATTGACACGTTTGATCAGTAATGCATTGAATACTTCATCATATTTCAAGGTAACAATCTTAAAATTTTTGTTCTTTTCAGGCACAATCATAGCATTTAACAATTCTGCTATTGATTGTCCTTTCCTTAGAATGGATCGCACAATGTCTCCAGCAGTGCATGCCTTGTTCCACAACTCTCTTGTATCTAATGGAACATTGCACACTTTCATTTCACTTGGAAACATTTCTATCAAATCTTTTCACTTTTTATGCACATCTTCAACCCTCGCCAAAGAAGGTATTTCTTTTCGATGTAGCACTCTGAATCTTTTTGTGATTTCCAAATATTGTGGATTATGATAATCCAGACTAAACTTTTTGTTGTGCATTTTCTCTGAAGCCTAAAAGCTCTTCACTAGCTTCCTTAAAGACTCAGACTTAAGCCTTTTTAAACTTATATAAGGATAGTTTATTGACTGAAGCCACGATCTCATATCACTAGCAGACATGTTTTCTAGATCAGGGTGGTGAAGCTCTTCTGGCGGAAGATCATCAATGTTTAAGCTTTCTTGCACCGTATGCCATTCCCCAGGTTCTATCACTTTTTCATTTTCATCACCATCCACAGAATCTTGAACATCCATACTCTTTATTTATTTGAGTCACTAACTCACTATGAGCCTATTTAGATATACCTGATTGTATTCCATTCTTTCCATGTATGCAAACTTTTTCTCTAAGTCCAATGGAATGTCGTCAGTACCATCCATTATTTGTTCAGCTTCAATAGATTTTACAATCTCTGTTTCACCAATTTTATTATCATCAACACCATCACCTTCATCATCACTCAAAACTTCATTATACCATTCATCATCCATGATTAATGCATCTATTATTTCTCCTTGATGAATATCTGACTGAACAGACTTGATCTCATCGAGTTTTTCCTTTTTAGAAGTTTTAGCTTCTTCAGGTATAGATACAATCTAATTGATTTTCCTCTTGTCAGCCAATTTTTCAGCAACATAAGTGTCATCAACCTTTTCTTCTACAATGGCATTTTTTGATCTATTAACAACTTGAGTTTCTGGTTAAGAGATTTCAGTTTGAACTTCATGTAAAAACTCTTTGTCACTTGAGGATACATGAGACTCTAACTCTTGTTGTTTCAACAAATCTACATCAGCTTGAAGGTTTCCATTCCCAGCCTTCACTAATTCATAATCTTCTGACAACTTCTCATATTCTTCATTCAGCATTTTGAATACTATTGTGTTTTTTATGTGATTTTGTTTGAATCTTTCAAGCTCTGTATCTCTTTCAGCCAATTTCTTTTCAAGAATCTCATTCTTCATTTGTAAGTTATTGATCATTAGGATATAATGAGCAATCTATTCATCTTTCGATCATCTGTCACTTTATTAGTTTTTGAAGACTCTTCTTCAATTTCTGCAATATCAACAACCTTTGTAATATCAAGGGAAGACTCCTTGGATACAACTTCAATTTCTTCAGCAGATATTTTGATGACCTCATTGTCAACAGACTGTAGCTCTTCAGTGTGTTCAGATAGCATAACTTTAGTATCATTATCTCTTAATACTTCAGTATTTTCAGACATGATAACTTCAGTAGTATCAGTATGGACAGATTCTGTTTCATCCAACTCAACAACTTCTGTATTCTCTGATGCATTTGGAGATTGAATAACAGGGAATTGCATTCTTTCATTCGAAGATTTAGCTTCATCATTAGTCTGTGCCACTGATTCAGCTAAACTTTGTAATGCTTGATGCGCAATATCAAGAACATTAACTTTTGGTTCTTGATTCAGTGAAATAACTATTTGAGAAGCTTCAATTCCTTCTGTATCAAAAACACATGTGTCAAAGAACAAGGAATCATTATGTTCAGCTTCAACATTCTTTTAAATATCATCACTATGATCACTAACATTCACGTTTACTTCTTCTGTTTCATCAGTACATTCTCTTTCATCCTCATTTCAGTTTCAAACACATTCTAATCTTGTTCTGATTCATTTTTATGTTCTTTTTGAATAAGATCTTCAGGATTAAGAGGTTCTTCATTAGTAAGATGATAGTGAGCAACATTCACATTCACATCATCATTACTTACATCAACAATGTATCGAAATAAAGGAACTTTTCTTGCTTGAGTGATCATAGATAGTCTTTGATAGACTTCTTTTGTCATATCCTCTAATAAAATTCTCCTAGCCTCCAAACCATAAGCAATTATGTCTGGATATTCTTCATTAATAATCATCTACAGAAATCTTACATACATGAGAAATCTGTTCTTAATCCCTTTAGTTAAATTGAACATAAATCCATTGATTATCCATTTTTCCATGTTGAATGGTTGGTTCATGATCAATGCTACAATAGGAGAAGCCAACTCATATAAGAAAGAGTTAAATCCAGCACTCCTCTTTAACATGGAGTGATGAAACACATAGTATAGGAGCTTCCAGTGGTCACACAGTCTTGCATGAAAGAACTATTGTCTTGGGAATTCATTTTGGTGACCGATTGATAAAAACACATCTTTACATACATTTAAAGGCATAATATTAGGATCATCATGATCTACCTTCGCAGTCCTCTAAAATCTTCGAATGATATTTTTGTATATGACTGGTTTTGAGCACACTGCATACACATACTTTGTCCTCTGCAAGAATCGAATCATGTTTTCATATCCAACAAATTCTGCACAATCTTCATTCAAGAAGGCAACAATATTGTGCTTTGGCTCGAGCTTCATCTCAGCCATACCTGAAAAATAAGACAAAATGCATAAGTATGTGTACAGACAATGAGAAAGAAAAAACACAATGATATTTTGATCGGTTTAGTGTATTAAAGTGATGAATCAGGTTTATTTGAAGAGGTGATTAAGTATTTAATGGTCGATTTGAACATATAGAA
This sequence comes from Tagetes erecta, assembly GCA_030867185.1. Taxonomy (NCBI): domain Eukaryota; kingdom Viridiplantae; phylum Streptophyta; class Magnoliopsida; order Asterales; family Asteraceae; genus Tagetes; species Tagetes erecta. The sequence continues at coordinate 7,168,397 of CM061497.1, read as the reverse complement.
CGTTGATTTTAACAGATTTAAAGTTCGATTAGGTTTTAGTCGTCAAACGCTTAATCAATTTAGCAACCAGATACAGTTAACATTATTGGATTTTGAAGTTAGATCTGATTTTTGGACATGATTTTACCTTATAATTGATCGAAATTAGTTACAAGATCTATCTAGGTTAAAATGGTGTAAAAGTATGTTCAGAGGTAATGAAACGACAATAGAAAGTGTATCAGGTGAAAATGATGACATATTGATAAGGATTAGGGTTTTATATCAGAACGGATATGTCATTGTCTGTTGGTCCATGAAATCAGTAATCCGTGCTATATATGATTTAGATCTGATCACAATCAATTGATACCACTAGATCTAGCAACAATTTATTGTGATTTGTGACCAAAACTCACACAAACCATTATAACCCATTAAGAATAGTATAATTAAGAATATTAATAGAAGAAGATGGATTAGATTAATGCAACAATGATATAACAGATTCAATTCATTGCAAACAATCAATAAGGTTCGAACTCAGTATCATAATGTGAATTGTATTCAATAAGTTCCAAAGAGTTGTGTACAAAATCCCTAACACAACTATATATACAAATCATAGTGTCGCAGGCAGTGTCGCAGACCCGACACTGCCTGATCGCTAAACATAGACAGGCTGCATGCGACACTATAGTGTCGCATGTAGTGTCGCATAAACGAGTAATAAAGACACTAAAACTAAGGCTAATCTAACTATTACATCGGAAACGAAATACGACTAAACTATTACTAGATAAACAAAATACAAATAACAAAAAGGTGAAGTACCACCCTACATGTGGTCAACAATACTTCCCCTAGGGAGGTACTTCACCTATTGGGTCTCCTTCTTCAGCTCCAGCTTTACCAGCATCCAGCAATCCTGTCAATTCCCGAACGTCTTCATTCAGTGCTGTGACACCTGTCAATTTCGGGTTAACGCCATTAACCTAACCTAACCGAATTCCGTTAGTGTCTTTCAACTTGAAATCCCATATAGTGCACTATCACAATAATTAACAAAAAGTAGTTAACTATTTGTACAACTAAATAAATATATTTTACAAAATATAAATATATATAATGAAATTCGAGCAATTATTGGATCACAACAAGTGACGTTCAACCGTTAGTAATTCACGAAATTACTAATTCACATGGCTCGAATAGGTACCGAAGAAGAAACGAGATAACTTCATAAAATAAATACGTCATAAAAGGTATAGGGTTCGAATTGTAATTAAATAAAATTAAAGTAACTTAACTTTGGTAACAAGAAATAAAAACTCATAACTCATGGACCAATATGCAAATATACAAACTATAAACCCACCCCCCCTAATCGCCTTTTTCATTCTGAACACACAAGCACACACCATAAACCCTAAACGCCGATCAACACCTTCGCCACTTACAACCACCGTTCCGGCATCTCTGCAACCGCCAACTGCCACCGCAAATACCGTAGAGCACCATTCTGTCGTTGCAAACGTTCGCCGCCACTGTGTAGCCATCTCCGCCCCTGCAACAGACGCCGGCAAAGCTTCGTTTGTCTCTCGCGAATCGTTTCGGTTAGTTTTTACTCCGTTTCGTTAACTCGTTAATGTTCGGTTCGTTACGGTTTCGGGTTTTGGTCTGGGTTTCGGTTACGGTTTGGTTCGAATCTGACTATAGATGTGTGTTTAGTAGATTTTTTTATCGTTACGGTTTCGTTCGGGATACGGGTTATGTTCGGATCTGTTTCTGATTATATATATGTATACAAGTGTCTGAACTGGATGTATAACAGTATGTATATGTGGGAGCGGATGTGGGTATGTATATGTATATAAGTTGCAGACATATTTACGTGTATGTATATGTTGTTATGAAGCAGAAGTAGCGCAACAATGATTATATATATGTGTGTGGGTTTATATGCAGAACATATATATATATGTATGTATGTATCTTTAGCATGTTGTGGATGATTAATTTGTATTATTATCATAAGCTAGGTTGAGAAGATGCATGATTGATAAGTATGGATTATGTGTATGTGTATTTATATATTCATGCGTAAGAGTGTGGTTACATGTTTGTATTATTTGAATAAATGTGTGCATGATATAAATTATGTAGTATGTGGTTTGCTTATATATAAATTGCGTATAGCAATGTGTATCCGTATAATCCAACTGAAAGAATCTTTGCATGAATTGGGTATGATATTAAATGAATAATAAATAGTCTCCACATACATACTATGGAACACATTATAAACTTTATTATTAACTAAAATGTATTGTGTATTATGAAGGATGAAGGTGCATGTGGTTGAATTGGAACTATGTAATATGATGAATTATGAATATGTTTAGGTAAGTTTGAGTGCATGAAATGTGTTTGCATGTGTATTATGAATATGTATGTTGCAGTATGTACATGTGTGAAAAGTTGTATGTGTATTATGGATATGATTATATAGTTATGCTTGGGGAATCTTTGTTAATAGATTCGGGTGGCGCACACTTGATGTATGTGTTGTAAGTAGTCATTTGCCTTTGGTAGTTATTACTAGTCATGAGAATTGGTTCAAGTTAGGTAGACTAGTGAATGTGTAAACTTGTGAGTGTAATAATAACATAATAATGCGAGTATTGGTACGAAACCGAAACAAGAACGCGAAACCAAATGTATACTCTATTAGAGTGATTTGTACCTAACAAGTAGAACTTAAACAGGTCGTTGGTCGAACATGGAAATCATAATTTATTTTTGCTAATTATTGTAGCTGCGCAAATCTAAGGTGAGTTTCACGGCCCCTTTTTACTATTTTCCTGTTGGGGGAGAAAGCATGCATGAAACTAAATTTGATAATGGTATTTACATTATATCTCTTGATTATTAAGCGTAAACGTAACAAGTTGTTAAAGTCCTCACTAAATCTTCGAGCCGTTAATATACGGGGTATAGCGAGGAAGTTCGGGTAGTACTACTGGGTTTGACAAACCCCACCCTCGGCTGGGAGCCGAGTAGGTGTGAATTGTCCTATGTTGTTGGTCCATTGTTGTAGCAATGGTGTCGAGGCGCATATAAATCTCAGTCAGCTCGGTATCGAAACGCTTAAATAATAAGAAACTGGGTTCGCTACCCAACGATATAATTGTATTTTACATTATCGGCTGTTGTTGTATTTTTTTATGATTATCTAAACCTGTGAACTCACCAACCTAGTATTGACACGATTTAGCATGTCTTTCTCAGGTACTGTGCACGGATTAGGAGCATGCATTGGTAGAGTCGTAGATGCATTCAAACTCCTTTTATTTTTATTAACTTTGCTTTAGGGAACGCGTGGTTTACGCATTAAACTGTTTGGATTTTATTTATGCTTCCGCACCGAAACTTATTTTAAACGTTGGTTCTTATAAATGTTGGTTTTTAAATTCATATAGAGGTCGTTCAATGTAACTAATGGCAATGAGATCCTGGTATGTCACGCCCCAAACGGTAGAACTCCGTTAGTTGAAATTGGGGGTGTGACAAGTGCCATCTTCTTCTGTACCTTCTCAACAAGCTCCCTTACCTCTGATCTAATCCCACGAGCCCTATTAGCCACTCGTTCAAACAGAGCGGCTTCTTTCTTCGTCTCGGCTCCAGCACCAGTTCGGATAGGGTTTTCACATAAAATTTTAAGATCTTCGTCAGAGAATCCGAAAACCTCAATCGGGTCAAATAATCTCCATTCTGACCCATCCATTACACGAACTACCGCCTCCCCCGTCTGGTTATCATAAAACCATTTATTGAACTCATGCAGTCTTGACGGGCTAGGGTGTGGTACTCTCACTCTCAACACGGTCTTTATTGGTTTCATTTTCAGCACAATCTTCCCTTTCCCCGTTACCCAATCCAAATCTTTCTTCGATCTTTTGCGTTCCAACTTGTTATACCCGAAACTAACAAAATTATCCTTTAATCCAGCATGTATTTCCTCCTCCAAAAGTTTCGCACGATCATTTTGATCTGCGTTAATAAGTGGGAGAACCGCCAAACGCCTCAAATCCCATTTAGGGAAGGTTTTGAAGTGTTTGCGGTTACTGATATAGCTGATTCCACCCCCTCTCCTTTTAATCATGAACTTTTGAAGCTCCAGACTATATTTCCAGCTGAATATTTTGTTATCTGTGTCTTTTGGATTGGAGGCATCCAAGTTCTGAAATAGAGGTGTGGCGTATTCAGGTTCTTCTACTTTCTTGAACCAATCAGATTTATCGAGCTCGAACACGTCACCCTCCATTTCGCTCCTCTGAGCCACATAAACCATTTCCTTTTCTTCGACTTCGTAAAAATCAGGCTTTGAGTCATAATCGATCAGTTGTTCCTCTACCTCTTCTTCTTCATCAACCAATTTTCTCAAATCTGAAATTTTCTCAGCTTCTGCTAGCACCTCATCACCTATCAGATCAGCATCAACATCGAAGCAGAAATCATCAGTAATTTCTGCTTCTTTATCAGATTTGCTCGCACCAGCACCGCTGAAACCTCCAAATTCTTTCCGGCTCCTAGCGGTTTGGACCATCTCCTTCAAGGTTGAATATTTTCCAATGTTCACCATTTCATTGATCTCATCTTCAGTTTTCGTGTTTCCAATCTTCACTTCTTTCTTTACCTCATTTAGCTCCACTAACAACTTTTTGATAAGCACGTGCTGATCCAATACAATCCTTCTTAAGTCCTCCATCTCTGATTCGCTGGGCCTCTCTCGTTCTTCCACATTCATTAGCTTAGTCTTTACCATGCTCAGCTCATTAGCGAGCGATGTATTCAACCCACGAATCACATCCTCGTCCAATCCCGCAAACCCCTTCTTTTCTGGTTTCTTCATAAACGTTTTTGGGACAGAATCAGGCACCTCAGGCTCCTTCCCTTTCGCTCTTTTGATTCTGACAACAGTATAAGAATCAATTTGCGCTTTGTCGGCCCGCTTTCGCTTCTTCTTTCCCTTCTGCTTAAATATTTCCGACTCGATCTCGTCCAATTGTTCTTCAAATGGTACGGTCCTCTTTCCCACGAACTTCTTCCTCTTCTTGATATCTTCTTTGATTTTATCTCTAAGCTCCTCAAACCTTTTATCTTCACTGATTTTTAATTTCTCAATGTACTCCCACCTTTCATCTGTATACATATTTCGGAAAAGATATGTTGTCTTTCCCGAAATGTCGTGTCGGAGTGCGGAGCAATCAGCGAAGATCCTGACGTTCATCTTCGTCAACATCAGAGGATCACCCAACTTCTATAATCCTGGCTTCAACTCATCAATAAATATCTGAACAAATCGTGGATATTACAGCCATTTGTCTTTCTTTGCAGCAGAGATATTCTCAATCATATATTCGAATATCATTTGTGGGATATTCGCTTTGTCTCCTCTGCAAAGATTCAGCATCGCGCGGGCCCATTCAAAATTCAATCCATCAGTACCCCCCTTTCGGTGATCTAGACAAACTATCACCACATGCGCAATGAATCTCCATTCCTTCGTTAGGAACGATTTCTTGATCTCTCGGCGAGTTAAACTATCACCTCATAACCCATCTCCAAAAAGCCTTCGTGTATGTCCTCCAGACTCAGTAACATTGGACAGCCAACGTCACGTTTCATTCTCAGCATTCAAGCAATGGAATTAACAGTATTAACGATGTCCTCCCCTATCACATTCGCCCTAATCTCCGCCGGTTTTGCATTGAGATTATATGTTGCCGATTCCCAGAAATCTCTGACATGCTGCTGACCAATGATCAAGTCCTTCGTGACTGCATAAGAGATAGGGGATGCCTTCTACCAGGATATTGCGTCACGAAATCCAACTGACTTCAGGTCCTTATCGTTGAGATAAGCGACCACGTTCGACCGCTTGTCGAACTTCATCGGCTGCGGAGGCTCTGGTTCAATATTTAAACCTGAAACACAAACCTGAAATTTGTTAGTTATTAGGAAAAATAAAGATAAAAAAATAAAGCAAAATAAAATAAAATAGAATAAAAAAAATGCATAGTGTCGCATAGATGCGACATAGTAATGTCGTGTCAGTGTCACATGATCATCGACATTGTAGTGTCGCAACAGCAAGACATGTGCATCGACACTACAATGTCGCATCATCCCAAGCCTCCGACACTACCAACAAGGCATGGTCAGCATAACCTTGGTAGTGTCACAGGGAAGTCTGAACTTTCGTTCAATGTCGCAACAAGAACACTAGTGTCGCAAAATTGTGAAAAACCCAATAGACAACATAATCTAAATTAAATCAGATCAAAACCAAAAACCAATACAAAGCAAACGAAGGTTCGAAACACATAGGAGAACAATTCTTACCGGTTGGAATCGACTAAAAAACACTGTTAGGGCTATTTCCTAGATTAAGATTTACTTTGTATTTTGTTTATATGTTTATGTATAGTTTAGGGTCTATTTTGTTATATTCCTTAAACTTGTAATTGTTGCTTTAAAGCATGTAGTGAGAGAATGTTAGGAGGGAGGCCAGATCACAATTCACGTAAGAGAGAGAACTTAGTGTGTGTGATTTATTTTCTCCTGCACTTGTATTACAAATCTGCTTTAATCATCAATATACAAAGAGAATTATTAGTATGAATTGTGTTTATGATTGAACTGTGTTTGTGTATGAATCATTCTGATCTTTGAGCGATATTAACGATCCAATTGAACCTATCAATTGGTATCAGAGCTGTTGGTACTGTGTTCTTCGCTATTCATCAAGCAAAACACATCAATATTGCTCAAATATCATGATCTGAATGAATTGTTGCTGTTTTTAGTTGTGATTTATCATCGCAATCACTCCTAATTCACAACGATTGTGCAAATTCCATCAGATTATCATCAGATCTGAGGAATTAAGAAGATTGAAAAAGTTACTGTTCGATCGAATTTTGCTCAAATTCATCAAAATTTGATCATGTTTTGGATTGATTGAGATTAGGGATTGATAATCGGACTATTTCACTGCTTGTGTGTGAATTTTGAACGAATTGGACAAGTTTTTGACAAACCCAGAAAAATTCTCATGATGAAGATGATGAACAGTATGAACTTGGTTGAAGATTAACTTGCCGGGTAACAAATTTGACTTAGACAATTTCCTTTGGACTTAGATTGAAGAACAATTAGGTCCTGTGCAGCCGTGTAAAGGAATTTGTGCTTGTCGGATAAAGAATTTGCCGAAGAAAAGGTGATACTGTTCAGCCGGATCAAACACTGTTGTGCCGGGTAATACACTGTTACGCCGGGTGATTAACAATTTCAGCCGGGTGATCATCAACTGTGTAGCCGGGTAAACAACATTGCCGTGTGATCGACAACTGTTCAGCCGGGTAAAGCCTTTCTGCCGTGTCAAGATTCAAGCCGGGCCAAAGATTTTTGCCGTGTCAAGGTTAAATATTATGCCGGGTAACTGTTCTGCCGGGTAAAGAAGCCAAGATTTACAACTGTTGAGCCGTGTAACTGTTTAGCCGTGTAAAGACTTTTTCTCTACCGGGTGAAGAACAAAGCTACTGTTTAGCCGGGTGAAGAAGGATTTTCACTGTTCAGCCGTGTGACTCATTTTAGTTGTTTTAATCCTTGTTTTTCTTATCTTATCTTTAATTACTTGTCTTTATTTTAGTATTTTAACTGTTTCTTTTCAAAAATTAACAAAAACCAAAAATATTTTTTTAAAAAATTTTTAAAATGGCACCTAATGATGATTCTGATAACCGTGTTCCTAGACTTGTTAATCGTGCAGATTTCAAGAATTGGACAATCAGACTGAGACATCACTTATGCTCTATTGAACCTCATATTCCAACTCAGACTGCTCCAGATAGTGCAAGTACCTATACCAAAGACTCTACTGAACCTATACCCAACAGTGACCTGTCTATAAAAAAAAAAAAAAAAAATCATCAAAATGACTTCCCAGAAATTAGTCATTTTTCCAAAATTTCAAATTAGTCATTTTTAGCCACCATGACTTCCCAGAAAAATCATCAAAATGACTTTGAAAATTCAAGAAAAATGTCAACGGGCATGTTTACCGTGATCCGAGAAGAAAATAAAAGAGAAGATATCAATGAATTTATTACAGAATTCAATCACATGTTTGAAACAACTTATCTTCAAGTTGCCAAAGCTTGTGATCAAAAGAGAAGAGACTTTCATGAACACACAAAACTTGTTCTTGTGAGTCAAGCAGATTCTCATGAAAATCATGATGAAGAAGAAGAATATGATTGGAGTGAAAACAATGATGTTGTTTCCATTCAAGAGATTGAAAAGAAAGATAAAGAAATCAGCAACTTGTCAGAAACCATTGCAAAGCAAGATGAGACAATTGCTCAATTGAAATCAGAAATGGAGAAATTGATGTCTGAAAAGGAAATCAAGAAAGATGAGAACAGTTCTTATGTTGAAATGCCAATTCACGTCAGAGAAAAGATGTGCACGAAAGAGTGTTTCACACAAGTTGAACACTATAGAGTATTCTTTCAAGATTTGTGATAAACTCAAGAAGGAAGAAACCATACACAAGAATCTCCAAGAACAACACAAGACATCAGAGCACAGAATCACATCTCTTCAAGAGTCACTCAAGAAAAGTGAAAGAGAAGTTACAACTGTCAAGAATGAAGCTGCAAATCAAATGCACACTCATCCAGTGTGATCAAAGATTTGCAAGAAGAGATTATAGCGTTGAAGAAACTCTCTGAAATGGTTAATTCAGAAAACAGCAGTCTGAAAACCAAGCTTCAAGAAGAACAAGAGAAATTCAAAAGTCTTCAAGAAGATCACAAACTGTGTGAAGACAGATTCAAATCTCTTACACAGAATGTTGATTCAATGCTTACCGAAAAGCATCATCTGAATGTTCAACTCATGGAGCTTACGGATAAACTCAACAGATCACAACTTGTGCTTATCAAAGAAAAAGTCGAAAAAGAAAAGTCTGTTGAAAAGAAAGATGAGAGATTAGTGCCAACCGGAATTGTTGGATCACTATCTTCTCAAGAAGAAGAAGAAAAGACACAAGAGTTTCAGTCGAAGAAGAAGAAGAAGAAGGTTAGAAGAAAGAAGAGCAAAGCCAAGAAGAACAAGACAAAGGCCGCTTCATCTGATTCTACACCACAGCTTTCTTCAACTCCAAAGTCTCAAGATTCCGAATCCCCGAGTGATTCAAACAGTGACGTATACTGTTTAAACTGTGACTCTGAAACTCATCATATCTCTGATTGTATCTACAGTCAAGGTGTCTTTCCTTATGGGTCAAAAGGTGACAAGTTCAAGACTCCAACTTCTTCAATCAAGCTTCAACAAGACTCTAATGCCAAAGCTTCTCAGAAACAACAATCTTCAACAGCAAAGACTTCTCAGAAGAAAAGAAAGAAGTCTCCCTTCAAGGCTCATCAGAAGTATTGTGAGATATGTGATATGTACAATCACATGACATCCGAATGCTACTACAACAAGTACTGCATCAACTGTCAGATGTACAACCACGACACAATGGAATGTTACTACAACAAGTATTGCTTCATTTGTGACATGGTCAATCACAACACTCAGGATTGTTTCTACAACAAAAGCTCAACGATGAAGCCGAGAAGGTATGTCCAAAGAAATTCATCATCTGCAAATTCTGCCAGGTATGTTTCTAATTTTAAATTCTCTGATGGTGATCATTCAAGTGATTCATGGAAACCAAGATCTGTAAGAAAACAAAATCAAACAAATCCATTTTTGCATAAGCAAAATAGTCAACAAAACCAATTTTTGAAAAATAGGTTTAGAAATGACTATGACAGATCTTCCATGAATGATTTTAGATGGGTGTCCAAACCAAAGCATTCCTTTGGTCCCACACAAAAACAGTTGTGGAGAAAAACACTTGTTAAGAATCAAGATGAGCAACGTGCTTCATCAATCGATGGTCCACCAGAAGATGCAATTTATCAAAAAGTTACATATATTGATGATTTCGGACAATCCAAGACCGCAATGGCTTGGATTTCACACTCTAACTAATCTGTTAGTGTGTTAGGGACAGTTATGGAGGCCGGTCAAACAAAGAAAAGAAGACCGTGGCTGATCCCTTATCATGACAAGATACCGAATCTTGTTCATGATGTTTTCGATGCAACTGACGCCAAATGGAGTTGGAAACAAAAAGGAACCATTGCAGGAATTTTTTTTTAAAAAAAAAAAACATTTTCAAAAATCAAACAATGATGGCAGTGCAAGAAACAACCGATGTTTCATTTCGTCTGTTTAGATTAAGTATATTGCATGCACTCTTCATACATTGATAACATATCTGCCATTTCCTTTTCTTTAAACTTTCAATTTTCGTAGAAATTTAAAAGTTTAGGGGGAGAACTCATTATTAAAAAAAAATGATAAAATTAGAAAAATCCAAAAAAAATATGTTGAATCTACTTGCACGTACATGAGAAATGATAGATACACTAGAGTTATTCGACACATCATTTTTAAACAATAAAGACTGAAGCGTGAAAATTGATGTGCGAGACAGCTCAGACAATTATACTGAACAAGTATATTCTTTGATGATTTAACTAAATTCTAATGAGTTTTTGTGGTTGAAACGTCTTAGTGCATGTGAAACGTTTATACAAATCAAATAGATATCTTGTGACGCAACGATATACATCGGGTAATGATGCAATCTATTCAGTGTGATGAACCGCATCGTGAGCTTCTTTGTTGTGGTACCCACAGACCTGAAGTCTCACACGAAGTCTCTTTTGAGCTTCAAGATGCAGCAAAAGATTCCAAAATGGAACAAAAAGAGTCCCAAATGTGGACCGTCACCAATCAAATTCCAAAATGAAATTCAGAAGATTCCCAAGGGGAACAATAGGAAAAAGAAAAATTCCAAAAAGGAATTCAAAAGAAGTCCCAAAGTGGACCAAATCCAAATAGAACCCAAATTCCACACTGTTTATGATTGTAAGTGACTTGACGTGTTGAGATGTTCTTAGGATATTTAGATGAGGTGTATAACTTTCTAATGTGCCAGGTATGGGTCACTCAAAACTTATTCTTAATCAACCTAATTGATCATCTAGAATAGAAAAAGTAAGTGTGTCACTTTGAGCTAATTGATTTGTTCAACATTTCATCACTCAATTACTTCACAATTCAAATGTCTATTCTCAAAACTGCAAAACATGTGTTGGATTAATTGCTGGTATGATCTCATTGCAGGTTAAAGATTCAGAATGTAAAGAGAAAATTCCAAAAATATCAAAAACATTGAAAAATTCAAAAACACCAAAAAGATTGTCATTTTAATATTTTTCTTTTGTGTTGGCAGTTTAACATGTGTTATTAATGTAGGAGTTGTTCATCAAGCAATATCTCATCCGGTTGAGAACTTAATCTTTACATTGATGATAAATGCACATTATTGCTTGAGTTTTAATGTTTTTCTTTGAGTTGCAGGAACAGTTTCCAATGCAGAGCAAGCTTCCACGCGACTTGAAGATGTTCCTGTTCAAGCCTGATTCTAGTCCAAAGATCTCCAAGTCAGATTGCTGAGTGTTAAGAATCCTCCTCTTAATATCTCATACACAGATCCCGCTAACCTCTAAAGCAAAAGTTGAGGGGGAGTATTCTAAGTCAAAGAAGTCTTCGCATTCTACTTCAACCATTGAAGAAGATCCCGTTGCTGATATATAAATTCACCGGAATCTACTCTCTGCTTATTTCTTTCCATAGCCTCTGATGTTACTCAAAAGGAAGAGAAGGATGCAGATTGCTTGTTGAAAGACAGAGTTTCGATAGCATCATCTTAGGGGGAGTACTGTTGGGTCCTCTTGAAGATAATGCATACCAAAACTTTAAGTTGCTCTCTATACTCGCCACATGAAGATTTAAGCTAATATGTCGGATTTGTAAAGTGTCATCTTAGGGGGAGTACTGTTGGGGTTATTTGAAGATGTCACTTTCCAAATATAAGCGAGTGAAGATATCGAGCATCATCACGAGCAAGCACGGGTGAAGACGTTCATTAATTGTATTTGTCTTAGAATATTTGTGTAATCGTTTTGTGCTTAATTGCACGTTTTTAGGTTACATTGTAAGGTGAATGGTATAGACTATAAATACCATCACCTAGGTCATTTGTTTAGAGAGTGGCATACATTTCATTGAATATCCATTGTAACCTCTCTATTGATCTAATACAACTCTCCTATTCATATTATCATCAATCTTCATCATACTTTGCATTGATCTTCATGAACATCAATACGTGATCAGTGAGATTCCGCATCACTGATTGCAAACAACATCACCAAACAATCTCAGATCTAGATCCAAGCTCGCTCCCTCTAGAACTATCAAACACTAAAAAATGATGGATTGAAGTTAAGTGTGTGTTTTAGGGTTTAGAGTCGTGTGTAGTGTCGGGTTTTGAAAAATCAGAGATATGAACCGTTTGACCCACATCAGATGATTATTAATCACGACGTAGTGTCGCTAACCCGACACTATTGTGACGCAAATGTCGTAGTGTCGCAGAAAAATAAATTTTGAAAAGAGAATAGAAGTCAAATCTAGTTGAAATTACAGATATTTTAAAATAGTGTCAAGCCAAACAAATGAGATAGATCCAAGATATCGACCCATTTTAACAACGAAACTTCAGAAAGAATCAAGTCAGTATAACAGAATGAATCACGAGGAAAACCGAAACGAGTTTCTGGCAATCATCTAGAGGAACAAAGACTTGCAAACATTGTCAGTATGTTTGTCCATTTAAACCCATGCCTTGTTCCTTTAAACAAACAACCTGTGACGATCTTATCATGTTTTGGTTCGATTTGAAGTAACTTTGGCAACTTGGTTTTCACAGACATTCAGCAATGTAACTTGTTTTGACCTCAGGACATATTGAGTTTAGATGATTCAGCAAGATTTTTGTGATTTTGGAGGGACATAGACCTAGATCAAGTGATCAAGGTGAATGTATTTTGGAGGTGGAGTGGAGTGTAGGTTTAATAAAGGACACATCAAGCAATTAACATGATGTATAAACATTTTGAGCATTTGCTTTATATGGGTTTTACAGATGATCAGAGCTCCAGGTCTATACTGACGTATAACAGAGGAGATGATTATCTGTACGTGCTGATGAGAGCTTCAGGTCTATATTTACATATAACAGAGAAGATCATCACTCCAGGTCAATGCTTCCGCATAGCAGAGGAGATTAACACGAGAACAAAAAATTCTGAAGAGCTAACGAGAAGCGTCATTCAGGGCTGCGGCTAAGGGTGATTTGGGAAAAATCAAGCACGAAACAAATACTCTCAGTCCATTTTTGTCAAAACTTATCACTTTGTGCAGGCCAATTGTCTGTGAAAATGCTCCTCATGGTGTTCTTTTTGAATTTTAATTTGATCATAGAGTTGATGTCTAATAGTATTCGAGCTGAGTCTACAGACACATCAGTGCAAATCTCTTTCCTCCATTTGATGCCATCAACCCACATCTGAATTCCTGCAAGAAACAAACAGTATATAACATGAGATGAAGCATAATTATGAAATTTGTAGTATTTACTCCCCCAAAATTTTTAGTTTCATAAAACTGAAAATTTTCAAAAATTTAAGATAATTTTAGATCAAACACAAAAGAATGGCCGACATTATTAGAAAATATAAGTAAGAAAAACAGTTTTTTATTTTTATTTTTTTTATCAATGAAAAGGATTAAAAAGAAATTAGACCAAGCATGTTGATCAATTCATAAAAACGAGGTTTATCAAACGTTTTAGTGAACAAATTAGCCTTTTGATTTTTGGTGTCGATCGATATGATATTGATAAACCCTTTTTCTTGTGCATCCCGGATGGCATGAATGCGAGTTTCGATGTGCTTTGTTCTGGTGTGGTGAACAGGATTCTTGGTAATGCCAATGGCCACCTCATTGTCGCAGAAAATCGGAGAATGCAAGAAATTGATTCCATAGTCAATCATCTGATGTTGTATCCACAATACTTGACAGCAACAACTGGAGGCAACAGTGTATTCAGCTTCGCCAGTAGATAAAGAAACGGTGGTCTGTTTCTTGCCCTGCCACGAAACTAAACACTCCCCCAGATACTGACATCCACCAGAAACCGATTTCCGATCGAGTTTGCAACCGCCATAGTCGCTATCAGTATATGCATGAAGATCAAAGCTCCCCCCTTTTGGATACCACAAGCCGAGACGCGGAGTTCACTTTAGATAACGAAAGATACGCTTCACGGCTTTTTCATGTGACTCCTTTGGATTCGATTGATACCTCGAACAATAACCAACAACAAAAGCTATGTCTGGACGACTTGCAGTTAAGTACATTAATGATCCAATCATCGAATGGTAGCAGTGAGCATTAACGGACTTCCCGGATTCGTCAGGAGTGAGACACGTGTGTGCAGTGAATGGAGATAGTTCAGAAGAACTGTCGTCCATCTTGTATTTTACCAAAATCTCCTGAATATATTTCTCCTGGTGAATAAGAATGCCATCGGGTTTTTGTACTACCTGTAAACCGAGAAAGAAGCACATCTCTCCCATCATGCTCTTCTCAAATCTCTCTTTCATCACCTCCTCAAATTTTCTGCACAAATCTTCATTTGACGAACCGAAGATGATATCATCTACATACACTTGTACTAAAAGAATATCTTCACCAATCACTTTCTTGAACATTGTCATATCAATCGACCCTCTTGTAAAGCCTTTGCTCAACAGGTATTGTGTTAGCGTTTCATACCAGATCCGAGGAGCTTGATGTAGTCCGTAAAGTGATTTGTCCAACTTGTATACTTTGTCAGGGAAATCCGGATCCTCAAAACCTGGTGTTTGGCAAACATATATCTCTTCGTCGATATCTCCATATAAAAATGCGCACTTTACATCCATTTGATAAACTTTGAAGTTTTTATGTGCGACATGTGCAAGGAAGATTCGGATTGCTTCAATTCTGGCAACAGGAGCAAAAACATCAGTGTAATCAATGCCTTCCTCTTGTGCGAAACCTTGAACCACCAGTCGAGATTTATTGCGAACAACCACCCCTCTATCATCAGGTTTGCTTTTATATACCCACTTCGTCCCGATTGGATATTTTTTTGGTGGGAGGTCGACCAGTTCATAGACTTTGAGCTTTCAAAATTGTTGAAGTTCTAATTGCATTGAGTCCACCCAGCTCGGATCTTGCAATGCCATATTAATATTCTTGGGAACTGTCTGGGACAGAAAGCAGGAGAACAAACACTCATTGATCAAACCTGATTGATGACGCGTGCGAACTCCATCTGAAATAGATCCTATGACTAAGTCATGAGGATGATTTTTTAGCTCCTTATAGAAGGAATTTGAAGTAATGACATTTGAGGGTGATGAAGTTGATGACTCATGAGGTATATTTGTAACAGAAGAGACCAGAGGATGAATGACAGGTGATGGCGGAGATGGTGATGATGGCATAGGGTCGGCAGTTATAACAACATCTGGTAATGGTGACGGTTGTTGCGAGGATATTGGAGAAGACGGGAAAATGACGGGATCAGGTATGGGATCAGGGTGTATGGGAATGATCTCATCTTCTTCAAGAAACAATGTTAAATTGAATGAATTAAACACAGTTATGGCATCATAAAACCATGAAGGTTCAGAACCGGTATCACACACATTCAATTCTTGCCAGGCAACATAGAATGATTCTTGAACAATCTTGGTGCGCCTATTGTAAACACGATAAGCTTTTTGAGAAGAAGAATATCCAACGAAGAAACATTCATCAGAAACAGCTCCAAATTTTGATGTTTGAGCTTGGGTGTTCAACAGAGTGTAGGAGCAGTCAAAAGGTTGAAAGAAATCGATCAAAGGTTTCCTCTTGTGAAACAGTTCATAAGATGTCTTCATTTTGTCCTTTACAATCAACACTCTATTCAACAGATAAGATGCACAATTGACAGCTTTGGCCCAGAAGATGATTGGAAGTTTTAACTCTATCAACATAGTCCTTGCAGCTTCAATTAAAGTACAGTTCTTGCGCTCTTCCACTCCATTCTGCTGAGGTGTTCGTGCAGCACTGTATTGTCTCAAGTTCCCTTTCTCTTCACAAAATGAGTCAAAAATGTGATTTCTGAACTCAGTTCCATTATCGCTCCTGATAGCCTTCACTTTCTTCCCGCTGATGGTTTCAATCTTGAGTATCAAGCTCCTGAATGCTCCAGCAGTCTCCCCTTTGTTTGCTAGAAAACTCACCCATGAGTACCTGGAAAAATCATCTATCACAACCAAAAAATAAGATTTTTTAGCAATGCTTTTGACACTGATTGGTCCAAACAGATCAGCGTGAAGAAACTCAAGGGGATAAGAAATAGAATTTATCATTTTAGACTTATGTGACTTTTTATGTTGTTTTCCTTTAGCACAAGCCATACATTTTTCAATTACAGAAAAATCTTTGACAGGTAAGCCACGAACAAGGTTATGTTTAACCAATTTGTTAATATTGTTAAAATTAACATGACCCAGTTTTCGATGCCATAAGAAAGATTCTGAGGATGATGCCTTAGACAATAAGTAAGTGATAGTTGAAGAAGACTCCCTTGAGTTCATGTCGAGTAGATAGGTGTCATTCTTTCTAGGAGCTCGCATCATGATCAAATCTTCTGGAATAGAGAAATCCGATTTCAGAAATAAGCATTCATCAGACTTGAAAAGAAGCGGAATAGTCTTGTCACAGATTTGAGATACGCTTAGCAAATTGAAATGTAGCTCGGGGACATAGTTGACCTTCTCCAGAGTGAGCGAACCATTTGATACCTCTCCTTGCCCGACCATTTCTTGTCTCCCGCAAATGCCACATACCCACCATTTATTATGCGAAAATTAGTAAGAAGGTCTTTTAAACCGGTTATGTGTCGGGAACATCCACTATCTACATGCCATAAGCTGTTTGGCTTCCTTGGACGTTGTTGACAAAAACAACAGAAAATCAATTAATAACAAGAACCCATGCCTTGTTAGACTTGGGTTTAAGCAAAGAAAAAGAAACAGGAAAATGATTATTTACAAATCTATTTAATCTATTTGAAAAGCTAGAGTTGTTTACACCCTTTCGAACCAGTTCCGGACAGTTTTTGACAACGTGAGTGTCCTTTCCATAGTGAAAGCAATGTGATTTGAAACATTTCT
This sequence comes from Tagetes erecta, assembly GCA_030867185.1. Taxonomy (NCBI): domain Eukaryota; kingdom Viridiplantae; phylum Streptophyta; class Magnoliopsida; order Asterales; family Asteraceae; genus Tagetes; species Tagetes erecta. Next base: position 7,151,106 of record CM061497.1, on the reverse strand, counting down.
TTCCGGTTATAACTAAAGGAATGGGATCACATGCAATTTCCTCATCACAATCAGACATGTTTGTGTCTGAATCACTAAAAGAAACATACATTTCTTTTGTCTTACCCTTTGATGTACTTGCTTTGATACCTGTATCAATTTTTGAATTGTTTGTCTCAACGGGTCTGGATATACGAATAGGTACAAAGGTCGGTATAGGTGTTGAGACAAACCTTTCAAAACAATTCTTTTCATGCAATACATCAATAGAATCATCAGAAACATGTTCATCATTACAATCATTTGAAGCAGTCATAACAGAATTAGTGTTTAATACAGACGATTTAAAGTTTGAACTACTTAAATCATTCGACAAAACATCTGAATTAACACTCATGTCTAAACTAGACTTCTTGGAATTAGAAATAATGCTTGAACTAGACCACCCCAGACCGGTAGATGCACCATAGCCATACTCCTCACGAACCTCCTGATGATTAATCCCTTCTAACCCTGCAAATAAACTATTAGTATTTTCAGGAATTAAATCATTAGTGGGATGAGGTTTGGGTGTAGGAGAGTAACAAAAAGTACTCGGAGGAGGATACATGACCCTTAAATGCTTTAAATATATACGTAATTCCCCATTTTAATCGTGCAATTGTCTTGAATTAGATAACTACGGTTTTTTTTTTATCTCAGGTACGCTCGGATCTAAAATGAAGCATGATGGTGACACTGGGCAGATGTGAATGGGAGTAAGTGAAAGAAGAAAATGAAGTTGCCCAGTAACCACCGTAGCCTACGGCACCACCGTAAGCTACGGTGTGTCTAGAAGTTGAAAACATCACCGTAATTCAGAAGATAAGTGGCGTAGGAAAATGTCACCAACCGTAGCCTACGGTGGCACCGTAGGTTACGGTGAACCCAGCCATGAATCTCGTAACTGCTGTTACAAAACGGAAATTTTTGGGTCTTTTCATTATCCAATCATTAGGAGGCGATTCTAGGGCGATTTCTGGCGATTGGATTAAGCTTTCTAGGTGGAAACAACAAAATTGGGCTCCTAAAATCTATTGTAATTCCTTCTTGATTCTCATGGATTTTATATTTACTCGTTATTTGGTTTGTGAAACAATGTGTGGCTAGTTTATTTATGTTTTCCCTTGGTTGTATGGATTATCAACTATGATATTGTTAATGTTTATGAATTTGTGGGATAATGATTTGATATTTTGATTAATTGTTATGGTGATTATGTATTATGTGTAACGGGTCGTTTTGTTTATCTTTGTAATTTCAACCATATGTTCTTGGTGCCATAGGCAATCTTGATTAAGTGGTTGGGATTGGGGTGGATAATTTAGACGATACTGATCATCGGTGATAGCCTTGCATTGTTTTAATCCAAGTACTTAGTCCCCTTTTATCACACATTAACACACACTCACGAATTATGTCTATGTAGTTCTTCCCAATTGAACATTGACATCATCACTTGTTGAAATCCAAAGACCAAGGGGGAACATTCTTCCCATTATTGAATACTTAGTTTTTAAGTTTGATCTGTTACTTTCTGTTAATTTTCTAAATCAATCAATCAATCCAAAATCTCTGAATTTACTTTTGTTTTATTCTAGCTCATAATAGTTACTTGCAACCACTTGATATACACATTTTCCACCAACTCCCTGTGTTCGATACCCACTTACCACTAACTATTTAGTAGTATTTGGTTTTTATTTGAGTGAGAATAAAGTTATCAGTTCACCAGTCAATACAATGAATCCAATATGCCACCACCACCACCCACCTTTGGCCAAACAACACCATCCGCACCTCCATCATCTACACCTCAACCAAACAACACCACCTTACCCACCGGTACTCAACCCCACCCCTTATTTAGCTACACTTCATCAGATACTATCCCACCATTTTCAGCTTTGTATCCATCATCAGGACAATCATCTTCAACACAACAACTGAACCCCCAATCATCTTATATAGTCCATACCACTCCTTCATTCTAACAACCCGTACAACCCGAGGTGCAATCTTCACCTTATTCAGCCTGGCAAGATCCAGGAGCAGGAGGAGATGTGCACAATGATGGGTTCACTGAGGAGTATGTGAGGTATGATGATGATGGTTATGCTTATATGGGTGAAGGAAATACGGGTGAGTACAATTATGGGCAAGGGCAAGGATTCGTTAGACCTCAATTACAAGTGGTACCACATCAGTTACCACCACAAGGGCCACCAAGACCGCAATTTCAAAGACCAATTCTTCAGCAACAAGCGGGGTCCGGGTTCCAACAGCAACCTCCACAATTTGTGCCCCACCAACCAGTTCAAAGACTAATGGGTCCTCCACGACCAAGAGTTTGGTTGGGTGTCCCAAGAAGACATAATTAAGAAGCTGCTCGGGGCATTGAAGCACATTTTCGTCGAGTTATCACAAACAACCCCTCACCAGTAGTGATTCCTCAAAATCATCAGGGAAGAACTTTTGAAGTTAGAACAAACTCCCTTCAGAGTTTGCCAAAGTACAAGGGGTTAGCAACGGAAGAGCCTTACTTTCATTTGGAGGCATATGATTCAATTTGTAATACTATCGGTGGTCAAGGTTTCTCTTCAAACGATGTTAAATTGGTGTTAATTCAGTTTTCATTGGAGGATAGAGCAAAGAGGTGGTTTTATGCTTTGTCATCTGCTTCGATTTACACATGGGTTGAAATGCAACAAAGGTTTTTGGAAGAATTTTTCACTGCTTAAAAGACTAATGATGCACGACGTAGTCTAAGAAGCTTCCAACAATAATCTGGTGAGATGTTTCATGAAGCATTTGAACGCTTCAATTTGATGATTAAGAATTGCCCGCACCATGGAATTGACTTGTGGGAATTGTTGAAAGCATTTCATGAGGGGCTTCATTCTGAGGATGCTTGTGATTTGATGTCTATCATGAATGGTACATTTGGTACTAATTATGAGAAAGATGATTGGGCATTTTTGGAACAAATGGCGGTCACATCAAAGAGGAAGGCTCAATCTTCAAGGAGAGCACGACCAGTTATTACATGAGCTCCGGTTCACGTGGTGGATGATAGTAGTGTACAAACCACAAATCAGGTTTATAATGTTTGTACAAATTGTAATGAGTTGGGACACACCATGGATGATTGCACAATGACACTTGAACAAATGGAGGAAGTGAATGTTATTCAAGGGCAAGGGGGCGGTGGTAGAAATTACAACATGAATTCAAGGAAAGCCTCAAGGTAACTATGACCCTCGCCAACAATATCAAAGTCCGCAAGGAAATTTTAGAGGAAGGAACAACCAAGGGTGGCAAAGGCCCTTTCAGTCAACAGGCAATGATCAAGGGAATGCCTCGGGTCAAGCTTCATCAAGTGGTAATGAAGTAATGGATATGCTCAAGTCAATGCAACAAGAGATGCAAAGAAGGAATCAATTTGATGAAGCCCAGGCTCAAAAGGATGATAATCGAGACAAGGCCATACAATCCTTAACCAATCAAATGGGTCAACTTGCAACGGATGTGGCAAATCTCATGAAGAACAAAGGCCAACTTCCAAGTGACACTAAGGTAAATCCCTCCCACACTACTACTCGTAATGTTTCTATTAATCATGTGAGTGTTTTGAGAAGTGGTAAAGAATATAAAAAACCTTTTTCATCGGATTTAATTGAAGGGGTGGTTAAGGATATTACCGGGATGGAAAGTGATGAGGAGGAACCAATGTTCCAAAACAATGTTGTTAGGGCTATTTCCTAGATTAAGATTTACTTTGTATTTTGTTTATATGTTTATGTATAGTTTAGGGTCTATTTTGTTATATTCCTTAAACTTGTAATTGTTGCTAAAAGCATGTAGTGAGAGAGTGTGAGGAGAGAGGCTAGATCACATTTTTCACGTAAGAGAGAGAACTTAGTGTGTGTGATTTATTTTCTCCTGCACTTGTATTACAAAACTGCTTTGATCATCAATATACAAAGAGAATTATTAGTATGAATTGTGTTAATGATTAAACTGTGTTTGTGTATATGTTATTATGATCATTGAGCGATATTAACGATCCAATTGAACCTATCAATTGGTATCAGAGCCATTGGTACTGTGTTCTTCGCTATTCATCAAGCAAAACACATCAATATTGCTCAAATATCATGATCTGAATGAATTGTTGCTGTTTTTAGTTGTGATTTATCATCGCAATCACTTCTAATTCACAACGATTGTGCAAATTCCATCAGGTTATCATCAGATCTGAGGAATTAAGAAGATTGAAAAAGTTACTGTTCGATCGAATTTTGTTCAAATTCATCAAATTTTGATCATGTTTTGGATTGATTGAGATTAGGGATTGATAATCGGACTATTTCACTGCTTGTGTGTGAATTTTGAACGAATTGGACAAGTTTTTGACAAAACCCAGAAAATTCTCATGGAGAAGATGATGAACAGTATGAACTTGGTTGAAGATTAACTTGCCGGGTGATAAATTTGACTTAGACAAATTCCTTTGGACTTAGATTGAAGAACAATTAGGTCCTGTGCAGCCGTGTAAGGGAATTTGTGCTTGTCGGGTGAAGAATTTGACGAAGAAAAGGTGTTACTGTTTAGCCGGATCAAACACTGTTGTGCCGGGTGATACACTGTTACGTCGGGTGATTAACAATTTCAGCCGGGTGATCAATCAACTGTGTAGACGGGTAAACAACATTGCCGTGTGATCGACAACTGTTCAGCCGGGTAAAGCTTTTTGCCGTGTCAAGATTCAAGCCGGGTCAAGTTATCTGCCGTGTGAAGTTATTTCTTATTGTTGCCGTGCAACTGTTCAGCCGGGTAACTGTTCTGCCGGGTAAAGAAGCCAAGATTTACAACTATTGAGCCGTGTAACTGTTTAGCCGTGTAAAGACTTTTTCTCTGCCGGGTGAAGAACAAAGCTACTGTTTAGCCGGGTGAAGAAGGATTTTCACTGTTCAGCCGTGTGATTCATCTTTAGTTGTTTTAATCCTTGTTTTCTTATCTTGTCTTTAATTACTTGTCTTTAGTTTAGTATTTTAATCATTTCTTTTCAAAAATTAACAAAAACCTAAAATATTTTCTTTAAAATTTTTTCTTAAAAATTAAAAATGGCACCTAATGATGATTCTGATAACCGTGTTCCTAGACTTGTTAATCGTGCAGATTTCAAGAATTGGACAATCAGACTTAGACATCACTTATGCTCCATTGACAATGATTTATGGAAGTCAATTGAAAAGGGTCCTCATATTCCAACTCAGACTGCTCCAGATAGTGCAAGTACCTACACCAAAGACTCTACTGAACCTTATCCAGAAGATAATTTGTCAGCAGAAGATTTGAGGAAAGTAAAGAATGATAGCAAGGCTTATTCTTTAATGTGCAAGGGACTGCCACTTCAAGTTCTGTCGAGATTGGATGCATATCAGACTGGTTATACATGTTTCAAAGCATTAAAGTCGATATGTGAAGGAGGAGAACAATTGAGAAGTTTGAAGAAATCAAAGTTGAAAAGACAATTGGAGTTGTTCGAGCATATTAATGGAGAAACAGTGCATCAGATGATGAACAGATTTGTTCACTTAACTACTGAGATGTCAAACCTTGGAGTTAAGACTGACCTTCAAGACTTGAATGATCGATTGTTATGTGCTTTGCCATCGTCATGGAAGCAAACTGTTAATCTTTTAAAACATACTGAGAAATTTCCAATGGATTTAGATCTGCTTATTGGAAAGATTGAAGAAGTTGAGATTGACGAAGGATCAAGAAATACTGATAGATCAAGCTCACAAGCTCAATATAAGTATGTGGTAAATCCTGCCAATACTGTGGAGAATGCATTTCTTGCACAAGATGCAATGAAGTTTGAAGAAGAGGGTGATTTATTTGTTGGTGCAAGTTTTTACACTGATTCATCATACTTTCCGAGTTCACCAACTTATTCTCAACCTCAATCTCCACCAAGAGCTCAAGTTCAAAGTCAGAATCTGAAGAATCAAGTAGACAGTCAAAGTTCAAATGTTCAAGCTAAGGTGAAAGATGTAATGAACATTCTGTTGCAAGATGACGAGACAAAAACTGCCTTCACAGCGTTTATGGCAAGTTTTCAAGCATACCAAGGAAGTCACTTAAGTCAAATGGACGTGGTCCTTCAAGACTTATTTGAGATGGATCCTGTTGACGTTGAAGAAATGGATTTAAACTGGCAAATGGTAATGGTTGCATATAGAACGCAGAAGCATGCATTTGTTAACCGAAGTTACAAGCCTCATGCAAACAAAACTGTTGGTTTTGACAAATCAAAGGCCAGATGTTTCAATTATAACCAGTATGGTCATTTTTCAAGAGAATGCAAAGCTCCCAAGAATCAGAATTTCAATGACCAAGCTAATTCAAGTAATCAAGGTCAAGGTCAAAGCTCACAATAGTCTTCAAGCTACCAAAGCAGAAATCAACGTTTCTTTCAAAAACCATACCAAAGTCTTCCCATGCCGGAATTGAAGGATGAAGGAAAGAAACCAGAAGACCAAACAAAGGCACTGGTAGTAAGTGTAAAAGACGGATATGATTGGAGTGCATATGCAGAACAATTCACTTCTGATCTTACATCAAGTTTGGCACTGGTGTGTGAAATCGAAGAAGACTGGTCTGAAGAAGGGGATGGAAAAATGGTTGAAGATGTGAGTGAAGATTCAGAGGAATATGACTGGAGTGCAAAGTCTGATCCTGTTGAAGAATCTGAGTCTGAAATTGTGCTGATGGCTACTGCCAGTGAGTCTTCATCATCTACCGAACAACCAAAGGTTAGTACTGATTTACCCCCTAACTATGTTCCTTTACCTGCTGATGTGAAGGAAAGGTTATGTTCTGAACAATGCATTTAACAAGTAGAACATTATCGAACTCATTCATTTAAAATTGGTGATAAATTAAGCAAACATGAGAAAATTCATGAACAACTTAAAATTGATCACAAAATTGCTGATGAGAAGATTTTGTCACTTAAAGAATCATGGAACAAAACTTTAAAGGAATTGGAATTGGTAACAAAACAACTTGAAGAAATGACAAAGAACTTTGAACAAGAAAAAGTTGCTCATGCTGTCACACAAGTTGAATTAACAAAAGTGAAAAGTTGTAAAAACATGGTGAAACAACTTATAAGTGAAAGAGGTAACAAAACCAAAACCGGGTTGGGTTTTACTCATGAACCAATGCCAAATTCAATCACTCAAACCTTACCGGAAAATTTTAATGAATTTGATCATTCACCTGAAAATGAAAGAAAATTCAAAGAAATTCAAAGAAGTAAATCCGAGTCTGAAGGTTCTGAAGTGTTGATGGAAAGTTTGAAAGAAGAAGATGGTGTGACAACTGAAGTTGACGATGAAGCTAGCAACAAATCAGAGCCTGTTCTGATTCAACTGGTTGAGTATCCGGAACTGAATCCGAAGCCAGAAACAGTGAAGGATGAAGGTGAATTTTCAGGATACAATGATCCTGAATACATCAGGTGGAAGAAAGAACAAAAGGCGCAAGTTGCTGATCAGTTGATCAAGAAGCAAGAAGTGAAGAAGGCTGAAGTTTCAACTGCAAAGAAGCAGAAGTCGAAAGTAATAACCAATCAATCTAAAACGAAACAGTCAAAAGGCAAAAGTGTCTTAAAATCGAATGATAACACCAAAGTTCAACGTGTTAAAACTGACAAAGTTAAACCTGTCAAGAAAGTGTCAAAAGGTAAGAAAATCAAGTTTGTGTCTGCAGGAACGTTTGATTTGAACGGATCTTATGGTAAACCAATTAATTCTCCAATCAAATCTAACTCTGGTCTGAAAACAGGTTCAGGTCCTAAGTCTTCCGCTGTCAATGATAAGAGAATTGAATCTAAAAAGGTAATCAAACAGAACAGTTTAAAATCGAACCAAAGTTCCATGCAATCAAAATCACAAACCAAGCTTCCACAAAAGAATCAAGTTAATCTAAAACCGAACAAAACTGATAATGAATCTCGAATGAGTTCAACATCAAAAGTTAACAATCGGCTCTTTAAGATTAGCAAGAAACATTGTGAAATTTGTGATAGATATAATCATGCAACTGCTGAATGTTTCTTTAACAGGTATTGCAATTTCTGTGACAAAAGAAACCATTCTTCAGAAGAATGTTTTTATAACAAATTCTGTGAAATTTGTGAGAGGAGAAACCATGACACAAAGGATTGTTTCTTTCGATCAAACTCAACAAGAGAAATGACTCCGTTTTCAAACTTTCAAAGAAATCAATCATTTGGTTTTCAAAATATGAATCAAAGTCATTCTCCGGTTTTGAGAAATTTCAATCGAAACAATTCTGTTTCTAACTTTTCATCAAGAAATGTGCAGGTTAACAGTTTTAAACCAAGAGCATTGATGGTAAGAAACCAAAAGTTTGAAAATAACCTTGATCCTAAGTTAGAGGAAAGGTTTAGTGCTTTGAGAAGAAAGCAATCAATGCACGCCAATGGGCGAAACAACAGTTATCAGCATCAAAATCTCTTAAATGAAACAAATTTTCAAAACATTCAATATCAACAACTTACTATTGCAAATAGATTCGGAAAACCCAAGACCGTGTGGGCATGGGTTGACCAAACTAACTAATTGATTGTTGGAAATGCAGGTTCGCCCAAGAAGACCTATCAACTCATGGTTCGTTGATAGTGGGTGCAGCCGGCACATGACAGGCAACCATGCCTTGCTTCAGGATTTCAAGCTGAAAAATGGTACACACGTTGCATTTGGAGGTGATGCGGGTGGTAAAATAACAGGAGAAGGAACCGTATCGAATGGGGTCATTAGTTTTGATAAAGTCAACTACTGTGCACAGTTGAACTTTAACTTACTAAGTGTATCTCAAATTTGTGATAAATCTTATTCAACTTTATTTGATGATTCTTTCTGTTATATACTCAAACCAGGTTTCAAGATTGACAATGAATGGGTAGTGGTGAAAGCTCCAAGAGATCGTGATGTATACAAGCTGGATATGTCGCAGATTGATGCTGAAACTGAAACTACTTGTCTCATTGCACATGCTTCAAATGATGAGAGTCAGTTATGGCATAGACGGCTGGGCCATTCAAACTTCAGAAATATGAATCGACTGGTGACTGGAAATCACGCTGTAGGAATACCATCGAAGAAGTTCTCTACAACTGATCTCTGTCCAGCATGTTTGAAAGGAAAACAGCATCGCATGTCTTTTAAGTCCAAGCCAGAAAACTCCATTTCAAAACCCTTGCAGATGCTACATATGGATCTTTTCGGACCAACAAATGTGCAAAGCATCGGAAAGAAGTCTTATTGTTTTGTCATCATTGACGATTTCACTAGATTTTCTTGGGTTTATTTCTTGCATGTTAAATCTGAAACTGCGGAGTTATTAAAAGAATTTATCATCAAAGTTGAAAATCAGTTGGATTGTAAAGTGAAAATTTTACGAAGTGATAATGGAACTGAATTTAAGAACGCTAATGTTGATTTGTTTTGTGCAGAAAAAGGAATTGCTAGACAATTTAGGCTCCAAGAACGCCTCAACAAAATGGGGTTGCGGAACGGAAAAACCGGACACTGATTGAAGCAGCAAGATCCATGCTTGCAGATGCCAAAATCCCTATCACATTCTGGGACGAAGCTATTGCTACTGCGTGTTTTGTGCAAAACAGGACATTATTGGTTCAGGATAAACAGAAAACATCTTATGAGTTGTTATTTGGAAGAAAACCGAATATTTCATATTTGAAAGCATTTGGTTGTCCTGTATCGATTCTAAATTTAAATGATCATCTCGGGAAATTTGAGTCAAAATCTGACGATGGATTTTTCCTTGGATATTCGTCTGTTTCTAAAGCTTATCGGGTTTTTAATAGCAAAACAAATATTGTTATTGAAACTATTAACGTAAAGTTTTTAGAAAATTCGTTTCCGTCAGTGGCGCATGGTCCCGAATGGTTATTTGATTTAGATTCGTTATCAAAATCTTTCAATTCTAACTTGTTTGATTTTTCAGGAAAAGCAAGGAAAGAATCAGGTGACTTGGGAAGTTTTAGTGACGATTCTGATAATGACGAGGATGGCAATATCAACTCTGAGTATCCGTTCATGTCATTTCATAATCCTGATCATGTCAAATCCAGTCAAGCTCCGGGTCCTTCTGGTTCTCAAGAAGATCAAGAATCAAACAATCTTGAAGATGATGTGAATCCGCAAAGTTCTCCTAATGATGGTGGATCCGTTCAAAATCAACCATCATCAGATCCGAATGCTGAAGTTATTCCAGAATCATTTGACTACTTCATTAATACACCGGATCAAGTCCCGAACTTCACTCCGCATGTGTCTACTATTCTACAAGATCTACCAAATCTGAATCAATCTAATCTGGAGAGTCAAGGGCAAGGAGATGACATACCAATTCATCGAATTCACAAGAAACATCCTGTCTCTCAGATTATCGGGCCGTTGAATCAGAGAACTACAAGAAGTCAAACTGAGCAAGCAAATGTTTGTCTTTATTCATGTTTTCTTTCTCAAGTGGTACCGAAGAACATTTCAGAAGCATTGCAAGATAATAGTTGGATTGAAGCCATGCAAGAGGAGTTACTTCAATTTCGAAAACAAGAGGTTTGGAAATTAGTGGACTTACCTGAAGGAGAAAATGCGATTGGTACAAGATGGTTGTACAAAAACAAGCCAGATGAACGTGGCATTGTTGTGAGAAACAAAGCAAGACTCATTGCACAGGGATATACTCAAGAAAAAGGCATTGATTATGAAGAAGTGTTCGCTCCGGTAGCAAGACTAGAAGCCATACGCGTTTTTCTTGCATATGCTTCCTTCATGAAGTTTAAAGTATTCCAAATGGACGTTAAAGGCGCTTTTCTGTATGGACCTATTACAGATGACGTATATGTCAGACAACCTCCGGGTTTTGAAGATCCTGACTATCCTCATCGGGTATACAAGTTGAGTAAAGCTCTATATGGTCTACACCAAGCTCCAAGAATCTGGTATGAGACATTATCTAAGCATTTACTAGAACATGGATTCACAAGAGGACAGATTGATCCAACTTTGTTTATGAAGAGGGAGAATGAAGAACTCTTATGTGTTCAAGTTTATGTGGACGATATTATCTTCGGATCGACCAGTGCGTCAATGTGCAAAGAATTTGAGGAAATCATGAAGTCTAGATTCCAGATGAGTTCAATGGGGGAGATTAATTTCTTTCTTGGATTACAAGTGAAACAATCAGCTGACGGAATTTTTATCAACCAATCAAAGTTCGTTGAGAAGTTGTTAAAGAAATTCAAGATGCAAGATTGTCAGACTATTCGAACTCCATCTGATGTGAACTGCAAGATACAGTCGGATTCGAAAGGCAAATCCGTGGATCAAACACTATACAGATCAATGATTGGTTCACTGATGTACCTTACTGCATCAAGGCCAGACATTATGTATGCTGTGTGTGTGTGCGCAAGATATCAGTCTGATCCAAAAGAGTCGCACCTGGTTGCTGTGAAACGTATTTTCAGATACCTCAAAGGGAAACCGAATCTTGGGTTATGGTATCCTTATGAAGGAAATTTTGAATTATATAGTTATTCTGACAGTGATTTTGGTGGGTGTGCTCTTGACAGGAAATCGACTACTGGTGGATGTCAATTTCTGGGTCCTAGACTTGTCTCTTGGCAATGCAAGAAGCAGACCAACGTTTCTGTATCCACAGCTGAAGCAGAGTATATCGCTGCATCTGCAGGATGTTCTCAAGTTTTGTGGTTACAAAACCAATTGCTTGACTACGGGTTTAACTTTCTCAAAACTCCTATATACATAGATAATACTGCTGCTATGTTCATTACTGCTAATCCTGTTCAACACTCAAAAACCAAACATATCGAAATTCGATATCACTTTTTAAGAGATAACTCTGAAAAAGGTTTAATAATTTTGATTAAAGTTCATACCGACAAACAACTGGCAGATCTTTTCACAAAATCTTTTTTGTCAGGTCGGTTTGAATTCTTAATTCAATCTATAGGATTAATCAATCATGATTGATTCTATTTTTAGAAAACAAAACAAAAATCAGAAAATATAAAAGCCAAAAATATAATAAGTTGATGTCAAGTTTTGATTCCTTTGTCTTTTATTTTATGTTTTGCATTGTGTGCTTGCATGAAAAAGAAAATAGAAAAGCAAAAACAAAATATAAAATCAAAAAGAAAAGAAAATATCATGTCATAAGAATCTATATTGCAAAAAGTGAGAAATGATAGTTACACTAGACATTATTTATTACATCATTTTTAATAAAGACTGATGAATGTTAATTGATGTGCTAGACAGCTCCGGCAATTAGACTGAAAAAGTAAGTTGATTGTTGACAAACATAAACTTAATGATCTTTGTGTTAAGTTCCATTGTTATACATGTCTAGATATATATCTTTTGATACATTGCTTGTGATGATAGTTGTGCATGATCGGGTAACGATGCAGTCTATTCAGTGTGATGAACCGCATCGTGAGCTTCTTTGTTGTGGTATCCACAGACCTGAAGTCTCACACGAAGTCTCTTTTGAGCTTCAAGGTGCAGCAAAAGATTCCCAAAGATGGAACAAAAAGAGTCCCAAATGTGGACCATCACCAAACAAAAATTCCAAAAAGGAATTCAGAAGATTCCCAAGGGGAACGATAGGAAATGAAAAATTCCAAAATGGAATTAAAAAGAAGTCCCAAAGTGGACCAGATGAATGCGTTGGCCCAACGCAAGGAAGCATTTATTTGTGAGAAGGAAGTAAAAGGTGAGTTATTTGAATTGTTTGGGGTTGTTGAAAAATTTGAAGCGTTGGGTTGGGAAGCTGCTTTAGGATGTTACGATGGGGAAATTAAGACGTTGTTCAACACCGAAATACAAGAGTGGGTTGCTACTTTGAAATGCCCCCATTTAAACACCCTTCAAAGATGAGGTTGATTGGTACTGTTAATGGAATTGAAGTGGAGATGTCTTTTGATGCATTGCGAAGGGTCGCGAAATTTGATAGTAAGCCTTCAAACCATTACATGTACCAAAATTTAGATGATTTGTACTACCAACCCGACAAGCATCCAAGATGGAATGCAATGCTAGACACCTAGTTTGTGCCCGGCACCACTCATGGGAAGCTTTATAGAAAGAATTTGAAAATTGAGGCAAAGTTGTTGTTAGTCATATGCCAGTTGAATGTCATACCGAGACGAGGCGACAAGGTTGAGGTTAGGTATCCCGAGGTGCTAATACTTTACATGTTGATGAAAGGCACACCACTTGTGCCTTTTCGTTTTTTTTGGTAATGAATAACATTTGGATAAGCAGAAACAGTTCAGAAAGGAAAATAATTCCCCATTGTCGGTTAATCACAGCATTATTGAAGAAGTATGGGGCAATTGAAGTTGGGGACAAAGGGTCCTTCAAGAAATTTAAACCATTGGAATTGAAGAATTTGGGGCCTGGTTGGGAGTACAAAGAGACTGAAAGGGACCATAGATTGAAGAGTGAGGGTCAAAGATGGAGGGAACTGAAGGTTTATGCCCCACCATTAAGGCCATGCGAGGAAGAAAATGTAGATAGTGAGGAGGAAGCCCTAAGTGGAGATGATGATTATCATGATGAAGAAAACATAACTACAGGAGGATCTGGACCTAGTAGTGGAGGATTCGGTTTTGGAGCACAATCGGGTTATATAGGGAGTGCATTTGATTATGCCCAACAACCCTATGATCAGAATTGGGCACATTTTGGGACTATGGAGCAAGTAATAGAACGCAGAAGGCCCCCGGCATTCTCTGATTGGTCTGATTGTAACCAAATGCTTTTTGATCATCAAACGTTTATGGGGGCAAACGTGGAGAGGGCACTAAAGCGGAACAATAACAGTCAGTTGGAACGTGATAGGGCTCAAGTTTATGCTCATGAGATGGAAATGAACAACTGTTATAATGATGACAGAAATAGAAGGACGCGTGACGACTATCTTGGAGGTCGCCCCTCTTTGGATTGTGATTTGAATCAGGTGTGCTCGGTTTCATCTTGTACATTTCAATCTTTATTTGTTTTTAGGTTTCTTTTTGGGTGGATGGTTGGGTTGTATTTTTAGATTCATGTGCTAGTATTGCTAGGTTGATGTTTGTGGCGGTGTTAATGTTTTTAGTCTTTGGTTGTTTTTGTTCTTTTCAAAACCATACATTGGGGGCAATGTACTCCAAGTGTGGGGATGAGGGAAATATTAAGTTTTTTTTTAAAAAGAAAAAAATTGTTGTTTTTAAGAAAAAATCATGTTGATAAGCACGGGGTTGGAGGAAGTTGTTTACCTGAGTGCATTTTAGGGTTGACTCACACGATTCATCGGCAACCCATATACCCCTACATGGTGAGTGATTGAGCCACACACATTTCAGTTTATAAATTGTTCTTTGATTGAGAGTGGCAATGTGTGGTGAAGCACTAGAACTCGCATAAAACATGCGTCCCAAGACCATAATGAGCATGTATATAGGGACGACAGAGGTAATTAGGACAGCCTCGTCTGGATGTGGGCGAGTGTGGGATATGGAGGGTTGGGGCCTCATACATTACATATATGAGTCTGGGCATGAGAGGGGCGGGGGTTTGGTCCGTAGTAGCCATTTTGAGCCTATTGCCTATTAATTGAAACCCTTAGCCTACGTTCCCAAAAATATTAACCCTTGTTATTCAAACCGGTCTAACAAGAAGAAGGAAGGTTTGTGAAGTGTTGAAGATCGGAATATTTATTTATTGAAAAAAAAAAAAGAAAAACAAGAGACGAAGAAAAAGAAAAAAGAGAGAGAGAAGCATATGAAAAAAAAGGGGTGAATATAAGTAATAAGTGAAATGGTTGAAGATGTCTCAGCTTGAAAGGAAAGAACTATTCGATAGAATGGAAAGGAATAAAATGAAAAGTGGAAATGGATGTAGGAAAGAGATCGGGTTGAATCATTTCGTCACTAAAAATATTTCCCATTCCGCACCATAAGCCTAACCCCATTATAACCCGAAAAATCCTCTTGATTGTTTCTATGTTCATGCGACTAATTGGTGGAGGTTCGATGATTGTTCGAGCTTATGGTTGCTTGATCACACATGTGCTTTGAGTGCTATTGGTGCATCTTCCACCAATCCAGAAATGAGCTAAGAAGAGTGATTTTTGTGAGGGGTGATAGTGTGAGTCATGGTGGATATGTCTTGGGTGAACGAGAGATGGTTGAACGTGCTGATTATTAACATGAAATTTTCAGTGAATTGCAAATGCAAATGGGTGAGTTGCTTGAGGGCAAGCAACGGTTAAGTATGGGGATGTGACGGGTAGTCCTTTGGACGACCCTTAAATGCTTTAAATAAATACTTAATTCCCCATTTTAATCGTGCAATTGTCTTGAATTAGATAACTACTGTTGTTTTTATCTCAGGTACGCTCGGATCTAAAATGAAGCATGATGGTGACACTGGATGGATGTGAACGGGAGTAACTGAAAGAAGAAAATGAAGTTGCCTAGTAACCACCGTAGCCTACGGCACCACCTTAAGCTACGGTGTGGCTAGAAGTTGAAAACATCACCGTAATTCAGAAGAGAAGCGACGTAGGAAAATGTCACCCACCGTAGCCTACGGTGGCACCGTAGGTTACGGTGAACCCAGCCGTGAATCTCGTAACTGCTGTTACAAAACGGAAATTTTTTGGGTCTTTTCATTATCCAATCATTAGGAGGCGATTCTAGGGCGATTTCTGGCAATTGGAATAAGCTTTCTAGGTGGCAATGGTCCATCTATCAAGTTTTGTTTGGAGTTTACTACTTTCAATTTCAGCCAGTTTTACACGTTCCTCAAACAGATTAACCTCAACATTCCTTTCAAGAAGTTTTCTATTTCTTGCAAAGCCTCATTTAATTTTACATAATAGTTAACTTCGTTCTTTTTAAGGACAGAATTGATGGTGGTTAATTCGGCTTTGTTTCTTAACAATAATCGATTAGCTTTATACACGGCAAAAAGACGAACCCGACAAGCTGATGAGCACATATCCTGTATTACCTCATAAGGGAGACCCATGATGATCTTTTCGGTTGCTAGGGCTCTATCACAGTTGCAAGCGGATGTGTTTTTCTTCCTTTCTTCCTCTTTCTCCTTTTCAACCTCCTTTTCCTCTTTCTGACTCTTCACAGGTTCACTCTTCTCATCAACCCCATTTTCTTCCTTCTTACTTCCTTCAATCTCCAAATTGACCTTCTCAGAATCATTTCTACCCATTTTTAATGTTTCAGCAACAAGGGCATGATTGATTTCTTCTTGAACCTCAGCGATCTCAGCGCTCCAATCAAAGTTTGTTATTAAAGCAGTTTCTCTTGTATTGTTTGTATTCTCCCTTCCATTTACTACAACATTCTTTGGATTGGGACTTGGTGGTTCAAAAACAGTTGGTAAAGTACAATCCCTCTTGAAGGGACCCAGTTGTTTGCAATTGAAACATCGCAGCTTTGACTTGTCGAAACCAACCTTTGAATTTTGGTTTCCGAAGTTTCTCTTACCAGTCTTTTCCATAAATCTCCTTGCTCGCACAGTTAACATAGCCATCTGCCATTGTATGTCAGCTTCCTCCAAATCATCAGGATCAACTTGCAACATGTCCTCCATGGTTATCCCTTTACCCTTGATTTCTCCAGCAACTAACGCTTCATAACTATTCACAAATATCCCAAAGAGTGCCATCATATTGGTAGGTATTTGAGACTGAACTTGATCTTTACCAGCACTATTCACTTCAGGGGTAGCACATCCAGCAGTGTCTGGGAATCCTTTGTTGAGTAAAGGTGCTTTAGAAGTTGATGACAACAGAGCAGCATTGTGAGATTGCATCGGTGGATACACAGCCTGATTATATTCTCTCTTCTTGATATCCAGTTAAAAAGACTTTAACTTGTTTATGACATCCATCAGTTTATATTCTGAAAATCTTATTTCTTGTTTCAAAATCCTAACCTGCAAGCTCCATTCTAGTGGCAATGAATCAAGGAGTTTTGTCACTTGTTCCACAGTTGTTAACTCTTCATCGTATTTCTTTAGATTACTAGTCACAGTCAAAAATCGATTTGTCAAATATGAGATTTTCTCATTCCGAAGACCCATGAACGAGTTAAATTCCTTCTGAGCTTGAACACCCTTGTCCTTTTGTAAATCGGCATTTCCGTCATAAAATTCGCATAAAGCGTCATACAACTCCTTTGCATTCTTCTGTTCCCCAAAGCGATTATGAATCTTAGAGCTTAAACACAGAATCACTGCACCGAATGCTTTGTTGTCCCGATCAACAAGTTTTCTGTCACGTTCATTGAAAGTTTCTGGATTTGTGTTTTTAACAGTTGCATCTCCTATAGTTGTAACCGGGACGTGAGGACCTTTCTCGATTGATTTCCACTAAGTATGATCAGTATATAAGAAAAATTCCTTAAGTCTCTGTTTCCAATCTTCAAAATTGTCTCCGTTAGTAAGTTTCGGTGGTCTATTAGGTGCACCGCTCTCCAAATCCGCAAGTGTAAAAGACATTGACATTTTGAACAGACAATAGTGTCGCAGAAAACTTAGTGTCGCAAAGGAGTAGTGTCGCAAACAAGCTAGTGTCGCAGACAAGCACAGGCGTTGAACTTTCGTTCAGTCTAATGTCGGGTGTAATGTCGAGAATGATGTCAGGCACAATGTCAGTCGCAGTGTCGGGCACAATGTCAGACCTAGTGTCAGGGACAATGTCGAGTACAATGTCAGTGACAGTGTCGTGAACTTTCGTTCAACCAGGATACAAGCCAGCCAAACAACGATCAACAACAAAATCAGTAGTGTCGCAAGCACACTAGTGTCGCATGATGAACACTAGTGTCGCAAGATGAACAGAAACATCTTCTTCTCCAAGCAAAATACACACAAATCACCACAGAAAACTCCAATCAGATCCAATTGATGATCCGATGATTCCGATTGATTCACAATATAAAATAAACCAATCCCAATCCAAATTCAGTCCATAATAACAACAAATAAGATCCAATTTAATTGAAAATACTTTTGTGCAAAACTTATGAAGAAAAACCTAAAATCACTCTAAAATCTCAGATCTATATGATGATGATAGATCTGAAGATATAGATTGATTCTAAAACTAAAACCACACACTTCTCAGTCTAATTCCATACTAATTTATAACAGATCAGATCCAGAATTGATGAAAAGTGAAAATTGTCTAAAACCCTCAAAAAACAAATCATGAGCACAATGGTTCTGATACCATACTGTTGGTCCATGAAATTAGTAGTTCGTGCTATATATGATTTAGATCTGATCACAATCAATTGATACCACTAGATCTAGCAACAATTGATTGTGATTTGTGACCACATGTAGGGTGAGCATTGTCCGTATCAAAACGTATAAGTCATTGTCCGTATGAGCATTGTTTGTCGGTACGGGCAAATTCTTGATAAAATTATCATTATTTCAAGAATAACGAACACACATTGTCTGCATGTCATTGTTTCTCCGCATGAGAATGCCAATATGAGCATATACTTACAGTAATAATAAAATTTATGTAAGTATGAGCACTTTTTGTCCGTTTTATGATTTCATAACTAAATCCTTAGTTTGTATCTAAGATATCAGTTGTATGAGAACTATTTGTGTGATACCCCATCGGGTTGTCATAGAAGTTGGATATCAATAGTAAACAAAAAACATGATATTTAAATGGGAACGACAAAGTAATAAACCGAAACAATAATTGCAAAGTCTTTATTATTATTCTAGGTCCAAGGCAACCCTATGTCTTGAATACATAGCCATATAATCAATCTCATGCAACACTTGAAATATGTGAAAATAAAATTAGATAATGAAAGTTAGTGAGTAACCACAATTGATAATAATAGTATAGAAAATCCGAGATCATCAAAATATGTTGCGGAATCTTACATGTATAGCTATTTCATATTATTCACAACCATGACCCCATGAACAAACATTGAAATTGTAATATAACTTGTAGCCATTTATCATGAGGAACCAACTCATGTGTTAATTAAAGATAACTTTTCAAGCAGCCGTCACTTAACCGTCTCGATGTGTCAGTTATCAATAATTATTTAGCAACTTAGGGACATGGCATAGCAACATAGTATAGCAACTTGTAACATTGAATATAACCTTGTAACACTGAAATTTAAATTGAATGGCTAGGTTTAAATCACCTATCGTTGTTGTACATGTAGGTGGGTTTGTCAAACCATTAGCGCTAACATTGTACCCGTGGGATTGCCAAGTATTAATACTACTTTAAACTATCACATAAGACTGCATCATGCTGCAGCAAGACTAACACATTAGTATGATCTCTTTTGAAAATTGAAAGCAAATTAGAAAACGTTGCATTAGAATAGAAAACATATTTCGGCCCCAAAACGTAAAAGTAAAAAAGTGAGTGAATTTACTCACCTTGAAACTCGGGCTCGAAACAAATTATAAACAATTTAAATTGAACCGAGGATTTGCCAATTACTAGAACACTAGAACACTAGAATAGAAACAATAGAGATCTAAGGAAATTGAAATTCTAGGGTTTCCAATTGAGATTTAGAGGTTTTCGTTAAATGACTAAAATCTATAAACTCATTTATTAGAAATGGTATCAATAGTAATAATAAATATTTGTTTATAATCAATAGAAACTCTAATACTATATTTTTAAAAATAATATTATGTCAAAAATACGTTATATTTATTGGAAATACTTTAATACATTTACATAATTTTAAAGTATACAAGAAAATCCATTTAAAAGTCTTATTTGTATAACCTATTATTTATAAACTTTGTAGATATTTTATAAAAATTTAGAATACGTTTTTTATACTATTAAAAGTATTTGTAATAAATAAATTTATAAAACTAAGTTTATAAACATCATGATTTTTTATTTTATAGATTTTTAACATTTTGTAATATATATAGTTTTGAATCATTATCGTTATAGAAAACGTTATCATTATATGAACTAATATACTATAGATATAACATAAGTTAGAAAAAGTAGTAATACTAAAAAAATAATGTAACTGTGTTAGGCCCAAGTTTTCAACTCGGGTCTCGCTGATCACAGCCACCTGAACAAACCAGAGGTGCTATGCCTTGCTTTTGTTTAAAATTCATTTTAAAATAGTTTTAAAACTTATTTTTTTATAAAAGCCCAAATTACACCTAAACCGTAGAACACAAATTCGCAAATTGCATCGGATTGAAACAATGAAATGAAAAATTGATAGAGGTGTTTGAATCCTAGCATGATAAAGATCATTTTAACATAAATAACTTACTTGATTTTAGAAGAATAAGATTGATTGAGATAAAGAACAAAACATGCTACTAGAAAATTGAAATGGCATCTAGAGACTGTTAAAATGAAATTTCACTTGCAGAATCACTCCTAGTGATACATAGAGTAAAAGCCCCAACACAATTTGCAGATTAATCAATGTTTTGATGGTCAATCAATGACGAACAGGTTTGAACCAAACTCAAAAATACTTACTGAGTTCTTGATGTTTTTTGCTGAATTTGAGAATTCAGAGAGTGAATGTGAGTAAGGAAGAGTGAGTTTGCCAAATGAATTTGATTAGTTTGATAAGAAAGTAGTCAAATGACTAAGAGTTTGATTATGAGATAACTTGGATTAATTGGGTGTTATTTCGATGATTAAAACCCGATTAATTGTCCTTTACATGATTTAATCACTGTAAGGGTCATTTTGGATGGTTTTAATTTGATTAAAGTTAACGTTTTTTGTCAAGTGGGTTTAATAGTTTTAAATTGATAGAGGTATTTGAATCCTAGCATGATAAAGATCATTTTAACATAAATAACTTACTTGATTTTGGAAGAATAAGATTGATTGAGATAAAGAACAAAACATGCTACTAGAAAATTGAAATGGCATCTAGAGACTGTTAAAATGAAATTGCACTTGCAGAATCACTCCTAGTGATACATAGAGTAAAAGCCCCAACACAATTTGCAGATTAATCAATGTTTTGATGGTCAATCAATGACGAACAAGCTTGAACCAAACTCAAAATACTTACTGAGTTCTTGATGTTTTTTGCTGAATTTGAGAATTCAGAGAGTGAATGCGAGTAAGGAAGAGTGAGTTTGCCAAATGAATTTGATTAGTTTGATAAGAAAGTAGTCAAATGACTAAGAGGTTGATTATGAGATAACTTGGATTAATTGGGTGTTATTTCGATGATTAAAACCCGATTAATTGTCCTTTACATGATTTAATCACTGTAAGGGTCGTTTTGGATGGTTTTAATTTGATTAAAGTTAACGTTTTTGTCAAGTGGGTTTAATGGGTAAAGAACTCGAAACCAAACACTTGGTATTTGGGTTAAACAGGACGATTCGAACATTAAAATGTAGATGAAATAGATCATACATTAGATTTTAGAGTAGTGAAGGTTTAGACCTAATCGGAGATGTTGCTGGAAACTCCTGTAAGGGGAGAAGGGGTTATATATATTTACAGTTTAGGTCCATGAAGTTTCATATTTTGTTTCTGTTGACCACATGTTGGGTGGCACTTCACCTTGTCGTTATTTGTATTTTGTTATTGTAATAGACTAGTCATATTCTGTTTTCGTTGTAATAGTTAGTTTAGTTGTAGTGTTTGTTAATTGTGCTTATGCGACACTACATGCGACACTGAGTGTCGCATGCAACTTGTCTATGGCTAGCGATCAGGCAGTGTCGGGTTTGCGACATTGCTTGCGACACTAGTCGCTGTATAAATAGCTGTTTAGGGGTATTTTGTACAAAACTCTTGTAACTCTTTGGAACTCTATTGAATACATTTCACACATTGATCTTGAGTTCGAATCTGATTGTTTATTGCAAGGAATTGTTTGGATTATATCATTGTTGCATCTATTTCAATCTACTTCATCTAATTACCTTCTTAATCAACTTATTCTTAATGGGTTATTATGGTTTATTTGAGTTTTGGTCACTAATAACAATCAATTGTTGCTAAATCTAGTGGTATAAATTGTTTGTGATCCAATCTAAATCATTATAGCACGGAGTTACTAATTTCTAGGACCAACAATTTCCTTTTAATTAATAACTTTAATATAAGTTTTAAAGTTTACATAAATGGCCGAAAGTTAATTAATATATATTTTAACTAACCAACTTAATCACGTTACCTCGCTTCGTCTATATAAATGATGTTTTTATACTATTACTTCGTTTTTTGACATTAAACGGTAATTTTCTTGACTTTGTAGCATTTATCCTTAACAATATTTATAAAATCTCTTTATAAAATACAATTTTTATATTTTTGAGATTTACTTATTGCATTTAGTAATTAACTAGTAAACGTTAGATATTACACGTAATGAAATCGATCGGTTTATTAAACATAGAAAATAACACGGAACCCGACATATTTATTCATATTAATAATGATACGTTAGGGGCAGATGTCACAGTCTTCCCTTATTATAGAAATTTCATCCAGAAATTTGCTCAAACCGAAGAAGAAGGTGGAACGAACATATGCGATTATTTAGCTTTCTATTATTAATGTACTTACGTTATTTATCTATACTACATTATAATACAAATTGGATGGGCACAATGGTCATTTAACAATTTACTTAATGTTGAAAAATAAGGACTAATCTGTACACACATCCAAAGTTAAGGGACCAGCCTTCACATTTCTAAATCTCCTACACCCTAATCGTACACAATGCCCTACAACATATCTTCAACACAGCAGCATCAGTATCAACACACACACAGCAACACAGCAACACAGCAAGCAATTCAAATCAAAGTGGAAAAGATTCCAACATGCTTTTGCTACTCCTATATGAATCAAACCACTCTTATGGCAAAGAAGGCGGCAGAAAATTCAATGAAAATTCAAAACTTCGATTGCTCCTGCTATATGAATCTCAACAACCTCCATATTTCGCATTTCTTGCTATTCAATTCTCGCATTATCTCAGGTAATATAGATAATAATTCTTTTATCAATTTCAATTTCAATTTCAATTTCATTTTTATACGGTTTTTGGTTTATGGTTTCTGCTTTGGTACATGTGTTGCAGGTTATCTTCCATCCGAGGTATGTTTTTAAATCTAAACATGTTGTGTGTTATGTGTAATGAATATGTGTGTGTGTGTATGAATTTATGTATGAATTTGTATGTTAAACCAGCTGCAGCTGTTGTGTATGAATTTGTTTTTGGAATCGAGGGGTGCAGGTTAATCAAAGTGTGTGTTGTATGAATTTAGCAGCAGCAGCAACAACACCTGTTTGTGATGTGTGAATCTGTGTGTGTGTGTGTGTGTATGAACAACAGCAGTAAATGTGTGTGTGTGTTTTGTGACTCATAAATGTGTGTGTGTGTGTTGTGTTGTATGAATGTTTGTGTGTCTATGAATGTGTTATGTTGTGTGTGTATGAATGTTTTGAAACAACAGCTACATAATTTTTATTTGAATAAAAGAAACAATGAAAATAAAATGAATGTGATCTACCTATTTTATTTTAAACATAACAACAACAACATCAGCAAACAGTTTTGTAAATAAAATGAATGTGTTATGTTGTATGTTAAAGACCACCAAAACACACACATTGTAATAAACAATGAAAACATGTATAAACTATGTGTGTGTGGGGGGGGGGGGGTTAAATCTGAATGTCATGTATGTATAAATGTGTCCTTTTTTGTAGATATACAACAGCACACACTGGAAATATCATCTATTTTAGTCATGTTTTGCTGGTGCTGCTGTGTGTGTGGGGGTGGGGGTGGGTTAAAAAACATATGATGTTTGATTCTGTTAAACAGTTGTTCCTGCTGCTGTTTATATACAGCAGCATGTATGAATGAAGATGATATAGCATGTTTGAATCTGTGAAACTGTATGTTAGTATGAATTTGAAACTAAATGTTTAAAAACAGTTGTGTTTTTGCTCTTTTTGCTATTTACAGTGTGTGTGTGTGTGTGTGAATGTGTGTTGTGTTGTGTTTGTGGTGTGAAAACTGGAAAATGGTTCAAAACACTGAATGTTGTTGCTGTTGATGTTGTTTGAATTTTTTGCTGTTTTGGCCTTGAAGGTGTGTGTTGATGTTGTATGAATTTTTTGCTTTGAAGGTGTGTGTTGTATGTTAGCATGAATCTGAAAGTGTGTGATGTGTTGTGTTGTGTTCAAACTAAATGTGTTTATGTTGGTATAGATATACAGCAGCAACACACTTAAAATTTATTTTTTTTTAAAAACATATGATGTTTGAATCTGTTAAACAGTTGTTGTTGCTGCCGTTTATATACAGCGGCATGTATGAATGAAGATGATACAGCATGTTTGAATCTGTGAGACTGTATGTTAGTATGAATTTGAAACTAAATGTTTAATAACACTTGTGTTTTTGCTCTTTTTGTTGTTTATAGTGTGTGTGTGTGTGTGAATGTGTGTTGTGTTGTGTTTGTTTGTGGTGTGAAAACTGGAAAATGTTTCAAAAAACTGAATGTTGTTGCTGTTGATGTTGTTTGAATTTGTGTATGAATTTGTATGTTAAACCGGCTGCAGCTGCTGTGTATGAATTTGTTTTTGGAACCGAGGGGTGCAGGTTAATCAAAGTGTGTGTTGTATGAATTTAGCAGCAGCAGCAACAACACCTGTTTGTGATGTGTGAATCTCTGTGTGTGTGTGTGTATGAACAACAACAGTAAATGTGTGTGTGCTTTGTGACTCATAAATGTGTGTGTGTGTGTGTATTTTGTGACTCATAAATGTGTGTGTGTGTTGTGTTGTATGAATGTTTGTGTGTCTATGAATGTGTTATGTTGTGTGTGTATGAATGTTTTGAAACAGCAGCTGCATAATTTTTATTTGAATAAAAGAAACAATGAAAATAAAATGAATGTGATCTACCTATTTTATTTTAAACATAACAACAACAACAGCAGCAAACAGTTTTGTAAATAAAATGAATGTGTTATGTTGTATGTTAAAGACCACCAAAACACACACATTGTAATAAACAATGAAAACATGTATAAACTATGTGTGTGTGTGGGGGGTGGGTTAAATCTGAATGTCATGTATGTATAAATGTGTCCTTTTTTGTAGATATACAACAGCACACACTGGAAATATCATCTATTTTAGTCATGTTTTGCTGCTGCTGTGTGTATGGGGGGGTGGGGGTGGGTTAACAAACATATGATGTTTGAATCTGTTAAACAGTTGTTGCTGCTGCTGTTTATATACAGCAGCATGTATGAATGAAGTTGATACAGCATGTTTGAATCTGTGAAACTGTATGTTAGTATGAATTTGAAACTAAATGTTTAAAAATAGTTGTGTTTTTGCTCTTTTTGTTGTTTACAGTGTGTGTGTGTGTATGTGTGAATGTGTGTTGTGTTGTGTTTGTTTGTAGTGTGAAAACTGGAAAATGGTTCAAAAACTGAATGTTGTTGCTGTTGATGTTGTTTGAATTTTTTGCTGTTTTGGCCTTGAAGGTGTGTGTTGATGTTGTATGAATTTTTTGCTTTGAAGGTGTGTGTTGTATGTTAGCATGAATCTGAAAGTGTGTGATGTGTTGTGTTGTGTTGTATTCAAACTAAATGTGTTTATGTTGGATAGATATACAGCAGCAACACACTTAAAATTTATTTTTTTTAAAAAACATATGATGTTTGAATCTGTTAAACAGTTGTTGCTGCTGCTGTTTATATACAGCAGCATGTATGAATGAAGATGATACAGCATGTTTGAATCTGTGAAACTGTATGTTAGTATGAATTTGAAACTAAATGTTTAAAAACAGTTGTGTTTTTGCTCTTTTTGCTGTTTACAGTGTGTGTGTGAGTGAATGTGTGTTGTGTTTGTTTGTGGTGTGAAAACTGGAAAACGGTTCAAAAAACTGAATGTTGTTGTTGTTGATGTTGTTTGAATTTTTTGCTGTTTTGGCCTTGAAGGTGTGCGTTGATGTTGTATGAATTTTTTGCTTTGAACGTGTGTGTTGTATGTTAGCATGAATCTGAAAGTGTGTGAATGTGTTGTTTGTGTATGAATGTGTGTATGTTGGTAGGGGGGGGGGGGGGTTAAACACTTGTCGGAATGTGTTGTATGATGTTGTTGTAGTTTTTACAAAAATGAATGTGTTATGTTGTATGAAAAGTGAAAACTGAAACTGAATTATTGCTGCTACTGCTGTTTATATGTTGTTTAAAAAATGGTTGTTTATGCTGTGAAAAGTGAAAAATGGTTCAAAGATGTTTGTATGTTGTGGCTACTATTGTTTATATGTTGTTTAAAAAAACTTGAAACTGAACTGTTGCTGCTTATGGGTTAGATTGGGTTAGATTTAAAAATGTTGTATATTTGTGTTTTATGAATGTATGCATGTTAACAACAGCAACAGCTGTTTATATGTTGTTGTTGCTGCTGTTCCAAACATGCCAAAATTGTTTGCTACTGCTGCTGTGTATATGGGTTGTGTTGAATTTGGTGTGTGTGTTTGTGTTTGTTGTATGTTTTGTTACTGTTTATGCTGTTTATGTTGTTTATGCTATATGAATGTATGAATATGGGGTTGGGGGTAATCAAACATGTCATTTTTTAGCAGGTTAATCAAAGGGGTGCAGGTTAATCAAAGTGTGTGTTGTATGAATTTAGCAGCAGCAACACCTGTTTGTGATGTTTGAATATGTGTGTGTGTGTGTGTATGAATGAGGAAACAACAGCAGTAAATGTGTTGTGTGTGTATGAATGGTGTATTTTTTACAGCCCAAAAAACCTTGAAATTATAACTGTTTTCATGTATAAAACAGCAGAATGTGGGGGTAATCTGAATGTGTTGTGTTATGTGTTGTGTTTTATGTTTGCTGATGCTGTGTATATGTGTTGTGTTGAATGCCAAAATTGTTTGCTGCTGCTGTTGTGTATATGTGGTGTGTTGAATTTGGTGTGTGTGTGTGTTGTATGTTTTGTTACTGTTTATGCTGTTTATGCTATATGAATGTATGAATATGTGTGCTGTATGTTTTGACCCGTTTAATAGATAAGAGCAGCAGCTGTTTATATGTGTTGGGGGGTTAATATGTGTGTTTGTTTTGTGACTCATAAATGTGTGTGTGTGTGTTTTGTGACTCATAAATGTGTGTGTGTGTTGTGTTGTATGAATGTTTGTGTGTCTATGAATGTGTTATGTTGTGTGTGTATGAATGTTTTGAAACAGCAGCCGCAAAATTTTTGTTTGAATAAAAGAAACTTTTTGGGGGCAAAAATGTGTGTTTTTGGCCATAAAATGATCATTGATCTACCTATTTCATTTTAAACATAACAACAACAGCAGCAGCAAACAGTTTTGAAAACATGTGTTATGTTGTATGTTAATGTTGGGGTTATTTGAAGATGTCACTTTCCAAATATAAGCGAGTGAAGATATCGAGCTCATCACGAGCAAGCACGGGTGAAGACGTTCATAATTTGTATTTGTGTTAGAATATTTGTGTAATCGTTTCGTGCTTAAATGCGCGTTTGTGCTTAACTGCACGTGGTGAGGTTACATTGTAAGGTGAATGGTATAGACTATAAATACCATCACCTAGGTCATTTGTTAAGAGAGTTGCCTACATTTCATTCCATATCAATTTGTAACCTCTCCATTGATCTAATACAATTCACCTATTCATATTATCATGATCTTCATCATACTTTGCATTGATCTTCATGAACATTCAAGCATCAATACGTGATTAGTGAGATTCCGCATCACTGATCACAAACAACATCACCAAACAATCTCAGATCTAGATCCAAGCTCGGTTCGTCTAGAACTATCAATTGGTATCAGAGCTGTTGGGTGATCTTTGATTGTTGTTGTTATTGATGGAATTTTAGCTACCATTAGCTTTGATTCATGTTTGTGTAAAGAACTGCAAAGTTTGAGATCAATTGGTGAAGATTTGATTGAGTTTTTGAAGAAATTGTTCATGTTCGTCATTTCACTGCTCAAATTTGAAATCCGGAATTTGTTGTTGATATTGAGAAATTGTTGATTGAGATATGTTAGAAATCACTATCCTAAGCTTCGTTCATGATCAAACATCACTGATTTGTTGATTTCAATCCATATTTTGTCAATTTTGTCAAAACCCACTTATTGTGTTCTTCATCAAAAATCCGGATCTGAATGAGATTTAGCTTGTTTCAAGGTGTAATACTTTGAAGGATTGTTAGAAACATCATTCCTTAGCTAATACGAGTATTGAATTGAACAAAAACAACAAATATTGAAGAATTGATCTTGTGTTCATCATAATTTTGACTTTGAAAAGTCAATCTGATATGAAGATTTGAAGAATTGATTGATATTTGCCCAGAAACTTATCATAATTTGGAAAAGGATTGAAGAATTGAGTTGTTGATTAAGGAAATTTTCCTAAGTGTTGCTACAACAAAGGCTGAAACGTCTCTACAGTGCATGACCCGTCTCCACAGTACTTAACACTATTCAGCTGGGTTAAAGAAGTGAAAACACTGTTCAGCCGGGTGAAGTACTGTTCAGCCGCGTGAAGTGTTCAGCCGGGTAAAAACATTGTTCAGCCGGGTGAAGACACTGTTCAGCCGGGTGAAGTAGAAGAAGACACTGTTCAGCCGGGTGAAGCACTGTTCAGCCGGGTGAAGCACTGTTCAGCCGGGTGAAGCACTGTTCAGACGTCCCAAGTTGTTGACCCGTCCAAACAGTTACCCGTCCAAACAGTTACCCGTCCCAACAGTGACCCGTCTCTAAAAATAAAAAAAATGTCAACGGGCATGTTAAAAAAAAATCGAAAAATTCATTTTTCCAAAATTTCAAATTAGTCATTTTTAGCCACCATGACTTCCCAGAACAATCATCAAAATGATTTTGAAAATTCAAGAAAAATGTCAACGGGCATGTTAACAGTGATCCGAGAAGAAAATAAAAGAGAAGATATCAATAAATTTATTACAGAATTCAATCATATGTTTGAAACAACTGTCACACCCCAAAAATCGTCGCAGCGGAAATAAACGATATTATGGTGTAATGAGCGAAGTTGGCACCCATTAATTATAAAGCAAACATCCACATTAATTTAAAATAGTTGATTATGTTAACGTTGACACGTCAACATCCACAATATTCATTAAGAAAAACATCAATTGTCTTAACGAAGCATAATTGTTTGAAATAAAAACTTAAGCGGAATTTTTAAGAAAGCGGTCCCAGAACAACTAAAACACAGGTGGAGTTTGCAGTCCAAAACTGTCCTTCCACACATACCCGGAGCCTATCATTTCGTACCTGAAAAACATGTAAAAACTGAGTCAACATAAAGTTGGTGAGTTTTCGGGTTTAATCATAAATAAAATCATTTGTCATTCACAATTGATATGCTTGGCTTTGAGACGTCAACAAGACCATACGTCAAAGAGCTAGCTAGGCCCAACGACAAATGAATCATCAAGTCATGGGTTCATAATCAACCAAGAAACGAGGTTCCCTCACAACATTCAACTTATATTCCCCCGCATGTCAACACGATCAGAGCGACTGATCACGAGGGGCGGAATTCCAATCCCGATAGATCTACCAATATAACCTGTGGTTTCTCACTCCAAGAGAAATAAATGATTACGAGAGGGCAATGTGTACACTTTCACAACAAACACCCATGCCATCATTTTGGTCATACACAATATGTCTCCCAATACACATCAAAACAAGTTAAACAATTACATGTTTTTCCCCCAAAACAGTTAAATAAAACATTATTTAAAAAGGGGCCGAAGAACTCACATTGAATACGCCAAAAGCTAGCAAAATATAAGCCCAATGAAAACACCACTTAAGAATGCCCTATACACAAGGACCCGTTCAAAAGATGCACACAAATACAAAGTCTAAAACCATGTAGGTTGTTCACCAAAACCTAACTAGACTTATGTGAAAACATTTCATTTACAAAAACAACCCTTTCATTTTAATGACCCGTTGGTGACCCATGCCTTTAAAGTGTTATATATATAGTAACACACACTTAACCATAAGTAACATGTAAAAGTCACATTTAGCCCATCACTTGCCTAAGTAATATATATACTTACACAATTTCATACAAAACTTAGGAAAATATATTAATCATATTCATGCCATGATCACAATTTATAGTACTTAGTAAAAATACACATTATTCCTAGTTAACTAGCATGCATTTCTAACATGACGGTTAACACTTAACGAGATATTTAACCACGTTTTCACAAGCAACTTACTTTATCATGTATAAATCTACAACAAAACATAATATTATACCACATAAATCATGTTTCACATATTATTCATACAAGTCACAATACAAGTCCAACGTGTCAATTTCTTACAAATCCGGGCACGTTTTTGGGTCACGGAAAGCAACCCAATACCCGCATTTTTGTCATTTCTTTTAGATCACTTTCAAATCAGTAAGTTTCCTTCAAAATATGTCCAAAGTTTCTGATCCAAAACAGTTTACAAAAATATTGCGTTTTAGAGTCGAAAATCGTCGTTTTCGGCTTTGCCGGGTACATAGTTTGCTTGTTTTTGGGCTCAAAACTCCACGTTTTTGTACCAAACTTTAAATATCATATTTTTACATAAAAATACACTTAAGAATCTGTTAAAATATAATTTTGACATATTTTACATTTTTAAGCAAAAATCGGTGCGTTTTACGCGTATTTTTGTACCAAAAACCATTATTTATAAGGTTTAAATCATTTCTTTGTTATAATACATTTAAAATACTTATTTTATAAAGTTTATAAATATTTAAAAATATGTTTTAAGTCAGAATATATTTTAGTTTTTATATTTGTTCAAAAATACATAAAAGTTACATTTAAACATTTTTAATCATCAAGTATCATACATCAACACTTAACACATGTATAAACACTTTTACACTTAGTGAAATAACTTATTTTCTCATGTCATACTTAGCATAGCAAAACACTTAACATACTTATATTTATCCATTTCTTAAACTAACATGTATCAAGTTTGCATAAAAACAACATCTTTCATCTTTATAACATATGAACATATTCTTGCAAGTAATATTCATAACACTTTTCAAGTTACTCAAAAGTCATCTAGTGACATTATCATCATATTTCCATTTACATCTATTTGCATGTCAAGATCCAACCTTTTTATATGCATCTTTTAACAAATCTTACATGATTTCAAACAACATACATATATACATACATGCATACAATCTACGGCCATACATACATACATGTGCAAAAATCATATTTTCAATACCCATACTTATCATACATGTGTTCATTTAATCTTATTTCCAACAAAACAACTTTCAACACTTAGATCTAAACATCATCAATGCAAGAACACAACATTATCATCATTTTACTAACATGTAAATACTCACACACACACCAAAAACCTACGGATCTACATCCATATGCACCCAAAAATCATGTTTTGATAACCACACATAACACACACTTGTTCATTTCTTCCATTTTCCTTTATCAACTTTCAAAACCATACATTTAACACTTATGAAATCTTGTTTTCAAAAATCAAAAACACACACACACTCATACATACATACATACGGACATGACATACACACACACACCCATTTGAAAAACCCATTTTCATTTCAAAAACATTCATCTTTCGGTTTCGGATTTGGTGAACAACACTTCAAGAACACCATCTTGAACACTTTTAAATCATAAAAATCAAAATGAAAAGTGTTCCTACCTTAGATGAACACTAGAAAAGATGAAGAGAATGGATTTTAGCCTTAAACACCTCTTGGTTACACTTTCTTGCTTCCAAGACCACCAAATCTTCAAGGTTTTGCAACAAGGTGTAAGAGATGAATATGGAGAGTGTAGAGAGAGAGATGGCCGAGATTTTTGAGGGTGGAGTGGTATTGGATCGGTTTTGGGGTGAAGGAAAGAAGAAGATGGAGTGTGGGAGTGGTGAAGATATTATGGTTGGGTTTTTGGGTTAAGTGAGAATATTAAAGATAGATTTAAAAAGATTTGTTGGGAATGTGTGGGGGAGTAGGCCTAGGGCCGGTTTTCTTTAAAAAAAAAAAAAAGAAATTTTACAAGTTTTTATATAATACACAATACACAATTAAATCACTAACATGTTATTAAGTCTTGTAAACTTTTATCCCCATATTTGCCATAATACTTCCAATATTATTATTTTACTCTTAAAATAGTAAAAATATAAAAATAAATATTTTAATGTGTTCCGGGTAGTGTACTGGTAGTAAAACCGGGCAAAAACTGAAACACACGCGATAACCGGAAAACAACGGATAAAATACATCGCTTTTAGTTTTTATTATGTTTTCACTTAAACACACCCAAAATATATTATTTGATGCTATTTCGAGCATTATACCAATTATTGGACTGTTAAAAATCATCGGGCAGTCACCAACGTTCATTACGGGGTATTTAACCGCTACGCGATTAAGCAATTTCAAAAATCACAATTTGTCACACAATGCACAAAATGGGCTTAACTAACTTTAATAAAACCTTAAATATCATAATTAAGTCAAATGACGCAATTTTAAAATTATGCACGTTTTAAGCTAGTACGAATATTGACCTGGAAATTTGCCGGGTGTCACAGTCTTCCCCCGTTTAGGAAATTTCGTCCCGAAATTTTACATGGACGAATTCAATTAAGATTTAGATAGGAACAAATAGGGGTATTTTTGCTTCATCTGGTCTTCACGCTCCCACGTATACTCTGGTCCACGCTTAGAGTTCCATCTAACCTTGACCAATTTAATACGGCTTCGTCTAAGTTTTTGGACCTTCGAATCCATGACCTCAACGGGTTTCTCAACGAAATGAAGTTTATCATCAACACGGACCTCATCAGGCGGTATCACCAAGGTTTCATCGGACAAACACTTTTTCAAGTTCGAAACGTGGAATACGTCATGCACGTTACTAAGTTCACTAGGTAACTCAAGTCTATAAGCAACTGGGCCTATCCTTTTCAAGATTTCAAAAGGTCCTATGTATCGGGGACTAAGCTTCCCCTGGTTGACAAATCTAGTCACACCTTTCCAAGGTGAGACCTTCAAAAATACACGATCACCTACTTGAAACTCTAAGGGTTTCCTTCGGTTATCCGCATAACTCTTTTGCCGACTGGCTGCGGCTTCTAACCTTTTCCTAACTTGGGAAACTTTATCAGTCGTTTCCTGGATAATCTCAGGACCAGTTAGCTCTTTTTCACCAATTTCAGCCCAACAAAGGGGTGAACGACATTTTCTACCATACAAGGCTTCAAAAGGGGCGGCTTTAATACTAGCGTGATAACTGTTGTTATAAGAAAATTCAGCTAAAGGAAGGTGGGTATCCCAATTACCACCGAAATCAATCACGCAAGCTCGTAACAAGTCCTCCAACGTTTGGATTGTACGTTCACTTTGGCCGTCCGTTTGAGGATGATAAGCAGTGCTCATATCTAAACGAGTACCTAGGGCTCTATGCAAGGCTCTCCAAAACCTAGAGGTAAAGCGGCTATCTCTATCAGAGATAATCGAAACAGGCACACCATGACGAGACACGACTTCCTTAAGATAGATCTTTGACAACTTCCCTACTTTATAAGACTCCTTAATGGGCAAAAAGTGAGCAGATTTCGTCAAACGATCAACAATTACCCAAATAGCGTTATTACCACTAGATGTGCGGGGTAACTTCGTTATGAAATCCATCGCAATTCGCTCCCATTTCCATTGAGGAATTTCAGGTTGTTGCAAGAGTCCTGAAGGCTTTTGATATTCAGCCTTAACCTTAGAACAAGTTATACATTTACTTACATAGGATGCTATCTCTCGCTTCATATTGGGCCACCAATAAAGTTCCTTCACATCTTTGTACATCTTATCCGAACCAGGGTGAATCGAATACCTAGACTTGTGAGCTTCATCTAAGATGAGCTCCCGCAAGTTTCCAAAACGAGGTATCCAAATTCGGTTCGCGAAGTACATCACGTTCTCGAACTTAGGCACCAAGTTCTTAACCATGCCCTGCATACTTTCACTTTTCAGATTTTCCTCCTTTAGAGCTTCTCTCTGAGCATCACGTACTCGAGAGGTGAGATTCGATTGGACAGTCATTTCTAGGGCTCGCACTCGCAAAGGTCTCTCCCTTTCCTTTCTGCTGAGTGCGTCAGCAACAACGTTGGCTTTTCCCGGGTGATAACGGATATCACAGTCATAGTCGTTCAATAACTCGACCCAACGTCGCTGTCTCATGTTGAGCTCTTTCTGCTCAAAGATATGCTGAAGGCTCTTATGATCAGTGTACACGACACACTTAGTACCATAAAGATAATGTCTCCATATCTTTAGTGCAAACACCACCGCACCTAACTCCAAGTCATGCGTGGTGTAATTCTTTTCATGCACTTTGAGTTGTCTAGACGCATAAGCTATCACCTTATCTCTCTGCATCAAGACACACCCGAGACCTAGACGCGAGGCGTCACAATAAACTACGAAATCATCATTTCCCTCGGGAAGAGATAGGATCGGTGCACTACACAATTTCTGCTTTAGCGTCTGGAACGCTTCTTCCTGCTTCTCACACCATTCATACTTTCGATCCTTACTAGTCAACAAGGTTAGGGGCTGGGCTATTTTGGAGAAGTTTTCAATAAATCTACGATAGTATCCTGCCAATCCTAAGAATTGTCGTACTTCCGTAGGGCTTCTCGGTGCTTCCCAATTTTTGATAGCCTCTATTTTCGCAGGATCCACGTGGATTCCTTCCATATTGATCACATGACCAAGAAAATGAACCTCCCTAAGCCAAAACTCGCACTTGGAAAACTTCGCATACAACTTCTCATTTCTTAACGTTTCTAAGATCAGCTTAAGGTGCTGCTCATGATCTTCCTTTGATCGCGAGTAGATCAGAATATCATCTATGAATACTATCACAAATTTATCTAAGTAAGGTTTACACACCCTATTCATAAGATCCATGAACACAGCAGGCGCATTCGTTAACCCAAATGGCATTACCAAAAATTCATAATGACCGTAACGTGTCCTAAAAGCGGTTTTCGGAACATCTTCTTCCGCTATCTGCAACTGATGATAGCCGGATCGCAAATCAATCTTGGAATAGAAACTAGATCCTTGCAGTTGGTCAAACAGATCATCTATCCTAGGCAACGGATATCTATTCTTAATGGTCAGCTTATTCAATTCACGATAGTCAATACACATCCTAAACGATCCATCTTTCTTTTTAACAAATAACACAGGTGCTCCCCACGGGGAAAAACTTGGTCGAATGAATCCTTTATCAAGCAATTCTTGCAATTGCTTCGACAACTCTTGAAGTTCAGATGGAGCTAATCGATATGGCGATCGAGCAATGGGGGCTGCACCAGGAATTAAATCGATTCTAAATTCAATCTGCCTAGACGGAGGCAATCCTGGCAAATCCTCAGGAAAAACATCTTGAAAATCGCAAACTACCGGAATCTCTTCTAATTTCAGCTCCTTAACATCGGTGTCAATAGCTTTCACTAGAAACGCAGGAAGTCCTTCACACAGACACGCGTACGCTTGCTTAACATTGATGACCTTCAAGTAGGAGTTCTCTTTCTCACCATGAATCGTTATCGTTTCGCCGCTGGAACTTAGAAGGCGGACAACCTTCTCGTGACACACAACTTCGGCACGATTTTTGGATAGCCAATCCATACCAATCACGACATCAAAACTACCCAGTATAACAGGCAAAAGATCTATACTAAATGATTGATTACCTAAGCATAAGGTACAACCTCTATATACTGAATCTGCTATGATTTTCTTACCGTTAGCTATTTCGATAATATATTTCTTATCTAACTTATCCACCTTAGCATTAAGCAACGATTCAAAATCTTTAGACACAAAACTCAAGTCGGCGCCGGTATCAAATAACACTGATGCGTAATGGTTATTAACAAGGAACGTACCCGTAACCACAGTAGGCTCTTGTCGCGCATCCTTCGCGTTCATCTCGAATGCTCTTCCCTTAGCATTCGTCCCCTTCAACTTAGGACAATTCCTCCTGATATGTCCTACTGATCCACACTCAAAACAATTCCTATACGGCTTCCCAGTCCTCTCATCTAACTTAACCCTACAAGCTTGAGCTTGATGTCCAAACTTCTGACATCTCGAACACACATTACACGCACCACCATGGTTGTACCCGCACTTATTGCACTTTGGGTACGCACCATCCCTACTTGCATTGGCGGTGTACATCTTGCCAGAGTTAAAGTTGGATCCTTTCTTATTGCCTGCACGACCTTTGGGTGCTCCAGCCCACTTCCTCTTTCCATCAGAGGATTTCCCATCACCACTACCAAACTGTTTCTCAGACTCAAACACTTTCTTACCACCATCTACAGGATTCTTTCCATGATCAACCTTTTTGGTCAGCACACCCCTACGCACCGCATCATCAGTCAATGACAGTGCCAAGCTCACAGCACTTTGGATCGATGTAGGGTTCGATGCTGTAACCATGCCACGGATTTGTGGTGCTAAACCCCAAATGTATCGTTCGATCCGTACATACTCGGGAGTGACCATCCGAGGAACAAGTCTAGCAAGGTCATTAAACTTAGAGGTGTAGGCTCTTACTTCGGCACCTTCCATGGTTAGATCCCAAAATTCAGTTTCTGCCTTCTGGAGTTCATTGCGGGGGCAATACTCCTTTATCAGCATCTCTTTCAGTCGCACCCACGAGAGGTTAGTAACAGCCTCTTCTCCCATGGTCTGCTTCTGGGAATTCCACCATGTCAGTGCTTCGTTCTGAAAGGAACACGCGGCGTACATCACCTTCTGCGATTCGGCGCAAGCGCTGATGGCCATCACAGATTCCATCTTCTCAATCCATCGCAGGATGTTAAGTGGACCCTCAGCT
This sequence comes from Tagetes erecta, assembly GCA_030867185.1. Classification (NCBI taxonomy): domain Eukaryota; kingdom Viridiplantae; phylum Streptophyta; class Magnoliopsida; order Asterales; family Asteraceae; genus Tagetes; species Tagetes erecta. The sequence goes on along the minus strand of CM061497.1, from coordinate 7,113,876 downwards.
CCAGTGAAGACTATGGGACCGCAACCTTGGAACGTCTTATAGGTGCATCCCACACTTCGTCCTCCTGCTTTCATAAGCATCAAGTCCGCCCATCATTATGATATACAAGGTATAATCATTATGCACTATGGGTGGTATAACAAATTCTTGCAAAGTCTATTATACCTGAACCACTGCCCAGAGACGTGCCACTGCCGCCTGCTCCACGCCCACGACCACGACCCTGTCCAAGGTTTGCATCGTGTTGGTCTAAAGCGGCATTGACATGTTGGGAAATCAATTGGGCCAACTCCTCGGCTGTTCCTGGAATACCACTACCAGTGCCGGTCGCTGTTGTTCGGGTTCTCGGAGGCATGACTTAGTTCTAAGAATCAAAATATTATTAGTAAGTATATGCATGAATATATTTATGTATATATATTAACGAGGAGGTTTCACGTTTTCAATTCTAACGTTTAGCGTACTTAATCTATTACCACATAATGCAACTAATCAATCATGCAATATATTGAACATAATTAATCATAAATTACCAAAAGATTTTCCCAAAATAAAGTTTTTCGCCAAAATAAATGTTTTTGCCAAAATAAAAGTTTTTGCCAAAACGGCCCCAAAATTTTGACCAAAAACGGTCACCAAAGTGTAAACCATATCCAACATACAACAAAAGAAAAACAAACAATTCAACCAAAGTTCAAAAGTAAATAAAAGGTAATGCAATGCAACTTCTCATCGCAACCCTAATGGCACGACTCATAAATGTCCATCATGATTTTGACTGAGTCAAACGCATCGTTGAGCTTCATCTTCACTTCTGCTAGCTCTTTCTCTAGAGCCTCTATCCTTTCCCTGTCACTCAAAACCACTTTGGTCTTCCTCTTCCTTTGCCTAGTATATACATGACGAATCACAGGGGTAGGTCGGTCTAAAAGAGATGGGGGTAAGGGAAGTAACTCCCTTGCCACAAAAGATGACTTGGGGGTAATGGTCGGTCCAACATGAGACAAAGCGCTAATATCAGGCTTTATGTCTTCCTCAATCCACCCGTTGCTCGTATGCTCCGAGCCGGGCATAAAAGAGGCAGCAAAGAAATTAAAACCATCATGATAAGAAGACATCTGTGACACAAAAGGCATATTCGCACTTAACTCATAGCTTAAAAATAATCAAATGCATATAAATCACATAAGGTACACATAGGTATGCAACAATTTTAAACCACACAAAGTAAGTTTAGATACGCAATCCAACAAATCAACACGCACACCAAAAGTGCTCGGGAATTTATGGAAGTGTTTTGGGACTTTTAAGATTTTTCAAAATAATTTCAGTTATAGTCTAGAAATATTTTCAAAAACTTTTTCTAGTTCGCTATAACCAATGGCTCTGATACCAACTTCTGTCACACCCCAAAAATCGTCGCAGCGGAAATAAACGATATTATGGTGTAATGAGCGAAGTTGGCACCCATTAATTATAAAGCAAACATCCACATTAATTTAAAATAGTTGATTATGTTAACGTTGACACGTCAACATCCACAATATTCATTAAGAAAAACATCAATTGTCTTAACGAAGCATAATTGTTTGAAATAAAAACTTAAGCGGAATTTTTAAGAAAGCGGTCCCAGAACAACTAAAACACAGGTGGAGTTTGCAGTCCAAAACTGTCCTTCCACACATACCCGGAGCCTATCATTTCGTACCTGAAAAACATGTAAAAACTGAGTCAACATAAAGTTGGTGAGTTTTCGGGTTTAATCATAAATAAAATCATTTGTCATTCACAATTGATATGCTTGGCTTTGAGACGTCAACAAGACCATACGTCAAAGAGCTAGCTAGGCCCAACGACAAATGAATCATCAAGTCATGGGTTCATAATCAACCAAGAAACGAGGTTCCCTCACAACATTCAACTTATATTCCCCCGCATGTCAACACGATCAGAGCGACTGATCACGAGGGGCGGAATTCCAATCCCGATAGATCTACCAATATAACCTGTGGTTTCTCACTCCAAGAGAAATAAATGATTACGAGAGGGCAATGTGTACACTTTCACAACAAACACCCATGCCATCATTTTGGTCATACACAATATGTCTCCCAATACACATCAAAACAAGTTAAACAATTACATGTTTTTCCCCCAAAACAGTTAAATAAAACATTATTTAAAAAGGGGCCGAAGAACTCACATTGAATACGCCAAAAGCTAGCAAAATATAAGCCCAATGAAAACACCACTTAAGAATGCCCTATACACAAGGACCCGTTCAAAAGATGCACACAAATACAAAGTCTAAAACCATGTAGGTTGTTCACCAAAACCTAACTAGACTTATGTGAAAACATTTCATTTACAAAAACAACCCTTTCATTTTAATGACCCGTTGGTGACCCATGCCTTTAAAGTGTTATATATATAGTAACACACACTTAACCATAAGTAACATGTAAAAGTCACATTTAGCCCATCACTTGCCTAAGTAATATATATACTTACACAATTTCATACAAAACTTAGGAAAATATATTAATCATATTCATGCCATGATCACAATTTATAGTACTTAGTAAAAATACACATTATTCCTAGTTAACTAGCATGCATTTCTAACATGACGGTTAACACTTAACGAGATATTTAACCACGTTTTCACAAGCAACTTACTTTATCATGTATAAATCTACAACAAAACATAATATTATACCACATAAATCATGTTTCACATATTATTCATACAAGTCACAATACAAGTCCAACGTGTCAATTTCTTACAAATCCGGGCACGTTTTTGGGTCACGGAAAGCAACCCAATACCCGCATTTTTGTCATTTCTTTTAGATCACTTTCAAATCAGTAAGTTTCCTTCAAAATATGTCCAAAGTTTCTGATCCAAAACAGTTTACAAAAATATTGCGTTTTAGAGTCGAAAATCGTCGTTTTCGGCTTTGCCGGGTACATAGTTTGCTTGTTTTTGGGCTCAAAACTCCACGTTTTTGTACCAAACTTTAAATGTCATATTTTTACATAAAAATACACTTAAGAATCTGTTAAAATATAATTTTGACATATTTTACATTTTTAAGCAAAAATCGGTGCGTTTTACGCGTATTTTTGTACCAAAAACCATTATTTATAAGGTTTAAATCATTTCTTTGTTATAATACATTTAAAATACTTATTTTATAAAGTTTATAAATATTTAAAAATATGTTTTAAGTCAGAATATATTTTAGTTTTTATATTTGTTCAAAAATACATAAAAGTTACATTTAAACATTTTTAATCATCAAGTATCATACATCAACACTTAACACATGTATAAACACTTTTACACTTAGTGAAATAACTTATTTTCTCATGTCATACTTAGCATAGCAAAACACTTAACATACTTATATTTATCCATTTCTTAAACTAACATGTATCAAGTTTGCATAAAAACAACATCTTTCATCTTTATAACATATGAACATATTCTTGCAAGTAATATTCATAACACTTTTCAAGTTACTCAAAAGTCATCTAGTGACATTATCATCATATTTCCATTTACATCTATTTGCATGTCAAGATCCAACCTTTTTATATGCATCTTTTAACAAATCTTACATGATTTCAAACAACATACATATATACATACATGCATACAATCTACGGCCATACATACATACATGTGCAAAAATCATATTTTCAATACCCATACTTATCATACATGTGTTCATTTAATCTTATTTCCAACAAAACAACTTTCAACACTTAGATCTAAACATCATCAATGCAAGAACACAACATTATCATCATTTTACTAACATGTAAATACTCACACACACACCAAAAACCTACGGATCTACATCCATATGCACCCAAAAATCATGTTTTGATAACCACACATAACACACACTTGTTCATTTCTTCCATTTTCCTTTATCAACTTTCAAAACCATACATTTAACACTTATGAAATCTTGTTTTCAAAAATCAAAAACACACACACACTCATACATACATACATACGGACATGACATACACACACACACCCATTTGAAAAACCCATTTTCATTTCAAAAACATTCATCTTTCGGTTTCGGATTTGGTGAACAACACTTCAAGAACACCATCTTGAACACTTTTAAATCATAAAAATCAAAATGAAAAGTGTTCCTACCTTAGATGAACACTAGAAAAGATGAAGAGAATGGATTTTAGCCTTAAACACCTCTTGGTTACACTTTCTTGCTTCCAAGACCACCAAATCTTCAAGGTTTTGCAACAAGGTGTAAGAGATGAATATGGAGAGTGTAGAGAGAGAGATGGCCGAGATTTTTGAGGGTGGAGTGGTATTGGATCGGTTTTGGGGTGAAGGAAAGAAGAAGATGGAGTGTGGGAGTGGTGAAGATATTATGGTTGGGTTTTTGGGTTAAGTGAGAATATTAAAGATAGATTTAAAAAGATTTGTTGGGAATGTGTGGGGGAGTAGGCCTAGGGCCGGTTTTCTTTAAAAAAAAAAAAAAAAGAAATTTTACAAGTTTTTATATAATACACAATACACAATTAAATCACTAACATGTTATTAAGTCTTGTAAACTTTTATCCCCATATTTGCCATAATACTTCCAATATTATTATTTTACTCTTAAAATAGTAAAAATATAAAAATAAATATTTTAATGTGTTCCGGGTAGTGTACTGGTAGTAAAACCGGGCAAAAACTGAAACACACGCGATAACCGGAAAACAACGGATAAAATACATCGCTTTTAGTTTTTATTATGTTTTCACTTAAACACACCCAAAATATATTATTTGATGCTATTTCGAGCATTATACCAATTATTGGACTGTTAAAAATCATCGGGCAGTCACCAACGTTCATTACGGGGTATTTAACCGCTACGCGATTAAGCAATTTCAAAAATCACAATTTGTCACACAATGCACAAAATGGGCTTAACTAACTTTAATAAAACCTTAAATATCATAATTAAGTCAAATGACGCAATTTTAAAATTATGCACGTTTTAAGCTAGTACGAATATTGACCTGGAAATTTGCCGGGTGTCACAACAACATATCTTCAAGTAGCCAAAGCTTGTGATCAAAAGAGAAGAGACTTTCATGAACACACAAAACTTGCTCTTGTGAGTCAAGCAAAGTCTCATGAAAATCAACATGATGAAGAAGAAGAATATGATTGGAGTGAAAACAATGATGTTGTTTCCATTCAAGAGATTGAAAAGAAAGATAAAGAAATCAGCAACTTGTCAGAAACCATTGCAAAGCAAGATGAGACAATTGCTCAATTGAAATCAGAAATGGAGAAATTGATGTCTGAAAAGGAAATCAAGAAAGATGAGAACAGTTCTTATGTTGAAATGCCAATTCACGTCAGAGAAAAGATGTGCACGAAAGAGTGTTTCACACAAGTTGAACACTATAGAGTATATTCATTCAAGATTTGTGATAAACTCAAGAAAGAAGAAACCATACACAAGAATCTCCAAGAACAACACAAGGCATCGGAGCACAAAATCACATCTCTCCAAGAGTCACTCAAGAAAAGTGAACAAGAAGATACAAATATAAAGAATGAAGCTGCAAAATCAAATGAACACTCATCTAGTGTGATCAAAGATTTGCAAGAAGAGATTACTATGTTGAAGAAACTCTCTGAAATGGTTAATTCAGAAAACAGCAGTCTGAAAACCAAGCTTCAAGAAGAACAAGAGAAATTCAAAAGTCTTCAAGAAAATCACAAACTGTGTGAAGGTAGACTCAAATCTCTTACACAGAATGTTGATTCAATGCTTACCAAAAAGCATAATCTGAATGTTCAACTCATGGAGCTCACTGATAAACTCAACAGATCACAATCTGATCTTGTGTTTATCAAAGAAGAAGTCGAAAAAGGAAAGTCTGTTGAAAAGAAAGATGAGAGATTAGTGCCAACCGGAATTGTTGGATCACTATCTTCTCAAGAAGAAGAAGAAGAAGAAAAGACACAAGAGTTTCAGTCGAAGAAGAAGAAGAAGAAGGTTAGAAGAAAGAGAGCAAAGCCAAGAAGAACAAGACAAAGGCCGCTTTATCTGATTCTACACCACATACTCCTACTCCAAAGTCTCAAGATTCCGAATCCCCGAGTGATTCAAACAGTGGCGTATACTGTTTAGTCTGTGACTCTGAAACTCATCATATTTCAGATTGTATCTACAGTCAAGGTGTCTTTCCTTATGGTTCAAAAGCAAAAATGTTCAAGACTCCTGCTTCTTCAAGCAAGCTTCAACAAGATTCAAAGGTCAAAGCTCCTCAGAAACAACAATCTTCAACAGCAAAAGCTTCTCAAAAGCAAAGAAAGAAGTCTCCCTTCAAGGCTCATCAGAAGTACTGCGAGATATGTGAGATGTACAATCACATGACATCAGAATGCTACTACAACAAGTACTGCATCAACTGTCAGATGTACAACCACGACACAATGGAATGTTACTACAACAAGTATTGCTCTATTTGTGACATGGTCAATCACAACACATCCGAGTGCTATTACAAGCCGAGAAGGTCAGTCCAAAGAAGTTCATCATGTGCATACCCTTCCAGGTATTTTTCTAACTTTAAAAGATCTAATCATAGACATTCGTTTGATGAAAATCAACATGTCAATGATTCATGGAAACCAAAGTTTGTCAAAAACAAAAAGGGAAATCATGATTTAAATGATAAAATGATTCCAATAGTGAATCAATCTTTGAATAAGAAATATAGTCAACAAAATCTGTTTTTAAATGAAATTCATAATTTGTTTGAAAATGACTATAATTACTCTTTTGACAAACAATCCATGAAGGAAGATGAAGGTACAAATTACATTGTATCATCAGAACCACCACCTGAAGGTACTCCTTGCACTTATGAGAATATCTCATATGTTGATGAATTTGGACGACCCAAAACCGAAATGGTTTGGGTCATTACCTCTAACTGATTTGTTAGTGTGTTAGGGACAGTTATGGAGGCCGGTCAAACAAAGAAAAGAAGATCGTGGCTGATCCCTTATCATGACAAGATACCGAATCTTGTTCATGATGTCTTCGATGCAACTGACACCAATTGGAGTTAGAAACAAAAAGGAATCATTGCAGGAATTTTTTTAAAAACATTTTCAAAAATCAACAATGAAGGCAGTGCAAGAAACAACCGATGTTTCATTTCGTCTGTTTAGATTAAGTATATTGCATGCACTCTTCATACGTTGATAACATATCTGCCATTTTCTTTTCATTATACTTTCAATTTTCTTAGAAATTTAAAAGTTTAGGGGGAGAAATCATTATTAAAAAAATAAAAAAAAATGATAAAATCAGAAAAATCCAAAAATATGTTGAATCTACTTGCACGTACATGAGAAATGATAGATACACTAGAGTTATTCGACACATCATTTTTAAACAATAAAGACTAAAGCGTGAAAATTGATGTGCGAGACGGCTCAGACAATTATACTGAACAAGTATATTCTTTGATGATTTAACTAAATTCTAATGAGTTTTTGTGGTTGAAACGTCTTAGTGCATGTGAAATGTTTATACAAATCAAATAGATATCTTGTGACGCAACGATATACATCGGGTAATGATGCAATCTATTCAGTGTGATGAACCGCATCGTGAGCTTCTTTGTTGTGGTACCCACAGACCTGAAGTCTCACACGAAGTCTCTTTTGAGCTTCAAGATGCAGCAAAAGATTCCAAAATGGAACAAAAAGAGTCCCAAATGTGGACCGTCATTAATCAAATTCCAAAATGGAATTCAGAAGATTCCCAAGGGGAACAATAGGAAAAAGAAAAATTTCAAAAAAGGAATTCAAAAGAAGTCCCAAAGTGGACCAAATTCAATTAGAACCCAAATTCCACACTGTTTATGATTGTAAGTGACCTGGCGTGTTGAGTTGTTCTCAGGATATTTAGATGAAGTGTATAACTTTCTAATGTGCAAGGTATGGGTCACTCAAAACTTATTCTTAATCAACCTACTTGATCATCAAGAATAGAAAAAGTAAGTGTGTCACTTCGAGCTAATTGATTTGTTCAACAATTCATCACTCAATTAATTCACAATTCAAATGTCTATTCTCAAAAACTGCAAAACATGTGTTGGATTAATTGCTGGTATGATCTCATTGCAGGTTAAAGATTCAGAATGTAAAGAGAAAATTCCAAAAATATCAAAAACATTGAAAAAAAAATTCAAAAACACCAAAAAGATTGTCAATTTTAATCCTTTTCTTTTGTGTTGGCAGTTTAACATGTGTTATTGATGTAGGAGTTGTTCATCAACCAATATCCCATCCGATTGAGAACTTGATCTTTACATTGATGATAAATGCACATTATTGCCTGAGTTTTAATGTTTTTCTTTGAGTTGCAGGAACAGTTTCCATTGCAGAACAAGCTTCCACGCGACTTGAAGATGTTCCTGTTCAAGCCTGATTCTAGTCCAAAGATCTCCAAGTCAGATTGCTGAGTGTTAAGAATCCTCCTCTTAATATCTCATACACAGATCCCGTTAACCTCTAAAGAAAAAGTTGAGGGGGAGTATTCTAAGTCAAAGAAGTCTTCTCATTCTACTTCAACCGTTGAAGAAGATCCCGTTGCTGATATATAGATTCACCGGAATCTACTCTCTGCTTATTTCTTTCCATAAGCAGCATCATCTTAGGGGGAGTACTGTTGGGTCCTCTTGAAGATAATGCATACCAAAACTTTAAGCTGCTCTCTATGCTCGTCACATGAAGATTTAAGCTGATATGTCAGATTTGTAAAGTGTCATCTTAGGGGGAGTACTGTTGGGGTTATTTGAAGATGTCACTTTCCAAATATAAGCGAGTGAAGATATCGAGCTTCATCACGAGCAAGCACGGGTGAAGACGTTCATAATTTGTATTTGTCTTAGAATATTTGTGTAATCGTTTCGTGCTTAAATGCGCATTTGTGCTTAACTGCACGTGGTTAGGTTACATTGTAAGGTGAATGGTATAGACTATAAATACCATCACCTAGGTCATTTGTTAAGAGAGTTGCCTACATTTCATTCCATATCAATTTGTAACCTCTCCATTGATATAATACAATTCACCTATTCATATTATCATGATCTTCATCATACTTTGCATTGATCTTCATGAACATTCAAGCATCAATACGTGATTAGTGAGATTCCGCATCACTGATCACAAACAACATCACCAAACAATCTCAGATCTAGATCCAAGCTCGGTTCGTCTAGAACTATCAGTTAAAGACCACCAAAACACACACATTGTAATAAACAATGAAAACATGTATAAACTATGTGTGTGTGGGGGGGGGGGTTAAATCTGAATGTCATGTATGCATAAATGTGTCCTTTTTGGTGTGATACAACAGCACACACTGGAAATATCATCTATTTTAGTCATGTTTTGCATAAATGTGTGGGTTTATGTTTAAAACAGTATATATCAGTGTGTGATGTGTTGTGTTGTGTTGAAACTAAATGTGTTTATGTTGGTATAGATATACAGCAGCAACACACTTAAAATTTAATTTTTTTAAAAACATTTGATGTTTGAATCAGTTAAACAGTTGTTGCTGCTGCTGTTTATATACAACAGCATGTATGAATGAAGTTGATACAGCATGTTTGAATCTGTGAAACTGTATGTTGGTATGAATGATGAAGAAATGAAAGAAGCTCATCTTCAAGAAGCCACAACAATAAAAGATGAAGTTGTCCAAGAAACATCTGCTGAATCTGATTTTGACAGCGAATGGTGGGCTAAACACGTTGACGAGGTCAATGAAATTTGTAAGCCTTACGACAAAAAATGAGCTTATCAAATTGCAATAGTTGACTCATTGTATGTTTTTTTCACATTACTATGTCTGTGACCTTTTTTTAATTCGTTTGTGTTGGACTAATATTTTCTTTATTCATGTGTTAAGACTTATTTATATTTCTATGTAAGACTTGCGTTTTATTATGTTTATGACTGATATGTTATTATTTGTGTATTTTTTATAATTTAATTTAGACTTGTATGGTTCGTGACATATAATAATGAAGGAGTTTATTATTAGAGTATCTTGTTGTAAATTGTTGTCGCTAATGCATCGTCGCCGCCGCCGCATCGCGCGAGTATCTTACTCGTCTCTTCTTATTTGAACAAGGATACGTTAGTCTCAAAAAGTTGAATTATAATTCACCAACTAAGAACTGGGTGATGATGATGACAAATGGTAATATGTGAAAACAATTGTTAAATTTTGATTTCTATATGATATGAATTGATTTCTGAATTCTGCATAGGTTCACATAGTAATTAGTTGTTCGTTTTAAATGAACTTAGGATATAGCGTATCTCACTCGATGGTATACGATAGGTTTTATTGTATAAATAGAATACTTAGAACAACACAACATCACTAGACACCGATAACGCTTCATTTGATAGTATGACAAGGCACTTATGTATAGGATGTACTAGCAGTGTATCTGCCATGCCCATGCACCAAATTTCATAACTCCGTGTGCATTCGTGATTACTTTAGTTTTTGCATGGACCACACAGTTCATTCGATCACGCGTAGGTCAAGGGTAAACAATAGTTTTCGGAGGTAAAGTGATGATACATGTAGATTCCGATATAATGCTCAACAACAATTAGTTCTTGTGAGGCATAGTTTGAGATGATAAGTAAATTGATGTAAAAGGGGAATTAAATTTATTAGGTAATCATTGCTCAAATAAATAGTTTTGTTCACCGACATAGATAGTCAAGTTCGAGTACCAAAATTGTAACACCTTAAGTTTTTGGAAAACCAACTTCATGTGTGAGATGCAGATGTCAATTGTTCATGGTATTGCCAATTTCATAAGCATTGGATGATAGTGTACATAAATAATCTAGTTTATTAGGATTTTTAGAAAAATTAGTTTCATGAAGATTTGATGCCATGGATAATTCAATTTATAGCACCAATTTGTAGATTACTCCGTTCCTGTTGGTTTCGAATTTTAAAGCGTTTGAGTTCATATAACAAAAGCTTTTAGGTAAACCAAGTGTATTGACTATGGAAGTAAACGGAGTTATAAGACATAATGTTGTTTCTCTAAAATAAGTTTTTTTTATAATAAACTAAACAATTAAATGATGAATTTATAAAAATAAATTTTCTTTTATCTTTACCATAGATAAGGGGATTGAATTGAAAATAAGTACATAGCATAGTCCAGGTTTCGAGTATTCGATACTAGAAAACATAAATCATGACATTTGTTGCAAATCTTTGTATCATATTTGAGAAAACGTGGAAATGTTGTTTAATCGTTCAAATAACCAGTCTCTTTTTAAAGAAATCATTTATCATAATTTTTATAATTTTTTTGGGAAAATAAGGAAATCATTTTAATAGAATGATTTGTTGTTAGTTTTTCATGAAAACCGCAGATAAAACGTGATGTTTTAAATAGAGAGTTTATACGTAAGACATGTTGCGTTTGGATAAGTTTATAGAAACCAGATGTATAGAATTTCATTAGTGGTCATTTATACAAATAAAATTATGTTACTTCAATGAACTTAGGAATAGTTGTGTAGTGAGTTCACGTAGAATTTTAGTAAACGAATTTACGAATAACATCATTTAATGGTGGATTAGAAGTTGGATTAGAATCTTATAATTAGATGAGTAGTTTAGACAAGATTTGAGTATTGAGATCAAGTTGAGATACTTTGGAGGTAAACATTCGATTAGTAAATCAAACGAATGCCACACATAACAAATTAGTAAATCCGTTACGAGAATTCAGGAATTATGAATTAAGTCTTTAATTTGGGATTCGATAATTGAATTGAGATTAGAGATATGCCTTAGATTTGGTATTTGGTATTTGTTTTGAAGTTTGGATAATTTGATTGAGGTTAGTCAATATATCTTAGTTTGATTTAGAACATTTGGGTCGCGATGGTATTAGCGAGTCGTTCACGTCTTGTTGTCATTCTACGTGATAAGATAGAAAAAGAATTTCATGAGGGAAAGAAAAGTTTGGATAACATAAGTTGTAATGGAATTTTGGGTTGAATAGAAAGGATAATTGTACTTCGACTTTCTTAGAATTTTTAGAACGCATAACATAGTAATCACTTGGAAATCATTGAAATGTAAATAAGCAAAATAGGAACAAGAGTGAAATAGTATAGAAACCAATTTAAATAATTTGAAATCATAGAAAAAGATAATAATAGAATCCATAAATAAATAGAATTTGAAGTCTTAGGAATGTGTTTTGGTTTTGGACACGTAAGACTTATCAAAGCTTTAAGTTCGTTTTCAACGTATTCAAGAAGGTGTGCTAGCCTATAGGGTCACACTCATCTCGTCCATCCCCAGGTAAGCATACAGATCTCTTAAAGAGATTTGTACGAAATGCTAGCTTTGCCTTAGACTAGATGTCCATGATACAGGCGTTCCCCCTTCCGGTTTGGACATGTTCCCACGCTTCGAACATACTTAAGATGATGATAAGATTCCACAAAGAGAAAGATCCTAATCACACAGACGAGTCTCTTGTAGCTCCTTCGTGAAATCGGATAAGAAATAAGATAAAAAAAAGGCATAGAAAGGTTTATAAAAAGGAATAAGGAAATAAGTTCTAGAAGATTTTTCTAACCACAAACCATTTGCACTAAGGACTCTTAGGTTATAGTCTAGATTGGTATGTTTCTAATACCCTATCCTAGTTCCCTATAACCATGGCTCTGATACCAAACTGTGACACCCCACCCTATGGTGGAAACACCGGGTTGTCATAGAAATTGGATATCAATAGTAAACAAAGAACATGATATTTATTTATTAAAGTCTAATTATGATAACATGAGTTTTGGAACATAACCCTTAAATGGAAACGAAAAACTAATAAACCGAAACAATAATTGCAAAGTATTTATTATTATTGTAGGTCCAAGGCATCCCTATGTATTGAATACATAGCCATAAAATCAATCTCATGCAACACTTGACATACGTGAAAATAAAGTTAGCTAATGAAAGCTAGTGAGTAAACCACAATTGATAAATAATAGTATAGAAAATCCGAGATCATCATAAATATGTTGCACAACCTTACATGTATAGCTATTTCATATTATTCTCAACCATGACCCTTGAACACACATTGTAATTGTAATATAACTTGTTGCCATTTATCATGAGGAACCAACTCATGTGTTAATTAAAGATAACTTTTCAAGCAACCGTCAATTAACCGTCTCGATGTGTCAGTTATCAATAATTACTTAGCATCTTAGGGACCTGGCATAGCATCATAGTATAGCAACTTGTAACATTGAATAACACCTTGTAAAATTGAAATTGAATGACCGGGTTTAAATCACCTATCGTTGTTGTACATGTAGGTGGGTTTGTCAAACCATTAGCACTAACATTGTACCGGTGGGATTACCAACTAATAATACTACTTTAAACTATCACGTAAGACTTGATGTGTTGAAAAACACATCTTATTTTCACTTAGTTTCAAGTAGTTTTTGTTTTTGTTTTTGTTCGAGTCAGTTTTAGTTATTTTTAGTTTAGTTTTGTTTAAATGTTTTAGAACAAGCTTGGCACTTAGTTTTGAAGGTTTTTCAGGTAAAAACATCGATGCATGGAAGACGGATCGAGAATCGGAGAAACAACGAACAAAAGAACGGAACAAACGCGAAATTTCTGTTAAATCAAGTAGGTGGTGGCACCGCCACCTACTCATCTCCATGCCGCGGTACTGCCACCTAGGCAAGTTAGTGCGGTGAGACGGGTTTTGACCTATTTGAACGATTGGAGGACAACGACGGCTAACATACAAGTTTGGAGGATGCATAGGACGAATTTGGAGCAAGGGTTTCGAAGTTTGAAGCTAGGAATCAGTCTTGGAGGTCGTAATCGGGTAGTTTTCATCCGACCCGTTTGTAATTTGCATGCGCTTTGTTGATTCTCTGTCGTTTACACTTATGAACTTGTTGCATATGTTTTGTTTTGTGTTTCGAACTTTGATTATGAACTAAACTTATTAGTTACCTAGGCTGTTTGCTATTGGTAATGTCTATTTGATTAAAGTTTGGATCTTGTCGTTTACATGTTAACTTTTGTTTTAGTGTGTTGAATGGTTTTCTAGACGTAGGAACCATAGGAAGTTAACTAGTATTCCGATAAATTCATTTGTCCTACCTAATCCAATACCCGAGAAGTGAGGATTAGTCGGCTTGTCTGGTTTATCTAGTCGTTAGAAATAGGGTACGAGAGGAAGTTTTCTAATAATAAAGTAAGCTTGTACGTTTGAGTCATAGAACTAATTATTGAACCACCCCTTGTATCTTAGGATATATTGGATTGGTGAAACTAAGAGGGGAGCCGATCATAGGGTATTTAATTACCGTTAAAGGAACCGAGAGGTGATTTAACTAACTAGTGAGCTTAATTAACGCTTCGGATAACCAAAAGGTCACACCCGGATAATGGTCTAGGATCCTTAGGAAATCCGTAAACTTAGTATTTTCTAATCTTAGTTTAGTTTCAACAACCAATACTAAAGCTTAATCAATAGTCCTTCACCATAAGTAACAAACTAGGTAACGTTTTTTCCCAAATTTGAATCAAATCCTTAAAGCTTTCTTCCGTTAATTTTAGTTAAAGTCTTTAAATTTAATTTCCATTTAATTTATTTATTCCCAAACAAAGTTTAAATCTTTTCAAACAAATTCTTTATTCAGTTGTGTCTCTAGGGTTCAATATCTGGTCTACCATTAACCGTACTATCTCACGTCAGGTATACTTGCCTAGTGTGGTCTAGTTAGGGTAAATTAGGATTAAATTAGAGTGTCTTGATTAGGTTTTATTTATTGATTTTTATAGACCGTTTATGCACATCAAGTTTTTGGCGCCTTTGCCGGGGATACTTGACAATAGCAAATATTAACTGTGATTAGTTTAGTTTGTTTATTTAGATTTTGTTTTGTTTGTTTATCTTTTGTTTTATTACCTTGTTGTTTTGATTTTAAGTTTTAGTTCATTTTCAGTGCTCATGTTTTCTTTTGTTTTAGTCTTTGTAGTCTATGCCACACACGCACTCCCAAGGAGAAAAGGAATATTCACCATTTACAGATCCAGAGCTCGAGCTTCACGAACGTAAACAACACCTTCGTGAAAGGTTGAAGGAGGTTTTGAATTCAAGGTTCAGGGATATTTCTCAGGTTTGGAAATTTGAGATGGGAGATAACGCTAATCCACCAAGGCGCACGGTTCACCAACAAGCTAGCGTCGGTATTTTTGGGGCACGTTCTCCTATTGCACATGGAGCTTTGACCAAAACCAACACATGGCAGATTCCTTCACATGTGATGAGTACCATCTCGAATGTCACTCGGTTTCATGGTTTGGAAGATGAAGATGCTCAGTCACACTTGTCCCGGTTTACTCGCATCTGTAACACTTTTAATATTGCTAATGTTACTGTAGATGCTATTTATTTGTGTTTGTTTCCTTTCACTTTGTAGGGTCGTACCCTTACTTGGTTTGAATCTCAGGTGCATGACTCCATCACTACATGGGAACAAATTTCTAATAAATTTTTTAGCAAGTACTATCCACCATCAAAAGCTACACGTTTGAGGAATCAAATTCATTCTTTCAAAATGGACCCGATGAAGCCTACTACATGGCTTATGAAAGGTTCCAAAATCTGCTTGCTAAATGTCCTAATCATGGGTTGACATCATGGGCATTGGTTGAGAAGTTCTTCAACGGGCTCACACCGGTTAAACAAGAAATGTTTAATACTTCAGCCGGGGGGGCATGTGATGGAAAAGAAGACTAGAGAGGAGTGTGAAGATCTTTTCCAAAGTTTTTTGCTTTAACTGATCGAAAATCATCTTCTGCTGCTCGAAGTACTTCACAGAATACTACTAGTACTTGTGGTATGTATCATCTTAAATCTTCAGAGGGTAACTCGGATCCTTAGGTTATGGCTGCCTTGGCTACTTTGGCCAAGGAAATGAAGGAAATCAAGATGGGTATGAACAAGTGTGAATTGTGTCGGGGTAATCATGATACTTCAGTTTGTCCGACTATGGAATAGGAACAAGTTGGTTTTGTGGGTAACATGAACTAGAATCGGAACTTTAACTCTGGGTATGGCAATACTAATAATCAGAATTGGAAGAACCACCCGAACTTTGGGTGGAGATCAGGCGGAAATGGCAACCCACCGGGTTTTCAGCCTCGTACCGAACAGAATCAGAGTCAGTCTTCAGGGGGTGGCAATGACACCAAGGAAATCAAGGATATTTTGGCCAGTCAAACTCAACTGTTGACTCAGCTTATATCTAAGGATCAGGAAACACGAAATCGGTTGAGGGAGCGTGACACCATTCTGAAAAATCAGCAGTCAGCCTTTCTGGATCTTTAGAGAGTGGTAGGTGATTTGGCAAACATGATTGAAGAAAGGCCAAGGGGATCATTTTCTAGTGGTACTGAGACAAACCCGAATGCTACACTTAAGGCTGTGACAACAAGAAGTGGTAAATGGGGAGAAAAGGAACAACCACCGGTAGAAGAGGAAGAGCCGGTGGATGAGGAAATTGAAATGGAATCACCGGGAAAGGTTGAGGAAAAGAAAGATTCTACTACTGAGGTTCCGGGTGAGAAACTGCAAGGTAAGAAGGACGGAGAGACAAAGAGATCTCCAGTTGATCTTAGACACGTTCAGTATCCGGCTCGTCTAATGCAAGATAAGTATGTTAAGGAATTTGGGTCTTTTCTAGAGATGTTCTAGAAGTTGATGATAAAACTACCATTCATAGTGGCTATTCAGCACATGCTTAAATACACCAAGTTTTTGATGATCTTTTGTCAAACAGGAAAAAGCTTGAATCTTTGTCTAATGTGGAATTGAATGAGAGGTGCTCGGCAGTGGTTCAGAATAACTTGACAGAAAAGCTTGAAGACCCAGGTATTTTTACTATCCCATGTTTATTTGGTGGGTCTTCGGTGAAGCATGCTTTAGCTGATCTTGGTGCAAGTATAAACTTGATGCCATACTCCATATTTGTTCGACTTGGGTTAGAGGAGATGAGCCCAACCCGTATGAGTATCTCTTTGGCGGATAGTTCAATAAAGCACCGGGTTGGTATAGTTGAGAATGTTTTTGTAAAAGTGGATAAGTTTGTTTTTCCGGCCGATTTTGTCATTCTTGATATGGAGGCAGATGAGAGGGTTCCGCTAATTTTGGGTCGGTCGTTTTTAAGGATGACAAAGACCATTATTCATGTGCTTGAGGGGCGGATTACACTTCGTGTCGGAGATGAAAGTGTGACTTTTGATGTGATGAAGTCGATGAAGAATTCGAATGGCCAAGATGATGCAGTCTACTTCATAGATACTATTTTCTCTCAAATGGATCGTTGCATCAACTATGTTTGTGGAACGGATTTATTGAACTAGCCAGGAATGATTGAGGAGGATCCCGAAGATGCACTTGAGGGAGAGCTCAAGACGGTGAATGCGAACGTGGAACCGCAGGTATTGTTAAGGAACGGGTTGACCCGTTTCCAAATTTTTTATCTACTAACATTCCGGAAATTCTGGAAATTTCTGATGCTTGCAGGTTTGTTGAAGATGCGAAACCGTCCATTGAAGAACCACCGGTTTTAGCGCTCAAGGAATTATCACCTCATCTAGAATATGCTTTTCTAGATGGGGTGGCAGGTTTGCCGGTTATTATTTTTTCTAATTTATCCCTTAGTGAAAAGACTAAGTTGATTTATGTGTTGACGGAAAATAAACAGGCAACAGCATGGAAGCTAAGGGATATCAAAGGAGTAAGTCCGTCATTTTGCACACATAGGATTCTCATGGAAGAAGATCAGAAGACGGTGGTGCAACCGCAAAAGGCGATTAAATCTGAATGTGGTGGAAGTGGTGAAGAAGGAGGTGCTTAAGCTTCTGGACGCGGGCTTGATTTACCCGATTTCAGATTCACCATGGGTGAGCCTGATCCAAGTAGTTCCGAAGAAAGGAGGGATGATGGTGGTAAAGAAGGATAATGAGGAGTTGATTCCTACTCAAACGGTAACAGGGTGGCATGTATGCATAGATTACCGGAGATTAAATGACGCCAACCGAAAAGACCATTTCCCTTTACCTTTTATTGATCAAATGCTTGAAAGGTTATCGGGGCAACAATTTACTAGTTTTCTTGATGGTTTTTCAGGTTACTTCCAAATACCCATTGCACCTGAGGATCAAGAAAAGACGACATTTACTTGCCCGTATGGAACATTAGCCTATCGAAGAATGCCGTTTGGGTTATGCAATGCACCGGCCACAGTTTAAAGATGTATGGTCGCAATCTTTCAAGACATGATGGAGAGCTCAATGGAGGTGTTTATTGGCGATTTTTCCGTGTTCGGGAGCTCGTTTGATCATTGTTTGGGAAATTTGGATACGATGATGAAGAGGTGCATCGAGACCAAGTTGATATTAAATTGGGAAAAATGTCACTTCATGGTCACCGAAGGCATAGTTTTGGGTCATAAAATCTCAAGAAGTGGCATTGAAGTTGACCGAGCCAAGATAGAGATAATTAGGAAGCTTCCACCGCCCACAAGTGTTAAATCGGTACATAGTTTCTTGGGTCATGCGGGTTTTTATAGGTGGTTTATTAAATACTTTTCAAAGATTACCCGACCCATGACCCGTTTGCTTGAAAAAGAGGTAGTGTTTGTTGGACCTGAATTGTAGTCTAATATTATCAACACAGTCAAAGTCAACAAAAGTCAACGTCCGCTCAAAGTCCACGTAAAAAGTCAAATGGCGCGTTAGAGACGAAGAACCGAGTCAAGACGTTGAAGTTGTTTTATGTCTAGGATCGTTAATGTAATAGATATATTTTGTGTCAACAAAATATATTTAATCTAGCTTTAGACATGTTTTAGCCTTTTAACTTGTTATTTTCTAATTAGTCTAAGTGTAGGGACTATTAGTGTAATTAGCATGTTAAGCACTCACTATAAATAGTAAGTGCAAATAGGGTTTTTGGGGGGCTTGAATGAGCTAGTGAATTGGGGTTTCCATGTAAACAACATTTTATGCAATTCCATATAGATCAAATCTGAGTTTATTGAGTGTTCTTCATTGTTCTTGTCATATTCATTCATCTTTTTGTCACTTTGATCCAAAATCTTCACAAGTTACTGATTCAATAGTGTTATTGGGACCAACAATTGGTATCAGAGCCTAATAGAGATCCAATTGAATCATTTTGTTGAAGATTGAAGCTGATTTTGAAGATTTGTGAAGAAAATTGTAGAGAGAGAAAGTAGATCTGGTGGTTTCTAGAGAGAGAAACCAGATCTGTAATTTAAATCTTCAGATCTACAACAATCTGTTGTAGATCTACTCTTGTTACCATCAAAAACGTTATCTCCACATCAAATTTTACAAGAAATCAAAAGAAAAATATCAGATCTGAAATTTTCTCTCACACACAGTGTGTGTGTGTTCTTGGTGTTCTTCAAATCTGCAAGACCAGCGAATCTAGTTAATATCTGAACGAAAGTTCAAAATTCTGAGCGAATCTATACCGAGCATTTGCATAGATTCGCTCGTTGTTCTTAGCGAACCTATAAGTTCGCCCGGCACTTTGTAAGCCAGCGAATCTATAGGTTCTTGCACACTACCTTGCGAAACCATCAAGATCTGAGCGAACCTATAGTTTCTTGACACTTTTCTGCACCAACAATCAACAAAACAAAACCATCATCGCACACATCACCATAACCTGACCAAAATCATCTCTTTCATATTACTACAACAGATCTGTTAGTTTTTTTTTTAACACTCAAACCAAAACCAAACCCGAAATCAAATCCTTACCCGATCCCACACCCAAACCTCATATCCATACACCAAAACCCAAACCCGTATCACATTAACCCTAACCATACCCACTTTAACCCGCCTGCCAAAACCATTATTTTCAAATCAAAACACCAACAATTTTCAGATCTATATCCTATCCTTACACACATCATCATCCTTTACACCATACCCAAACCAAACAAAAAAAAAATTTAAAAATAAAACAATAACAGATCTGTACAACAGATCCGCACCTCAAACCCATTCATCACCACCATAACCACATATCTATCTTCCACCACCACCACTATATCTCTTTCCCCGTCACCACCTCTAACAAGTTTCAAAACTGATCCGTACCACTACATCACCATAACCACCAAATCAACGTCAACAAATTATAAAAGAAAATATCTTGAGCGGCTGGTTTATATTGTGTGTGTGTTGTTGTTGTCTGTGACACGAGACAAAGAAGAAGAGGAAGACACAACTGTGTTCTTGTGATTTCTTGCATATGTGTTCTTGAGATTGTACAAGAAATCAGAACGAGTAGGTTGTGTATGTTTAAAATCTGAAACAAGAAAAAGAACGAGAGTTGTGATGGTGTGATTTTTCTGTTTGAAACCGAGAGAAAAACAAAGACCAGCAGCAGATCGAGTTGTTCTTGTGTGTGTATGTTGATGTTTGTGTTGTTGTGCTGATGCTGTTAAAACGAACCGAGAAGAGAGAGAGAGATCGAGTGTTTGCTGTGATTGTGTTGTGCTGTTAACAAAAAGAAAGTAGCCGGTGTGTTTGTGTGTGTATGTTTGAACCGAGAAAGAGAGAAAGAAAGAAGAGAGGCGGCTGAAGATGTTGTGTCGTGATGTTGTTGTTTGTTTTGTGTTGAACAAAAACTAGAACAAGGTGCAGCAGCTTATCTGTGAGAGAGATGAAGTGTTGTGTACTTGTGTGAAGTTGTGTACTTGTGTTGTTTAAAACATTTTTAAACGGCTGACCAAAAAAAAAGAGGGTGGGTTTGGTTAGGGTTAGGGTTAGAATTTGGGTTTGGGTTTGTGTTGGTTTTAAGGATATGGGCTTGAGTCTAGTGGGTCAAAATTAGAGTGTGTTGTGGACTTTCAATCTTGTGGGCCAAAAATTTGATTGGTTTGGGCTTGTGATTTGGGTTGCAAAGTGAGTTTGTTTACTTGGTCTGTAAATTGCAAATTGGGCTCGGGATTAAGAGGTCTATAAATTTTTGGGCCGTGTTGTAGTTTGTTCGTTTTATTCGCCAGGTTTTTAAAGTTAAAAATTTTATGGGCTTTTTCATTAAACTCATCATTAAATTTTGAAAAGTGACGTTATTCGCCGGGAGTTATAGTTTTAAAATATTGGGCGGTATTTATTGGAGTCGGTTCGTTTTAATATCGCCGGGTGTAAAGTTTAAAAAATTTTATGGGCGTTTTCGTTAAAGTCGTTATCAATTTTTAAAAGAAACGTCTTTTGGCCAGGAGTTCGAGTTTTAAATTTTGGGCCGTGTTGGATTCCGTTTGTTTTATGTGGCCGGGTGTTAGTGACTTAACTATTGGGCCATAATTGTTGGATTTGGTTTTATATTTTAATTGGCCAGGTGTTTATTTTTTGTCAGTGTTTGGGCCAAAATTTATTCAGTTAAGTTGAAATATTTTTTTAGTGGCCGGGACTTTCTAAAATTTATTTTTAGGCCAAATTTTGAACGGGTTATCGATTTAAAAAAAAATGGCTTATGCAGAACTTTTTACATCTTTCGAATCTGATGATCTCACAATGGCACAAAGCCGGTTTGATAATTTTGCAGTTTTAAAGAATGAAAGGATGCCTGAGTTTCTCGATCGATTTGTGATGATAGCCAATAACCTGAAAAAGCATGATCCAGAACTTGGAAATCATGAACGGGTTAAGAGATTGCTTGATTCCCTCCCACCAGAGTGGAGTTCACATGGAAAATCGATTAGAAGAGAAAGAGGATTTACTGATTACAAACTGGTGGAGGTGATGGACATACTAAAATCTTTTGATGATAAAGATGAGAAAAATGATGAAGGAAAGAAGGAAGCAGAGAATGAAGAGATGCTGAAAGCAAAGGAAGAAAGCAATCATGCTTTAATTGCTGAAATTGTTAAGGAGTCTGCTCATGATGATAACTATATTGATTGCTTCGATCCTTTCAAAGAATTCTATTGTAAAGATGGTGAAAATTCTGATGAGGTTGTTGATGAGTTGAAAGTGGTAAAGGATGAAGAAGTTCGAGATGGGTTGGTTTGTGAAGCTGATGACAAGAAAGAATTGAGGGTTTTTGCTACTGTTGATCATGAGAAGAAGAATGCTGAAGAACAAAAGCTTAACATGGAAGTTGTGATTGAAAGAGCCAAGCTTGAAGCTGTGGATGAGTTCAAAAGGAGCACCCCTTATTGCCAGTGTGACCGTGCTCTTGCAGCTGAGAAACTGGTAATTGGTCTTCCTTATGAAGTTATTCAAGATATGTGTTCATCTGCATGCAAAATTCGTTTAATTGGTATATACAAAGCCAATAAATTGTTAATGTCAAACGAAAACGAATTAAAGAGAACTAACAAAGAGCTTAAAGTGAATGAATCAAAATATTTTGTCAAATTAAGAGAAGCTTTAAAAGAAAATGAACATTTGAAAAGATCTCTTTTGGAAAAGAATTGTGAGATAAACTATTTAACTGAGCAAGTCACTCTTGCTGAATTTGAGACCAGAAAAGTTAAAAACAAACTGGAACAATGGACAATTTCCGGTATGAAAAGGGAGGAACTCTGTAAGAAACAACGGGGGGCCAGAGTTAAGACAGGTTTGGGTCATAACAATGATGCATATGCGTATCCCCCACCTAGTACCTTCTGTTATTCTCCAACACCAATTCCTCATCCATCAAACGAGTTGATTCAAGAGATTATACAGAATGAATTTAACAGTTTGCATGCAGGTCTAAAGGGAGTTAATTTGAAGGAGGTGCGAGATGATTATGATTCTTCGACTGGTATGGGATATAGTAAAACAAGTACTGACAGTCAAGCTAATGATTGCTCAGTTCCTGTTGTTTCTAATCCTGTAACGGTTGTTACTTCTAATTTCTTTGATAAGTTTAAAGCAGGTGAAATTCCTACGTTTGAGCCTGTCAGGAGTGAGAAGGAAGAGTTAATTCAGGAATCACCTAATCATCAAGCTCCGATCACATCAACACACTCAATTCCCATCAATCAAGATCCGCTGGAAGCAGAGGTACTTATTGAAGACTGGACAAGTTCAGATGATGAATTAAAGACAAAGGAGAGTCTCGGAGTTTCAAAGATCAAGATGTCATCTGCAACTGTCAAATCCGAAATGCTTCCAAAGCCTGAATCAAGACAAATCCGGATCTCAGTCCCAGCTGCAAAACAAGTCAGTCTTCCATCCAAAGCTCAAAAGAAGAAGCCTTCACCTCTATCCATCATATCTCAAGTTTGTAAAAGACTTGAGAACAAGCAAGTGAAGATCTCAACTCCCATCCAACAAAGCAAAACAACAATCAGGCAACCATCCACAACTCAACATAAGAAGCCACAGGTCTTCAAACAAGTTGCATCAAGCTCAAAGCAAGCCCCACCCCCATCTGCTCCACACGAGCCAGTCAAGCATCAAAATCCATTCAAGGCTTGTTTCAAGTGTGGAAAAGGTGATCACGTGCTCAAGAAATGCCCAAAAGGACATGTTTCGGACGGTAAAGGCAAACAGGTTTGCTTCTCCGAATCAGAGTCTAGAAAGAATCCTCCACTTGGTAAAGGTAAACAGGTTTGTTTATTTGAATTTCAAGTTAATAATCATACATCTTTGAATGGTCGGATGACGAACATTCCATCCCCACCTTCTCATGTGAAGCCGGTTTCACATGATTCAAAGATGAATGTGACCACATCAACAAAACCAAAACCTTTTTCCTCGGGGCTTAAACAGAAAATGATTTCCAAATTTAACTTTTTCAAATCGAAAATGTTTGAACCTAAACAAATTTGGCAAATTAAAATGAAAGAGGAAAAGATAAGTGATACAAGAACAGGTTGTGTGCATAAACAAGTGTTTTACACCAATGAAACTGGAACGCCCAGGACTACGATGGCCTGGGTTCCCCTTTCTAACTAATTTGTTAATGAGTGTAGGAACATTTCAGGAGGACTGTTAGTAATCCGGTTAACTGACAGAGAATGTTCCGTATTTAAATTTGAGGCGGAACAAACAGGTTATGGTTCTGGTATCTCATCCACATTCTGGATCTTTCTTTGATTTTCATAGCCACTGCATTTTTCTTGACAACTCATTTATCATCTTTTGATAGGGTAATATGGAAGACGTTTCTTTGATAATTCCTATTTTATATATTGTAAATAGTTTTTTTTTAAAAAAAGGATTAAAAAAAAGGAGAGAAAATAAAAAAAAATTAAAAGAAAAGGGGAGTCTAACATTTTTACTTGTATTTCTGATCAAGTTTTCTCGTCCCTTTGAGGTCGCTCTTGAGTCTTTTGAAAATTTCAATTTTGTGCTGAAATAGAAATTTCGGGGTAGTAAAATCTCAAATGAAAACGAACTGAAAATCATTAGTCCTTTTTGTGTAAATATTCTGTGTCTTTTTACAGGTTTCAGATATGTGTGGAAAGCACCTAAAGGAGGACGTTGATTTGTGTAATGATGTGTCAATAGGCTCAGCCCGAATACAATTAGACAGCAATTATGTGATCAAACTAAATTCAAAAAGAGCTCGGTGATGAGGAGTACTTTCACAGACATTTGGCCTGCACAAAGTAATAAGTTTTGATAAAAAATGGGTTGAGAGCGTTAAATCTTTGCCTTGATTTCCCCAAATATCCCAAATCACCCTCACCCTAGCCCTGAATTGAGTTTCTAGTTAGCAAAACAAATAAAAAGCTGCTAGTGTTGCTCTTCAGAAAAACCTCTGAGTGAGTTACTTGTTAACTCCTCATAATGTATTGAGTCAAAGTGCTTAACTCCTCTGCTATACGGAAGTATTGACCTGGAGTTGGTGGATCTTCTCTGCTATACGGAAGTATTGACCTGAAGATTCACCGAGCATGCTCAAATGTTTATCTCCTCTGTTATACGTCAGTATAGACCTGGAGCTCTAACCATTTGAGTTTCCCAAATAATAAGTCGCAATGTGTTCAAAAGAATCATTGTTGACAAGCTCCACTCCTAAACATGCAAAAATTGCAGAATGTCAAAAGCGGCTCATGAATCGATCAATATTCAAGATTTGATCCAAGAATTTCAAGCAAAGTCAATCATATTGCTCAATAAACCCTGATGATAGGACAAGTTACTTTGCTGAATGTCTGTGAAAACCAAGTCGCTTGAGTTTCTTCAAATCGAACCAAAACATGATAAGATCGTCACAGGTTGCTTGTTGAAAGGAACAAGGCATGGGTTTAAATGGACAAACATATTGACAATCTAGCCAAGTCTTTGTTTCTCCGGATGGTCGCTCGAAACGCATTATCTGATATCCTTCATGAAATTTTCGTTTATTATCCTTTTATTTTATGTTTGGTTTCTTGAGTCTTGTTGGTCGTGTGTACCTTTTGGGATGTGTTCACTTTTTCAAAAATATATGTGATCTTGTCGGACTCGTCCTCTCATTTCCGAGTTTTTAATTACAAAAAAAAATTAAAAAAATTCAAAAAGATTTTTAATTTCAAATTATTTTCAAGTCTTCCATATTACGCTATTAAAATGTTATCATTTTCACATGCATTTCACGGGAAATTGCACACACAAACGAACACGGGTTCGCTTGTTTTTCATACACAGATAAACACCGGTTTATTTTGTTTAATGAAATGATCTAATGAGAAATCTCGAGATTTTGTTTGTGACTGTGTTACAGATATTTGCTGCAAGTGATGGCCGATCATCAGTTGAGCAAAGCATCCTACCAGAGAACCTGTTCCTCAAAGTTTGTAGAAGATACCGAGCTAGGAATCCTCCTCCTACATCTTCTTAAGCACTCAAGAAAAGATTGTTGGAAAGCCGTTCCAGATTTTACGAAAGGAAGCACAAAAAATGGGGGAGCATACAAAATGGGGGAGATTGTGAGATAAAGATCTTCAGCAATATAATTTGGCAAGCATCAGTCTTGGGGGAGTTTTGTTGGATCAAAAATTAAGACTGAAGCTTACCAAATTGAAGATCCAACAGTATTGACTTATCGGTGCTGAACACGATGCAAGACGTTGATAATAATATACTATGGGGGAGTATTGTTGGACCTGAATTGTAGTCTAATATTATCAACACAGTCAAAGTCAACAAAAGTCAACGTCCGGTCAAAGTCCACGTAAAAAGTCAAATGGCGCGTTAGAGACGAAGAACCGAGTCAAGACGTTGAAGTTGTTTTATGTCTAGGATCGTTAATGTAATAGATATATTTTGTGTCAACAAAATATATTTAATCTAGCTTTAGACATGTTTTAGCCTTTTAACTTGTTATTTTCTAATTAGTCTAAGTGTAGGGACTATTAGTGTAATTAGCATGTTAAGCACTCACTATAAATAGTAAGTGCAAATAGGGTTTTTGGGGGGCTTGAATGAGCTAGTGAATTGGGGTTTCCATGTAAACAACATTTTATGCAATTCCATATAGATCAAATCTGAGTTTATTGAGTGTTCTTCATTGTTCTTGTCATATTCATTCATCTTTTTGTCACTTTGATCCAAAATCTTCACAAGTTACTGATTCAATAGTGTTATTGGGACCAACAGTGTTTGTGTTCTATGCGGAGTGTTTGAAGTCATTTGAGTTTTTAAAGGAGAAGTTGGTTGAGGCTCCTATATTGCTTGCTCCGGATTGGAAACTACCGTTTGAACTTATGTGTGATGCAAGCGATTATGCCGTAGGCGCCGTTTTGGGTCAAAGAAAGGATAAACATTTTCATTCGATCTACTATGCGAGTAAAATATTGAATGACGCTCAAGATAATTATACAACAACGGAGAAGGAACTTCTAGCGGTAGTTTATGAATTCGAAAAGTTCCGGTCTTATTTGGTCATATCAAAAACCATTGTTTTCACGGATCACTCGGCCTTGAAGTATTTTTTTGTAAAGAAGGATGCAAAGCCGAGGTTGATTAGGTGGATTTTACTCCTTTCCGAATTTGATATTGAAATACAGGAAAAGTAAGGGGCTGAGAATCTAGCGGCGGATCACTTGTCGTGTTCGGAAGATCCGGGTAGAGAAACGATAAATGAGTATACCATTGGTGATACATTCCCTCATGAGTCGTTGTTGCGAGTTGAAGTTGAATCCGATGGTGAGTGTGTGAACTACATGAGAGCCGAAGAACAAGGTTTGCCTTGGTTTTCGGACATTGCCAACTATTTAGCTGGTGGTGTTGTTGCGAAAGGGATGACAAGTCAACAACGGAAGAGGTTCTTTGTGAAGGTGAGCTACTATATATGGGATTCGCCTTATCTATTCCGGGTTGGGGCGGATCAAACCTTGAGAAGATGTATGAGTCAAGAAGAAGGTGTTGAGATTCTTAGGCATTGTCATGAGGGGTTGATGGGAGGCCACCATGGATCATCCTACACGGCCAAAAAGGTATTTGATTCGGGATTTTACTGGCCTACTATATTTAAAGATGCTCTTGATTTCGTGAAGAAGTGTGATGCATGCCAAAGAATGGGTAATATTTCGTCAAAGAACGAAATGCTTCAAAATCCCATCCAAGTGTGTGAAGTGCTTGATGTGTGGGACCATTCCCTTCATCTAAGGGAAACTAGTATATCTTGGTCGCGATTGATTATGTGTCGAAGTGGGTTGAAGCAGAAGCATTAGCTACAAATGATACAAGAGTGGTGGTCGTGTTACTGAAGAAGTTATTTTCTCGTTTTGGAACGCCTAAGGCATTGATTAGTGATCGGGGGACACACTTTTGCAACTCACAAATGGAAAAGACAATGGCCAAGTAAGGTGTGAATAATCAGCTTTCAACCGCGAATCACCCACAAACGAAAGGCCAAGTGGAGAATGCAAATCGTGGGATGAAGCGGATTTTGGAGAAGACATTGGGTAAGAATAGGAAGGATTGGTCGGATAAACTGGATGATGCATTGTGGGCGTTTCAGACGGCCTACAAAACTCCTATTGGCACAACTCCCTTCCGGATGGTATATGGTAAAGCGTGTCATTTTCCGGTAGAGTTGGAACACAAGGCATTTTGGGCATTGAAAAGCGGTTCATCTAGATTTTCCTAATTCAACAAGGAAGTGTTTTCATCAACTGCATGAATTGGAGGAGTTAAGGGATGAAGCGTATGCAAGATCATGGAGCTACAAGGAGCGGACCAAAGCATTTCATGATAGCCGATTGGGGAATGTGAAAGAGTTCAAGTGTGGGGATAAGGTATTGGTTTTTAACTCACGTTTAAAGTTGTTTGTAGGGAAGTTAAAATCCAAATTGAGTGGCCCCTACACAGTGAAAGAGGTATTTCCCTATGGTGCGGTTGAAATCTAAAACGAAAAAGGGGAATCATGGAATGTGAATAGCCATCGGTTGAAGATTTACATCGGAGGACAAACAAACGCCACAAAGGAGGAAGAGGAACTCCTCAAACCCACCAAAACGGATTAGTTTGGGTGGAACATCGGGTTGCTACACGATTGTAGAGTTTGTACACAATTCCGAGTCGTTTCAGGTAAGTTTAATTGATTTTGAGTCATTTTCTTATTTTATTTTCTTGTTTGTTTTTGTAAGTTTTGCAGGTTTCGAAGCGAGAACAACGTCGGTTAGCAAACGTCCAGGTAAGTTTTAAGGTTTCGGGTAATGGGGTGTGAAATTTGGCTAAGTTAAGTGAAGTTAAAAACACTTAGAAAATTTTCTGGCTCCTAAAAAATGCACAACTTATGTTAAAATCAGTAGGTGGCGGTACCGCCACCTGATCTCGCACACGCCATGGTACCGCGATCTAGGTAGCGGTACCGCCGTCTGATGTAGTCTAGGTCGTGGTTCTCATTACAAGCCCTAAATCCACACCCACCAACTACCATTGTTCAGCCGAAAATTCCCCCAAATCCACCATTCTTCACTAATTCCCCCAAATCCACTTCCAAATCCACACCCATAGTTCATCAATTCTTCCGTCTTTCTTCACATTAACACATCAAACCCGACCCACATTCACCCCAACCCAACCCATTCACGAATTGAAGTTTAAAAATTAGGGGTTTTGCTTGATTTTGCTTGGTTTATAACTTTTCTAAGTTGCAATCTTGTTTTGAAGCTTCAAATGTATGATTTTTAACTTTTGTCTTTTAGGTTTTTGTAAAGTTTTAATTTTTATGCAATTTTTGCTATCTGTTTGGTGATTATGATAGATGTAGGAGTTGATTTGGTTCCTTATTAGCAAATAAGTTGATGTTTGATGTTGGCTTTAACCAAAGTAGGTACCTTGTGGCTTTGTTGATGAATGTACTCTTAGGATGGATTATTAATGTTAAACCACTCTAGTTTAAGAAGGATTTTTCATCCAAGTTGTGATGGTTAGTGGAAGTAAGGGCTAAGCAAAGGTGAGTGGGAACTAAGTTAGCATCTTGAGTTCTCATAATTGTCCAAATGGGTAACTTTAAGTCTTTAGTTTAAGTGAGTCGTGTTTTGTAGTAAGGGTCATTTAAGTTCTACGGTTTAGGATACCTGTTTTACTTTTCTTTTCCAATTGTTTCAGTTTGTTAAAGAATTGTTTGGATTAAACTTAAGTTTCGAATCAATCTTCCTCGTACTCAATCTCCATTCGGACGAGGTTTGATTAGGATGAATTATAGTGAGGCTCAACATTTTCGGGTTTTATTGTGCTATACTTTTAGGTTTAGGGTCAAACACGAATGAAGTGCTATACGTTTTTCACCATTTAGTTTACCAATGTTTTTATTTTTTTATTTTATTTATATAGTTATTTTTATTTTCACCATTCTGTATTCTTCTTTCGTTCATCAGTTCTAAGTATAATTGTTTTTGTTGTATGTTTGGAACGCCTAGAGCGCAAAGAGCCCGCCCACGGTGGTTAATAGACAGAGAAGCAGTAATTCTTCCTGATGAAGACGCTATCCCCGTCCCTTTTGAGCAAATAGATATTCGCACCCACACTCTATTACAATTTGCTGATGACACTATGGAGCTAAGTGTCTTTGACAAACTGGTAGGCAGGAGACTTTCGACACCCCGACAGATTGATTATGAGTTATTTGGAGGAATGGGACATGATAGACGCCTCCAAGAGTACCTCTCAAATAAGTGGGCCGACATCCTCACATCAGATGAGGATCACTATGAGGAGTCTGTTATGAATTCTTGTGCACATTTCAATATCGCCGAAGGACTATGTTAACAGCCACGTTGTATCATTTTCTTTTGGAGGTCAAGTTTTCACTATGAGTGTTCCAGAACTCGGTGTGGCTTTAGGATTCTACACACAAGAGGAGGTTTCTAGTGGTTGGTTCAACAGTTCTATTCGCGGTTTTCACAGGAAGGCCAAATTTGGGGAGCTTGGTTGAAGGGCAGGTGCTGGAGATTATGACACAGATTGTCAAGCAAAGAATATTCGTGATCCATGCCTGCAATATCTGCACAGGATTTTGGCATCCACTCTTGTTGGACGAGGCAAAGGAGCGGACAAGTGTAACCTACAGGATATATTCTGTCTTTATCACATGGCCAATAAAGAGTTGGTTAATTTTGCTTCGGTTTTCTGTATATCTACAAAGCATCCCCGCCGTGGGGGGAGAGATGCCAGGTTGGACCCAGGTCCTTACATCACAGGGATAGCGCGACATGTAGGTGCTTTTACCCGCTTTCCTGAGAGATTTATGACACGGGGACTTAGGGCAGGGTGGCTCAGTCTGGACGATCGTTTTAAAGGAAGAATTTTGATATCGACTGATCCATCAATATTGAGATATGATGAAGGGGGAGATGCGGGTGCGTCTAGCTCAGCATGACCATCTAACAAGAGGAGACACCGACAGTCTCCGGTTCGGGAACCAGATCTGAATTTTATCCCTCCGTTTCAGTCAACCGGTCCTGTCGACCTTGATGTGCTCCAGCAGCAAATGGCAAACATGTTAAGTCAAATGATGCATTTAAAAAATAAAGCACGATTTAAGCTAGTACGAATATTAACCCGAAATTTGCCGGGTGTCACAGTCTTTCCCCGTTTAGGAAATTTCGTCCTGAAATTTTACCTCGATAACTCCTATTTAGATTTAGATAGAAATAAATGAGGGTATTATTACTTATTTCGGTCTCGACGTTCCTACTAATAATCTGGTCCTCATTTAGAATTACATCTAACTTGACCAAATCGGCACAACTTCGCCTGAGTTTTTGAACTTTCGAGTCCAAATCTCTACTGGTTCCTCAACGAAATGGAGTTTATCATCAATACAAACTCCGTCAGACGGTATCATCGATGTCTCATCAGACAAACACGTCGCGCACACTACTAAGCTCACTAGGTATCCTAAGTCGATACGAGACTAATCTTTTCAAAATTACGAATGGCCCTATATATCGGGGACTAAGATTCCCTTGGTTGCCAAACCTAGCTACACCTTTCCATGGTGACACTTTCAGAAACACATGATTTCCTACTAGGATTTCCAATGGTCTCATCCGATTATCCGCATAACTCTTTTGCCAATAAATTACGGCTTCAAATCTTTTCGTAACTTGGAAAACTTTATCTGTAGTTTCCTGGATAATCTCGGGTACAAGTAATTCGTTTTCACCTATTGTAGCACAACAAAGTTGTGAATGACATTTTATTTCATACAAGGCCTCAAAACGGAGCGGCCCTAATACTAGCGTGATAATTACGGTTATGAGAAACTCAGCTAAAGGCAGGAGGCTATCATAATTCCTACCAAAATCAATCACACATGCTCGTAACAAGTCTTCCAGAGTTTGAATCGTCCGTTCACTCTGACAATCTTTTTGAGGGTGATACACCATACTCATATCCAAACGAGTACCCCTAGTTTTATACAAAACTCTCCAATGTCTCGAAATAAAATGACTATCTTTATCTAAAATGGTCGAGACAGACCTGTGGTGCGAAGATACTAACTCAAGATAGATCCTTTACAACTTTCCTACTTTGTAAGATTCCTTAATGGGCAAAAAGTGAGCAGATTTCGTCAAACGATCAAGAATTACCCAAATAGCGTTATTACCGTTAGATTTGCGGGGTAACATCGTTATGAAATCCATCGCGATTCGTTCCGATTTCCATTGTGGGAGCTCAAGTTACTGCAAAAGTCCTAAAGGCTTTTGATATTCAGCTTTAACCCTAGAACAGATTATACATTACTAACGAAGGATGTTATCTCTCTTTTCATTTTGGGTCACCAATAAAGTTTTTTCACATCTTTATACATCTTACCCGAACCAGTGTGAATTGAATACCTAGACTTGTGAGCTTCATCTAAGATGAGCTCCCGCAAGTTTCCTGAACGAGGTATCCAAATTTGGTTTACGAAATACACTACGTTCTCATTACATTTCCCAAATTTTTTTATTCAGAGCTTCACTCTAAGCATCACGTAATTGGGAAATGAGATAAGACTAATGCGCTAATTCTAAAGCGTGTACACGCAAAGGTTTCTTTCTTTCCTTTCTACTTAGTGCATCATGAATAGCGTTGACATTTCCTAGGTGATAACGAGTATCATAGTGGTACTCATTCAATAACTCGACCTAACGTCATCGTCTCGTATTGAGCTCCTTCTGATCAAAGACATGCTAAATCCAAGCCATGCGTAGTGTAATTCTTTTCATGCACTTTGAGTTTCCTAGACGTTTAAGATATAACATTTTCTCTATGAATCCAGACACACGTAAGACCTAAACAAGACGTATCACAACATACTACGAAATCATCTATTCCTTCTGGAAGTGACCATATAGGCGCGCATCATAGCTTGTGCTTCATCGCCTAAAATGCTAACTCTTGATTATCTGACCAATCGGATTTTCTATTCTTACGGGTTAATAACTTCAATGGCTACATTATTTAGAGAAGTTTTCATTAAACCTTTGGTAGAAACCAGCAAGTCCTAAGAGTTTACGCACCTCCGTAGGAGTCTTTGGTGCTTCCCAATTCTTATTGGCCTCAATCTTTGCTGGATCTACATGAATACCTTTTTCATTGATCACGTGACCAAGAAACGGGCTTCTCTGAGCCAGAACTCACATTTGAAAACATAGCAAAAAATTTCTCATTTCTTTACGTTTATAGAATCAATTTTAGAAGATGCTCATGATCTCTATTGGTTTGTGAATGAATAAGTATATCATCGGTGAATACTATCCTAAATTTATCCAAATAAGGTCTACACACCCTATTCATAAGATCCATGAATATTACAGGTACATTCTTCTAACCAAATGACATAACCGAAAACTCATAAGGTCCATAATGCATCCTAAGAGTAGTTTTCGGGACATCATCTTCGGGCATTAACAACTAATGGTAGCCGGATCGAAGATCAATCTTAGAATAATAATTAATAACTAGAACGTGAAGCTGATCGAACAAATCATCAATCCTTGGCAACTGATATCTATTCTTAATTTATAAGTTTATTCAACTCTCGATAATCGATCCACATCCTAAATGATCCATCTTTTTCCATAACGAACAAAACAGGTGATCCCATGGGGAAAACTCGGTCTAATAAAAACATTATCTAACACACTTGCCATTGCTTTGACAATTCCTGCATTTCCAATGGTACTAATCGATATAGCGATCGAGCTATAAGCGTAGCTCCTAGCACCAAGTCAATTCGGAACTTGATTATCTCTGTGGTGGCAATCCAGGAAAATCATCAGGAAATATGTCTTGATAGTCTCGTACTATCGGTATCTCCTCAAGCTTCTACTCAACGTCCTTAGCATTGATAAATTTAACTAAGTAAAAACATCAGACATCCTTTGCTCGAATTCTCAAAAGCTCTCATAACACTTACGATTCTTAAAAAAGACTTTCCTTTTATCCCCTAAAATGGTTAAAATTTCACCGTTTTTGAACGGAATGCGAACAATCTTTTCAAAACAAACTTCCTTGGCACAATTTCCCAACAATCAATCCATACCGACAACTACATCGAAACTATCAAGCTTAACGAGTAAAAGATTTATACTAAAGGATTGACTTTCTAATCGCCAGGTACAATTCCTAAATAATTCACTAGTTTGCATTTTATTTCCATTAGCTAATTGAATAATATGTTTCTTACTTAACCTACTAGAGTTTAAACCAATTAATGCATAAAATTTCATTGACACAAAACTCATTTCGGGGAAAATACTCTCATAAAAATCTTTCCTTCAGATCGTTCCATGAAAGACCATAAATAGTAACTTCATCCAAATTCCGGATCAACGAATTCCACCACGTCAACGTTTCATCCTGAAACGTACATGTAGCATGCTTAACTCTTTGGCCGTCATGAGGAATTGCTTATTGCCATAACCGACTCCATTTTCTTAATCCATCTCACTATGTCAAATGGGCTTTCAGAACCAGTAAAAATTCGTGGGTGACAAACTTGAAAAGTCTCATAAGTACACGCTAACAATAGATTCATAGTTCAAAAAAATCAATGATTACCACTTGATTTAACTATTTCGAGAAGCTCCTAAAATCATCCATGCGTGCTTAGGTTATCTAATACCTAAAGAACTACCAATACTAAGGTGTCACTAAGGTTACCATAAAAAACATGACGTTCTCTACCACGTCCTACTGCTAGATTAACGTTGTGAAATTTAACAGCAGTGTTGACATGTGGAGCTATTAACTAGGCTAAATCATGTACCTCCACCCAAAGGTGTCATTCGAATTACCGGGGGCGTATTTTATTTCTAACAAACAAAATATTAATAAATATGATAAGGTATAGTTCATATCATTATGAATTAAATGTTTGAGTATCGTACGTAATACCACATAACATAATTAACCAAGCAATAACAAAATCGTGAATTATCATCAATATTCTCCGCCAAAATGGCTACTAAAGTTACCGATCTAGTGATCTTCAGAAGAAAAGGAAAGACATACTTCGGAATAACAGAATTTAGTGAGATCGTAGAACTCTTTAACGATATAAAATTTTATTTATTTATTTATTTATTTATTTTATTCTATCGATTTAACCAATCATCTAAGAACGCCTTTAACGCAATTCTCTTCTCGAGAGAAGTCAACCGGGCAAGCATCATCTGGCATGCGTCAAACATGATCTGCATCTCTATCTTGTAATTCATTGATCTATCGTTCGTACTGAGCACACCTTGCCGTAAGAGTAAGGAGGAAACGTTCAATAGATTTTTTTTCTAACATTGAATCTAAACGTGGAGTACTAGACGACTCGCCAAACTGGAATGTAGATGGAAGACCGCGCTCAACGCCTGGTTGTTCGACAATCGACTTCCTTACCCTTTTGGGTTTGGGTGTAACCTCATCATCAACAACTATATGAACGATCTTCCTACGCCTCCTGGAATATACTATGCTGTGCTCGGGGGTTCGCTAAAATTCATTCGAAGGTATGATGTCTTGAACATCATCACTCTGAGCCTCCATTACCGGCTCTACATCAACCACCGAATCAACGACTGAACCTAAAGTGATGCTAAGTGTGACTTGTGTCTCGGGACTCTTTCAGACATTTGTGACAACAAAAGGCATATTCGTACTTCAATTCTAGCTTAAAAGGCACTTAAATACACTTATATTAAATAAGCACACAAGGCACACTTACATATGCAATAAAATTTAAACCACACAAGGTGTATTTAGATATCCAATCAAATCAAACCACACAAGGTATTCTTAGATATACAATCTAAAATCAAAACGCACATAAAAATGCTTGGGAATTTTCGAAGTGTTTTTGGGACTTTAAGATTTTTCAAAAACTTTCGAGTTATAGTCTAGAATTTTTCA
The DNA here is from genome assembly GCA_030867185.1 of Tagetes erecta. Classification (NCBI taxonomy): domain Eukaryota; kingdom Viridiplantae; phylum Streptophyta; class Magnoliopsida; order Asterales; family Asteraceae; genus Tagetes; species Tagetes erecta. The sequence goes on along the minus strand of CM061497.1, from coordinate 7,077,877 downwards.
AAAACTTTTCTAGTTCGCTATAACCATTGGCTCTGATACCAACTTTTGTCACACCCCAAAAATCGTCGCAACGGAAAGTTACGATATCGTGGTGTAAGGAGCGACGTTGGCACCCATTAATTATAAAACAAACATCCACATTAATTTAGAAGATAATTAAATGTGTTAATGTTGATACGTCAACATCCCACCAATTTTCATTAAGAAAATAGAATATGATATTGTCTTAATAAAGCGTAGATTGTTTGAAGTAAAGCCAGACAAAATTTTAAACAAAGCGGTCCCTGATGCGTGTAATATATATATAAAATAAAAAAAAAACGACCTAAGTTTTAAATTTATAAAACCAAGACAAACTGACTAACTTACACACAACCGGCAGTGGACCAGTCGAATGCAATATAGCTTAAGTAAGTCTGGGTGTCGACCCACAGACTCTATATACTACGCTAAGACTCAACTGACTAAACACGAATTAAATGAAAGATTATTTGAAAAGGGGGGGTTTTACTGCTAAAAATAGAAACTTACTAAAAATGGAAAGTTATTAAAAATAGAAACAAGTACGAAAGACGAAGTACGAAAACAGTGATTGAAATGAACCACCTAGACCCGACTCCTCTAAGTTGCAATTATCACTTGAAAATGGACGTTTTGATTTTGGAACTAGTAACAAAGATATTCACTTGATAAACACCAAAATAAGACCCTCGACCATTTTCGAGTAGAAACTTACGGTTTTCTAGCAAGTTATTACGAACACTAGTTTAACAGGTAAACGCCCTCACGGTTGTCTAACTTAATTATGATTTAGTGACCTTATGCGAATTTTAACCTCACAGTTTAAAACCCAAAGCCAGTTCAATGCATTCAATTGATTTATTAGACATGTTTGCTAAATGAAACCTAGATTGAATTCTCGCGAATACCAAATCTTAGCAATTAAACAAACAAGACCTAATAATAAATCTAATCAACTCACGGATATCTTAGAAAGCTAGCACATTTTTATTAGATTGATTTCTATTATGTTTCCTATGGTTTTAAGCATGCATTTAACCATAACACATTCATAACACACAGTCGATGAATTGAATTAAATCCTATTATATGATATAGACACTCATCAAGGATTCAATGGAAACAATAATATTAATCAAACCAATTCCAATACGCATACAAGCATCAATCGAATCAACGCATTAAACATTTACTAAAATCATAACGAACCATATTCAAAACAATCCGAATCCAAGTTTAAACAATCAACATAAATTCATCTAAGTCTAGGCGGCTTTAAGAGCCTAGCCTAGCCTATCATGTTTGTAACGAAAATAAAGACAAAATTAATGTAACAAAACATGATAGAAAGAACGAGAAACAAAGGATTAGAGAAACCTGGAAGATGCAAGAAGCAATCCTTGAACCCACGCGCTTCCGTCCTCTTGATTTCGTAATCTTGGCCTCCAAATCACCTCAAAACCCCTAAATTTCGTCCAAAACCGTCCCCAAGGGTTTCTTGGATGCTAGGGTTTCATAAGGATTGTTTATATAGCGAACCGGGCCAAGAAAAGCCCAAACTTTCTTCGATTTCGCGTACCGGCTCGCTCGTAACTCCGTTTCGCGTCCTGTTTTCGCCAACAGATCCAATTTTCCGCTAGCTTTTCCATTCTTTATAAACATGGGACCTACGAAACACTAAAACATTAGTTGTGCCAAACAGGATATAAAAACGTAACCGAAACGACACAAAATGTAAACAAACGCAACTAGGAATTTATGTATATTTATCATTATATCAAATATCCCCACACTTAACCTTTTTCGTCCCTGAAAAAGCATGCACATAGAATCACAACTAACTAAAGCATTCAGCATTTCGTTACAGATTTCAAACAAAAAACAAATCCAGATAAACATCGGTGTGTTTACATAAACACCCTAACACTAGCCAATTAAGTTTCCCCTTATGTTTAATCTAAATTTAATTAATTCATTTATCTACAACGTCTCACACAAAGGAAGAATAAGTCAGCCCGATTAAGTGTTGCTTGACGAGGCACCGGATAAACCAAAAATGTTTTCCTACCAAAATAACCTGTTGACCACATGTAGGGTGGCACTTCACCTTGTTGTTATTTGTATTTGGTTTACTTTGTAATAGACTAGTCGTATTTTGTTTTCCTTGTAATAGTTAGGTTAGTCTACTTTTGACTTGTTTTTATGCTCATTTATGCGACACTACATGCGACACTATAGTGTCGCATGCAGCGTGTCTATGTCTAGCGAGCAGGCAGTGTCGTGGTTGCGACACTCCTTGCGACACTAGCTACTGTATAAATAGTTGTTATAGGGAATTTTGTACATAACTCTTTGGAACTTAATTGAATACTATTCTCTCTTTGATACTGAGTTCGAACCTTATTGATTGTTTGCAAGGAACTGGATCTGTTATATCTTTGTTGCAATTGTCTAATCCATCTTCTTCTACTAATCTTCTTAATTAATCATTTATTAATGGGTTTAAATGGTTTGTGTGAGTTTTGGTCACAAATCTCAATCAATTGATGCTAGATCTATTGGTATCAATTGATTGTGATTAGATCTAAATCATATATAGCACGAATTACTGATTTCATGGACCAAAAATATGGTATCAGAGCCATTGTGCTCATGATTTGTGGTTTTTGAGAGTTTTTAGATAATATTCATATTTCATCAATTCTGGATCTGATCTTGTGTGAATTGCTATGGAATTGATTGTGATTAGAATCAATCGAAATCAATAGATCGATCATCATCATATAGATCTGTGATTTAGGTGTGATTTAGAGATATCATTCATAGGGTTTTGGACAAAAGACTTACTCAATCAAATTGGATCTTATTTGCTATTATTTTGGACTGAATTTGGTTTGGGATTGGCTTATTTTGTATTGTTTTTTCAATCAGAATCATCGAATCATCAATTGGATCAGATTGTGTTTTCTATGGTGATTGGTTTGTGTTTTGCTTGGAGAAGAAGGTGTTTCTGTTCATCTTGCAACACTAGTGTTCATATTGCGACACTAGTGTGCTTGCGACACTACTGATTTTGTTGTTGATCGTTGTTTTGGTTGGCTTGCATCCTGATTGAACGAAAGTTCACGACATTGTGCCCGACACTGTGCTTGACACTATATCTGACACTGTTGGTCCATATAGATCGAGATTTTAGTGCTATAATGATTTGTAACAACAAAACACACTTTGATTAAGTGAAACAATAGTCCAATATTACTGAACAACCAATAACAAGATCAAAAACAAGATAATCAGAGGCAAACAAGCTACAATGATAATGAAAATATGCTCCTAGCAACTCCAGCCGTCACACACACAATTTAGGGTTTGATAGAATTATGCCAAAGTTGTATTGCAATGAGAAAACATTACAATATATAGTTCAGCTATAGATTCGCTGATAGATTCGCTGACAACGAATCTATCAAGAGAACTATAGCTTCGCCGGACACAATAGGTTCGCCCGATCGACAAAACTAAACAATAAGCAAAACTATTCTATACTTCCGGGCGAATCTATAGATTCGCCCGTAGGTTCGCTAGACAGTAAACAACAAAGTATAAAACAAAACATATAACACCGACATGCCGATGAGTCCGACCTATACATGACTATCAATACTCCCCCTAGGTTGGACCTCACCTGGGGAAGTCTTCTATTTTAGCTCCGTCTTTTTCGGCTTCAAATTTGCTCGATAAACGCCCCTGCCTCGATTTGATGCCGGCCAAAGGATGTGTCACGTCTTCTGATCTGGCCTCATCATCTTCACTAAATACCAAAATCGACTCAACAAACTCAGCTTCGGTGACATCAGTAACAGGCACATCAAGATCAATAGTTTCCGCCTGTACTTCTTCAGTCTGCTCCACAGCGATCACATCCAATTCAACCACACTCGGTTTCTCAAACCTCTTCTCGATCGATTTATCTAACTGTTTCGAAAGGTCATCCATATCCATTCTCTGTTCGTCCGTCATCCTCAACCTTTCATTTACCTTCTTCAGCTCAGCACGTACACCTCGGGCTTTGTTAGCGACTTTCACGAACAAGTTCGCTTCAGCCCTCGTATCGTCTCCAGCCCCGTGCTTTATACTATTCTCACACAATATCTTAAAATCCTCGTCGCAGAATGAGAAGAACTCCATTGGATCAAACAAATGTATTTCTGGACGATCTTCTCCTTCAAGTCTAATAATCGCCTCACCCGTACTGTTATCATAAAACCATTTCTGAAAATCTTTCAGTGTCGGTGGTTGTGTATCAGGAACTCTGACCCGAGTCATAATCTTTGGAGCTTCAATCTTCAATACAATCTTACCTTTCCACGAAACCCAATGTTTGTCCTTCTTTTGCCTCATCCTCTTCGGCTTTTGATACCCAAAATCAATAAAATCAATCTTAGCTGCCTTCCTGATAGACACTTCAAACGCACAAGCTCTCCCACTGTCCTCCTTTCCCAATAGAGGAAGTTCAGCCAATCTACGCAAATCCCATCTCGGTAGTGTGGCGAAATGCTTCCTATTTTTGATGTAACTGATATCACCACCCCTACGTTTAATCATGTATGCATCAATAAGAGAGTTGTATTTCCACGCGATCACTTGCCTATCTAGCTTTGAAGTGTTTGGCTCGTCGAGATGTTGAAAGATAGGCACTTCTGGAACAACTTCTTCATCTTTCTTAAACCACTCTGATTTGTCCAATTCAATATGATCAAACTGATATGACACACCTTTTTCTTTGACTTTATAACTTTCAGGTTCATCCTCCAAATCCTCCTCACTGTCTATGTCTGCAACAACCTCTTGCCCAGTAAATTCATCTAAATCGATTCCCATATCCTCATCAAAAACCTCAAACACCTCTTCAGTAGCTTTCCTTTTCTTCTCAGCCCCAAACTCTGATTGCATTAACGGATACTTTGTAGTATCCATTAAGCTTTTCAATTCCAACTCAGATATCGCCGGATCAGATCCATCCTTCTCCTTCAGATTGTTCAACTCCTTGAATATCTTAACCATCAAGCTTTGTTGATCTCTAATCATTCTACCCATCTCAGTAATAACGGTCAATTTCTCTGCATCCTTCGTTTCCAAATCAGCATATCTACTTTTCAGATCCACTATCTCAGACTTCAAATTTACTATTCCAGCCTTCAACTCACTAACAGACTCAGCAGATGTGCCCGAATCATCATGCTTTGCTTTCTTTACGGCTTCAGTGGGTGCATCTGATTTCCTCTTCGTCCTTTTCTCCCTTCCCGCATCTAATTCAGCTTGAATCTCATCAATTTCTCGATCTAAAGTATAATCCTTGTCTTTCGCATACTGTTTTCGCTTTCTCAACTACCTCAACATTTTCACCACCCCTTTTTCTTTCAATTTCTACCAACCTCTGTATATGTACCCATCTATCAGCAGGGTACATATTTTCCCACAAGTAAGATATTCTACCAACACAGTCTGATCTCACCGATTTGCAGTCACCAAAGATTCTTGAATGCATGGACCAAATGTTCAGCTCATCACCAATAATGGGTAGATTAGGCAGTTTGTCATTTAGTTAGTATGTGACAATTCAAGGGGTTGTGAGATAGACACTTATTGGACCAAATAAGTCAGTATGTAACAATTCAAGGGGTTGTGAGATAGAATTTTCAATTTTTAGTTTATGTGGCTTTTTGTGCTGCTTTCCTTTAGCACAAGCCATGCATTTTTCAACCACCAAAAAGTCTTTAAGTGGTAAACCCCTAACCAAATTGTTCTTAACCAACTTATTTAGCATTTTAAAATTAATGTGCCGTAAACGTCTATGCCATTGAAAAGATTCAAAAGATGAAGCTTTAGATAAAAGACAGGTCAAGGTGGAAGTTGATTCTTTTGATCCCATATTCAGCATATATGTATCATTTCGTCTTGGAGCTCGCATGATCACCAATTCTTCAGGAATAGTAAACTCTGGCTTCAAAAACAGACATTCATTTGGAAGAAGCAACACTGGGATGTTCTTATCACAGATTTGTGATACACTGAGAAGATTGAATGCCAATTCCGGAACCTAGTTAACATCTTCCAAGGTTAGTGAACCATTCGAGACTTCTCCTTGACCAATCATCTTACCACCCTTCTTGTCTCCCGCAAAAGCAACATATCCACCATTAATGATCCAGTAATTTGTCAGTAGGTCCTTCAACCCAGTCATATGCCTGGAACATCCACTATCAATGTGCCAATGACTATTTACAACGGCGCTTGAATGTTCCTGACATATTTCAAAATAGAAATTAGACTTTTGAAATTGGGACCAAAGCCTTAGTATACTTAGGTCGCTGAATAGAAGAAGTTTGACAGAAAAAATTATTTACAAACGTATTCAATCTCTTTCCAAAAGATTTTTGCCTAGAACTGTTTTTAACTAACTCACGGCATTGCTTAACAATATGATCAACATTTCCACATTTATAGCAATGCGATTTCAAACCCACTTTGGAATCTTTAGCAACAAGAATTTTATCTATTACAATTTCTTCATCACAATCAGATAATTGAGAATTGCAATTACTGTAAGAGTCATGAGGCTCTTTTGATTTACCTGCTGTGACTTTTACCTTTTCAGATTCAGATTTAGATTTATCAATGTGATTCATGGATGAGAAAGATGATTCCCTTTCTTTAGGTTTTGAAATCCTCACAGGTGTAAAAGATGGAATTTGATGAGAAAAGAACTTTTGAAAACAATTTGTTTTCAAATGACTTTCAGAGACATGACCTGAAAGTTCATCTTTGTCATTCACACAAACATTTTCAATCACATCATCATTCAACATATTAAAGTTTGAAGTAGAGCACCCTAAATTACTATTACAAATAAAATTGTCTGAATGTAACACATTACTAGGAACAAAATTAATTAGTCTAATGTCTTCAACAGACTTCTTTTAATCAGAATTAGAACAATCAGAACTGCTAGAACAACCAAGGCCAGTACTCCCACCATAAGCGTAATCCTCTCTAGCCTCTTTAAGACTCACTCCACTTAAACCTGCAATAGAGCTGTTAGTATCATTCTGTATAATCTCTTGTATCAACTCATTCGAAGGATGAGGAATTGGTGTTGGAGAATAACAGAAGGTACTAGGTGGGGGATACGCATATGCATCATTGTTATAACCCAAACATGTCTTAACTCTGCCCCCCCGGTTGTTTCTTACAGATTTCCTCTCTTTTCATACCAGAAATTGTCCATCGTTCCAGTTTGTTTTTAACTTTTCTGGTCTCAAATTCAGCAAGAGTGACTTGCTCAGTTAAATAGTTTATCTCACAATTCTTTTCCAAAAGAGATCGTTTCAAATGTTCATTTTCTTTTAAACCCTCTCTCAATTTAACAAAAAAATTTGATTCGTTCTCTTTTAGCTCTTTGTTAATTTTCTTCAATTCGTTTTTGTTTGACATTAATAATTTATTTGCTTTATATATGCCAATCAAACGAATTTTGCATGCAGATGAGCACATATCCTCAATAACATCGTAAGAAGATCAATTACCAGTTTTTCGGCAGCAAGAGCGCGATCACACTGGCAATAAGGAGTGCTCCTCTTGAGCTCATCCACATCATCAAGCCTTGCCTTCTCAATCATGGCTTCCAAGTTTAGCTTTGATTCTTCATCATTCTTCATCTCATTAACAGCAGCTTCACATACTAACCCCGAATGATTCATCTTTTCATGATTCAGATGCCCTTGAACAATAACATCTGACTGATCTTCAACAACTTCCTCCGCTTTCCCTTCTTCATCTTTCTCTTCCTTCTCTTTTTCTTCATCAATCAACTCAAACTTTGACTCAGCAGCTTTATCATAATTCTCACCATTTTCACCATAAAATTCTTTGAAAGGGTCAAAGCAATTAATATAGTTATCATCATCCGCAACAATCTCAGCAACCAAGGCATGATTGATTTCTTCCTTTGTTTCTTCAATCTCTGCACTCCAATCAAAATTGGTGAGTAGTGCAGTTTCTTTTCTCGGTTTCACTTCCTCATGTCTTTCTTGAATAGGAATGGTTCTCGAATTTCCAGAATTCACAGGTTCAGTGACTATAGGTAAAGGACATTCCCTCTTGAAGTGACCCAATTGCTTGCAGTTGTAACATCTCAACTTCCCTTTGTCATACCCAAGCTTGTTATTCTGTCCCTGATTCCCAAAACTTCTTGGACCTGTTCTTTCCATAAACCGTCTAGCACGAAGAGTGAGCATTGCCATTTGCCATTGTATGTCAGTTTCTTCGAGATCATCAGGATCCACCTGATACATATCCTCAACAGTCATGCCCTTTCCCTTCATTTCTCCAGCAACAAGAGCTTCATAGCTATGAACAAACATTCCAAATAAAGCCATAGTGTCAGATGGAATCTGAGTGGTGACAGATGCATTCGAACCGGAACCAACACTTGTAGATGCACCAACAGATTTAACAGACCCAAGACTTGATGATCCTCCAGATGCAGCACCATAGATAGGAGAGTTTGCAGCGGATGTAATAAGTGCAGCATTCTGAGGAGGGATATTTGGAACCATCATAGACTGGTCGTATTCTCTTCTCTTCACATCAAGATCAAATGACTTCAGCTTGTTTATAACATCCATCAGTTTAAAGTCATGAAAGTTTCTCTCTTACTTCAACAGTTTGATCTGAAGACTCCACTGAGGAGGAAGTGAATCTAACAACTTTGTGACTTGCTCATAATTTCCCAGCTTCTCATCATATTTTTTCAGGTTGCTTGATACTGACAGAAAGCGGTTGGTAATATCAGTCAAACTTTCTTGCGAATATCCCACGAATGAATTGAACTCTTTCTCAGCTTGAGCTTTTCTGTCCAACTTCAGAAGAGAAAGAAGAAGAAAGGAAGAAAAACACACCCGCTTGCAACTGCGACAGAGCCCTAGCAACAGAAAAGATCATCATGGGTCTCCCGTATGAGGTAATACAAGATATGTGTTCATCAGCATGTCGGGTTCGTCTTTTTGCCGTGTATAAAGCTAATTGATTAATGTTAACAAACCAAGACGAATTAACCACCACCAATTCCGACGTTAAAAAGAACGATGTTAACTATTATGTAAAATTAAACGAGTCTTTGCAAGAAATAGATCATTTAAATAGAAATCTTCTTGAAAGGAATGATGAGGTCAATCTATTAGAGGAACATGTCAAATTGGCTGAATTTGAAAGTAGTAAAATCCAAACAAAACTTGATAGATGGACCATTGCCAGGATGAAAAGAGAGGAGTTAAACTGTAGACAAAGAGGAGCCAGAATCAAATCTGGTATAGGATATGATGAGTTACCTCATGTGTATCCTCCTCCGAGTACTTTTTGTTACTCTCCTACACCCAAACCTCATCCCACAAATGATTTAATTCCAGAAAATACTAATAGTTTATTTGCAGGTTTAGAAGGGATTAATCATCAGGAGGTTCGTGAGGAAATGATTGTAATGATGAACATGGTTCTGATTTAATTGCACAAATGATTTAAGTAGTTCAAACTTTAAACCGTCTGTATTAAACACTAATTCTATTATGTCTGTTTCCAATGATTGTAATGATGAACATGGTTCTGATGTTAAATCTATTGATGCATTGCATGAAAAGAATTGTTTTGAAAAGTTTGTCTCAACACCTATACCTACCTTTGTACCTATTCGAATATCCAGACCCGTTGAGACAAACAATTCAAAGATAGATACAGGTGTTAAAGCAAGCACATCAAAGGGTAAGACAAAAGAAATGTATGTTTCTTTTAGTGATTCAGACACAAACATGTCTGATTGTGATGAGGAAATTGAATGTGATCCCATTCCTCCAGTTAAAACCGGAAAGAAATGTTATAAATCACATTGCTTTCGCTGTGGAAAGGACACTCATATTGTTAAAAACTGTCTGGAACTGGTTCGAAAGGGTGTAAATAACTCTAGCTTTTCAAATAGATTAAATAGATTTGTAAATAATCACTTTCCTGTTTCTTTTTCTTTGTTTAAACCCAAGTCTAACAAGGCATGGGTTCGTGTTATTAATAAATTTTTTTTTGTTGTTTTTGTCAGGAACGTCCAAGGAAGCCAAACAGCTTATGGCATGTAGATAGTGGATGTTCCCGACACATGACCGGTTTAAAAGACCTTCTCACAAATTTTCGCATAATAAATGGTGAGTATGTGGCATTCGCGGGAGACAAGAAGGGTGGTAAAATGATTGGACAAGGAGAGGTATCAAATGGTTCGCTTACTCTGGAGAAGGTCAACTATGTCCCTGAGCTATATTTCAATTTGCTAAGCGTATCTCAAATCTGTGAGAAGAATATTCCAGTTCTTTTCAAGTCTAATGAATGCCTATTTCTGAAACCGGATTTCTCTATCCCAGAAGATTTGATCATGATGGGAGCTCCTAGAAAGAATGACACCTACTTACTCGACATGAACTTTAGGGAGTCTTCTTCAACTGTCACTTGCTTATTGTCTAAGGCATCATCGTCAGAAGCTTTCTTATGGCACAGGAAACTTGGTCATGTTAATTTTAATAATATTAATAAACTTGTTAAACATAACCACGTTCGTGGATTGCCCATAAAAGATTTTTCAGTTGTTGAGAAATGTATGGCATGTGCTAAGGGAAAACAACACAAGAAATCTCACAAATCTAAAACTATCAATTCTATATCATGTCCCCTTGAGTTATTACATGCTGACTTGTTTGGACCAATCAGCGTCAAAAGCATTGCTAAAAAATCTTATTGTTTGGTTGTGACAGATGATTTTTCCAGGTACTCATGGGTGAGTTTTCTAGCAAACAAAGGGGAGACCGCAGGAGCATTCAGGAACTTGATACTCAAGATTGAAACCATCAGTTGGAAGAAAGTGAAGGCTATCCGAAGCGACAATGGAACTGAGTTCAGAAATCACATTTTTGACTCATTTTGTGAAGAGAAAGGAATCTTAAGACAATACAGTGCTGCTCGAACACCTCAGCAGAATGGAGTGGCAGAGCGCAAGAACCGAACTTTGATTGAAGCAGCAAGGACTATGTTGATAGAGTCAAAACTTCCAATCATCTTCTGGGCCGAAGCTGTCAACTGTGCATCTTATGTGTTGAATAGGGTGTTAATTGTAAAAGACAAAATGAAGACATCTTATGAACTATTTCACAAGCGGAAACCTTTGATCAATTTCTTTCGACCTTTTCGCTGCTCCTGCACTTTGTTGAATACCCAAGCTCAAACATCAAAATTTGGTGTTGTTTCTGATGAATGCTTCTTCGTTGGATACTCTTCTTCTCAGAAAGCTTATCGGGTTTACAATAGGCGCACCAAGATCGTTCAAGAGTCATTTTATGTTGATTGGCAGGAATCAAATGTGTGCGATACTGGATCTGAACCCTCCTGGTTTTATGATGCCACAATTGTGTTTAATTCATTCAATTTACCATTGTTTCTTGAAGAAGATGAGATCATTCCCATACACCCTGATCCCATACCTGATCCCCTCATTTTCCCATCTTCTCCAATTTCCCTGCAACAACCGTCACCATTACCTAATGTTGTTATTACTGCCGACCCTATGCCATCATCACCATTTCCACCATCACCTGTCATTCATCCTATGGGTTCTTCTGGTACTGATATACAAGATGATTCATCAACTTCATCACCATCAAATGTCACTACTCCGAATTCCCTCTATAAGGAGCTAAAGGATCTTCCCCATGACTTAGTCATTGGATCTATTTCAGATGGAGTTCGCACGCGTCATCAATCAGGTTTAATCAATGAGTGTTTGTTCTCCTGCTTTCTGTCTCAGACTGTTCCCAAAAATATTAATATGGCATTGCAAGATCCAAGCTGGGTGGAATCAATGCAGTTAGAACTCCAACAGTTCAGAAAGCTCAAAGTTTGGGAGTTAATCGATATTCCACCAAACAAATATCCAACCGGGACGAAGTGGGTGTATAAAAACAAACTTTATGATAGAGGGGTAGTTGTTCGTAATAAATCTCGATTGGTTGTTCAGGGTTTCGCACAAGAAAAAGGCATCGATTACACTGATGTGTTTGCTCCCGTTGCTCGTATCGAAGCCATACGAATCTTCCTTGCACATGCCGCACACAAAAATATCAAAGTTTATCAAATGGATGTAAAGTGCGCATTCTTATATGGAGATATCGACGAAGAAATATATGTTTGCCAACCTCCAGGTTTTGAGGATCCGGATTTCCCTGACAAAGTCTACAAGTTGGACAAATCACTGTACGGATTACATCAAGCTCCTCGAATCTGGTATGAAACGCCAACACAATACTTGTTGAGCAAAGGATTTACAAGAGGGTCGATTGACATGACATTGTTCAAGAAAGTGATTGATGACGATATTCTTTTAGTTCAAGTGTATGTAGATGATATCATATTTGGTTCGTCAAATGAAGAATTGTGCAGAGAATTTGAGGTGGTAATGAAGGAAAGATTTGAGATGAGCATGATGGGCGAGATGTGCTTCTTTCTCGGTTTAAAGGTTGTACAAAAACCCGATGGGATTCTTATTCACCAGGAGAAATATATTCAGGAGCTTTTGGTCAAATACAAGATGGACGACAGTTCTTCTGAACTATCTCCATTCACTGCACAGACATGTCTCACTCCTGATGAATCCGGGAAGTCCGTTGATGCTCACCGTTACAGACCGATGATTGGATCGTTAATGTACTTAACTGCAAGTCGTCCAGACATAGCTTTTGCTGTTGGATATTGTTCGAGGTATCAATCCAATCCAAAGGAGTAACATGAAAAATCCGTGAAGCGTATCTTTCGTTATCTAAAAGGAACTCCGCGTATTGGCCTGTGGTATCCAAAGGGGGGAAGCTTTGATCTTCATGCATTTACTGATAGCGACTATGGCGGCTGCAAACTTGATCTGAAATCGGTTTCTGGTGGTTGTTAGTATCTGGGGGAGTGTTTAGTATCGTGGCAGAGCAAGAAACAGACCACCGTTTCTCTATCTACAGGTGAGGCTGAATACACTGCTGCCTTCAGTTGCTGTTGTCAAGTCTTGTGGATACAACATCAAATGATGGATTATGGCATCAATTTCTTGCAAACTCCGAACTTTTGCGATAATGAGGCAGCCATTGGAATTACCAAGAATCCGGTTCATCATACCCGAACACAGCACATTGAAACACGCCTTCATGCCATCCGGGATGCACAAGAAAAAGGGTTTATCAATATCATATCGATCGACACCAAAAATCAAAAGGCTGATTTATTCACTAAAACGTTTGATAAACCTCGTTTTTATGAATTAATCAACATGCTTGGTCTAATATCTTTTTAATCTTTCTCTTTTATAAAAAAAAAACATGTTTGAAAGGAAAATCTGCTTGTCTTACTTATATTTTCTGATAATGTCGACCATTCTTTTGTGCTTGATCTAATATAATCTTAAATTTGTGAAAATTTCAGTTTTACGAAACTGAAAGTTTTGGGGGAGTAAATACTACAAATTCACAATTATGATTCATCTCACGTTATACTATTTGTTTCTTGCAGGAATTCAGATATGGGTTGATGGCGTCAAAAGGAGGAAAGAGATTTGCGCTGATATGTTAGTAGGCTCAGCCTGAATACTACTAGACAACAACTCTGTGATCAAACTAAAATTCACAAAGAACTCTGTGATGAGGAGCATTTTCACAGACATTTGGCCTGCACAAAGTGATAAGTTTTGACAAAAACGGACTGAGAGTAATTGTTTCGTGCTTGATTCTTTCCCAAATCACCCTTAGTTGCAACCCTGAATGACGCTTCTCGTTAGCTCTTCAGAATTTTTTGTTCCCGTGTTAATCTCCTCTGCTATGCGGAAGCATTGACATGGAGTGATGATCTTCTCTGTTATATGTAAATATAGACCTGAAGCTCTCATCAGCACGCATAGAAAATCATCCCCTCTGTTATACGTCAGTATAGACCTGGATGTGACATCTGCCCTGAACCCGAATCCGAACGCCCGACTCAAACCCGAGATTTTCTAGTTTTAATTGTATTCGTATCTATTTCCAAAAAGGTGTAACGCTTTGATATTAAAGATGTATATAAATTCGATTGGACGTTACGTTATTCTCGTATTTAATATCTTATCAACCAAGTTAGTATTCGACGGTTACCAATTAAATTCTAAATTATAATAAAAATATATCTCTAAAGTATATAGATATATATTGTGTTTTATAAAAGCAATTTTATAAAAATTGATAAACGAAATCGCTCCTAAGTTTAAATATAATCCTCCAACGTCATAAACGAACTAATGCTAATAAAACGTCACTTATATAGGCATTACTTCATTTCGGTTAAGTTAGTTAGTTAATATGATATATAATCTAACTTTGGGCCAAACTTGTACCTTTTAAAACTTAATTTAAAAGTTTATAATTCAAAATATACACTAACCAAAACCAAAGGGGCTAAACATGTAAATTGTATTTTAACCCAAACCAAAACCCCGCCCCCCCTGTTGACCTGCAAATCCGGCAGCTCGCCGGTGAGCCTTTCCAGCCAGAAACGAAATTCCGGCGACCCCTTTTTTTACGCGTTTTGACTATTCCCAATCAACCAAAAACTTTCCTAATCATCTATTGCCCTGTTTCGAACCCCTAAACAACCTCAAAACGCGGTTACAGCATGAATATCGCACATTAATGGTGATTGTCGACTTGTACATGGCAACTTCCGTAATTAGACCGTAATCAACGATTAAAACATTCCATTTCACTCCTATGCAGCCGATTAACACATTTCAATTACAATTAAACTCTTATGTCTTTTCTATAATCAAAATCATTCGACCAACAACATTGCTCCGGCGACTGTGTCATTCATCACCTTCAACGCATCATTTCTGGTAAATCTTGTATCCATTTTAATCCTCTCAATCATCTATATCTCTCTAATCCATCGATTGCATCACATTTCATTCCAGATTCGTGCGATTTGATCAAAAACAGTCGACTTTCTTTTCTTTCTAAATCCGTATCAAAACATCATAATCAAGTGAGTTTATTACATCAAAATGATCATAAGATCATAGGGATTAAAAGCCCTATGTTTGTTTTGGATTCGATTAACAGATGTGAACGAATTTGATGGATTATGTTTCTAGGGCTTGTATTGGAAAAGGGGATGGTTAACTTATAAAGAATAAAATGCTTAAAAACCGTGCGATTTTGCAAAAGACACATCTGTTCTGGTGGTTTGTGATGTTATTTTTAAACGCAGTGGCCATGGGTTCGAGTCCCATGGCCTGTTTTTCTGGATTTTTTTCTATTTTAACCATTCTAAACATTAGTTATACATTTCTAATAACATATTTAAGTTAAATATATTTTAAAAAACTTAAAAATATATAAGTTTTAATACATATATATACAAATGATAATGGTTTAAATTTATAAGTATTATTACAAATATCATTTCAAGAAAACTTAAAATAGATTCGTATAAAATATACTTAAATATGAAAATACAATAACGTTTCGTATAAATTCTCAGATTTGTACTTTAAACTCTAAAATCTCAAATCCAAAACCCTAGATTTTCTGATTCTGATCCTCATTGCTATACTATTGCTTCGTTTCTAAGTTAGGGTTTTTCGCAACTAATTAGGTGGTACCGATATTTCGGAAACCCTCGGTTCTATTTAGCTGCGTTGCTTGTGATTCAATACTTTTTGCATTTCAAGGTGAGTAAATTCATTCCCCTTTTTACTTTTACATTTTGGGGCTGAAGTATGTTCAATTACAATACAATGTTTTCGGTTTTCTATTTGTTTTTCAAAAGAGATCATAAAACATGTTAGTCTTGTTCCGGGCAAGATGCAATCCTTATGTGGTAGTTTAAAGTAGTATTGTTACTTAGTAATCCCACCGGTACAATGTTAGCGCTAATGGTTTGACAAACCCACCTGCATTTATTTCAAAACAGGTGATTTAAACTCGACCATTCAAATTTCAATGTTACGAGTTACTATGTTACAAGTTGTTATACGATGATACAAGTTGCTATGCTATGTTGCTACGTCCCTTAGATGCTTAAATAATTATTGATAACTTATATCGAGATGGTTACGTGACAGTTGCTAAAAAGGTTATCTTTAATTAATAACATGAGTTGGTTCCTCATGACAAACAATTACAAGATGCTATACAATGATGTTGTTCAATGTGTTCAAGGTGTCCTGGTCGAGAATGATATTAAATAGCTATGCATGTAAGATTGCGTAGCATATTACGATGATCTCGGATTTCGATATTATTATTTATTAATTGTGGTTTACTCACTAGCTTTAAATAGCTAACTTTATTTTTACATATTTCAGGTGGTGTTTGAGCGTTTTATGCCTTCAAGACATAGGATGCCTATTGGACTTAGAATAATTGAACAATAAATTACTTTGATTGTCGGTCGTTATTTCTGAATTTATGAATGTTTATTCCTCATTTATGTCACAACAATTAATGCTTTAATGATAATAAAATGTGCTTTTAGTGTGCCATGTGCTTTGTACTGTTGATGTCCAATTCTCTTGACGCGCCCGGTGTTTTCCGCCGCCGGGCGGGGTGTCAAAGTTTGGTATCAGAGCCATGGTTATAGGGAACTAGGATAGGGTATTAGAAACACACCGACCTAGACTATAACCTTAGTGTCCTTAGTTCAAATACTTGTACTTAGAAATTCTTTTAGACTTATTTGTTTTCCTTCTACGAACCTTTGTATGCTTTTCTTAATCTCATTTGTTATCCGATTTCGCGAAGGAGCTACAAGAGACTCGTCTGTATGATTAGGATCTTCTCTTTGTGGAATCTCGTCATCGTCTTAAGTGAGTTTGAAACGTGAGAACGTGTGCAATCTGGAAGGGAGAACACCTGTATCACGGACATCCTGTCTAAGGCAAAGCATTTCGTATAAATCTCTTTAACAGATCTGTATGCTTACCTGGGGATAGACGAGATGAGTATGACCCTATAGGCTAAAGCACACCTTCTTGAATACGTTGAAAACGAACTTAACACTTTGATAAGTCTTAAGTGTCCAAAACCAAGACACATTCCTAAGCCTTCAAATTCTATTTATTTACGGATTCTATGATTTTCATTTTCTATGATTTCAAATTATTTCAATGGGTTTCTATACTATTTCAAATGTTATTCCAAGTTTGGTTATTTACATTTCAATGATTTTCAAATGATTACTATGTTATGTGTTCAAAAATTCTATAAAATTCAAAGTGCAATTATCTTTTCTATTCAATCCAAAGTTCCATTACAACTTATGTTATCCAAAGTTTTCTTATGTCTCATGAATTCTTTTTCTACCTTATCTTATAGAATGACGACAAGACATGAACGACTCGCTTATACCATCGCGACCTAAATGGTCTAAATAAAAACTAAGATATTATTGACTAACCCCAATCAAATTATCAAAGCTTCAAACCAAACATCAAATACTAAATCTAAGGTGTACTTCTAATCTCAATCAATTATCGAATCTCACATTAAAAACTTAATTCATGATTTCTAAAACCTCGTAACGGATTTACTATTTTATTATGTCGACGCATTCGTTTGATTTACAAATCGAACGTTTACCACCAAACTATCTCAACTTGATCTCAATACTCAAATATTGTCTAAACTAATCATATAATCATAAGATTTTAATCCAATTTCTAATCTGCAATTTAATTCACAAATAAATTCGTTTTCCAAAACTTAACGTGAACTACCTACACGTCTATTCCTAAACTTAATGAACTAAAACATTTCAATTGTATATATGATAACTAATGAAATTCTATTCATGTCATTTTTTTAAGCTCATCCAAACCCAACGTGTCTTACGTAAACTTTATACCTAAAACACCGTGTTTTATCTACAGTTTTTTTTAAAAACTACCAACTGATAGTTAATTGTTTTAAAATATATATATGTATATATTTAAAAAAAAAATTTGATAAATGATTTTCTTTAAAAGGCGATTGGTTACTTTAATGGTTACACAACATTATCACGTCTTCTCAATTTTGATACAAAGACTTGCCACAAGCCCCATGTTATATGTTTTCCAATACTGTATACTTAAAACTAAGATTGTGCTATTTATGTATTTTCAAATCAATCCCTTATCTATGGTAAATATTTAAAACCTTCAACTTTTTATACATTTATTTTTAATCATGTAGTTTTCTTTAAAACCGCATTATAGAGTAATAATACAATATCTTATATCCTTGTTTACCAACATAATCAACACACATGGTTTACCTAAGAGCTTTTGTTCTATGAACTTAAACGTTTTAAAATCGAATCCAATAGGAATCGGGTGATCTATGCATCCGAACTATAAATTAATACTTATGGACTTAATATCAAATGACCCCTACATCTCACCCATAAAGTGAGTTTTCAAAAAAAAAAAAAAAAAAGAAGAAGAAACTTAAGTTGTTACAATTTTGGTACTTGAATTTGACTAGCTGTGTGGGTCAACAAAACTATTTACAAGAGCAGTGACCACCTAATAAACTCAACTCTCTCGAATCATCAATTTTCTCACCATCTTAAACTATACTACACAAGAACTAAATGCTGTTGAGTATGATTTCGGAACCTATATGTATCATTATTATCTAAACTTAGAAATTTTTGTGTACATCTAACTCACGCGTGATCGAATGAGCTGTGTGGTCCATGCAAAAACTAAAGTAATTACGGGTGCACACGGAATTATGGAAGTTGGTGCATGGAAAACCATAGCAAGTTTGTCATGTGTTTGAGGACAATGCGACAAATGTGGTATGACAAGAGCATGGTGGATACGCCGCTGGTACTTCCTATATATAAATGCTTCTGTCATACTGTCAAATGAAGCGTTGTTTCGATCTGTGAACTTTCGTGTTGTTTTAAGTATCCTGTTAATATAATAAAGCATATCATACTTCAGCGAGTAAGGTAACTATATATTATAAGTGATCTAAAGTAACGAACCTATTTCTATCAGAACCTATGAAAAAAATCATAAGTCAACTCTTATCTTATAGAAATCAAAAGCTAACAAATCTTTCTCATCTATTGCTTAAGTTGGTATATTCCAATTCAACTTCTCGAAACTAACATATCCTTGTTCAAATCAGAAGACCTAAATAACGTAAGTACATTTCTAATGGAGAGCCAAATAATCGCATCTATTCACCACATCTTCTTCTACTTCGGTTTGAGCAAATTTCGGGACGAAATTTCTATAAGGAGGGGAGACTGGGACATCTGCCCTGAACCCGAATCCGAACGCCCGACTCAAACCCGAGATTTTCTAGTTTTAATTGTATTCGTATCTATTTCCAAAAAGGTGTAACGCTTTGATATTAAAGATGTATATAAATTCGATTGGACGTTACGTTATTCTCGTATTTAATATCTTATCGACCAACTTAGTATTCGACGGTTACCAATTAAATTATAAATTATAATAAAAATATATCTCTAAAGTATATAGATATATATTGTGTTTTATAAAAGCAATTTTATAAAAATTGATAAACGAAATCGCTCCTAAGTTTAAATATAATCCTCCAACGTCATAAACGAACTAATGCTAATAAAACGTCACTTATATAGTCATTACTTCATTTCGGTTAAGTTAGTTAGTTAATATGATATATAATCTAACTTTGGGCCAAACTTGTACCTTTTAAAACTTAATTTAAAAGTGTATAATTCAAAATATACACTAACCAAAACCACAGGGGCTAAACATGTAAATTGTATTTTAACCCAAACCAAAACCCCGCCCCCCCTGTTGACCCGCAAATCCGGCAGCTCGTCGGTGAGCCTTTCCAGCCAGAAACGAAATTCCGGCGACCCCTTTTTTTACGCGTTTTGACTATTCCCAATCAACCAAAAACTTTCCTAATCATCTATTGCCCTGTTTCGAACCCCTAAACAACCTCAAAACGCGGTTACAGCATGAATATCGCACATTAATGGTGATTGTCGACTTGTACATGGCAACTTCCGTAATTAGACCGTAATCAACGATTAAAACATTCCATTTCACTCCTATGCAGCCGATTAACACATTTCAATTACAATTAAACTCTTATGTCTTTTCTATAATCAAAATCATTCGACCAACAACATTGCTCCGGCGACTGTGTCATTCATCACCTTCAACGCATCATTTCTGGTAAATCTTGTATCCATTTTAATCCTCTCAATCATCTACATCTCTCTAATCCATCGATTGCATCACATTTCATTCCAGATTCGTGCGATTTGATCAAGAACAGTCGACTTTCTTTTCTTTCTGAATCCGTATCAAAACATCATAATCAAGTGAGTTTATTACATCAAAATGATCATAAGATCATGGGGATTAAAAGCCCTATGGTTGTTTTGGATTCGATTAACAGATGTGAACGAATTTGATGGATTATGTTTCTAGGGCTTGTATTGGAAAAGGGGATGGTTAACTTATAAAGAATAAAATGCTTAAAAACCGTGCGATTTTGCAAAAGACACATCTGTTCTGGTGGTTTGTGATGTTATTTTTAAACGCAGTGGCCAAGGGTTCGAGTCCCATGGCCTGTTTTTCTGGATTTTTTATATTTTAACCATTCCAAACATTAGTTATACATTTCTAATAACATATTTAAGTTAAATATATTTTAAAAAACATAAAAACATATAAGTTTTAATACATATATATACAAATGATAATGGTTTAAACTTATAAGTATTATTACAAATATATCATTTCAAGAAAACTTAAAATAGATTCGTATAAAATATACTTAAATATGAAAATACAATAACGTTTCGTATAAATTCTCAGATTTGGGAAACCCTCGGTTCTATTTAGCTGCATTGCTTGTGATTCAATACTTTTTGCATTTCAAGGTGAGTAAATTCATTCCCCTTTTTACTTTTACATTTTGGGGCTGAAGTATGTTCAATTACAATACAATGTTTTCGGTTTTCTATTTGTTTTTCAAAAGAGATCATAAAATATGTTAGTCTTGTTCCGGGCAAGATGCAATCCTTATGTGGTAGTTTAAAGTAGTATTGTTACTTAGTAATCCCACCGGTACAATGTTAGCGCTAATGGTTTGACAAACCCACCTGCATTTATTTCAAAACAGGTGATTTAAACCCGGCCATTCAAATTTCAATGTTACAAGTTACTATGTTACAAATTGTTGTACGATGATACAAGTTGCTATGCTATGTTGCTACGTCCCTTAGATGCTTAAATAATTATTGATAACTTATATCGAGATGGTTACGTGACGGTTGCTAAAAAGCTTATCTTTAATTAATAACATGAGTTGGTTCCTCATGACAAACGATTACAAGATGCTATACAATGATGTTGTTCAATGTGTTCAATGTGTTCAAGGTGTCTTGGTCGAGAATGATATGAAATAGCTATGCATGTAAGATTGCGCAGCATATTATGATGATCTCGGATTTCAATATTATTATGTATTAATTGTGGTTTACTCACTAGCTTTAAATAGCTAACTTTCTTTTTACATATTTCAGGTGGTGTTTGAGCGTTTTATGCCTTCAAGACATAGGATGCCTATTGGACTTAGAATAATTGAACAATAAATTACTTGGATTGTCGGTTGTTATTTCTGA
This sequence comes from Tagetes erecta, assembly GCA_030867185.1. Taxonomy (NCBI): domain Eukaryota; kingdom Viridiplantae; phylum Streptophyta; class Magnoliopsida; order Asterales; family Asteraceae; genus Tagetes; species Tagetes erecta. The sequence goes on along the minus strand of CM061497.1, from coordinate 7,056,076 downwards.
CTTTATGAATGTTTATTCCTCATTTATGTCACAACAATTAATGCTTTAATGATAATAAAATGTGCTTTTAGTGTGCCATGTGCTTTGTATTGTTGATGTCCAATTCTCTTGACGCGCCCGGTGTTTTCCGCCGCCGGGCGGGGTGTCACACTGGAGCTCTGGTCATCTGTAAAACCCTTATAAAAGCTTTGCTCTAAAATGTTTATACATCATGTTAATTGCTTGATATCAAACCTACACTCCACTTCACTCCCGAAATACATTTTCCTTGATCATTTGATCTGGGTCTATGTTCCTTACAATTACAAGAATCTTGTTGAATCATCTAAACGCAATATGTCCTGAGGTCAAAAAAAGTTACTTTGCTGAATGTCTGTGGAAACCAAGTTGCCAGAGCTTCTTCAAATCGAACCAAAACATGATAAGATCGTCACAGGTTTTTTGTTGAAAGGAAGAAGGCATGGGTTTAAGCGGACAAACATACTGACAATCTTTGCAAGTCTTTGTTCCTCTAGATGATTGCCAGTAACTCGTTTCGGTTTTCTTCATGATTCACTCTGTTATACTGAGTTGATTCTTTCAGAAGTTTCGTTATTTAAACGGGTCGATACATTGGATCTATCACATCTGTTTGGCTTGATTTTATTTTAAATATTTGTATTTTTAATTAGATTTGACTTTTATTATTTTTCTAAAATTAATATTTGCGACACTATATTGTCGGGTCAGCGACATTCCGCTGTGGTTCATATTCATCTGATGTGGGTCAAACGGATCATAATTATGATTTTTTAAACCGGACACTAAACCCGACTCTAAACCCTAAAACACACACTCCAGTTCAATCCACCATTTTTGTGTGTTATTGTCACTTCCAACCGGTAAGCTTTGTTCCTCTACATGTTTCGAACCTTGGTTTGTTTGGTATTGGATTATTGTGTCGATCTGATATGGTTTTGATCTATCTGTCGTTTGGGTTTTTCATGTTTTGCGACACTAAGTGTTCTTGTTGCGACACTGAACAAAAGTTCTGTCTTAGCCTTCGACACTACCAAGGTTATGCTGACCATGCTTTGTGGTAGTGTCGGAGGCTTGATATGCGGGCATGCGGCGACATTGTAGTGTCGATGCACATGTCCAGCTGCTGCGACACTACAATGTCGTTGTTTCTACGACACTGCTGCGACCTTACTGTGTCGCAACTATGCGACACTATGTTTTATTTCTTTTATTTTATTTTATTTTATTTTGAATTATTTCTTTTACTTTTCATTATAACTGACAAATTTCCGATGTGTATTTCAGATTTAAATATGGATCCTGAGCCTCAGCAGCCGATGAAGTTCGATAAACAGTCGAACGTGGTCGCTTATCTCAATGATAAGGACCCGAAGTCTGTTGTCTTTCGTGACGCAATATCCTGGTTGAAGGCATCCCCTATTTCTTATGCTGTCACGAAGGATTTGGTCATTGATCAACAGCACGTCAGAGACTTTTGGGAATCAGCAACATATAATCTCAATGCTAAACCAGCAGAGATTACAGCTAGAGTTATGGGGGATGATATTATGCTTACTGTTAATTCCGTTGCTCGAATGCTGAGAATGGAACGTGACATTGGCTCTCCAATGCAACTAAGTTTGGAGGACGTGCACGAAGGATTTTTGGAAATGGGTTATGAAGGTACCGAATATCTGGAGCGTTGGGAAATTAAGAAGACATTTTTGTCGAGGGAATGGAGGTTCATCGCACATGTCATTATTGTTTGCTTAGACCATCAAAAGGGTGGAACTGATGGTCTAAATTTTGAGTGGGCTCGCGCGATGCTGAATCTGTGCAGGGGTGATAAAGCAAATATCCCACAAATGATTTTTGAATATATGATTGAAAATATTTCCGCCGAAAAGAAGGATAAATGGTTGCTATACCCGAGATTTATCCAGATTTTTATCGATGAATTGAATCCGGGATTACAGAAGCTAGGTGACCCTTTGAAACTAACCAAGATGAATGTCAGAATTTTTGCTGATTGCTCTTCAACTAGACATGACGTTTCGGGAAAGATAACTTATCTTTTCCGAATTATGTATACAGACCAAATGTGGGATTATATTGAGAAACTGAAGATTTCTGAGGAGAAGAGGTTTGAGGAGCTTAGAGATAAAATCAAAAAAGATATTAAGAAGAGAAAGAAGTTTGTGGGAAAGAGGTCGGTTCCGCTTGAAGAACAAATTGATGAGATTGAAGCTGAGATGTTCAAATCAAAGGGAAAGAAGAAACGAAAAGTTGCTGATGATTCTGATACTGATGTCAGAATCAAAAAGGCAAAAGGAAAGGAGCCCGAAATGTCTGAGTCTGTACCCAAAACATTTACCAAAAAGAAGCCAGAAAAGAAGGGATTTGCTGGTCTTGACGAGGACGTGATTCGATGTGTGAATACGTCACTTGCTAACGAATTGAGTATGATAAAGACGAAACTGATAAATGCTGAGGAAAGGGAGAGACACCGGGAATCAGAGATGGATGATTTGAGGAGGATCACTTTGGATCAGCAAGTTCTTATCAAGAAGCTGTTAATTGAATTAAATGAAGTAAAGAAAGAGGTGAAAGTTGGAAACGACGAAACAGAAGATGAAATCAATGAGCTAGTTAACATTGGAAGGTATTCGACTCTGAAGGAGATGGTACAAACTGCAAAGAGTCCAAAAGATTTTGATGGTTTCAGCGGTGCAGGTGCGAGTGATACTGGTAAAGAAGCATAAATTACTGATGATTTCTGTTTCGATGTTGATGTTGATTTGGTGGGAGATGAGGTGGTAGCGAAAGAAACAAAGGAGGCCGAAATGAAGATAGTTGATGAAGAAGAGGAGTAGGTGCAATTGATAGATTACGATTCAGAGCCCGAATTCTATGAAGTTGATGAAAAAGAGATGGTTTATGTGGCCTGGAGGAGCGGAGCAGAGGGTGACGTATTCGAATTAGACAAATCAGATTGGTTTAAGAAGGTGGATGAACCTGAATATGGAGCTACAGAAGTTCATGATTAAAAGAAGAGGGGGCGGGATCAGCTATATCAGTAATCGCAAACACTTCAAAACCCTTCCTAAATGGGATTTGAGGCATTTGGCAGTTCTCCCACTGATCAATGCAGATCAAAATGATCGTGCAAAACTTTTGGAGGAGGAAATCCAGGCGGGACTAAAAGACAATTTTGTTAGTTTTGGATACAACAAGTTGGAGCGCAAAAGATCAAAGAAAGACTTAGATTGGGTTACGGGAAAAGGGAAAATCGTGTTGAAGATGAAGCCGATCAAGACGGTGTTGAGATTGAGAGTTCCAGACCCTAGCCCGTCGAGACTGCAGGAATTTGAGAAATGGTTCTATGATAATCAGATGGGGGAGGCGGTCGTACATATAAAAGATGGAACTGAGTGGAGGCTGTTTGATCCAATGGAGGTGTTTGGTTTCTCAGACGATGATCTGAAGATATTATGCGAGAATCCTATTAGATGTGGAGCCGGAGCTGATACAAGGAAAGAAGCTGCTTTATTCGAGAGAGTGGCTAATAGGGCTCGTGGGATTAGAGCAGAAGTGAAGGAGCTATCTAATAAAAGTACAAAAGCAAGCGGAGCTGAATGAAGACGTCCGAGAATTAACTCAAATTTTCGATGCTGCGAAAGCTGGAGCTGATGAAGGAGACCCAACAGGTGAAGTACCTCCCTAGGGGGAGTATTGTTGACCACATGTAGGGTGGTACTTCAACTTGTTGTTATTTGTATTTGGTTTACTTTGTAATAGACTAGTCGTATTTTGTTTTCCTTGTAATAGTTAGGTTAGTCTACTTTTGACTTGTTTTTATGGTCATTTATGCAACTCTATAGTGTCGCATGCAACGTGTCTATGTCTAGCGAGCAGGCAGTGTCGTGGTTGCGACACTGCCTGCGACACTAGCTACTGTATAAATAGTTGTTATAGGGCATTTTGTACATAACTCTTTGGAACTTAATTGAATACTATTCGCTCTTTGATACTGAGTTCGAACCTTATTGATTGTTTGCAAGGAACTGGATCTGTTATATCTTTGTTGCAATTGTCTAATCTATCTTCTTCTACTAATCTTCTTAATTAATCATTTATTAATGGGTTTAAATGGTTTGTATGAGTTTTGGTCACAAATCTCAATCAATTGATGCTAGATCTAGTGGTATCAATTGATTGTGATTAGATCTAAATCATATATAGCACGAATTACTGATTTCATGGACGAACATAACCTAAAGAACTTAACTAAGAAAAGAACTAGTGCCATATTAGGGTGGATTTTGATGGATGAATTTTGTGGGTATAGACTGTTTATTCTCTTTTTTTTCATAAAACAAGATCACCTCACCCAGGGGTGTCGTATCCAAGTCGCTATCCCGGAGGTAGAGCACATGAGGGCTTGGATCACTTGCCTTATATTTTTCATCATTTTTTTTTGAATTGGCTCTTTGAGCTCTTTTATTTAGCAGCTACTTTGAGCAATTTTCAGTACTATACCCGGTGGACATTTTATTTGCGGATGCGCCACTTATTTTACAAGAAGTGTGTTATAAATCCTAAAATGGCACTTCCCTTAACCTATTTAAGTTCAAAAGCCTAAAATGGTGCCTAATTTAATTTAGTTAAGGCCTTCCTATTCCTCCTAAGATGAACACCCACTAGATTCACGACAATTACTTTTCAATTAAAAACACTTAGGGAAACTATCTCAGCTAATTGGGTTACCAAAATTTTATCCAAATTCATTCTTTGTTTTAAAAACCACAACTCATTTGAAAACCACAATCAATTTACTATCATTTTCTATTTAAAAGTGCACAACTTTAACAAAGACATTTTTCAAATTTTTTCAATTTTTTTGGATTTTTTTATGACTCTATAAGACTCAAAACAAACAACTAAACAAACTAGAAATGACTATTTCTCATCCCCACACTTAAGTTCTACATTGTCCCTAATGTAGAAATGGAAAACAGCTAAAAATAAAAATTAAAAATGCAAAAATAAAAGATAGAAAGGTGAATTGGAAAAGACTTAGCTGGTTTTGTGAAACGCGTAAGCTCCAAGTCTTCATTCCAACTGCAGCTTCGATCGTATAGCATTTCGGTCGCGATCGAGCTTCACCGACACTCCCGAGATCCATCTTCTTCTTCACAAATACAAACTCACCCGAATGGAGATTGAGTACGGGTGAGAATGATTTAAACCTGCAAAAACAAACACAAAATACCCGAGCGTAAAACTGACTCGACAAAAATAAAATAGAATAAATAAAATGAAATAAAATAAAAGAAAAACTGACTCGATAAACGATAATTATACAAACTCTACAAACCCACCTTCCTAACCAAGATCAAATCAACCTGCATCATCTGGGGTATCCTCAAACCTACTAGGATCCCCACACTTAGCTCTTAGCAACTGTTTCACTTCAGCCCATTCTCTAGTGAAAAACACATTGCCACTATCATAACCCTCTACCCACCTATCCTCGGCGTCTATCACCTGAACCCGATAATCCCAACGCTTAACCTTTTCTATCGGATCGGGAATTTTAAACACAGCTATCTCCTACCTGAAAACTAATCTGTCCCTTAAAGACATCTATATTCGCGTGGGCAGTGCGAAGGAAAGGACGACCAAGGATAATGGGGACTTTCGCATCAGCCTCCATAACTAGCACGACAAAATCCACGGGGAAAACAAACTTATCCACCTTAACTAACAGATTTTCCACAATCCCCCGTGGATACTTAACTGACTTGTTGGCTAAGGACAATGACATATTCGTGGGAGTCAACTCACCTAGACCTAGCTTCTCGTACAGAGAATAAGGCATCAGATTTATGCTAGCACCTAGATCAGCTAAGGCTCGGGTTTCTAGATTATTACTGAATAAGCAAGGAATCGTAAAGACTCCTAGATCAGAAAGCTTTTCTGGTAGCGTATTTGTGACAACCGCCGAGCACTCACCATTTAACTGAACCGACGAGAGGTCTCCTAGCTTGCATTTATTCTTGAGAATGTCCTTCAAGAATTTAGCATACTTAGGCATCTGCTGGAGAACCTCTATGAACGGCAGATTGATCTTGATCTGCTTGAACATATCTAAGAAATGCCCATACTCCCGCGTATATTTTTGCTGCTTAAGACGAGCGGGATATGGGACACGAGCATGATCAATCAAAGGGGAGGGCCTAACATCCACCGGCTTCCTCCCCACACTTAAACCTAACTCAGGGCCACTCACGGGTTTTGGATTACTAAACTCAGCCTCTACACTACCCGGACCCTCTAGCACTATCTCCTCATCTACTAACTCATCGTCATCCTCACTTACCACTTTCTCACTAACAATAGGTTCACTAAACGACACCCTCTTCTTAACCGGCTCTAATACCCTACCACTACGAGTAGAGATTGCATTCAACTGAGCAGAAGGGTTCGTTTGGGTTAAACCCGAGAACTGACCTGGGGACCTCTGATTAGGAGATTGTTTCACTAAATCACCTACAATCCTGTGGATATCTAGAATGATGGAATGCTGATTTTGCAGGGCAAGTTCCTGCTTTTTCAGCATGAGCTCATGTGCAGCTAAAGTTTCCTGTGTGACCTTGTCCTTAGCTACTAATTGCATTAACAACTTCTCTATCCTATCATTACCAACACCAGACCCCTGACCACTAGCCTGATCACCACTAACACCACCATTAAACGAACTACCGGCCCCCTGATTATTATTATTATTATAGTTAGACTGATAACCAGGTGGGGCACCTAAAGAACGCCAAGTTGAGTTATTATTAAAGTTTGAATTACGGTTCCAATTTGAATTACCATTATTAGAATTAGGGAACCTATTCTGATTAGCTACAAACTCAACTTGCTCCTCCCTAGACATCAATGGACACTCTAAAGTACTGTGACCTCCACGACACATCTCACACTTATCTACTTTAGCCTTTAGGTCCCTCATCTCACGGGTTAGGTTCTCTAAAGCAGCGGCCACACTTGTTTCCATGCTAACATGGTGCACACCTCTAGTGGAAGAAGAAGGTGTGCCAGTGACAGGAGTGGAATTCCTGAGAGTGGACCGCTGTTCGTGTTCAGCCTGGGCAAAACTTTCAAACAGTTCATTACATTAGTCAACGTTCATTTTACCCATCAGATGACCCCCTGCAGACGTATCATACCGGGTCCTGGTTTCATACGTAAGCCCATTATAAAATTTCTCAACCAAGGCCCAAGGAGTAAGCCCATGCTGGGAGCAACGAGATAACAAATTTTGAAAACGCTCCCAAGCCAGATAATAGGGCTCATCTGCTTCCATTCTAAACGAGTGGATTTGGTCACGAAGGCGGGAGGCCTTAGCAAGTGGAAAGTACTTCTTCAGAAAGGCTGAGCGAAGTGCTTCCCACGTCGTGAACATCCCCTCTGCTTGCAAATCGAGCCAAATGAATGCCCGATCCGCCAGAGATAACGGAAACAAATGAAGGAAAATCCCATCATTAGACGCACCCTGGATTCTGAAAGTGCTCAATATTCGCGTGAGACGCGATAGTGCGTGGGTGCGTCGTCATTATCCTGCCCATGGAATTGGCTATTAGCGATGGCGGTCATGATGTATGCTGGGATTTGCCAAGAGTTGGGGTTATCAATTTCAGGCACTGTGATAGATGAGTGGTTTCCGATGAAACCATCAACTGCCTGCTCATGCACAGTGCGATTATCGGCCATTGCGAACCTAGGACTGCTAGGTGCTGAGCTGTGCGGTGAGTGATGTGGTGACGGGTGCGGTGTAAAATCAAAATTAACGGTGCTTACCTTAACCTCCGCAGACGAGTCAGCTACAGTCTCTAGCTCCGGATCAGGTGCTTCAGTAGTACCCTTCAATGGCTCGTGTGACTGCAAACGTGGCATATAACTACAAAAACAAATAAAAAGAAATCAAACAAAAAATAAATAAACAAGAAGACAAACTAGACACGCAAAACTAGAAATAAGGACAATAAAAACTAGACCCCTACGACTCAAATAAACAAAACGAAAAGCACGTGAAAAGCAGTTAAGACTCAAAAAGATAAATAACGCAATTACCAAGAGTCCCCGGCAACGGCGCCAAAAAACTTGATGTGTGTAATAATATATAAAATAAACAAACAAAACCACCTAAGTTTTAAATTTATAAAACCAAGACAAACTGACTAACTTACACACAACCGGCAGTGGACCGGTCGAATGCAATAGAGCTTAAGTAAGTCCGGGTGTCGACCCACAGACTCTATATACTATGCTAAATTAACTGACTAAGACTCAACTGACTAAACACGACTTAAATGAAAAATTATTTGAAAATGGGGTTTTACTGCTAAAAATAGAAACTTACTACAAATGGAAAGTTATTAAAAATAGAAACAAGTACGAAAGACGAAGTACGAAAACAGTGATTGAAATGAACCACCTAGACCCGACTCCCCTATGTTGTCTAACTTAATTATGATTTCAACCTCACAGTTTAAAACCCAAAGCCAGTTCAATGCATTCAATTGATTTATTAGACATGTTTGCTAAATGAAACCTAGATTGAATTCTCACGAATACCAAATCTTAGCAATTAAACAAACAAGACCTAATAATAAATCTAATCACCTCACGGATATCTTAGAAAGCTAGCACATTTTTATTAGATTGATTTCTATTATGTTTCCTATGGTTTTAAGCATGCATTTAACCATAACACATTCATAACACACAGTCGATGAATTGAATTGAATTAAATTAAATCCTATTATATGATATAGACACTCATCAAGGATTCAATGGAAACAATAATATTAATCAAACCAATTCCAATACGCATACAAGCATCAATCGAATCAAAGCATTAAACATTTACTAAAATCATAACGAACCATATTCAAAACAATTCGAATCCAAGTTTAAACAATCAACATAAATTCATCTAAGTCTAGGCGGCTTTAAGAGCCTAGCCTAGCATGTTTGTAACGAAAATAAAGACAAAATTAATGTAACAAAACATGATAGAAAGAACGAGAAACAAAGGATTAGAGAAACCCAGAAGATGCAAGAAGCAATCCTTGAACCCACGCGCTTCCGTCCTCTTGATTTCATGTTCTTGGCCTCCAAATCACCTCGAAACCCCTAAATTTCGTCCAAAACCGTCCCCAAGGGTTTCTGGAGGCTAGGGTTTCATAAGGAGTGTTTATATAGCGAACCGGTCCAAGAAAAGCCCAAACTTTCATTGTTTTCGCGTACCGGCTCGCTCGTAACTCCGTTTCGCGTCCTGTTTTCGCCTACGGATCTGATTTTCCTCTAGCTTTTCAATTCTTTACCAACATGGGACCTACAAAACACAAAAACCTTAGTTGTGCCAAAAATGATATAAAAACGTAACCGAAACGACACAAAATGTAAACAAACGCAACTAGGGATTTATGTATATTTATCATTATATAAGTCCCAAAACACATAAACCAAATGTGGAGTTTGTAGTCCAAAAACTATCCTTCCACAAATTCCCATGCCCATCACTTTGTACCTGAAAAACATGTAAAAACTGAGTCATCATAAAGTTGGTGAGTTTTAGGGTTTTAATCAAGAGTAAAATCACTTTTCAATACCACATAACATAATTAACCAATCAATAACAAAATTGTGAATTATCATGAATATTCTCCGCCAAAATGGCTACTAAAGTTACCGATCTAGTGATCATCAGAAGAAAAGGAAAGATATACTTCGGAATAACAGAATTTAGTGAGATCGTAGAACTCTTTACCGATATAAAATTTTATTTATTTATTTATTTATTTATTTTATTCTATAGATTTAACCAATCATCTAAGAACGCCTTTAACGCAGTTCTCTCCTCGAGAGAAGTCAACCGGGCAAGCATCATCTGGCACGCGTCAAACATGATCTGCATCTCTATCTTGTAATTCATTGATCTATCGTTCGTACTGAGCACACCTTGCCGTAAGAGTAAGGAGGACACGTTCAATAGATTTTTTTTCTAACATTGAATCTATACGTGGAGTACTAGACGACTCGCCAAACTGGAATGTAGATGGAAGACCGCGCTCAAAGCCTGGTGGTTCGACAACCGACTTCCTTACCCTTTTGGGTTTGGGTGTAACCTCATCATCAACAACTATATGAACAAACTTCCTACGCCTCCTGGAATATACTATGCTGTGCTCGGGGGTTCGCTAAAATTCATTCGAAGGTATGATGTCTTGAACATCATCACTCTGAGCCTCCATTACCGGCTCTACATCAACCACTGACTCAACGACTGACCCTAAAGTCGTGCTAAGTGTGGCTTGTGTCTCAGGACTCTTTCAGACATTTGTGACAACAAAAGGCATATTCGTACTTAAATTCTAGCTTAAAAGGCACTTAAATACACTTATATCAAATAAGCATACAAGGCACACTTACATATGCAATAAAATTTAAACCACACAAGGTATATTTAGATATGCAATCAAATCAAACCACACAAGGTATTCTTAGATATACAATCTAAAAATCAAAACGCACACAAAAATGCTTGGGAATTTTGGAAGTGTTTTTGGGACTTTAAGATTTTTCAAAAACTTTCGAGTTATAGTCTAGAATTTTTCAAAAACATTTCTAGTTCGCTATAATCATTGGCTCTGATATCAACTTTTGTCACACCCCAAAAATCGGTGCAACGGAAAGTAACGATATCGTGGTGTAAGGAGCGAAGTTGGCACCCATCCCACCAATTTTCATTAATATAGCGTAGATTGTTTGAAGTAAAGCCAGACAAAATTTTAAACAAAGCGGTCCCAAAACACATAAACCAAATGTGGAGTTTGTAGTACAAAAACTATCCTTCCACAAATTCCCATATCCATCACTTTGTACCTGAAAAACATGTAAAAAATGAGTTTTCGGGTTTTAATCAAGAGTAAAATCACTTTTCAATTTACAACAGATATGCTTGGCTTTGAGACGTCAATAAGACCATCAAGATGTCATAACCCCGACGTGGCGGGTGGTCCCAGGTGCCCAGGGGTTTACACACGTGTGACGAATGGATATCAGGAGCTACGCAGCGGAATCAACAAGATACATACACACACAGCTTAAAACTTAAAATTGTTCATACATTAAACTTCAAATACATAACCCTTTAATTACAAAACAACAAACGATTGTTCGTTACATAACATCAACAACTAAGCTAACGACTATTCTAGGTCCAGAGCGTCTATCTTCTATGCCCGCAAGCCCTCTACCTGCTCTAGCCTCAACAGTGCTTTCCTGCATCACACGGCACCTAGGATGTGTGCCAAAAAGTTTTAAAAGAAAAGGTCAGCTTACGCTGGTGAGTTCATAATAAAACATTTTACAAAACATTTCATCATTCAACCAAATACTTGTAAAAACCCTGATCAACGAGTTACCAAGCTCCATTGATCAAAGAGTTACCACTAACTCCATCACTTACAAGCATTTCATAAACATACTAGCATCATCAGATAAATATACACAAACAATACGAATAAAACCCCTCAACAACTCCGTCTGGCACGTCTGCGCTGGAGTAGAATATATGCATATACCCTTCTAAGTTTTACCCGCAACACACCTATAATCTGGAGTGGTATTGCCCGATATTTACCGTAGAATGCTAGCCAACTGTTAAAAAAAAACAGTTTAAGAACACAACCAATCCAAAAGAGTTTATACAAAACAGGTTTAAGCATCACATCTAATTTTGTAACCAAAATAGGTTTAAGCATCACATCTAATTTTGTAAAACATACAATCATTTCAAAACCAAAACAGTTACACAAAAGTTTGGATGTATGAACTCACCTCAACAAGATCATAACAAGCTCACAACTAGCTTCGTTCCTTGATCTAATCCCGACAAGCAATCCAAATGACTATCTTCACAATCAACACAAATAGCTATAATCCACCTATAACGTGACATCACAACGCTATAAATAACGATTTCTAAGGCTATGTAAGTCCTGGGGCATAACTAGCGAAGCATACGACTAGACACGAGTCGTTGCCACCTACACTTACCAAATCCCGAACCTCGGGAATCTAAACGAATCCTACAGAGATACGTTACCCGTTCACAACGGATATCATACCCCTAGGGTACGGATATTCAACCTGCACCCTCCCCGGGTAATCTACCCGTTAGTTGCGGATGTTTAATCCCGCAACTATTTCCCCTAGCACGTCCCTTGTGCTATGCGGGTATCTTCACCCCACATTCCCATCGGGTTCTCAACCCGATTCCCGTCCTAAACTAATCGAGAATGAAAGACCATTTACCTCGTCGATCACCGATCTTCAATTGCGCAACACCTTGATGATCACCGTTCTTCACTCGGACAGAACCTCGACGCACGCCAAGCGATCTACACGCGCCCGAGACTCGAAGGAACGTCACGACGCAGGGTACCACACACGAGGCGCGATTCCGCAATAAAACTAAGGGTCTCTCTCTCTCTAAAACGTTCTAGAGAGAGAAAGGTGTTGAGCAAGAAGTGAAGGGGGGTTGCACCCCTTTAAATAGGTTGTCTGGGCTGTTCTAGGCGATACGCGCAGCCCACATGCAACATCTGCGCGTGTCGCGTAGATGGTGAGTGGCTGCCAGCTGTTTTCCACCCGGCTGGCACTAGGCGATATGTTCAGGGGCCTACGCCATGATGTGCGGACCGCGTAACCTACATTTTCAGATTACTCTCGTCGAAACACATGGAATTCATATATTATGGGCTCCGTAACTCTTTTTCTAAGTCAAGATATGCTCGAAAGAAGTTTTCGGGCATTCCTCCGGTGTTTTCGCATTTCCCGCTTCGTTATATCTTCGATTTGAGTTCCGCTTTCGGCCACGTTCTTCATATTCAGTCCTCTATCACCCCTAGGGTTTATCACTATAGATTAGGACTTTTTATTCAACGTGCTATATACATGAACACCCGCCCATATACCGCATAGTCTTATGTCAAAATTTAGGGTTTTACATTTCTCCCCTCCTTAAAAGAATTTCGTCCTCGAAATTCGAGTATTAGAAAAATAACTGAGGATATTTGGCTTTCATCTCACTAGCCAATTCCCAAGTCTTCTCCGGTCCTTTTTGTCCTTCCCATTGGACCAACACCAACCAGATTCTTTTCTTTCTCAACTTCCTTTCTTGAGTATCAAGAATCTTTACTAGCCTCTCAGTAAAAGATAGCTTCTCACTTACTTGAACATCTTCGAGAGGTACAACTTGGTTCGGATCTGCCAAACATTTCCTTAAGTTTGACACATGAAAGGTATCGTGTACACCTTTCAAGGTTTCCGGTAACTCAAGCTTATAAGCAACTTTCCCAACTCTCACAACAATCTTAAATGGACCAATATACCTCGGGGCTAACTTTCCCCGTTTGATAAATCTCACCACTCCTTTCCAAGGAGATACTTTCAACATCACGTAATCTCCGACTTTGAATTCTATAGGCCTTATACGAACATCAGCATAACTTTTCTGTCTATCTTGGGCAGCTTTCAGCCTTTGCCTAATCTGTTGAATTTTATCAGTTGTCTCAAGCATCATCTCCGTACTACACAACTGGTCTTCCCCAACTTCCGTCCAACAAACAAGGGTTCTGCACTTTCTTCCATAAAGTGCTTCAAATGGTGCCATCCCTATGCTGGTGTGATAACTGTTGTTGTATGAAAACTCAACCAATGGTAAGAATTCATCCCAACTACCACTATTGTCAATCACACACGCACGCAGCATATCCTCAAGGGTTTGGATCATACGCTCAATCTGCCCATCAGTTTGAGGATGATATCCCGTGCTCAATTTCAATCTAGTTCCTAGATCTTTCTGCAAACTTGCCCAAAACCTTGATGTGAATCGACTATCTCTGTCAGCGATGATCGAAAGTGGCACGCCATGTCTACTCACAATCTCCTTGATATACAATTTCGCCATCTTCTCTGGTGAGTAGCTCTCGTTATATGGTATGAAATGGGACGACTTGGTCAATCGATCCACAATCACCCATATGGCATTATGCCCTGCACGAGTTCTTGGGACCTTCGTAACATAATCCATCGTTATTCTTTCTCACTTCCAAACTGGTAATTCTATCTGTTGTAATAGACCTGCTGGTTTCTGATGCTCAATCTTAACTTGCAAACAAGTTAAGCACTTTTGCACATATTGTGCAATTGATCTCTTCATATTGGGCCACCAATAATGTTCTTTCAAGCTCTTGAACATCTTATCTATTCCAGGATGAATCGAGTACTTAGACTTGTGGGTTTCATCAAGAATCTTATCCTGGATACCTCCAAACTTTGGAATCCAAATTCTTGACCCAAACCATAGAATCTCATCCTTCCCCTTTGTCAACAAACCTTCCTTTCCCACCATTCGCTCCTTCCTGATGCTTTCTTCCTTCAAGGCATTTGTCTGAGCTTCAACGATCTGATCCTTCCAATCAATCGTTACAACGATCTACAAAGCCCTTACTCTAATGGGTTTAACCCTCTCCTTCCGACTCAGGGCATCTGCTACCACATTGGCCTTGCCAGGGTGGTATTTGATCTCACAATCATAATCGCTTAGCAATTCCATCCAACTCTGGAATGTTCTTCTTTTTGAGGACATCGTAATGTATAATATTGACAGAGCTTCCTCCATCTATAAGGACCTTGGATCCTTTGCTTCTTTCTGCCAAATAATTCTTTGAAGTGGCCTTTGCTGAGAAGATAGCCTATCTCTCGAGCGTCAGGGGGTGGCTGAGCAGCTTTTTTAGGAACTATTTTAGGATCCTGGATCCTTTGCCTCTTTCTGCCAAATAATTCTTTGAAGTGGCCTTTGCTGAGAAGATAGCCTATCTCTCTTCTTAAAGCTATGCATTCGTCGGTGATATAACCAAGATCTTCATGATAAGCACAACATTTAGATTTGTCCTTGTAGCCAATTGCTTTGTTAGTCTTTCGTGGCCATCTTGCTTTATCACCTAAATTCTGCATGGCAAGCAATACATCACTAATATCAACATAAAAGCAATATTCAGAGATTTTAGGATATTCTTCTTCATCCTTGTCATAATCCACTGCATGAACATTTTGGTTATCATGTTTAGAATACGACTTGGTCTTGTTATTCTTGAATAAGGATCCATGCTTTTTATCATGATGCTCCTGTTTTATGGTCGAGCTGATCCTGTCTTGCATTTATTTGTCGTCTTCTAGCCTTATGAATCATAAGGCTCGGGTTCTTACTTCATCTAGATTCCTACAAGGGGTCATCACAAGATCATCATAGAAAGGGGAATCTTTTTTCAATCCCATTTTAAATGCTTGAACAACCGTAGCCATATCAAGGTTGGGGATCTCTAAGACTTCCATGCCAAATTTAGTCACATATTCAGTAAGTGACTCAGTATTAGATTGAGTTATCCTATACAAATCTCTTGTTAGTCTTTCAAAAGTTCGACTACAAGAGAATTGACTATTAAAAATATTAATCAAGTGTGAAAATGAAGTAATAGAGTAAGGAGGAAGACTTCGCAGCCATTTTAGAGCTGAGCCAGTGAGCGTGGATCCAAAGCCCTTGCACAAACACGCTTCTTTCAACTTTTCTGGAATAGGATCCTTTCCCTATATTGAGCTACATGTTCGTTAGGATCAGATGATCCGTCATATAGCTTCATATTTGGAGTCTGGAAGAGTTTCAGAATCTTAGCATCAAATATTGGAGGAGCAAATCTTGAAATTTTATGGCTTCCCACAGGAATTTCAGGAATTGGTCTAACTACTCTTGGGACGTTGGATATCATATCCTTAAGCTTTTGTAACTCTCTAGCCATTGCTACGTTGATACCTATATCCTGCATCGAGCTAAATTAGTATTTAAAGATTGATTATTGACATGATTACCTTCCGGTTGAGAGTATCCTACCCCACTATAATATTCTGAACGTGGCATCTCAGTCGAGAGAGATGGTGCAGTAGTAGAGTTGGTTTGCATGGGCATAATATGGCCATCATGAATATCAGTAACTCTTGACCACTGCATGCTTAAGGATCCTAGATTCTGAAGAAAGGATCCTTGATTTTGGTTGGGGGGAGGATTCGGTGGATATGGCTTTGAGGATCCTGCTTGATGGAAGGATCCTTGAGACATGGAGGACCTTGGATGATGAAAGGATCCTGGAAAGATTAAGCATCCTGGCTGACTAAATGATCCTTGTTGATTTTGTATTGAGGATCCTTGATGAAATGTTGTAGATGAAGGCTGAACCATAGATTCCATATTTTTCTACACTAAGGACCCTAGAGTGTGGAAATCAAGTGCTTTGGGCAGGTAAGGACTGGCTTCCTCCACATGCTTTTTGATCTTCTTGATATCTTCGATTTCTCGAAGGATCGTTTGATTGGTCATGTTCTGCTGCTCCATATAGACTTTCATCTACAAAGACAACATAGAAATATCATTGTTAGAAGTTACCGTAGAGGGCGTAGCAGGAGGTTATGATCCTTGAAAAACTGCAGTTGGCTTCTTATTGGTAACATCCTTGATCTTCACCAGCCCCAAAGATGAACTAGACATTAGAATGGAAGACAATGAAGATGGCATGCTTGATGATACAACTTTTGATTGAGAAGCCATTGAAATACAGAAAATGAATGAAAACGAATTGAATTGAATTATGAGATGAATTAAACGAAGAGAATGATGATTAAAACAACACTTGCCCCACGGCGGGCGCCAAATTGTTTTGGTCAAAAATCTACAAACCAAATTAGTAAAGTGAGGTTGTGTGTTTTAATGAATAATATGAAGAAATTAATTATGAACAAGATGATTTATATGAGGAAAATCCCTTGATCTTTTAAAGGATCGCTGGCATAAAAACCTCGGGTGATGAAAAATGCCTATCACCACAATATTAAGGATAACAACAAGTACAACTTGACAACTATGGCCTCTTGGTACAAGAATGTGTGTGTGAGTAGAGAATTCAGCCGAGGTGTAGAAGAGAAATGTGAAAAATCACATGTGTTGTGAGCTAAGCCATAGCCTCATTATAGTTTGAAAAGAAACGAAATGCATTCCTAAAAACTAGCTAGAAGCCGTTGAAAGACTTGACCACGTTCCCAACCAATTCCACAACTATCTTGATCGATATATAAGGAGGACTGAGTTGAGAATGTTACATGCACTGGAAATATCTAAAATACGCATAAGACAATATTTAGTTATTCGACATGGTGATCCGTAGGCCACCTTGATTGACCCTTCTTGCGTGGTGATCCGTAGGCCAAGCCTCCTTACTTCATCTGGTGTGATGAAGTTGTGAGTTAAACCCGTGTCGACCAAGACTTTAACAGTATGTCCATTTATCTCCAAGTTCACAAGCCGTAGTCCTTGCGAGTCGGTCTTTGATAGTGTGAGATGCACCGAGCTTGGATCTAGATCTGAGATTGTTTGGTGATGTTGTTTGCAATCAGTGATGCGGAATCTCACTGATCACGTATTGATGTTCATGAACATCAATGCAAAGTATGATGAAGATGATGATAATATGAATAGGAGAATTGTATTAGATCAATAGAGAGGTTACAATTGATATTCAATGAAATGTATGCAACTCTCTTAACAAATGACCTAGGTGATGGTATTTATAGTCTATACCATTCACCTTACAATGTAACCTAAAAACGTGCAATTAAGCACAAAACGATTACACAAATATTCTAAGACAAATACAAATTATGAACGTCTTCACCCGTGCTTGCTCGTGATGATGCTCGATATCTTCACTTGCTTATATTTGGAAAGTGACATCTTCAAATAACCCCAACAGTACTCCCCCTAAGATGACACTTTACAAATCCGACATATCACTTAAATCTTCATGTGGCGAGTATAGAGAGCAACTTAAAGTTTTGGTATGCATTATCTTCAAGAGGACCCAACAGTACTCCCCCTAAGATGATGCTGCCAAAAATCTGTCTTTCAACAAGCAATCTGCATCCTTCTCTCCCTTTTGAGTAACATCAGAGGTTATGGAAAGAAATAAGCAGAGAGTAGATTCCGGTGAATCTATATATCAGCAACGGGATCTTCTTCAACGGTTGAAGTAGAATGAGAAGACTTCTTTGACTTAGAATACTCCCCCTCAACTTTTGCTTTAGAGGTTAATGGGATCTGTGTATGAGATATTAAGAGGAGGATTCTTAACACTCAGCAATCTGACTTGGAGATCTTTGGACTGGAATCAGGCTTGAACAGGAACATCTTCAAGTCGCGTGGAAGCTTGTTCTGCAATGGAAACTGTTCCTGCAACTCAAAGAAAAACATTAAAACTCAGGCAATAATGTGCATTTATCATCAATGTAAAGATTAAGTTCTCAATCGGATGAGATATTGCTTGATGAACAACTCCTACATCAATAACATATGTTAAACTGCCAACACAAAAGAAAAAGATTAAAAAGACAATCTTTTTGTTGTTTTTTGAATTTTTCAATGTTTTTGATATTTTTTGGAATTTTCTCTTTACATTCTAAATCTTTAACATGCAATGAGATCATACTAGCAATTTATCCAACACATGTTTTGCAGTTTTGAGAATAGACATTTGAATTGTGAAGTAATTGAGTGATGAATTGTTGAACAAATCAATTAGCTCGAAGTGACACACTTACTTTTTCTATTCTTGATGATCAATTAAGTTGATTAGTAATAAGTTTTGAGTGACCCATACTTTGCACATTAGAAAGTTATACACCTCATCTGAATATCCTGAGAACAACTCAACACGTCAGGTCACTTACAATCATAAACAGTGTGGAATTTGGGTTCTATTTGGATTTGGTCCACTTTGGGACTTCTTTTGAATTCCTTTTTGGAATTTTTCTTTTTCCTATTTTTCCCCTTGGGAATCTTCTGAATTCCATTTTGGAATTTGTTTGGTGACGGTCCACATTTGGGACTCTTTTTGTTCCATTTTGGAATCTTTTGCTGCACCTTGAAGCTCAAAAGAGACTTCGTGTGAGACTTCAGGTCTGTGGGTACCACAACAAAGAAGCTCACGATGCGGTTCATCACACTGAATAGATTGCATCATTACCCGATGTATATCGTTACGTCACAAGGTATCTATTTGATTTGTATAAACGTTTCACATGCACTAAGACGTTTCAACCACAAAAACTCATTAGAATTTAGTTAAATCATCAAATAATATACTTGTTCAGTCTAATTGTCTGAGCCGTCTCGCACATCAATTTTCACGCTTCAGTCTTTATTGTTTAAAATGATGCGTTGAACAACTCTAGTGTAGCTATCATTTCTCATGTACGTGCAAGTAGATTCAACATATTTTTGGATTTTTCTGGATTTATCATGTTTTTTTTTTTTTTTTTAATAATGATTTCTCCCACTAAACTTTTAAATTTCTAAGAAATTGAAAGTTTAATGAAAAGAAAATGGCAGATATGTTATCAACGTATGAAGAGTGCATGCAATATACTTAATCTAAACAGACGAAATGAAACATCGGTTGTTTCTTGCACTGCCATCATTGTTTGATTTTTGAAAATGTTTTTTTTTAAAAAATTCCTGCAATGATTCCTTTTTGTTTCCAACTCCATTTGATGTCAGTTGCATCGAAAGTCATCATGAACAAGATTCGGTATCTTGCCATGATAAGGGATCAGCCACAGTCTTCTTTTCTCTGTTTGACCGACCTCCATAACTGTCCCTAACACACTAACAAATCAGTTAGAGGTAATGACCCAAACCATTTCGGTTTTGGGTCGTCCAAATTCATCAACATAAGTGATGTTCTCATAAGTGCAAGGAATACCTTCAGGTGGTGGTTCTGATGATACAATGTAATTTGTACCTTCATCTTCTTTCATGGATTGTTTGTCAAGAGAGTAATTATAATCATTTTCAAACGAATTATGAATTTCATTTAAAAACAAGTTTTGTTGACTATATTTCTTATTCAAAGATTGATTCACTATTGGAATCATTTTATCATTTAAATCATGATTTCTCTTTTTGTTTTTGACAGACTTTGGTGTCCATGAATCATTGACATGTTGATTTTCATCAAAGGAATGTCTATGATTAGATCTTTTAAAGTTAGAAACGTACCTGGAAGGGTATGCACGCGATGAACTTCTTTGGACTGACCTTCTCGGCTTGTAGTAGCACTCGGATGTGTTGTGATTGACCATGTCACAAATAGAGCAATACTTGTTGTAGTAACATTCCATTGTGTCGTGGTTGTACATCTGACAGTTGGTGCAGTACTTGTTGTAGTAGCATTCCGTTGTCGTGTGATTGTACATTTCACATATCTCGTAGTACTTCTGATGAGCCTTGAAGGGAGACTTCTTTCTTTGCTTTTGAGAAGTCTTTGCAGTTGAAGCTTTGACCTCTGAATCTTGTTGAATCTTTCTTGAAGGAGCTGGAGTCTTGAACTTGTCACCTTTTGACCCAAAAGGAAAGACACCTTGACTGTAAATACAATCTGAGATATGATGAGTTTCAGAGTCACAGATTAAACAGTATACGTTATTGTTTGAATCACTCGGGGATTCGGAATCTTGAGACTTTGAAGTAGAAGGAGTCTGTGGTGTAGAATCAGATGAAACGCCCTTTGTCTTGTTCTTCTTGGCTTTGCTCTTCTTTCTTCTAACCTTCTTCTTCTTCTTCTTCGACTGAAACTCTTGTGTCTTTTCTTCTTCTTCTTTAGAAGATAGTGATCCAACAATTCCGGTTGGCACTAATCCTTCATCTTCCTTTTCAACAGACTTTTCTTTTTCGACTTCTTCTTTGATAAACACAAGATCTGATTGTGATCTGTTGAGTTTATCAGTGAGCTCCATGAGTTGAACATTCAGATTATGCTTTTCGGTAAGCATTGAATCAACATTATGTGTAAGAGATTTGAGTCTATCTTCACACAATTGGTGATCTTTTTGTAGACTTGCATGCTTCTCTTGTTCTTCTTGCAGTTTGTTTTTCAGAATGTTGTTCTCTGAATTGAACATCTCAGACAACTTCTTCAACTTTTGAATTTCTGCTTGAAAATCGCTGATCACTCTTGAAAGATGTTCATTCGATTTTTCAGCTTCCTTTCTGATGTTCATTGCATCTTTTTCTTTTTCCTTGAGAGACTCTTCGAGAGATGTGATTCTGTGCTCTGATGTCTTGTGTTGTTCTTGGAGATTCTTGTGCCTTTTCTCTTCATCCTGGAATTTATCCCAAATCCTGTAAGAATATGTTCTGTAGTGTTTGCATTGTTGAAAACATTCTTTGGTGCACATCTTTTCTCTTACATTGACAGGCATTTCAACAAATGAACTCTGAACATCTTTCTCGGATTCCTTTTCAGACATCAATTTATCTATTTCTGATTTCAATTGAGCAATTGTCTCATCTTGCTTTGCAATGGTTTCTGACAAGTTGCTAATTTCTTTATCTTTCTTTTCAATTTCTTGAATGGAAACAGCATCATTGTTTTCACTCCAATCATATTCTTCTTCTTCATCATGATTTTCATGAGAATCTGCTTGACTCACAAGAGCAAGTTTTGTGTGTTCATGAAAGTCTCTTCTCTTTTGATCACAAGCTTTGGCAACTTGAAGATAAGTTGTTTCAAACATGTGATTGAATTCTGTAATAAATTCATTGATATCTTCTCTTTTATTTTCTTCTCGGATCACGGTAAACATGCCCGTTGACATTTTTCTTGAATTTTCAAAGTCATCTTGATACTTTTTCTGGGAAGTCATGGTGGCTAAAAATGACTAATTTGAAATTTTTGGAAAAATGAATTTTTTTTTTTTTTTTTTTTTTTTTTAGGGACGGGTCACTGTTGGGACGGGTCAACAATTGAGACGGCTGAACAGTACTTCACCCTGCTGAACAGTGTTTCACCCGGCTGTACAGTGCTTCACCCGGCTGAACAGTGTCTTCACCCGGCTGAACAGTGCTTCACCCGGCTGAACAGTGTCTTCACCCGACTGAACAGTGATTTCTTCTACTTCACCCGGCTGTACAGTGTTCACACGGCTGAACAGTGTTTTTCACTTCTTCACACGGCTGAATAGTATCTTCACCCGGCTAAACAGTGTCAAACTTCACCCGACTAACACTTGACACGGCTGAATAGTGTATCACCCGGCTGACAACTTCTTCAAATCTTCATATCAGATTGACTTTTCAAAGTCAAAATTGTGATGAACACTAGATCAATTCTTCAATTTTTGATGTTTTTGTTCAATTCAACACTTGTATTAGCTGAGGAATGATGTTTCTAACACTCCTTCAAAGTTTTTCTACCTTGAATCAAGCTAAATCTCATTCAGATCTGGATTTTTGATGAAGAACACAACAAGTGGGTTTTAACAAAAATGACAAAATATGGATCGAAATCAACAAATCAGTGATGTTTGGTTATGAACGAAGCTTAGGATAGTGATTTCTAACACATCTCAATCATCAATTTCTCAATATCATCAACAATTTCCAGACCACAAAATTGAGCAGTGAGTATGACGAACATGAACAATTTCTTCAAAAACTCAGTCAAATCTTCACCAATTGATCTCAAACTTTGCAGTTCTTTACACAAACATGAATCAAAGCTAATGGTAGCTAAAATTCCATCAATAACAACAACAATCAAAGATCACCCAACAGCTCTGATACCAATTGATAGTGTGAGATGCACCGAGCTTGGATCTAGATCTGAGATTGTTTGGTGATGTTGTTTGCAATCAGTGATGCGGAATCTGACTGATCACGTATTGATGTTCATGAAGATCAATGCAAAGTATGATGAAGATGATGATAATATGAATAGGAGAATTGTATTAGATCAATAGAGAGGTTACAATTGATATTCAATGAAATGTATGCAACTCTCTTAACAAATGACCTAGGTGATGGTATTTATAGTCTATACCATTCACCTTACAATGTAACCTAAAAACGTGCAATTAAGCACAAAACGATTACACAAATATTCTAAGACAAATACAAATTATGAACGTCTTCACCCGTGCTTGCTCGTGATGATGCTCGATATCTTCACTTGCTTATATTTGGAAAGTGACATCTTCAAATAACCCCAACAGTCTTTGAGTTGCCCGTGACCGAAAATGGGTTATGTTGGTTTGCTTCGACAACTATTAATGTGTTTAATAGTTGAAGTTGCATTACCCCTAAGCGAGCCTCCTCTTGGTCGCTAGGTTCATCGTCTGACTGTATCAAGGTCGTTAACCTGACCTTCTTTGAGCAATCATGAGCATTGTGTGTGTGAAATCTACCCCAAACCAGAACCCGCGGATCCGATGAAGAAGACTGTTGGCAACGTATTATCCCTTTTCAGAACT
The DNA here is from genome assembly GCA_030867185.1 of Tagetes erecta. Taxonomy (NCBI): domain Eukaryota; kingdom Viridiplantae; phylum Streptophyta; class Magnoliopsida; order Asterales; family Asteraceae; genus Tagetes; species Tagetes erecta. Next base: position 7,032,586 of record CM061497.1, on the reverse strand, counting down.
CTTCCTGTTTCTCAGACCAGCTAGTCTAAAACAATAAGGAAGAGAAAGAGAAGAAGTTTTATAAGTTGGAAATAAAAGATTTGACTGCCCAACTCGAACTCAGATCCGTTTTTTTTTGCTTCTATTTATCCGTACTTAATCTCTATAAAGATGTAACGCTTTGTTTAATAATACAAATGAATGTTTCGGATTGCATGTTTTTCCATCTTTAATAACGCGATCGAATTCACTATGAGTTATTATTTAAATTTACTCATTTAATTACTATTTGTAATGATCAATTCTAATTTATATATATATATATATATATATATATATATATATATATATATATATATATATATATATATATATATATATTAGTAGGGAACTCGCGCGATGCTGTGATGATTAACAATTTAAAACACGGTACTCACTTTCTTTAGTTCATACATTTTTTCGTGATATATGAGTGTGTTGCATGCTAGTCATTAACTTGATAATCATATACACAAAGAAAATATTTGACAAATGAAATTTCTTGTCATTATTTTAACTTTTCATCTAATAAAATACATGTATATAATACACAATATTTATTTCTTTACTTTAATTGTATTTTCATAATTCTATGCTTTAAAAATCTACAGAAAAACAATTTTTATGAGATTTATTAACCTCGATATAAATGTTTAAGTCCGCCACTTTTTGGATGCCAATTCTAAAATTGTTAAAATCAAACTGTGTCCCTCGGTTAAATAATTAATGTCATAAGGTCCTTATCCAAATTTCAAAAGAGCATAAAGTTCAAACTATATTTTAATTATACAGGCATATTAAACTTTTGAACACTAGTATACCAACTCGTATATCTACAAGTAATGATCAAGAATTTGACCACCCCTTATGCATCCTTTATTCATCAATGACATTACTAATATGCCTTTAATAGCTTCCATCATGTTATCAAATTCAGTGCACAAATCCAGACTTGTAGCTTGATTCGGGTCATTACTGCTTAAGAAATGTAAAGATATATGTTGCCATTTTCATCCAATTTATATGTAAGTAAGCCGGTTCGGGTTATACTCTGCCTAAAACAACATAAACAACAAGTTACATATCAAATAAAATCAAATCCTAGATGGAACAAAAAAACCAAGAATAAACACTAAAACCTTCCATATACCATATGCAATCCCATTATAAAGATGAATTTCGATTAAGATCTAAGACTAAACCAATTAATTCTTGGCTAGTTTAAAGTCAAAGATTGAACCTGTAACTTCAAAAAAAGTATCACCAGCCTTGATCAACATGAAAACCATGGGAAAGAAAGTTCAAACTCTGTTTTTCTAAGACCAAATCAATTTTCAACAACCAAAACATAACAATAAAAATATTGTGTAACCTGCTCTAATGTTAGATCTAGAACCAAGAATCAAAAACCCCAAACAGTAAATAATTAGCACTAAAACATCATAAAAACTGCACATGTAATTGATTAAAATCCGAGGACTAAACTTGTCCATAGCCGAGATTATGTAGTATTAAAATATACCAAAAACTAGACTGGTATTTATAATAAACTAAACCAAATAACAGCATACTGCGATATCAATCTTGCATAAAATTTTCACCAATTAATCACTGTTAAGAAATATAAAACAAATTAGAACTGCATCTCACATAACAACCCCCATTTCTAGTCCTCCGCACGACATATAAGCGATTTAGATAGCTTCTAATCAGTACCCTAATTAGACCAAACCAAATTAAGTAATATTGAACGAACTCATCTAACCTGTTATCGCCCTACATGTTTTGTGACTTCTAGAACAAATAATGTAAACATATCACCTCTCAATTAGGCACTATGATCAATTCTAACACATACCTGCTACTTCTGGTAATTACATTGTTCATTTAGTTAAAACAATCGTCTTGAGGTTCAATTGGATCGATACTGCCACAAATCAGAACGATCTAAGTACGAAAACAACAACTCAATCAAAAACACAATTCATTAGTAAATAATTCTCTTGTATTGATGGATAAAGCAAAATCGTTGCAGTACAAAGTGCAGGAGAATACAATCACACACACTCGGTTTCTCTCTCTTTGGTGTATTCGTGATCTAGACTTTCTCTCTAACACATACTAGCAACATGCTTTATACATCACTACTTAAGGATAATACATAATTAACCCTAAACTGTACAAACTAGTACAAAATAAGAACAAAGTAAATCTTAAACACGGAACGAGCCCGAACAGTACTCCCCCTAAGATTTATCTTTGGTCTTCATTCAAAATCTTTCAGCTTTAATCTTTTCTCTTTATCTCTCTTGAATCAAAACGTTCATCACTCGAACTCTTCTGGTTCATCTTTAACTTTTAGCAACTTCTTCCCGGCAAATTCTTCTTGTTCTTTGATGGCTTCTTCAATGCAAGACTTGAACTTTTTGGCTATCTTTACTTGTCTTGGCTTTGATTCATTGGTGAGAATGTCACAAGCAGCCATTTGTTTAAGCGTATCAAAGGTAATACCTGCAAAATCAATGTTAGCATAAAATTCATATGGCTTCTTCATTCCTTTTGCACGCACTTTTAAAGTTCCCTTAGATGTAATCCGCATAAACTCGATGTCAGGAATGTCAATCTTCACAAGGTTGGCATTAAGTAATGCTTTCCTTAATCGGATCTTTTTAGTTGCAGCTCCGATTACCTCAATCATTATCTCAAACAACTTTCGGTCAGCCTCAGCCATCGGATTCTTCATCTTCTCCATCTTGTGACATCTCATATGATCAACATACGATGAGTGTAACAATTTCAGCTCAATTGTACTGAATAGTGTGATCATGTCACGATCCCAATCGTCTAAGTCACGAACCAATTTTAATTCATAAGTTTCTCCGTGATAGAAAAACTTCAGTATTGGCTTCGTCTTTTGCGAACCATCAAACACTTTTATCCCTGGATCAGTTAGTTTGTCAAAGTATTCATCAGAAAATTCTTCTAAGTAAATGTCTCGGAGTATCAACTTTTTCTATTTCTTCTTCTTGTTATCCAAATATATCTTATCTTCTTGTTGGCCATGAAATTCCAAAAACTTGGGCATTCTACTAATTCCAGCATCCAACAACATAGCACATTTTTCACCACGTTCAGCCCTCGTGTGATTAATCAGTCTCAGTTTGTGTAACTCTTTGAGATCTTGAACTGGAAGTTTAAAGATGCTCGAATAATAATGGTACACGTCATACAAACCGTTCACACGCTTTATCAAAAATTCATCAAATACTTCATCGTATTTCCATGCAATGATCTTCACGTCCTTGGATTTTTCCAGCACGATCATTGAATCAAGCAGGTCTGCAACAGATTGACCTTTGCTCAGTAGTGATCTCACAATATCACATGCTGTGGCAGCTTTATGACAATATTCTTGTACTTCCATCGGTACGTGGTAAGCTTTAATTTCACTCGGGAAACATATCTAATAGATCCTTCCTCTTCCTGTGAGCATCTTCTGGTAAAGCCATCAGTGGTATTTCTTCAGGCTCCAATACCTTGAACTTTTTGGTTAGTTCGTAGTACTGTGGATTATTGTAATCCAAGAAGAGCATTCTATTCTGTATCTTCTCTGACTCTTGAAAAATTTTGACAATTTTCTTCTATGATTCTTTCTTCAGCCTCTTCAGAGTCTTATATGGGGTAATATCTTGACTGTAACCACTGACGCATATCATCGGGAATAGGGACTGATTCAACAATTGGTTCTGTCACAGTTTTATATTGTCGTGATCCGGTGTAATAAACTGTGACGTCCCTAGGAGTCTCAGACACTCCAACGTCTTCATCAACTGAAAAATATTTTTCTGACTCAGTGCTTTCGGTTTCATTCTCCTTCATCCATTTCTCCAATACTTCCTTTTCTGCTCTCAGGGTATTGCATTCAGCATGCAATTCCTCATAAACAGCTTTCAGCTTTTCATATTCTTCATCTAATGCCTTGAATGTTTTAGTATTTTTCTGATGCGTAGCCCAAAACTCAGCTAATCTCTTTTTCTTTCTTTCATTTGACGCTTTCAACTGAGCATTCTCATATAATAACTTGGCTACCATCCTCTTTAAATGAAAGATTTCATTCTCTTCTTCATTCATGTCAACATCTGAATCAACCTTAGGTGAAGACCCCATGGGTTGTTCAGTATATTCAATTGTTGGAGTAGAGGTTGTGGCAATATCAACAGGTTCAGAAACAGGCATAATAACTTCAACTTCATCATCTGCCTTTGCCATAGAGTCAGCTTCAGCTATCACTTCTTGTGAAATCTTTATCACATCAATCGGTTCATTCTGAAAATCTGTTTCTTCAACAAGTGGTTCCAAAACATAAACATTCACATCCATTTCTTATACATTTTCAATCACATCTTCTTCTTTTTCTAATTCATCACCAACAATACCGTCATCTCCATCATCAGTATCTGATATAGTATGATCAGATTTAGTTCTATCTCCCTCATTATCACCATCATTACCATCATCACTGTTATCATCATCATTATCATCATCAGAACTGTCATCACTTTCATCATTGTCCCCTTCTTCTTCTTCTGGATGTCTCTCCAAATACTCATCATCATCCAACAGATTATCTGGAATCTCATCCAGAAGATCTGATGGATTGATCAGTTCACCTTGGGTGATGTGATGATATTCAAGTGCAATGTCTTCTTCGTTATTTTCTATATCTCGTATATAGTCAAATAATTGCACATTCTCAACATTCCCAATGCTCATCTTACGATAAGATAAAGCATTCATGTCTTCAGTATACAACATTCCTCCTACAAATCCTTCTTCTCTAATCTCAGGATAAGCAACATTGATCATCAATTGCAAAAACCTTGGGTACATAAGGAATTCGAATCTCTTCCCTTTTACAAGATTAAAGATAAATCCCTTCATAATTCATCTTGCCATATTGAATGGTCGATTTGTGGCAATTGCAACTATTGGGATGTAATATCTGATAGAAAGTTGTCAAAACCAGCACTTCTTCTAGATAAGCAGTGTTGTATAACATAACTGAGCAATTTCCATTGCTTGCTTAATCTAGCTCTGACACACTTCTGTTTAGGAAATACGGGGGGATGTCCCATATTTACAAAACATTCTTGAACCTCAGCAGTTGTCAATTCATCAAGTGCACCAACTTCATTTTCATTAAGATGTAATGCTGTTCTGATTGCTTCTTCAGAGACAGTGAATTGTAATTCCCTGGTGATATTTCCTTGAACAACAGACACACCAGCTTCATTAGTAGTCACCTCAGCAATTCTACAGAAATACTTAATCAAACGTGCATACACAATGGGTTTGACACACATTGCATACACATACTTTATTCTTCTGAGAAAATGAATCATCTCTCGATATCCATCTACTTAAGGGATAGAATCATCCAACAAAGCCACAATATTGTGCATTGGTTCATATTTGAGGATATTCATCTGAAAACAGAGACATATGTGTTAGATATCAAAATGATAAGTAATCACATTTGTGTAAAGTAACAAGTGTAATGAATTCACATAGCAGTCACCAAAACATTTAACATATTGATTAAAAAAACAATTTGATGATATCATTTTGTTCAAAAATCTTGTATATTAATGTCCCTTTAACTGTTGTATTCAGTTGCAAGCAAAATAACACTTAGTCACGTTAATCACAAATTTGTAATTAATGAGATAAGTTGATTTGATAGATTAATCACATGATTTAGCATCAGATTATCATTTGATTTTCATTTCATTTTAACCAAAAACACACATTTGGTTCATGATCATCAATGTCGGTTTCGAACCTGTTTGAAACTTTTTCTTTGATTCTGTTGATTTTCAGTGTTAAGAAATGTTTTAATAAATGATTATTGATGATTAGCAGTCAACTACACCTAAAACAACATTTTATTTTAGTTTTTACACAATTTAATCAAAGTGTCGATTCAAATGACGGTTACTGTTCATCAACAATATTTCGATTTTAGAACAGAAATGGTGTCAGATGATGTCAATGGTGTTTGATTATGATGATTATACCTTATTCAATCACAATAACTTGATATAGAATCGAAGATTGAATAGAGTAAAAAATGGCGATTTGAAATCAGAGAGTTTTGGTGAGATGTGTTTGTGGAAAAATGATAAGTGTTCGGATGAATGAGTGTTTATATGATGTTAAGTCGGCTGAAATTAGGTTAATAAATTGTGACGGGTCAACTTTTCAGACGGGTCAAAAATAGGCCCAATAGCCTTAGTCGGGTCATGTTACTGTTGGGTAGGGTCAAGTCTTTGAGACGCGTCAACAGATGAACAGACACATTTAACATGTAAAAACACTTAGTCGGGTCACAGACTGTTAAGACGGGTCAAGAACTATTGAGCCATGTCAACATTGTTGGGACGGGTCAGAGTGTCTAAACACATTAAATTTCTTCGTGTAAATACTTGGCCGGGTCAGACAACTGTTGGGACGTGTCAACATCAGTTGAGACGTGTTAACACTTTTTTAAAACAAGTTCATCATGTAGACATGAGACGGATCATGACATAGTCGTGTCATGTTTTGATACACACAAAATTTGGAACGACTACACCTTGGCTATGTTTTACCCACCACCCGGTTGCACAGTAGCATAATCTTCTTTACCCGGCTACACAGTGACATGTGATTTCATCACCCGGCTGCATAGTGACAACAAATTTCATTACCCGGCTACATAGTGACTTCAAAATTTTGTCACCCGGTATCATAACATTCTGTCACCCGGCTACATAATAACTTCAAAATCTTCACCCGGCTACATAAACTTCTATCACCCGGCTAGTTGGAAACATCATCACCCGACTAGTTAACAATTATGCGGCTACACAGTAAGAGATTTTTCTTCAACACTTAGACAATTTTCATTACTTCTTCGACTGTTAACTTTTTCAACTGCATTTATTGCACCTGCAATCATTCTTGACACAATAATTAGACACGACATCCTTATTAGAGTTTGTGCAATTAATTTTCAAACATGATTAGGGCAACAAATTTAATCCAATAAATTTTCACACAAACAATTTCTTTTTCATTAATTTCCTCAAATGTCATGTTGTGCGCATTTTGCACCACCAATATTTCTATATCTCAAAGCACTTTTCACTCAAAAATAATCACAAGACTTCAGGTTCATTTTTATCAACACATTTGCTTGAATAAGCCACTTGATCCTTACATTCAACACATGATTTTTCGATTTTTTTTATTTGTCTTTTCTTTTCTCCCCCTAAACTTGAAATTTCAAGTATAAAATGAATGTCGACGTGTCAATAAAGAATCCACATGCCTGCACACACAAAGCACACACATTAAAATAAATACATATGCAATGCAATGAATCAATATATCGCAGTGAGATCATACCATTCATCATCTGAACATGTTTTGCTAGTTTTGAATAGACATTTCACTTATGTTCGATTGAGTGATGATATGAAAACATACCAATTAGCTCGAGTTGGCACACTTACTTTTTCAGTATCATGATGAGATTAAGGTTCGATTAAAATGACTTATGTGACCCACATGTATACATATGTCAACATATTTCCTTATCAGCAACAATCCGAATGGATGTTGCACAAAAACCTGGTCACTTACAAGCATAGACAGTGTGGAATTTGGGTTCTAATTTAAGTTGGTCCACTATGGGACTTCTTTTGAATTCCATTTTGGAATTTTTCTTTTCCTATTGTTCCTGAATTCCATTTTGGAATTTGATTGGTGGTGGTCCACATTTGGACTCTTTTTGTTCCATCTTTAGAAATCTTTTGCTACACCTTGAAGCTCAAAAGAGACTTCGTGTGAGACTTCAGGTCTGTGGGTACCACAACAAAGAAGCTCACGATGCGGTTCATCACACTGAATAGGTTGCATCATTTCCCGATTATGTTCAAATAACATCACAAGAAGTTCATCAAAAGAGATATATTTAGACATGTATAGCAATGGAACTTAACACACAGATCATTAAGTTTAGGTTTGTCAACAATGAACTTACTTTTTCAGTCTAATTGCCTGAGCTGTCTCGCACATCAATTTACACTTATCAGTCTTTATTATTAAAAATGATGTAACAGATAATGTCTAGTGTATCTATCATTTCTCACCTTTTTCAATTTAGATTCTTATGACATGATTTTTCTTTCTCTTTGTTTTCTTTTTCTTTTTCATGCACACTCACAATGAAGGAATAAAAAGGCATAGTAATCAATAATTGACATCGACTTATTATATTTTTGGATTTTATATTTTCTGATTTTGTATTTTGATTTTCATAAAAATAGAATTAATCATGGTTGATTAACCCTATGGATTGAATTAAGATTTCAAACCGTCCAGACAAAAATGGTTTTGTGAAAAGATCTGCCAGTTGTTTGTTAGTATGAACTTTAATAAAAGAGTAAATTACCTTTTGTACACCTGTGTTTTGTCAAAATTAACCATCTGAAACTTAAAGTTAAAAACTGTTTACTTGCACCCTAGCTTTTTAAATTTTCATCTCTTTGTGTACATTTGACTAACAGGGGTTAAATATTCTGCTAGTGTTTTAATAAACTTACCAAAATACCCTTATATTATACCTTATCTCTTAATTAAGAACCCCCACCACTCTCTCTCTAAATGTACCAAGACCACCACCAACCCTCCGCATGCAGCTTCCGATCAGTATCACTCGCCAACACCACTTTCTTCTTCGTCACCTAACATCATGTACCGCGCTACAAACCATCACAAGAAACCCTCAACTCACTTCCATCTTAACAACAACTAACCATTACCATCCTCACTGTTATTGTCATCTTCATACGCCACCACCACCATTACCACCCCCCCATTTACGATTCCTCTGTATCCTCTATCTCATCGGCATTCAAATCTCCGGTGAGATTCCTTTCGATATCGGAAAACTCAATCGCCTTACAAATCTCAAACTCACCGGTAGAATTCCGAGATCATTAGCCGATCTATTGTCGTTAAAGCATCTAGATCTGAGAAACAACCTGATCTCCTAAACGATTCCATGAAACATCAAGAAAGTTTGAATGATGTGCAGAGCTTCACTCAGCGGCGATCGAATCCACGAACCAATACCATAAACAATAGATCAGGTGACCATCGTTGATGGTGATTGCTGAAGGTGGCAGTTAATGGTGGTGAAGAGATGATCTAGAAAAAAAGGGGAATAAAGGGTTGGGTTTTACAAATAAAACAATAATAATGGGCATTTTGGTAATTTGATTAAAATCTAACAAAAAAATTTAACGACATTAGTGAAATTGACACAAATTGATGAAAATGTGAAAAACCGGGGTGCAAGTAAACAATTTTTAACTTTAGGTTTCAGATGGTTAATTTTGACAAAACACAAATGTACAAAAGGTAATTTACTCTTAATCAAAATTATTGAACCTTTTTCAGAGTTGTCTCTGAGAAAGTGATATCGAATTTCGATATGTTTTGTTTTTGAGTGTTGGACAGGATTAGCAGTAATAACATAGTAGCAGTATTGTCTATATAAATGGGAGTTTTGAGAAAGTTAAACTTGTAGTCAAGCAACTAATTTTGTAACCACAAAACTTGAGAACATCCCGCAGATGCAGCGATGTACTATGCTTCAGCAGTGGATACAGAAACATTGGTCTGCTTTTTTGCATTACCATGAGACTAGTCGATGACCTAGAAACTGACATCCACCTGTGATCGATTTCCTGTCAAGAGCACAACCACCAAAGTCACTATTAGAATAACTATATAATTTAAAATTTCCTTCACAAGGATACCATAACCCGAGATTAGGTTTTCCTTTGAGATATCTGAATATATGTTTAACAGCAATCAGGTGCAACTCTTTAGGATCGGACTGATATCTGGCACACACACATACAGCATACATGATGTCTGGTCTTGATGTAGTGAGCTACATTAACAAACCGATCATTGATCTGTAATTGTTTGATCAACAGATTTGCCTTTTGGAGCAGGTTGGATTTTGCAGTTGACATCAGAAGGAGTTCTAATAGTCTGACAATCTTGCATCTTGAACTTCTTCAGCAACTTTTCAACAAACTTTGATTGGTTGATAAAGATTTTGTCTGCTAACAGTTTTACTTGTAATCCGAGAAAGAAATTAATCTCCCCCATAAAACTCATATGAAATCTGGACATCATAATTTCCTCGAACTCTTTGCACATGGATGAACTTGTTGATCCCAAGATGATATCATCATCATACACTTGAACACATAAAAGGTCTTCATTATCCCGCTTCATGAATAAAGTTGGATCAATCTGACCTCTTGAAAAACCATGTTCCAGCAAATGTTTAGATAACGTCTCGTACCAAATTCTTGGAGCTTGATGTAGACCATATAAAACTTTGCTCAATTTGTATACACGATGTAGATACTTAGGGTCTTCGAAACCTGGAGGTTGTCTGACGTACACATCATCGGTAATCGGTCCATACCAAAATGCACCTTTAACATCCATTTGGAACACTTTGAACTTCATGAATGAGGCATAAGCTAGAAAAACGCGAATAGCTTCAAATCGAGCGACCGGAGCAAACACTTCTTCGTAGTCAATACCTTCTTCTTGAGTGTAACCTTGTGCAATTAGCCTGGCTTTATTTCTGACCACAATGCCATGTTCGTCTGGCTTGTTCTTGTACAACCATCTTGTACCAATAGCATTTTCTCCTTCAGGTAAGTCCACTAATTTCCAAACTTCTTGCTTTTTGAACTGAAGTAACTCCTCTTGCATGGCTTCAATCCAACTGTTATCTTGCAACGCCTCTAAAATGTTCTTCGGTACCACTTGAGAAAGAAAACATGAATAAAGACAAACGTTTGCATGTTCAATCTGACTTCTCATGGTTCTTTGATTCATAGGACCTATAATCTGAGAAATAGGATGATTCCTATGGACACGGTGAGTTGGAATTTCTTCACCTTGTACTTGAGTCTCTAGATTAGACTGATTCAGATTCGGTAAATCTTGTAGAATTGTAGAAGTATGCGGAGTAAATTAGGAACTTGTTCTAGTGAATTGATGAAGAAATCAAATGATTCTTGAACGACTTCAACATTCAGATCTGATGATGGTTGATTATGAACAGATCCACCATCATTAAGAGAATTTTGCTTATTCAAAACATCTTCAAAATTGTCTGACTCCTGATCTTCTTGAGAACCTGATGGACCCGGATCTTGATTTGGAGATACAGTGTTAGGATTGTGAAATGACATGAAAGGATACTCAGAATTGAGATCATTATCGTCTTCATTGTTTGAATCATCACTAAAACATCCTAAGTCTCATGTTTCCTTCTTCAATTTTACTGAAAAATCAAATAAGTTAGAGTTGAAAGATTTGGATAACGAATCTAAATCAAATAACCATCCGGGACCATGAACCACTGACGGAAAAGAATTTTCTAAAAACTTAACGTTGATAGTTTCAAGAACAACATTTGTTTTGCTGTTAAAAACCTGATAAGCTTTGATACGGATGAGTATCCTAAGAAGAAACTATTGTCAGACTTTGACTCAAATTTACCGAGATGATCACTTAAGTTTAAAAACGACACAGGACAACCAAATGCTTTCAAATATGAAATATTCGGTTTCCTTCCAAACAATAACCCATAGGACGTTTTATGTTTATCCTGAACCAATAAAGTCCTGTTTTATACAAAGCAACCAGTAGCAATAGCTTCGTCCCAAAATGTGATAGGAATTTTGGCATCTGCGAGCATGGATCTTGCTGCTTCGATTAGTGTCTGATTTTTCCGTTATGCAACTCCATTCTGTTGAGGAGTTCTTGGAGCACTAAAATGGCGCGCAATTACTTTTTCTGCACAAAACGAGTCTACATTAGCATTTTTAAACTCGGTTCCATTATCACTTCTCAAGATTTTTACTTTAGATTCTAACTGATTTTCAACTTTGATAATGAATTCTTTTAACAACTCAACAGTTTCAGATTTAACATGCAAGAAATAAACCCAAGAAAATCTAGTAAAATCATCGATGATGACTAAACAATAAGATTTCTTTCCGATGCTTTGAACATTTGTTGGTCCGAAAAGATCCATATCATCTGTAATGGCTTTGAAATGGAGTTTTCTAGCTTGGACTTAAAAGACATTCGGTGTTGTTTTCCTTTCAAACATGCTGGACAAAGATCAGTTGTTGAGAATTTCTTCGAAGGTATTCCCACAGCATGATTTCCAGTCACAAGTTTGTTCATGTTTCTGAAATTTGAATGGCCCAGCCGTCTATGCCATTGCTGACTCTCATCATTTGATGCATGAGCAATGAGACATGTGGTTTCGGTTTCAGCATCAATCGAGACATATCAAGTTAGTACACGTCTCGATCTCTTGGAGCTTTAACGACAACCCACTCATTGTCAATCTTAAAACATGGTTTGAGTATGTAACAAAAAGAATCATCAAATAATGTTGAATATGATTTGTCACAAATTTGAGATACACTTAGCAAATTAAAGTTCAACTGGGCACAGTAGTTGACTTTATCAAAGCTAATAATCCCACTTGATACGGTTCCTTCACCAGTTATTTTTCCACCAACGTCTCCTCCAAATGCAACATGAGTACCATTCTTTTGCTTAAAATCCTGAAGCAAGGCATGATTGCCTGTCATATGCCGACTGCACCCACTATTAACAAAGCACGAATTGACAGGTCTTCGAGGGCGCATCTGCATTTCAACAATTACTTGTTGGACCTGAATTGTAGTCTAATATTATCAACACAGTCAAAGTCAACAAAAGTCAACGTCTACGGTCAAAGTCAACGCACAAGTCAAGACGACGCGTTCGGGACGAAGATTAGAGACAAAAAGTTGAAGGCGACGGAGTTTTATTGTTAATAAATATATTTTGTGTCAACAAAATATATTTAATCGTTTTAGTATTTTATGTATTGTTGGACCTGAATTGTAGTCTAATATTATCAACACAGTCAAAGTCAACAAAAGTCAACGTCTACGGTCAAAGTCAACGCACAAGTCAAGACGACGCGTTCGGGACGAAGATTAGAGACAAAAAGTTGAAGGCGACGGAGTTTTATTGTTAATAAATATATTTTGTGTCAACAAAATATATTTAATCGTTTTAGTATTTTATGTAATATATATTAGACTAAACATTAGGGGTTTATTGGTATTAATTTCCATTTGTCATGTTTTAGTCTAAGTCTAGGGTCCTAATTGTCATTAGTCCAAAGTGTCATTAGCTATAAATAGTAAATGGTAGTTAGGTTTTGAATCTTGAATGAGCCATTCATTGGGGGTTTCCACTTTGTAATATCTGATGCAATCAAAATATAGATCAAATTAAGGGTTTTCATTGTGTTCTTCAAGTGTTTATCCAATTTTATCACATTTTTATCAATTCGATTCAAATCTTCATCAAAGTGCATGATTCAAAGCTGAATGGGACCAACAATATGGTATCAGAGCCAAATACAGATCCAATTCAGTCATATTTTTGAAGATTTGTTACTGATTATTGAAGATTGGTGAAGAATGTTAGTGAGAGAAAGTTGGGTTTTAAGAGAGAGAAAGTAGATCTGACTTTGAATCTTCATATTTTTATCAGATCTACTTCAACAATCATAAGATCTACAAGCTGAGATCTACAAGAAAAGAAGAAATCATCATTTCAATAAGATCTATTGTTTTTAGCAACATATTTGAGATCTGAGATGTTCTCTCACACATAATGTGTGTGTGTTCTTGGTGTTCTTCAAAGCTGAGATCTGATTTAAAAAAAAATTGATTTTTTTACTTATTCTCAACATTTCAATAACCAACCATAACCATATCTATAACCAAAACCCACCAAAAACAAAACAAATCACTATAACCATAAACCCCCACCCCCACCATATCCATAATAGATCCATCACCGGCCACCACCATATTCACTACCTTCTCGTCTAACACCGTGATAACCACCACATGATAACAAACGTTGTTTCAGATCTGTGTTTTTAACAAAAGTGGGTGTTGTTGTTGTGTCTGTGTTTGTTTCGAACAAAAGCAAGAGCGGTAGATCTATGATGTTTGATGTTATCGTGGTTTGTTGTTGACTGAAGAAGAAGAAAACGATGTTGTTGTGTTGTTTAGGAGCTAAAACAGCAAGAAAGACAAGAAGAGTGTGTGTTTGTGTGTGTGTTTGGTTGAGAAAGAAAACAAGCAGCAGTAGATCGTGTGTGTGTGTGTGTTTTTGCTGTTACTATTGTGTTGATGTCATGATGTTTGTGTTGTGGTTGTGCTCTTGAGATCGAACAGAAGCAGGTTGTTGTTGTCGTTTGTTGTAGAGAGAGAGATAAACAAGAAGGACAACAGCAGATCTGATGCTTTGTAGAGTGAAGTGAGTGAACAAGACAGATCGATGTGTGTATGAACTGATCAAGAAGACAGTTGCTGTTGGTGGGCTTGGTGAGAACTAGAACAAAAAAAATGGGAAATTGAGTTGTATGATCACGAAATTTGTGAAAGATGAAGGCGCTGGCTGCTGTTGTAGTCTGCTACGAGGAAACAAAAGAAAGATCGATGCTGCTCTGTTGTTATTGTGTATGTTGTTGTGTGGACGAGAGAGAGAACAAAAGATGTTCATGATGTGAGTGTGTGTGTGAATTCAGATTGAGAAGAGAGAGATCGTGCAGAGAGAGAGAGTGAGTTGTGTGAGTAAGAGAGATGGATGTTGTGTTGTAGTTGTATGTGTTGATGTGTGTTAAAAAGGATGAAGACAGAGTAGAGAGAGAGAGAACAAGATCTTGAGTGTAGATGTGTGAGTTTTTTTTCCAAAGTAGTGTACATACAAAACTTATTTACTAAATAGGTGTAGTTTGAAAAATATTTACCAAAAAGGTGTAGTTTCAAACAATGATATCAATGCAACTAGTTTTACTTTCTCACTCTTAATTTTATTGGATAATTTTAACTCATACAATTATAAATTTAATGAAAGAGACATACATTTAATATTTTAAAGGTTTTTTCAAAAAAAAAGTATATATTCTTACTTGGTTTATAACTAAAATAGTTTATTTTTGTTAAATAATAATAATAATAAAACATATATTCAATAATAATAGTTAAACATATAAATGTAAAATATTAAACTAAGAGAAATATCACTGATAATATGTTTAGTATTTTAACTATTAGTTTAAACAAAGATTTTGACCTGTACGTGTCAAGCTCTACAACGGTAATATCGTGTTTGTGACTTCGCACGTGTCACGGTAATAGACACTAACGTGTGTGACCATGCGTGGCGTTACGTTTTTTTTATTTTGTTACACATGTTATGTTGGTTTCATTAGCATCTTTAGTATGTTAAGAAATAAATTTACTCTTTTTTAGGGATATGAACTCTTCTATTTCAATAGACACTATTAGTCTTCTTAAATATTAATTAAATACTGAATAATACTTTTAAGAAAAGAATTCGTTTTTTAAAAAGGAAAGAAAGGGTTATGAAAATAAATTACATTTTTCACAAATTTGGTACACAGATATCGTAAACGGAGGATATTTAAATTAATGATTATTATATAGTATAGATATACTTTAAAAGTATTAATGTTTCTTATTAATTAAAAACTTATATGATTTAAACTTAACCAATGAAATTATGAGTAGAAACTAAAATTTATTACACTAATAACTAAAACACTAATTTGGTAAATATTTTTTAAAAGTACACTTAATTAGTAAATATTTCTCAAACTACACCTATTTGGTAAATAAGTTTTGTAAGTACACCATTTTAGTAAAAAACTCGTAGATGTGTTATGTTGATGTTGTGTGTTGAAGAGTGTTGTTAGTTTAAATCTTTTTGACTGGTTGTTTATATAAAAAAAATGGGTTTGGTTAGGGTTATGGTTGAGTTATAAACATGATGGCCCAAGGTTAGGGTTTGGGCTAGTTTTAAGGTTATGGGCTTTAGTTTGATGGGCGGAGATTTAGAGAGTATTGGGCTGAAAAATTGATTTGGGCCATTGTCTAACGTTTTAAATATTGGAAGTTATTCCGTATTGGTGAGAGCCTGTGTCAAAATTTCAAAAGCACTGAGAGTTATCATTTTATATCTCGCCGGGTGTTAAAGTTTTTATTTTAGGTTTTTTTACATATTTCCCCTTCCTAAGTCCATCAATTACATATTTACTCAAGCCTAAAGTTTAATTACATATATCCCCTTTGACAAAATAAGTTACTCATTTACCCCTTCTTTTACACAAACCATAATAAAATATAAAAATATATTTATAAAGATCATTAAGGGTAAAATAGTAAATCAAAAGGCTATTTTAAAGAAATTGGGTAAATATGTAATATATATAGTTTAGGAAGGGGAAATATGTAATTGAATTTAAAGAGTGGGTAAATATGTAATAAATGATCTTAAGAAGGGGATATATGTAAATGCCCCTTTATTTTATGGGCGTTTTCCTTAAAGTTGTCATTAAATTTTGAAAGGTGATGTCTTTAGGCCGGGTGTTAACTTCTTAAATTTTGGACTATTTTTGTTGGAGTCGGTTGGTATTATTTTTGGCCGAGTGTTTATTTTATCAACCTTTGGGCCAAAATTTTGTTATTTAAATTGAAATATTTTTGTTAGTGGCCGGGACTTTCTAAAATTTAGTTTTAGACCAAATTTTAAGCGGGTTATCGATTAGAAAAATGCCTTATGTAGAACTTTTTAAATCCTTCGAATCTGATGATCTCACAATGGCATAAAGCCGGTTTGATAATTTTGCAGTTTTAAAGAATGAAAGGATGCCTATGTTTCTTGATCGATTTGTGATGGTGGCAAATAACCTGAAGAAGCATGATTCAGGACTCGAAAATCATGAACAGGTTCAGAGATTGCTTGATTCTCTTCCACCAGAGTGGATTTCTCATGGAAAATCGATTAGAAAAGAATGAGGATTTACTGATTACAAACTGGTAGAGGTGATGAACAGACCAAAAGTAATGGAGTTGGATATCATACGGCGTGAGTACGATGAAGCGATGTCTTTAAATTCAAAGATCACCTCAATCTCCAAAGAGAAACAGAAGAGATATCAGTTTCTGACTCCAATTTCAAAGAAATTGAAAAGGTACAAGGGGAGATTAAGCAGACATCGGTGGGTAAAGATGGAGTAGAATTAAATGATAAAGCTTGTGATGCTTAGAAGGAGGAGGAACAAAAGGCAAATATCAGAGTCTACAACTGCGAGAAGGCTCTTGCTTCTGAAAAAATCATCATGAATCTTCCATACGAGACAGTTCAGGATATGTGTTCTTCTGATTGTAGAACTCGTTTATTTGGTATTTATAAAGCTAACAGATTGTTAATCGAAAATGAAAAATATTCGACAAAGGTAAATAATGAACTTAAACTTAACGAGTCAAAATATTTTGTCAAATTAAGAGAAGCTTTGAAAGAAAATGAACATTTGAAAATGAGTCTTTTGAAAAGAAATGTGGAAGTCAATATGCTAACTGAACGTGTCGCCCTGGCTGAGTTTGAAACTAGTAAGTTGCAAACGAAACTCGAAAAATGGACAATTTCGGGGATGAAACTTGAGGATTTAATCAAAAGCCAATGGGGGGCTCGTATAAAGACTAGGTTAGGTCATGAAGATAAGGCTTTTGTATATCCTCCTCCCAACACTTACTGTTACTCTCCTACACCAACTCCACACCCGACCAATGAGTTGGTTCATGAGATAATTAAGAAAGATACTATTAGTTTGCATGCAGGATTGGAGGATGTGAATCTTAAAGAGAAGCTAGATGATTATGTGTCCCCGACTGGTATTGGATACAGTAAACCAGATGCTGTCAGTCAAGCCAATGATTGTTCAGTTTCCGGTGTTAGTAAATTTGTACCTTTTGTTTCTTCTAACTTCTTTGACAAGTTTAAAGCAGGTGATATTCCTACTTTTGAGCCTGTCCTGATTGCGAAGGAAGAGATAAAGCCGGAATCACCTAATCATCAAGCTCCAATCACATCTACACACTCAGTTCCTGTCAATCAAGATCCGCTGGAAGCAGAGTGCTCATTGAAGACTGGACAAGTTCAGATGATGAATCAAAGACAAAGGAGAGTCTCGGAGATTCAAAGATCAATATGTCATCTGAAACTGTCAAATCTGAAATGCTTTCAAAATCTGAATCAAGACGAATCCGGATATCTGTCCCAGCTGCCAAACCAGTCAGTCGTCCATCAAAAGCTCAAAAGAAGAAGCCTTCACCTCTATCCATCATATCTCAAGTTTGTTAAGACTTGAGAACAAGCAAGTGAAGATCTCATCTCCCATTCAACAAAGCAAAACAAAAATCAGGCAACCACCCATAACTCAACATAAGACGCCACAAGCCTCTCAACAAGTTACATCAAGCTCAAAGAAAGCCCCACCCCAACTGCTCCACACGGGCCAGTCAAGCATCAAAAGCCATTCAAGGCTTTCTTCAAGTGTGGAAAGGATGATCATGTGCCTCAAGAATGCCTAAAAGGACATGCTTCGGACGGTAAAGGCAAACAGGTTTGCTTCTCCGGATCAGTGTCTATAAAGAATCCTCCACGTGGTAAAGGTAAACAAGTTTGTTTATTTGAATTTCAAGTTAATAATTATACATCTTTGAATGGTCAGATGACGAACATTCCATCCCTACGTCGGTATAGACCTGGAGCACTCATCATCTGCAACCCAAATGTAAAGATATGCTCACAATGTTTCTACATCAAGTTCATTGTTTGACGCATCATACATAAAAATATGCTCAAATGTAAAGCTACGCTCACAATGTTTCTACATCAAGATCACTGTTTGACGCTTCATACATTAAACCCAACTCCAATTCACTCCCAAGAACATTCACCTTGATTATTAATTAATCTTGGTCTATACACACCCAAATAATAAGATCTTGCTGATTCATCTAAACTCAATAAGCCATGACGTCAAAACAAGTTACTTTGCTGAATGTCTGTGAAAACCAAGTCGCTTGAGTTTCTTCAAATCGAACCAAAACATGATAAGATCGTCACAGGTTGTTTGTTGAAAGGAACAAGGCATGGGTTTAAATGGACAAACATATTGACAATCTTACCGAGTCTAAGTTTCTCTGGATGGTTGCTCGAAACGCATTATCTGATATCCTTTCGTGAAGTTTTTATTTTTATTTTATTTTATGTTTGGGTTCTTGAGTTTTGTTGGTCGGGTGTACCTTTTGGGATGTGTTCTCTTTGTCTAAAATATTTGTGATCTTGTCGGACTCGTCCTCTCATTTCCGAATTTTTAATTTTTAATTAAAAAGAAAATCCAAAAAGGTTTTTAATTTCAAATTATTTTCAAGTCTTCCATATTATGCTATTAATATACTATCATTTTCACATGCATTTCACGGGAAATTGCACACACAAACGAACACGGGTTCGCTTGTCTTAATACACAAATAAACACTGGTTTATTTTGTTTGATGAAATGATCTAATGAGAAATCTGGAGATTTTGTTTGTGATTGTGTTACAGATATTTGCTGCAAATGATGTCGATCATCAGTTGAGCAAAGAACTTGACCAGAGAACCTGTTCCTCAAAGTTTTTCAGAAGATACCGAGTTAGGAATCCTCCTCCTATATCTTCTGAAGCACTCAAGAAAAGATAGTTGGAAAGCCGTTCTAGATTTTAAGAATGGATGCACGCAAAATGGGGGAGCACATCAAATGGGGGAGCATAGAATATGAGGGAGCTTGTGAGATAAAAGATCTTCAGCAACAAAATTTGGCAAGCATCAGTTTTGGGGGAGTTTTGTTGGAGCTGAAATTAAAACTGAAGCTTACCAAATTGAAGATCCAACTGTATTAACTTATCGGTGCTAAACACGATGCAAGACGTTGATAATAATAGACTATGGGGGAGTATTGTTGGACCTGAATTGTAGTCTAATATTATCAACACAGTCAAAGTCAACAAAAGTCAACGTCTACGGTCAAAGTCAACGCAAAAGTCAAGACGACGCATTCGGGACGTAGATTAGGATCAAGGTTGTTTTCATTTCTTTGATTTTGAATCATCAAAGCTCTTGGTGTGAATCTGTTAACCTGCAAGTTTCTTGATTATGTCTCATTAAAACCAAAATTTATTCTTTTGAAAGGTCTCGAATCATTTATGTGAATCTGTTAACCAGCAAGTTTCGAACCATCAGAGCATGACTTTGATTTGTTTTTTGAAAACCAACAAATTGATTTCTAAAAGAGTTTGGAAAACGAGTCACTTCTCTTGACGAGGTTTTCCGAAAGAAACAATCTGCAGTATCATGATTTCTCATTTCACAAATGTCACAAAACTTGTTATAAAAACATTCTTCTGAGGAATGATTTCTTTCATCACAGTAATCACAGTACCTGTTAAAAAAACACTCAGCAGTAGCATGGTTATAAAGATCACAAATCTCACGATGTTTCTTACTAACCTTGAAGAGCCTACTGTTAAATTTTGATGTTGAACCAACATGTGATTCATTAACAAACTTTTTTGTTTTAAAATTAACTTGGTTCTTTTGTGGAGATTGTGGTTGTGACTTTGATTTCTTGTTATCAGATTGTGTGTTTGCTTTGGGAACATGATTTGATTTTGAAACATCCTGCTTAGTTACCTTCTTGGATTCAAATCTTTTATCATAGACAGCGGAAGTCTTAGGACCTGAACCTGATTTCAGACCAGAGTTAGATTTGATCTTAGAATTTGTTTGGTTACCATGACATGAATTCATATCAAAAGTTCTTGCTGACACAAACTTGATTGGTTTGATTTTTGACACTTTCTTTGTCACAGGTATTACTGATTCAGCTTTGACAATTTGAGCTTTGATCTTGTCATTTGATGTTATGACGTTTTTACCTTTTGACAGTTTCATTTCAGATTGGTTGTTTAACAGTTTCGGTTTTTGCATTTTAGTTTTCGAAACCTCATTCTTCTTCACTGTTTCCTTTTGAATCAACTGGTCAGCAACACAGATTTTCTGCTCCTTTTTCCACTTGATGTAGTCTGGATCGTTGTATCCCGAGAATTCTGCTTCATCCTTCACTGTTTCTGCTGGTTTCGGATTCAGTTCCGGATATTCAGCAACTTGCACCAGAATAGGATCAGATTTGTCACTTGCTTCGTCATCAGCTTCAACAGTCACACTTTCATCTTCTTTTAAACTTTCAATCAACACTTCAGATCCTTCGGATTCAAATGTACTTCTTTCAATTTCTTTGAATATTTGTTCATTTTCAGGTGAATGATCAAATTCATTAAAGTTTTCTGGTAAAGTGTTTGTGATTGATTTAGGAATTGGTTCATGTGTAAAACCCAACCCTGTTTTGTTTTTGTTTCCTCTTTCACTTACCAGTTGTTATACCATTGTTTTACAACTTTTCACTTTTGACAATTCTACTTGTGTTGCAGCATGTGCAACTTTCTCTTGTTCAAAGTTCTTTGTCATTTCTTCAAGTTGTTTGATTACAAGTTCCAGTTCTTTCAAGGTTTTGTTCCATGAATCTTTAAGTGACAATATCTTATCATCATAAATTTTGTGATCAATTTTAAGTTGTTCATGAAGTTTTTCTTGTTTACTTAAATTATCATCAATTTTAAATGAATGATTTCGATATTGTTCCACCTGTTTGATACATTCTTCAGAACATAACCTGTCTTTCATATCATCTGGCATAGGAACATAGTTAGGGGTAATTCAGTACTAACCTTTGGTAATCATAAGAGAAAGACTCTTCAGACGTAGCCATAAGAGCAATCTCTGATTCAGATTATTCAGTTGGATCTGACTTTGCACTCCAATCATACTCTTCTGAATCTTGACTTCTTCCTCAATTTCACAGACAAGTGCCAAACTTGAAGTAAGATCAGCTGTAAACTGTTCTGCATAAGCACTCAAGTCGTATCCGTCTTTGACACTAACCACTAGCGCTTTGTTCTGATCTTAATGTTTTTTACCTTCATCTTTCAGTTATGGCATTGGAAGACTTTGATATGGCTTCGGAATGAATCGTTGATTTCTTTTCTGATTGCTTGAAGACTACTGTGAATTCTGACTTTGACCTTGATAATGATTCTGTCCACTTGAACTTGCTTGACCATTATAATTCTGATTTTTAGGAGCTTTACATTCCCTCGAAAAATGACCATAGCAGTTATAATTGAAGCATCTAGCCTTTGACTTGTTAAAACCAACGGTCTTGTTTGCATTTGGCTTGTAACTACGGTTAACATACGCGTGTTTCTGAGTTTGTTATGCAACCATAACCATTTGCCAATTTAAGTCCATCTCTTCAACGTCATCAGGATCCATTTCAAATAGGTCTTGAAGAACAACATCTAATTGAGTCAAATGACTTCCCTGATAATCCTGAAAGCTTGCCATGAATGCAGTGAAAGCATTCTTAGTCTCATCATCTTGTAACAAGATGTTCATGACATCTTTTACTTTTGCTTGAACTGTTGAACTTGAACTTTGATTTTCTGCTTGAGATTTCATTGATTGAACTTGAACTCTTGGTGGAGATTGAGGTTGAGAGTAAATTGGTGAACTAGATTGATACGATGAATCAGTGTAAAAGCTAGCACCAACAAACAAATCGCCCTCATCATCAGATTTAATAGCATCTTGAGCAAGAAATGCATTCTCAACTGTATTTGAAGGATTCACCACAAACTTATACTGAGCATGAGAACTTGATCTGTCAGTATTTCTTGAACTTTCATCGATTTCAACTTCTTCAATCTTTGCTATAAGAAGATATAAGTCCATTGGAAAGTTTTCTGTATGTTTCAACAAAGTTACTGTTTGTTTTCTTGAGGAAGGAAGAGCACACAATAATCTATCATTCAAGTCTTGAAGATCTGTCTTGACACCAACATTTTTCATCTTAGTTGTTAGATGCACAAATCTATTCATCATCAGGTGTACAGATTCTCCAGAAATATGCTCAAACAATTCTAATTGTCTCTTCAGTTTCTGCTTCTTGAGACTTTTTAACTGTTCTCCTCCTTCACAAATTGATTTCAATGCTTTGAATAAAGTGTAGCCAGTTTGATAAGCATCCAGTCTTGACAACACTTGAAGTGGTAGCCCTTTACACATTCAGGAATAAGCCTTACTGTCATTTTTGACCTTTCGTAAGTCTTCACCTTGTAGATTATCTTCAGGATACGGTTCAGTTGAATCTTTTGTGTAAGTGCTTGCACTGTCAGGAGCAATCTGAGTAGGAATATGAGGACCTTTATCAATAGACTTCCGAAAATCATTATCAATAGAGCATAGATGGTGTTTCAATCTGATTGTCCAATTCTTGAAATCTGCACGGTTAACTAACCTCGGTACATGGTTATCTGAATCATCAATAGGTGCCATTTTAAATTTAAAAGAAATATTTTTGTGTTTTTGTTGATTTTTGCAAAGAAAAAATTAAACTTTTAAAATAAAGACTAAATGTTAAGTAAAGAAATAAAAGTTGATGTGACTAAACAGTAACAAACTAAGACAATAAGGTTTGAAGTAAAAAAACAAATCACACGGCTTAACACTTCACACGGATGAATAGTGATTTTTCTTCACCCGGCTGAACAGTACAAGTATGTAGTAACACGTCTGAACAGTTGCAAGTCTTCAAACAGTAAAAGTCTTCACGTGGCTGAACAGTGTCATCCGGCTAAATAGTCACACGGTTGAACAGTGATAACTTTGACACGGCTAATCTTGACACGGCTGAATAGTAATCACTTGATTGAACAATATCAATTTTCACCCGGCTTTATCATTCGTAGATTTTTGTTGTGATCGTTTCTCGTTATGGTCGATTAAACCTTCTACAAAAGACATTCCGACGTTCCAATTTGGTTTTGGCCCAAGTTTGCAAGCCATCGATGAAGTAAATGAGAGAATCCTTGGGCGACAGATCCGGAATTTCAAGCACAAGGGTAGTGAATTCTTTGATGCTACAGTTATGTTTGATGTTACGAAGTCTAATCTTTGCTTCATGTTCAACATTTTTCGGTTAAAATTGTTTCTTGATCTCTTTTATGAAATCAGCCCAAGACTTTATGGTGCACGTACCTTGGTCCATTTCCTTGTGTTTGTGTCAACACCATAAAGTTGAGGTGTCTTTCAGATAAAGATTCACCGCTTTGATCTTCTTAGCATCGTCGACAATGCCAACTGTCTCGAACTATTGTTCCATCTCCTAAATTAAGTCATCAACAACCATTGCCTCTCGTTTTCCAACAATTGATGATGAATTGGTAATGTCGACCTTCATTGAGGTATAGATGATGTTGTCGCCCCCGGATGCCAAGGCCTGCTTGCAAATGTTTAGCTTAGTTTGAAGTCCTAGATCTCTCTCTCGTATTATCTTTCATGTAAACTAGCTCCTTCATGAATGCCTCTTCTATCCCCTTTTTCATGACGGAGAGAGCGAGTTTTAGATCATTCCTGATGTCGAAGAAGTCATTGCCTAACGCATCCACTTGTTGCAGTGAATCGTAGGTGTGGGTTTTGAAGATGTCGAATTCGGCTCTAAATAAGGGGGAGAGACTTGTAACATCCCAAAAGTCGAATCAAGCGTTTAATATAATTGGGCTTTATTTTCGGGTTTTGTGGTTAAAGAGAGAGATAGATTATGGACTTAATGAGTCCATGGGCCTAAAATTATGGGTTTAAGGGCCCATAAACCTCCAATAAGCAACCATAATCAATCTCCATTTGCATCATTTCATCAATCTTCATCAATTTTAGAGAGAGAGTAGTGAGAGAAAGTGAAGAAATTTAAGATTTGTTGAATTTGGGATTAAGGATTCAAAATCTGATTGTTTGTGCATTGAATGATCAAGAAAAGAGAAGGAAATCCATATAAGAAACATCTCCAAAGCATCCTTTTAGAAAAAGTGAGCTTGGATTTTGGGTGAAAAATGAAGATTTTTGGCAAAAACCGAGTTGAAACCCCGTTTTGCGAAATTACTGTTCTTTTTGAGAAACTGTAGTTCATTTTGCGAAACTGAGTTTCTTAGTTTTGCGAAACTATTGTTGGTCCAGTAAATCGATAATCCGTGCTATATATGATATAGATCAGATCACAATCAATTGATACCACTAGATCTAACAACAATTGATTGTGATTTGTGACCAAAACTCACACAAACCATTAGAACCCATTAAGAAATGATTAATTAAGAAGATTAATAGAAGAAGATGGATCAGATTAATGCAACAATGATATAACAGATTCAATTCCTTGCAAACAATCAATAAGGTTCGAACTCAGTATCAAAAGATGAATTGTATTCAATAAGTTCCAAAGAATTGTGTACAGAATGCCCTAACACAACTATATATACAGATCATAGTGTCGCAAGCAGTGTCGCAGACCCGACACTGCCTGATCGCTAAACATAGACAAGCTGCATGCGACACTATAGTGTTGCATGCAGTGTCGCATAAACATGTAATAAAGACACTAAAACTAAGGCTAATCTAACTATTACAGCGGAAACGAAATACGACTAAACTATTACAAGATAAACAAAATACAAATAACAACAAGGTGAAGTACCACCCTACATGTGGTCAACAATACTCCCCCTAAGGAGGTACTTCACCTGTTGGGTCTCTTACTTCAGCTCCAGCTTTCGCAACACCCAACATTTGAGTCAATTCTAGGACGTCTTTATTGTACTTTCTCAGCTAGCTCCTTCACTTCTGCCCTAATCCCACGAGCCATATTTGCCACTCGCTCAAGCAGAACGGCTTCTTTCTTCGTATCGGCTCCGGCTCCACATCTAATAGGATTCTCGCATAATATCTTCAGATCATCGTCCAAGAATCCGAATACCTCCATCGGGGCAAATAATCTCCATTCGGACCCATCCTTCACCCGAATCACCGCCTCCCCCGTCTGAGTATCATAAAACCATTTATCAAACTCGTGCAGTCTCGACGGGATAGGGTCTGCTACTCTCACTCTCTGAACAGTCTTTATTGGTTTCATCTTCAGCATGATCTTTCACTTCCATGTCACCCAATCCAAATCCTTCTTTGACCTCTTTCGCTCCAGCTTATTGTACCCGAAACTCACAAAATTATTTTTTAAACCAGCTTGTATCTCCTCCTCAAGTAATTTTGCACGATCATTAAGATCTGCGTTAATCAAAGGTAGAACCGCCAAACGCCTCAAATCCCACTTCGGGAAAGTTTTGAAGTGCTTGCGGTTACTAATATAGCTAATCCCACCACCTCTTCTCTTTATCATAAACTTCTGAAGCTCCAAACTGTACTTCCAGCAAAAAATCTTGTTGTCTGTGTCTTTGGGGGTGGGGGCATCCATGTTCTGGAATAGAGGCGTGACGTATTCAGGTTCATCTACTTTTCTGAACCAATCTGATTTGTCTAGTTCGAACACGTCACCCTCCATTCCGCTCCTCTGAGCAACATACACCATTTCTTTCTCGTCCACTTCATAAAACTCGGGCTCTGAATCATAATCAATCAATTGTTCCTTCTCCTCTTCTTCATCAACAAATTTCATTTCCCCACCCTTTTCTTTTTCAACCACGACCTCTTCTCCACCCAAATCAGTTTCAATATCTAAGCAGAAATCATCAGTAATTTCTGCTTCTTTTCCATATTTGCTTCCACTTGCTCCACTAAAACCAGCAAAATCCTTCATGCTGTTCCCTGTTTGTACCATCTCTTTCAGTGTTGGATATTTACCTACATTCACCATCTCATTTATTTAGGTTTCAGTTTCCGGAACTCCTACTTTCACCTCTTTCTTCACCTCATTCAATTCTAACAGTAACTTCTTTATCAAAACCTGTTGATCTAACACAATCTTCCTCAGATCCTCCATTTCAGATTCCCTGTGTCTCTCACGCTCCTCTATATTCATCAGTTTTGTTTTCACCATACTTAGCTCATTCGCGAGCGACGTATTCACCCCTCGAATCTCGTCCTCATCATGACCAGCAAACCCTTTCTTCTCTGGCTTCTTTGTAAATGATAGGATCAATTGGATCGATATCGCTCAGATGATCAGAATGATTTGTACAAACAAACAGTTCAATCAGCAACACAATTCATTACTAAATAATTCTCTTGTATTGATGATCAAAGAAAAATCTGTAGTACAAAATGTAGGAGAATGTAATCACACACACTTAGTTCTCTCTCTAACGTGAATATGTGATGTAGACTCTCTCTCTAACATTCTCTTACTACATGCTTTATGCAACAATACATTTTAGGGAAAATAACAAAATAAACCCTAAACTATACAAAATGTATAAAACAAGTACAAAGTAAATCTTAAACTGGAAATAGCCCTAACAATACTCCCCCTAAGATTTATCTTTGGACTTTAAAATTCTTCAAACAGTTTTCATCTTTTGCTTTTTCAGCTCCAATCTCTCACCAATCTTCAGACTCTTCTTTAACATCCAGCAACTCTTTTCCTTTGTATTCTTCTTGTTCTTTTAACGCTTCCTCGATGCATGACTTGAACTTTTCCGCAATCTTTGCTTGTCTTGGCTTTGACTCGTTTGTAAGGATGGCACAGGCATTCATGCGTCTCAGAGAATCAAGAGTTAAACCTGTAAAATCAATATTAGCATAAAATTCATATGGCAATTCTCGCCCTTTGACTTGCACTTCTAGTGTACCCTTCGCAGTCACACGCATAAACTCTATCTCTGGAATATCGACCTTCACAAGGTTAGCATTGAGTAATGCCTTCCTTATACGAATTTTATCTGACGCAGCTGCAATCACCTCAACCATCACCATAAACAATTTTCGATCACCTTCAGCAACTTTATCTTTGCACTTCTCCATTCTGTAACTTCTCAGGTGATCGATGTAGGATGGATGTAACAATTTCAGCTCAAACGTACTGAATAAGGTAATCATGTCCTTATCCCAGTCATCCAGATTTCGTACCAATTTCAGCTCAAAAGTTTACTGATTGTAGAAAAACTTAAGAATTGGTTTTGTCGCTTGAGTACCATCTATCACTTTCAACCCCGGATCAGTCACTTTATCAAAATATTCATCAGAAAATTCTTCTAAATACATGTCACGCACCACCAACTTCTTTTGTTTTTTCGTTTTCTTTGACTGAACATAAGCACTATCTTCCTGTTGTCCTCTAAACTCCAAGTACTTTGGCAACCGGCTTATCCCAGCATCTAACAGCATCACACATTTGTCACCACGCTCAGCATGCGTGTGATTGATCAATCTCAGTTTGTGCAACTCCTTTAAATCTTGCACTTCCAGCTTGAAAATACTAGAGTAATAATGGTAAACATCGTATAAACCATTAACTCTTTTGATCAAGAAAGCATCAAACACTTCGTCATATTTCCATGCAATGATTTTCACCTTCTTGGACTTTTCCGGTACGATCATTGAATCAAGCAGTTCAGCAACGGACTGTCCTTTGCTCAGCAGAGATCTAACCACATCTCCTGCTGTGGCAGATTTATATCATGATTCTCGTACGTCCATAGGAATATTGTATGACTTGACTTCACTTGGAAACATATCGATCAACTCTTTTCTCTTTTTGTGTGCATCCTCTGGTAAAGCCATCACCGTTATTTCTTTGGGTTCGAGCATTTTATATCTCTTCGTCAGCTCATAATATTGTGGATTGTTGTAATCCAGATAAAACATGCGATTGTACATTTTCTCCGTCTTCATAAAGCTTATCACAATCTTCTTCAACGATTCATGCTTCAGTTTTTTCAAAGTTTTATATGGATAGTTCCTCGAACTCAACCATTCACGCATGTTTCTGCTAGACATTTCTTCTGGATTTTGATGATATAACTCTGTTGGAGGTAAATCATCAATATTCAGGCTTTCTTGGAGTGGTGTCCACTCACCCATCTCCACAACAAATTCCTTTTCATCCGCAGTTGCCTTGTCTTGTGCAATCAAACACTTCTCATATTCTTCATTAATTTGACTCACACTCAGTCCATTCAGATATACTGGATTGTACTTCATCTTTTCTAGATAAGCAAACCGTTCAGGCAAATCAGCTGGTATCTCATCATCAGGATTAGGTTCAGGCTCAACCTCAGGTTCAGACTCTGTGAAATCTATATCATCCAGATCATCTAGTGCCTCAATCATTGGTGCAGTTTCAGTTTGAACCGGCTCATACTGAAATGCTTCTTCAATCACATTTTCTGGCGCATTTTCAACCACTTCAACCACTTCAGGCACTTCAAATTCAACTACAGATCCAGATTGAATCGGATCAATCTGAACTGTTTTATCAGTTTCAGCTTCTTTCACAGTTTCATCCACCTTTGCTATTTCAGCCACCTCAGTTTCAGATTCAGATTGAATCGGCTCAATCTGAATCTCTTCTATTCTTGCCTTTTTAGTACAACCTTCTTCACCAGTAATCTCAGGCACTGCATCTAACTTTCTTTTTCCCTCAGCTTTGTCAAGATTGACAGAAACAACAGCTTTGTCAGTCTTCGCATTTTACTTCAACCGTTGAAGAAGATCCCGTTGCTGATATATAGATTCACCGGAATCTACTCTCTGCTTATTTCTTTCCATAGCCTCTGATGTTACTCTAAAAGGGAGAGAAGGATGCAGATTGCTTGTCGAAAGACATAGTTTTGATAGCATCATCTTAGGGGGAGTACTGTTGGGTCCTCTTGAAGATAATGCATACCAAAACTTTAAGTTGCTCTCTATACTCGCCACATGAAGATTTAAGCTGATATGTCTGATTTGTAAAGTGTCATCTTAGGGGAGTACTGTTGGGGTTATTTGAAGATGTCACTTTCCAAATATAAGCGAGTGAAGATATCGAGCATCATCACGAGCAAGCACGGGTGAAGACGTTCATTAATTGTATTTGTCTTAGAATATTTGTGTAATCGTTTTGTGCTTAAATGCGCGTTTGTGCTTAACTGCACGTGGTTAGGTTACATTGTAAGGTGAATGGTATAGACTATAAATACCATCACCTAGGTCATTTGTTTAGAAAGTTGCATACATTTCATTGAATATCCATTGTAACCTCTCTATTGATCTAATACAATTCTCCTATTCATATTATCATCAATCTTCATCATACTTTGCATTGATCTTCATGAACATCAATACGTGATCAGTGAGATTCCGCATCACTGATTGCAAACAACATCACCAAACAATCTCAGATCTAGATCCAAGCTCGCTCCCTCTAGAACTATCAAAGACTTTGCAATTATTGTTTCGGTTTATTACTTTGTCGTTCCCATTTAAATATCATGTGTTTTGTTTACTATTGATATCCAACTTCTATGACAACCCGATGGGGTATCACACAAACAGTTCTCATATGACTGATATCTTAGATACAAACTAAGGATTTAGTTATGAAATCATAAAACGGACAAAAAGTGCTCATACTTACATAAGTTTTATTATTACTGTAAGTATATGCTCATATTGGCATTCTCATGCGGAGAAACAATGACATGCAGACAATGTGTGTTCATTATTCTTGAAATAATGATAATTTTATCAAGAATTTGCCCATACCGACAAACAATGCTCATACGGACAATGACTTATACGTTTTGATACGGACAATGCTCACTCTACATGTGGTCACAAATCACAATCAATTGTTGCTAGATCTAGTGGTATTAATTGATTGTGATCAGATCTAAATCATATATAGCACGGATTACTAATTTCATGGACCAACAATATGGTATCAGAACCATTGTGCTCATGATTTGTTTTTTGAGGGTTTTAGACAATTCTCACTTTTCATCAATTTTGGATCTGATCTGTTATAAATTAGTATGGAATTAGACTGAGAATTGTGTGGTTTTAGTTTTAGAATCAATCTATATCTTCAGATCTATCATCATCATATAGATCTGAGATTTTAGAGTGATTTTGGGTTTTTCTTCATAAGTTTTGCACAAAAGTATTTTCAATCAAATTGGATCTTATTTGTTGTTATTATGGACTGAATTTGGATTGGGATTGGTTTATTTTGTATTGTGAATCAATCGGAATCATCAGATCATCAATTGGATCTGATTGGAGTTTTCTGTGGTGATTTGTGTGTATTTTGCTTGGAGAAGAAGATGTTTCTGTTCATCTTGCGACACTAGTGTTCATCTTGCGACACTAGTGTGCTTGCGACACTACTGATTTTTTTGTTGATCGTTGTTTGGCTGGCTTGTATCCTGGTTGAACGAAAGTTCACGACACTGTCACTGACATTGTACTCAACATTGTCCCTGACACTAGGTCCGACATTGTGCCCAACACTGCGACTGACATTGTGCCTGACATTATTCTCGACATTACACCCGACATTAGACTGAACGAAAGTTCAACGCCTGTGCTTGTCTGCGACACTAAACTTGTCTGCGACACTAGCTTTTTTCCGACACTACTCGTTTGCGACACTAAGTTTTCTGCGACACTATTGTCTGTTCAAAATGTCAATGTCTTTTACACTTGCGGATTTGGAGAGCGGTGTACCTAATAGACCACCGAAACTTATTAACGGAGACAATTTTGAAGATTGGAAACAGTGACTTAAGGAATTTTTCTTATATACTGATCATACTCAGTGGAAATCAATCGAGAACGGTCCTCACGTCCCGGTTACAACTGTAGGAGAGGCAACTATTAAAAACACAAATCCAGAAACTTTCAATGAACGTGACAGAAAACTTGTTGATCGGGACAACAAAGCATTCGGTGCACTGATTCTGTGTTTAAGCTCTGAGATTCATAATCTCTTTGGGGAACAGAAGAATGCAAAGGAGTTGTATGACGCTTTATGCGAATTTTATGACGGAAATGCCGATTTACAAAAGGACAAGGGTGTTCAAGCTCAGAAGGAATTTAACTCGTTCATGGGTCTTCGGAATGAGAAAATCTCATATTTGACCAATCGATTTTTGACTGTGACTAGTAATCTAAAGAAATACGATGAAGAGTTAACAACTATGGAACAAGTGACAAAACTCCTGGATTCATTGCCACTAGAATGGAGCTTGTAGGTTAGGATTTTGAAACAAGAAAGAAGATTTTCAGAATATAAACTGATGGATGTCATAAACAAGTTAAAGTCTTTTGAACTGGATATCAAGAAGAGAGAATATAATCAGGCTGTGTATCCACCGATGCAAACTCACAATGCTGCTCTGTTGTCATCAACTTCTGAAGCACCTTTACTCAACAAAGGATTCCCATACACTGTAGACATCATGGGTCTCCCTTATGAGGTAATACAGGATATGTGCTCATCAGCTTGTCGGGCTCGTCTTTTTGCTGTGTATAAAGCTAATCGATTATTGTTAAGAAACCAAGCCGAATTAACCACCATCAATTCTGACCTTAAAAAGAACGAAGTTAACTATTATGTAAAATTAAATGAGGCTTTGCAAGAAATAGATCATTTAAATAGAAAACTTCTTGAAAGGAATGTTGAGGTTAATCTGTTGAAGGAACGTGTCAAACTGGCTGAAATTGAAAGTAGTAAACTCCAAACAAAACTTGATAGATGGACCATTGCCAGCATGAAAAGAGAGGAGTTAAACTGTAGACAAAGAGGAGCCATAATCAAATCTGGTATAGGATATGATGAGTTACCTCATGTGTATTGACGTGAGGTCGTATTCTCACTTAAATACAAACCAAATACTACTAAATGATTAGTGGTAAGTGGGTATCGAACACAGGGAGTTGGTGGAAAATGTGTATATCAAGTGGTTGCAAGTAACTATTATGAGCTAGAATAAAACAAAAGTAAATTCATAGATTTTGGATTGATTGATTGATTTAGAAAATTAACAGAAAGTAATAGATCAAACTTAAAAACTAAGTATTCAGTAATGGGAAGAATGTTCCCCGTTGGTCTCTGGATTTCAACAAGTGATGATGTCAATGTTCAATTGGGAAGAACTACATAGACATAATTCGTGAGTGTGTGTTAATGTGTGATAAAAGGGGACTAAGTACTTGGATTAAAACAATGCAAGGCTATCACCCGATGATCAGTATCGTATAAATTATCCACCCCAATCCCAACCACTTAATCAAGATTGCCTATGGCACCAAGAACATATGGTTGGAATTACAAAGATAAACAAAACGACCCATTACACATAATACATAATCACCATATCAATTAATCAAAAGATCAAATCATTATCCCACAAATACATAAACATTAACAATATCATAGTTGAAAATCCATACAACCAAAGGAAAACATAAATAAACTAGCCACACATTGTTTCATAAACCAAATAACGAGTAAATATAAAATCCATATAACCAAAGGAATTACAATAGATTTTAGGAGCCCAATGTTGTTGTTTCCACCTAGAAAGCTTATTCCAATCGCCAGAAATCGCCCTAGAATCGCCTCCTAATGATTGGATAATGAAAAGTCCCAAAAAATTTCCGTTTTGTAACAGCAGTTACGAGATTCATGGTTGGGTTCACCGTAACCTACGGTGCCACCGTAGGCTACGGTGGGTGACATTTTCCTACGCCACTTCTCTTCTGAATTACGGTGATGTTTTCAACTTCTAGCCACACCGTAGCTTAAGGTGGTGCCGTAGGCTATGGTGGTTACTGGGCAACTTCATTTTCTTCTTTCACTTACTCCCGTTCACATCCATCCAGTGTCACCATCATGCTTCATTTTAGATCCGAGCGTACCTGAGATAAAAACAACCGTAGTTATCTAATTCAAGACAATTGCACGATTAAAATGGGGAATTAAGTATTTATTTAAAGCATTTAAGGGTCGTCCAAAGGACTACCCGTCACATCCCCACACTTAACCGTTGCTTGCCCTCAAGCAACTCACCCATTTGCATTTGCAATTCACTGAAAAGTTCATGTTAATAATCAGCACGTTCAACCATCTCTCGTTCACCAAAGACATATCCACCATGACTCACACTATCACCCCTCACAAAAATCACTCTTCTCAGCTCATTTCTGGATTGGTGAAAGATGCACCATTAGCACTCAAAGCACATGTGTGATCAAGCAACCATAAGCTCGAACAATCATCGAACCTCCACCAATTAGTCGCAAGAACATAGAAACAATCAAGAGGATTTTTCGGGTTATAATGGGGTTAGGCTTATGGTGCGGAATGGGAAATATTTTTAGTGACGAAATGATTCAACCCGATCTCTTTCCTACATCCATTTCCACTTTTCATTTTATTCCTTTCCATTCTCTCGAATAGTTCTTTCCTTTCAAGCTGAGACATCTTCAACCATTTCACTTATTACTTATATTCATCCATTTTTTTTCTTTTCGTATGCTTCTCTCTCTCTTTTTTCTTTTTCTTCGTCTCTTGTTTTTCTTTTTTTTTTCAATAAATAAACATTCCGATCTTCAACACTTCACAAACCTTCCTTCGTCTTGTTAGACCGGGTTGAATAACAAGGGTTAATATTTTTGGGAACGTAGGCTAAGGGTTTCAATTAATAGGCAATAGGCTCAAAATGGCTACTACGGACCAAACCCCCGCCCCTCTCATGCCCAGACTCATATATGTAATGTATGAGGCCCCAACCCTCCATAACCCACACTCGCCCACATCCAGACGAGGCTGTCCTAATTACCTCTATCGTCCCTATATACATGCTCATTATGGTCTTGGGACGCATGTTTTATGCGAGTTCTAGTGCTTCACCACACATTGCCACTCTCAATCAAAGAACAATTTATAAACTGAAATGTGTGTGGCTCAATCACTCACCATGTAGGGGTATATGGGTTGCCGGTGAATCGTGTGAGTCAACCCTAAAATGCACTCAGGTAAACAACTTCCTCCAACCCCGTGATTATCAACATGATTTCTTCTTAAAAACAACAATTTTTTTTTCTTTAAAAAAAAAACATAATATTTCCCTCATCCCCACACTTGGAGTACATTGCCCCCAATGTATGGTTTTGAAAAGAACAAAAACAACCAAAGACTAAAAACATTAACACCGCCACAAACATCAACCCAGCAATACTAGCACATGAATCTAAAAACCCAACCCAACCATCCACCCAAAAAGAAACCTAAAAACAAATAAAGATACAAAATGTACAAGACGAAACCGAGCACACCTGATTCAAATCACAATCCAAAGAGGGAGCGCACGACTGATCCTAATGCCCCCCATTCCAAATGCTCCGCTATCCTCGTCTTCACCACCTGCTCCTTCAACTTGTTGACTCTGTGTAGAACTTCCCTCACCACCGGTCTGACAATTCATCCATTGGCCAGTACGTGGGTCTACCCATTGAGAATGATGTAGTGGTGGAACGGGGTAATACCCACTACCATCATAAGGAGATAATGTGGTGTAATCCACAATCGGTGGGTCGGGTATGATTGGGCGACCTCCAAGATAGTCGTCATGCATCATTCTATTTTTGACATCATTATAACAGTTGTTCATTTCCATCTCATGAGCATAAACTTCAGCCCTATCACGTTTCAGCTGACTGTCATTGTTCCGCTTTAGTGCCCTCTCCACGCTTGCCCCATGAACGTTTGATGATCAAAAAGCATTTGGTTACAATCAGACCAATCAGAGAATGTCGGGGGCCTTCTGCGTTCTATCACTTGCTCCATAGTCCCAAAATGTGCCGAATTCTGATCATAGGGTTGTTGTGCATAATTAAATGCACTCCCTATATAACCCGATTGTGCTCCAAAACCGAATCCTCCACTACTAGGTCCAGATCCTCCTATAGTTATGTTTGCATCATCATGATAATCATCATCTCCACTTGGGGCTTCCTCCTCACTATCTACGTTTTCTTTCTCACATGGCCTTAATGGTGGGGCATCATCCTTCAGTTCCCTCCATCTTTGACACTCACTCTTCAATCTATGGTCCCTTTCAGTCTCTTTGTACTCCCAACCAGGCCCCAAATTCTTCAATTCCAATGGTTTAAATTTCTTGAAGGACCCTTTGTCCCCAACTTCAATTGCCCCATACTTCTTCAATAATGTTGTGATTAACCGACAATGGGGAATTATTTTCCTTTCTGAACTGTTTTTGCTTATCCAAATGTTATTCATTACCAAAAAAACGAAAAGGCACAAGTGGTGTGCCTTTCATCAACATGTAAAGTATTGGCACCTCGGGATACCTAACCTCAACCTTGTCGCCTCGTCTCGGTATGACATTCAGCTGGCATATGACTACCAACAACTTTGCTTCAATTTTCAAATTATTTCTATAAAGCTTCCGATGAGTAGTGCCGGGCACAAACAAGGTGTCTAGCATAGCATTCCATCTTGGATGCTTGTCGGGTTGGTAGTACAAATCATCTAAATTTTGGTACATGTAATGGTTTGAAGGCTTACTATCAAATTCCGCAACCCTTCGCAATGTATCAAAAGACATCTCCACTTCAATTCCATTAACAGTACCAATCAACCTCATCTTTGAAGGGTGTTTAAACGGGTGGCATTTCAAAGTAGCAACCCACTCTTGTATTTCGGTGTTGAACAAAGTCTTAATTTCCCCATCGTAACATCCTAAACCAGCTTCCCAACCCAACGCTTCAAATTTTTCAACGACCCCAAACAATTCAAATAACTCACCTTTTACTTCCTTCTCACAAATAAATGCTTCCTTGCGTTGGGCCAACGCATTCATTTGGTCATGAAATAGTTCAGCTTGATCAACCACCCTTCTTTTATTTTGATGAGTCGTTGCTTGTCTTGACGATTCTGCAACTTCCTTACCCTTTTTTCCTCGAGCCATCTTTGCTTTGTAGACTAAGAGTACACCAACAACTTGAAGAACAACCTAAAACCCTCTAAATCACCATAATTTTCGTAACCCTACACAAAGAAAACTCAACCCTAACAATCTAGTCTTCCAAATTCGAGCACGAATCTTTAATCCTTATGCAATTTTGGTCAAGATTGACCAAAAAATCATGAGATATGGTGAAGAATTGAAAGATTTTTGAAGGTTGGGTGGTAATGGAGGTTAGGGTTTATGTTTTGGGGTGGAGATGGTAAAGGTGATGTTTAGGTATGTGAAAAAAAAAATGAAATCTCGAGTCTTAGTGTGTGGTGTGAAAAATTTTCGATTTTTTTTTGTTTACTCAGATTACACCGTAAGCTACGGTATTATCGTAACCTACGGCCCACACAGGATTCACCTTCTCCTTTTTTTTACCGTATTTCAGACTAGGTGGGCCGTAAGGATATTATGACCACCGTATGCTACGGTCTCACCGTAGGCTACGGTGAAAATGGTATTTTCATTTTTCATTTTCATTTTTTTATTGATTATTAACAATAAAACAACACTAAACTATAAAAGAAAACGACACAAACTATGAATTAGCCTACCCCCATCTAAAGAAATGGTGTCCCCAATATTAACCTAAATCTAAATGACGAAATAAACAAAAACAAATATACAAACATAATTACAATCCGCAAACCTGGCCCTTTCAATCATTACCGTCCTCAAGCGGGTGAAGAAGGTAGTTCATCGATCGTATCAACTTCAAGCATGTTGATATCATTTCCCTCCAAGTATGGTTTGAGCCGATGTCCATTCACCACTTGCCTCACTTGATCTTTTATATCTTTGATTTCCACTTCACCAAATTGACTCACTCGAACAATCACATATGGTCCCATCCATTTTCTCTTTAGCTTTCCGGGAAATAACTTAAGCCTTGAATTATACAACCACACTTTTTGGCCTTCCTCAAAGACTCTCTTCCGTTTTAACTTGTCTTTATAAGCAGATGCACACTCATACGCCTCATCCCGAATCTCTTCCAACTCACACAACTTCAACTTCCTTAACCCAGCGGCTTCATTGTACTCCATGTTAACACTTTTGATCGCCCATAAAGCTCGATGTGCTAACTCCATTGGTAAGTGACAACCATTCCCATAAACTGTCCGATATGCCCATAATGCATCATCCAACTTCACCGACCAATCCTTCCTATCGACCCGAACAGTTTGCATTAAGATTTCCTTGATTTGGCGATTCGAATCCTCAACTTGACCACTTGTTTGTGGGTGATATGGAGTTGCAATTCTATGATTTACATTGAACCGCTTCAATAGCTTGCCAAAATTGAAATTCTTGAAGTGTGACCCTCCATCACTAATGATCACCCGCAGTATCCCAAAATGTGTAAAGATGTTAGATTGAACAAACTTACATACCACAGCGTGATCGTTCGTCCTTGTTGCAATTGCTTCAACCCACTTTGACACATAATCTACCGCCACAAGGATATACAAATAACCGCATGAATTTGTAAAAGGGCCCATAAATTAATTGCCCCATACATCAAAAATATCAACCACCAAGATTGGTTGTAGTGGAATTTCATCCCGTTTTGATATACTCCCCATCTTTTGACAATTCACGCAATTTTTCACGTACTCGCTTGCATCTTTGAAAATTGTGGGCCAATAAAAACCACAAGTGAGTACCTTATACCCCGTTTTCTGCCCACTAAAGTGGCCTCCACACGCGGACGAATGAGCATGAGTTAAAATTTCCTTAACCTCATCTTCGGGAACACATCTCCTTAAAATTTGATCCGCCCCGATCTTGAAAACATCAGGTTCATCCCAAATGTATTGTTTCACTTGTGCTAGAAACTGTTGTCTTCTTTTCTTCACCCAAGGTTGTGGCATCACACCATTTGCCAAGTAGTTTACAAAATGAACATACCAAGGTACAAGTGAGACGGTCAACAAGTGTTCATTCGGGAATTGTTCATTAATCTCACCCATATCATCAACTCCTTCTAAAGGAATCCGTGACAATTGATCCGCAACCACATTCTCACATCCCTTTTTGTCCCGAATTTCTAAATCGAATTCTTGCAATAGTAAGACCCATCTGATTAACCTTGGTTTTGCATCCTTCTTTGCCATCAAATGTCGGACTACACTCTGATCAGAATAGACAACTACCTTGCTTCCCAAATGTATGACCGAAATTTCTCTAAAGCATACACCACCGCAAGTAATTCCTTTTCAGTTGTGGTGTAATTTAGCTGTGTTTCAGATAACATCTTGCTTGCATAATAGATCACAACCGGCTTCTTGTCAATCCTTTGCCCTAACACGGCTCCAATAGTGTTGTCACTTGCATCACACATTATCTCAAATGGCTTTGTCCAATCCGGAGGTTGTAAGATGGGAGCTTGTACTAGTTGTTCCTTTAAAACACAAAAGGCTTGCAAATATTCATTAGTAAATTCAGAGGGAACATCTTTCAATAAGAGATTACACAAAGGTTTCGTTAAAACACTAAAACCTTTAATGAATCTCCTATAAAACCCTGCATGTCCCAAAAATGATCTCACCCCTTTGATATTTGTATGAGGTGGTAAAGACGAAATAACTTGTATTTTTGCCCTATCCACCTCCATTCCCCATTTGGACACAACATGACCTAACACAATACCCTCTTGTACCATAAAATGACTTTTCTCCCAACTTAAAACCAAATTTGTTTCAACACATCTTTTTAACACTTTTTCTAATTCATTAAGACATGTTTCAAACGTTTGACCAAAAACTGAAAAGTCATCCATGAATACCTCAAGTGTGTCCCCAACCATATCCGAAAAAATGCTCATCATACAACGTTGGAATGTGGCTGGAGCATTACATAGCCCAAACGGCATCCTTCGGAATGAAAAAGTACCGTATGGGCATGTAAAAGTGGTCTTGTGTTGGTCCTCTGGATGAATGGCCACTTGATTATATCCCGAATACCCATCCAAAAAACAATAAAATTTTTGACCCGAAAGTTTCTCAATTATTTGGTCAATAAAGGGTAGTGGGAAATGGTCTTTTGCTCACCATTCTCATCTTTGATTACCTGGATGTCGGCTTTCTTGGGTACTACCTGTGTAGGACTTACCCATGCACTATCCGAAATAGGATAGATGATCCCCGCATCCAACCATTTGATAACTTCCTTCTTCACCACTTCCTTTAAGTTGGGATTCAACCTCCTTTGAGCCTCATGTGTCGGCTTTGCATCCTCAGTGGTAATGATCTTGTGCATCACTATGCAAGGACTAATACCTTCCAAATATGCTATTGTCCACCCAATTGCTGCTTTGTTAGCTTCCAACACTTGCATTAGCTTTTGCTCTTGTTCTTCCTCCAGATTAGATGCTATAATTACCGGTAAAGTTTCTTCTTCTCCCAAAAATACATACTTCAAATGATCCGGTAAAAGCTTCAAATCCACCTTGGGTGGACATTTCAAAGACGGTCTTGTGTCAGAATTAATCTCTGCTGGTAAGTTCTCAAATTGATGAGACCAAGGTGGTCTCCCTTCTTGTGTGGCCAATACGTCTTGTTTTTTTCCTCCATCCGCAATGCACACACCTGTACCTATTCAGAAAAATCATACACATAAGCCTCCGCCGAATCTTCCTCATATTCATGAGGGTCACACCTGTCAATCAAATCTACCATATAACACTCATCACTTTCATTAAAGTGAGAATTCTTAGTAAACACATTTAAAACCATTTGATAGGTTCAATTGGATCGATATCACTCAAATGATCAGAATGATTAGTACAAACAAAACAGTTCAATCAGCAACACAATTCATTACTGTATAATTCTCTTTGTATTGATGACCAAAGCAAATATTGTAGTACAAAATGCAGGA
Organism: Tagetes erecta; assembly: GCA_030867185.1. NCBI lineage: Eukaryota > Viridiplantae > Streptophyta > Magnoliopsida > Asterales > Asteraceae > Tagetes > Tagetes erecta. The sequence continues at coordinate 6,991,682 of CM061497.1, read as the reverse complement.
GAATGTAATCACACACAGTTAATTCTCTCTCTAACGTGAATATGTGATCTAGACTCTCTCACTAACATTCTCTTACTACATGCTTTATGCAACAATACATTTAGGGAAAATAACAAAATAAACCCTAAACTATACAAATTGTATAAAACAAAGTAAAAAGTAAATCTTAAACTGGAAATAGCCCTAACAGTACTCCCCCTAAGATTTAACTTTGGACTTCAAAGATCTTCAACAGTTTTCTTCTTTTGCTTTTTCAGCTCCAATCTCTCACCATTCTTCAGACTCTTCTTTGACATCTAGCAACTCCTTTCCTTTGTATTCTTCTTGTTCTTTCAACGCTTCCTCGATGCATGACTTGAACTTCTCAGCGATCTTTGCTTCTCTTGGCTTTGATTCATTGGTAAGGATGGTGCAGTCATTCATGCGTTTCAGAGTATCAAGAGTTAAACCTGCAAAATCAATGTTAGCGTAAAATTCATACGGCATTTCTTGACCTTTGGCTTGCACTTCTAATGTACCCTTCGTAGTCACACGCATAAAATCAATCTCCGGAATATCCACCTTCACAAGGTTAGCATTGAGTAATGCCTTCCTTAGACGAATTTTCTCAGAAGCAGCAGCAATCACTTCAATCATCACCACAAACAATTTTCGATCAGCTTCAACAACTTTATCTTTGCACTTCTCCATTGTGTAGTTTCTCAAATGATCGATGTACGATGGATGTAACAACTTCAGCTCGAACATGCTAAATAATGTAATCATATCCTTATACCAGTCATCCAAATTACGAACCAGTTTCAGCTCATAAGTTTCCTGATTGTAGAAAAACTTCAGAATTGGTTTCGTCGCTTGTGTACCATCAATCACTTTCAACCCCGGATCAGTCACTTTATCAAAATATTCATCCGAAAACTCTTCTAAATACATGTCACGCATCACCAACTTCTTTGATTTCCTCGTTTTCTTCTCCTGAACATAAGCACTATCTTCTTGTTGTCCTCTAAACTCCAAGTACTTCGGTAAACGGCTTATCCCAGCATCTAACAACATCACACATTTGTCACCACGCTCAGCATGCGTGTGATTAATCAATCTTAGTTTATGCAACTCCTTCAAATCTTGCACTTCCAACTTGAAAATACTTGAGTAATAATGGTAAACATCGCATAAACCATTAACTCGTTTAATAAAAAATGCATCAAACACTTCGTCATATTTCCATGCTATGATTTTCACCTTCTTGGATTTTTCCGGTACGATCATAGAATCAAGCAGTTCAGCAATGGACTGTCCTTTACTCAGTAGAGATCTAACGACATCTCCTGCTGTGGCAGATTTATGCCATGATTCACGTACATCCATAGGAATATTATATGACTTAACCTCACTTGGAAACATATCAATCAACTCTTGTCTCTTCTTGTGTGCATCTTCTGGTAAAGCCATCACAGTTATTTCTTTGGGTTCGAGCACCTTGTATCTCTTTGTCAGCTCATAGTATTGAGGGTTGTTGAAATCCAGATAAAACATGCGGTTATACATTTTCTCCGTCTTCATAAAACTTATCACAATCTTCTTTAGCGATTCATGCTTCAGTCTTTTCAAAGTTTTATATGGATAGTTCCTCGAACTCAACCATTCACGCATGTTTCTGGAAGACATTTCTTCTGGATTTTGATGATAAAGCTCTTTTGGAGGTAAATCATCAATATTCAGGCTTTCTTGGAGTGGTGTCCATTCACCCATCTCAACAACAAACTCTTTTTCATCAGCAGTTGCTTTGTCTTGAACATTTAAGCACTTCTCATACTCTTCATTAATTTGACTCATAGTCAGTCCATTCAAATACACTGGATTATACTTCATCTTTTCCAGATAAGCAAAACGTTCAGGCAAATCAGCTGGTATCTCATCATCTGGATTAACTTCAGGTTCAGCTTCAGGTTCAGACTCAGTGAAATCAATGTCATCTAAATCATCCAGTGCCTCTATCATCGGTGCAGTTTCAGTTTGAACCGGCTCAAACTGAAATGCTTCTTCAGTCACAGTTTCTGGCGCATTCTCAACCACTTCAACTACTTCAGGCACTTTCGCTACCAATACAGATTCAGATTGAATCGGCTCAATCTGAACTGTTTCTTCAGTTTCAGTCTCCTTAACTATCTCTGCCATCTTTGCCACCTCAAACACATCAGTTTCAGTTACAGATTCAGATTGAATCGGCTCAATCTGAACTGTTTCTTCTATTCTAGCTTTCTTTGCAACAACCTCTTCTTCAGTAATCTCAGGCACAGCATCTAATTTACGTTTTCCCTCAGCTTTGTCAGAAATGACAGTAACAGCAGCTTCATCGGGAATAGGGACAATTTCTACACTTGGTTCTGTCACAGTCTTAGATCGTTGTGATCTAGTTTGATAGACTACGACGTCCCTAGGAGTCTCAGACACTCCAACATTTTCTTCCACAGTGAAATCTTTGTCCGATTCTGAACTCTCAGCATCCTCCTCTTTAATCCAATTTTCCAACACCTCTTTTTCAGCACGTAGAGTGTTGCATTCTGCTTGCAACTCTTCATAATTAGCTTTTAATTGTTCATGTTCAGCCTTCAGTTTTTCATGATCCGCATCCAATGCTTTAAAAATTTCTAAGTTTTTCTGATGCGTAGCCCAAAACTCTTCCAATCTTTTCTTCTTTCTTTCATTAGACGCTTTCATCTGCTCATTAGCATCTAAGAGTTTGGCTACCATCCTTTCCAAATGAAAAACTTTATTTTCTTCTTCATTTAAATCAGCATCTGATGCAACCTTAGGTGAAGACTCCTTTGGTTCATCAATATGTTCAGCTGCTCTGGAGGATGTGGCAATATCCACTGGATTAGTCACTATCAAACAATCTTCAGTATCATCGACTGTCTGTCCCACAGTCTCCACTTTAGCCATTACTTCTTGTGCAATCTGAACAATATCAATCTGTTTAGGCACATCTACATTTTCAATTGCATCCGGCTCCTCAACTAACACAGGCTCAATCACAGACTTAGATCTTCGAGATCTTGAATATTGAGCAGTAATATCCTTAGGCGCTTCAATCACAACTTCTTCAACTGCTTTCTCCACCTCAACTGGTTCATCAGTCACTATCAGTTCAACATTCTCTGTTTCAATCTCCATTGGTTCATTACCCTCAACATTTTCTGCCTCCTCAGTATCTGATTCAGCATCCTCATCATTTCCATCATTCCCACTATCATCATCACTATCATCCTCACTTTCACTATCATCACCATCACTTTCATCACCTTCTTCATTCTCATCATTCTCAGACTCATCTTCCTCTTCTGGATGTCGAGTAAAATACTCATCATCATCCAACAAGTTATCAGGCACCTCATCAACTAGGTCCTGTGGATTCACTATCTCTCCATGTGATATGTGATGGTATACTATCTCAATATCCTCCACATTATTTGCTATATCCCGCATATAGTCAAATAATTCAACACTTGCAACATTCCCTATACTCATCTTTCGATATGATAGATCATTCATATCCTCAGTATATAATATCCCTCCAACAAAACCTTCTTCTCTAATGTTTGGATATGCAACATTGATCATCAATTGCAAGAATCTCGGATACATTAGAAACTTGAATCTTTTGCCCTTTACTAGATTGAACACAAATCCATTCATAATCCATTTTGACATATTGAATGGTTTGTTCTCGGCAATAGCAACAATGGGAGATGCTATGTCAGAAGGAAAATTATCAAAGCCAGCACTCCTTCTGGACATGCACTGCTGAATCACATAGCACAATAACTTCCACTTCTTTCCCAACCGAGCTCTAACAAACTGTGACTTTGAAAATACGGGAGGATGACCCATATTTAGAAAACATGCCTGACACTCAGCAGTAGTCAGCTCATCATTTGCTCCTATCTCATCATCATCAATCCTCAATGCTGTTCTGATAGATTCTTTAGACATAGTCAACTGTAAATCTCTTGTGATATTCCCTCTAACAACAATCACACCTGCTTCATCAGTAACAACCTCAGCCGTTCTCCAAAAACTCTTGATGAGTCTAGCATAGATCACAGGCTTCGCACACATAGCATACACATACTTTGTTCTTCTGATGAATCTGATCATGTCTCTATAACCCTCTGTTTCTGGTATAGATTCATCCAGACAAGCAACTAGATTGTGCTTAGGCTCAAACTTCAAATTCTCCATCTATTTAAAACAAAAACAAGACATATGAGTTAGATTTTTCATACATAAATAGCAAATTTGTATAAGTATTTAAACTAAAAGGTTACAATGTAGAACAATCACATGATCAATTTATCACCTAAGTCAGACTATCAATCAGATTTTCACAATTTTGATTAATATAACTTTGGAGATTAATGATCATACAAGATTTTACACTTAACAACTTAACAGTTTAGATACTTAGGACACAAATCTAAAATTTTGTATGACAAAGTTGAATAACAAGTTTTAACTCAGTTTTAACATTGATTTGTCAATTTTAACACACACTTTATCATTTTGAAGTTAACACTTAAGAACATTCAACAGGTCATCAATGGCGGTTTGACAGTTATGAACAAATCTGAGTCGATTCTGTTGATTTTAAGCAGTTTGATGCAAATTAATGAAAGATTGTTGATGATCGACAGTTATTACACCTAGTACAACATTCGATTTCAGTTTTAACACACAAAATCAAAGTGTCGATTCAGTGATCAAAGTACTGTTCATCATCATTTTTCGTTTTAACGATCGATTTGCAGGTTTATCAAGGTCGAATCACATAAAATATACCTTATTCAATCAATCAAACTTGTTACAGATCAAACGATTGAATATGATAATCAACGATTTATGTGCAGGGGATTTGCTTGAAAGTGTGAGTGAAAAATGATAAGTGTTGTGAAGAGGCGGGTTTTTTATATGATTGAAAAATTAGGTCAAACTTATTGTGACGGGTCAACAAAATGGGACGGGTAAACAATAAAAAGCCCAATAAGCCTAGACGGGTCATGCAATGTTGAGCCGCGTCAACCACTGTTGAGACGGGTCAAGTACTTGGGACAAGTCACAACATGTACGGGTCAACATAAAAACATGTAAAAACACTTGGACAGGTCATTCACTGTAGAGACGGGTAAGGCACTGTAGGGACGGGTAAGACACTGTAGAGACGGGTAAAGTTTAGGAACAACTACACCTGTTTTGGTTTTACCCATCACCCGGCTGCATAGTAGTCTTCTTTATCACCCGGCTTGCACAATGACCTTTTGTTCATTACCCGGCTGCATAGTGATCTTCTTCATCACCCGGCTTGCATTTCTTCATCACCCGGCAACACAGATGTAATACTTTACCCGGCTACACAGTGTTCTTCACATACACGGCAAGATAAAGACTTCTTTCTTTTACCCGGCTGTACAGTGTCAACACTTCATTACCCGGCTTTATAGTAACACAACTTGTCACCCGGCAGATATCAATGACTTCTTTTACCCGACACAAATTTGACATGTTCATTGCCCGGCCATACAGTAGTCATAATATCTTTACCCGGCTTCACTTCTTTCACACAATCACCCGGCCTATATCAGACACAAAAACTTTACCCGGCTGAATAATGTCTTCATTACCCGGCTAAATAGTTGTTTCTGATATCTTCACCCGGCAAAAAAACACTTTGACAATTTTCTTCTTTTTCCGTCTGTTGACTTTTCAACTGCATTTTTTGCACCTGCAAACATTCTCGACATATTAATTAGACAAGACATCCTTATTAGGGTTTGTCACATTAAATATTAAAAATCTAATACAAGTCAACAAATATTAATTCTAATTAAATCCCTTTTTCTTTTTCTTTGATTTTTCTTGTAAAAATGTTTTTGCACAACCAAAATTTCTATATCCCGAAGCAATTTCTTAAAAACAAATCACAAGACCTTGGGTTTGTTTTTAACACATCCAATACCTTTGTTTTTCATACCACATAATCTTGTTCATTCAAAACACACTTATTTGAAAATATTTTTGGATTTTTGTAAATAATTTTCTTCTTCACTTATTCTCCCCCTAAACTTGAAATTTCTTGAAATTTTTAAGTTTAACAAGGATGTCGATGTGTCAATAAAGACATATGCAATGCAATGAATCAAAATATCGCAGTGAGATCATACCACACATTATCTGAACATGTTTTGCAAGTTTTGAATAGACATTTGACTTATGTTTGATTGAGTGATGATATGAAAACATACCAATTAGCTCGAGTTGACACACTTACTTTTTCAGTATCATGATGAGATTAAGGTTCGATTAAAACGACTTATGTGACCCACATGTATACATATGTCAACATATTTCCTTATCAATCACTACCTGAATGCATATTGCACAAAACCTGGTCACTTACAATCATAAACAGTGTGGAATCTGAGTTCTATTCGGATTTGGTCCGCTTTGGGACTTCTTTTGATTCCATTTTGGAATTTTAATTTCCTATCGTTCCCTTGGGAATCTTTTGAATTCCTTTTTGGAATTTTTGTTTAGTGATGGTCCACATTTGAGACTCTTTTTGTTCCAACTTTGGGAATCTTTTGCTGCACCTTGAAGCTCAAAAGAGACTTCGTGTGAGACTTCAGGTCTGTGGATACCACAACAAAGAAGCTCACGATGCGGTTCATCACACTGAATAGACTGCATCGTTACCCGATCATGCACAACTATCATCACAAGCAATGCATCAAAAGATATATATCTAGACATGTATAGCAATGGAACTTAACACAAAGATCATTAAGTTTAGATTTGTCAACAATGAACTTACTTTTTCAGTCTAATTGCCTGAGCTGTCTCGCACATCAATTAACATTCATCAGTCTTTATTAAAAATGATGAAACAAATAATGTCTAGTGTATTATCATTTCTCACGTTTTGCAATATAGATTCTTATGACATGATATTTTCTTTTTCTTTTTGCTTTTATATTTTGTTTTTGATTTTCTTTTTCATGCATACACACAATGCAAAACAATAAAATAAAAGACAAAGGAAACAATACTTGACATCGACTTATTATATTTTTGGCTTTTATATTTTCTGATTTTTGTTTGATTTTTAAACATTAGAATTAATCATGGTTGATTAACTCTATGGATTGAATTAAGAATTCAAACCGTCCTGACAAAAAGGATTTTGTAAAAAGATCTGCCAGTTGTTTGTCGGTATGAACTTTAATCAAAATTATTAAACCTTTTTCAGAGTTGTCTCTGAGAAAGTGATATCGAATTTCGATATGTTTGGTTTTTGAGTGTTGAACTGAGTTAGCAGTAATGAACATAGCAGCAGTATTGTCTATGTAAATAGGAGTTTTGAGAAAGTTAAACCCGTAGTCAAGCAATTGGTTTTGTAACCACAAAACTTGAGAACATCCTGCAGATGCAGCGATATACTCTGCTTCAGCTGTGGATACAGAAACGTTGGTCTGCTTTTTGCATTGCCAAGAAACAAGTCTAGGACCCAGAAATTGACATCCACCCGTAGTCGATTTCCTGTCAAGAGCACACCCACCAAAGTCACTATCAGAATAACTATATAATTCAAAATTGCCTTCATAAGGATACCATAACCGGAGATTCGGTTTCCCTTTAAGGTATCTGAAAATACGTTTAACAGTAACCAGGTGCGACTCTTTTGGATCAGACTGATATCTTGCGCACACACATACAGCATACATAATGTCTGGCCTTGATGCAGCAAGATACATCAGTGAACCAATCATTGATCTGTACAGTGTTTAATCAACGGATTTGCCTTTCGGATCTGGCTGTATCTTGCAATTCACATCAGATGGCGTTCGACTAGTCTGACAATCTTGCATCTTGAACTTTTTCAGCAACTTCTCAACGAACTTTGATTGGTTGATAAAAATTCCGTCTGCTGATTGTTTTACTTGCAATCCAAGAAAGAAATTAATCTCCCCCATCGAACTCATCTGAAATCTTGACTTCATGATTTCTTCAAACTCTTTGCACATGGACGCACTTGTTGATCCAAAGATGATATCATCCACATACACTTGAACACATAAAAGATCTTCATTTTCCTGCTTCATAAACAAAGTTGGATCAATTTGACCTCCTGTAAATCCATGTTCTAGCAAATGTTTAGATAACGTCTCGTACCAAATCCTTGGAGCTTGATTTAGACCATATAAAGCTTTGCTCAATTTGTATACACGATGTGGATAATCAGGATCTTCAAAACCCGGAGGTTGTCTGACATATACATCATCTGTAATTGGTCCATACAGAAAAGCGACTTTAACGTCCATTTGGAACACTTTGAACTTCATGAAAGAGGCATAATCTAGAAAAACGCGAATAGCTTCAAGTCGAGCAACCGGAGCAAACACTTCTTCATAGTCAATACCTTCTTCTTGAGTGTAACCTTGTGCAATAAGTCTGGCTTTATTTCTGACCACAATGCCACGTTCATCTGGCTTGTTCTTGTACAACCATCTTGTACCAATCGCATTTTCTCCTTCAGGTAAGTCCACTAATTTTCAAACCTCTTGTTTGAGAAATTGAAGTAACTCCTCTTGCATATCTTCAATCCAACTATTATCTTGTAACGCCTCTGAAATGTTCTTTGGCACCACTTGAGAAAGAAAACATGAATAAAGACAAACGTTTGCATGTTCAGTCTGACTTCTCATAGTTCGCTGATTCAAAGGCCCAATAATCTGAGAGACAGGTTGATTCCTATGAACTCGATGAGTTGGTATAACGTCACCTTGAACTTGCGTCTCCAGATTTGACTGATTCAGATTTGGTAGATCTTGTAGAATGGTAGAAGTATGCTGAGTGAAATTAGGAACTTGATCCGGTGAATTGATGAAGTAGTCAAACGATTCTGGAATAACTTCAACATTCGGATCTGATGATGGTTGATTTTGAACAGATCCACCATCATTAGGAGAACTTTGCGGATTCACATCATCACCAAGAATATTTGATTCTTGATCTTCTTGAGAACCAGAAGGACCCGGAGTTTGATTAGATTTGACATGATCAGGATTATGAAATGACATGAACGGATACTCAGAATTGAGATTACTATCATCGTCATTATTAGAATCATCGCCTAAACATCCCAAGTCACCTGATTCTTTACTCGTTTTTCCTAAAAAATCAAACAAGTTAGAATTGAAAGATTTTGATAATGAATCTAAATCAAATAACCATTCGGGACCATGAGCCACTAACGGAAATGAATTTTCTAAAAACTTAACGTTAATAGTTTCAATAACAGTGTTAGTTTTGCTATTAAAAACTCGATAAGCTTTTGAAACAGATGAGTAACCAAGGAAAAATCCATCGTCAGATTTTGACTCAAATTTCCCGAGATGATCACTTAGATTTAGAATCGATACAGGACAACCAAATGCTTTCAAGTAAGAAATATTTGGTTTTCTTCCAAACAATAACTCATAAGATGTTTTATTTTTATCATGAACCAATAATGTCCTGTTTTGTACAAAACACGCAGTAGCAATAGCTTCGTCCCAGAATGTGATAGGGATTTTGGCATCTGCGAGCATGGATCTTGCTGCTTCAATCAGTGTCCGATTTTTCCGTTCTGCAACCCCGTTTTGTTGAGGCGTTCTTGGAGCACTAAATTGTCTAGCAATTCCTTTTTCTACACAAAACAAATCAACATTAGCGTTCTTAAACTCTGTTCCATTATCACTTCTCAAGATTTTCACTTTACAATCCAATTGATTTTCAACTTTGACAGTAAATTCTTTTAACAACTCAGCAGTTTCAGATTTAACATGCAAGAAATAAACCCAAGAAAATCTAGTGAAATCATCAATGATGAAAAAACAATAAGACTTCTTTCGGTTCATGTTTCTGAAGTTTGAATGGCCCAGCCGTCTATGCCAAAGCTGACTCTCATCATTTGAAGCATGCGCAATGAGACAAGTAGTTTCGGTTTCAGCATCAATCTGCGACATATCAAGCTTGTATACATCACGATCTCTTGGAGCTTTAACCACCACCCATTCATTGTCAATCTTGAAACCTGGTTTGAGTATATAACAGAAAGAATCATCAAATAAAGTTGAATAAGATTTGTCACAAATTTGGGATACACTAAGCAAATTAAAGTTCAACTGTGCACAGTAGTTGACTTTATCAAAGCTAATGACCCCATTTGACACGGTTCCTTCTCCAGTTATTTTACCACCAGTATCTCCTCCAAATGCAACATGTGTATCATTCTTCAGCTTAAAGTCTTGAAGCAAGGCATGGTTGCCTGTCATATGCCGGCTACACCCACTATCAACAAACCATGAGTTGATAGGTCTTCTAGGGCGTACCTGCATTTCAACAATCACTTAGTTAGTTTGGTCAACCCAGGCCCACATGGTCTTGGGTTTTCCGAATCTATCTGTGACAGTAACTTGTTGATAATGGAGATTTTGAAAATTTGTTTCATCTCAGAGATTTGGTTGAAAACTGTTTCGCCCATTGGCTTGAATCGATTGCTTTCTTCTCAAAGCAATAAACCTTTCCTCTAACTTAGGATCAAGGTTATTTTCAAATTTCTGGTTTCTTACCATCAAAGCTCTCGGTTTAAAACTGTTAACCTGCACATTTCTTGATGAAAAATTATTAGAACCCGAATTGTTTCGATTGAAATTTCTCAAAACAGGAGAATGACTTTGATTAACATTTTGAAAACCAAATGATTGATTTCTTTGAAAATTTGGAAACGGAGTCATTTCTCTTGATGAGTTTTTCCGAAAGAAACAATCCTTTGTGTCATGGTTTCTTCTTTCACAGATATCACAAAATTTGTTATAAAAACATTCCTCTGAAGAATGATTTCTTTTGTCACAGTAACTGCAGTACCTGTTAAAGAAACATTCAGCAGTAGCATGATTATAACGATCACAAATCTCACAATGTTTCTTGCTAATCCTAAAGAGCCGATTGTTAACTTTTGATGTTGAACCCACTCGTGATTCATTATCAGTTTTGTTCGGTTTTAGATTAACTTGATTCTCTTGTGAAGATTTTGATTGTGATTTTGCTTGCTTGAGAACTTGGTTCGATTTTAAACTGTCTTGTTGGTTACCTTCTTTGTTTCAATTCTTTTATCATTGATAGCGGAAGACTTAGGACCTGAACATATTTTCAGACCAGAGTTAGATTTGATTGAAGAGTTGATTGGTTTACCATAAGATCCGTTCAAATCAAAAGTTCCTGCAGACACAAACTTAATTGTTTTACCTTTTGACACTTTCTGCTTGACAGGTTTGACTTTGTCAGTTTTAACAATTTGAGCTTTGGTGTTGTCATTCGATTTTATGACACTTTTACCTTTTGACTGTTTCGTTTCAGATTGATTGACTTTCGATTTTAATTTATGCATTTTTGCATTCGAAACTTCAGTTTTTTTCACTTCTTGCTTCTTGATCAGTTGATCAACAACTTTTGCTTTCTGTTCATTCTTCCAGTTGATGTATTCAGGATCATTATATCCCGAAAATTCACCTTCTTCCTTCACCGTTTCTTCCTGTTTGGGATTCAGTTCAGGATATTCAACAAGTTGGATCAGAACAGGTTCTGATTTGTTGCTAGCTTCATCATCAGCTTCAGTCGTCACACCATCTTCTTCTTTTAAACTTTCAATCAACACTTCAGATCCCTCGGATTCGGGTTTACTTCTTTGAATTTCTTTGAATTTTCGTTCATTTTCAGGTGAATGATCAAATTCATTGAAGTTTTCAGGTAAAGTTTGAGTGATTGATTTAGGCATTGGTTCATGAGTGAAACCCAATCCTAGTTTGCTTTTGTTACCTCTTTCACTTATAAGTTGTTTAACCATTGTTTTACAACTTTTCACTTTTGTTAATTCAACTTGTGTGACAGCATGAGCAACTTTTTCTTGTTCAAAGTTCTTTGTCATTTCTTCAAGTTGTTTTGTTTCGAGTTCCAAATCCTTTAAGGTTTTGTTCCATGATTCTTTAAGTGACAATATCTTCTCATCAGAAATTTTGTGATCAATTTTAAGTTGTTCATGAATTTTCTCATGTTTGCTTAATTTGTCACCAATTTTAAAAGAATGAGTTCGATAATGTTCTACTTGTTGAATGCATTGTTCAGAACATAACCTTTCTTTCACATCAATAGGCAAAGGAACATAGTTAGGGGTAAATCAGTACTAACCTTTGGTTGTTCGGTGGATGATGAAGACTCACTGGATGTAGCCATCAGCGCAATTTCTGATTAAGATTCTTCAATAGGATCTGACTTTGCACTCCAGTCATATTCCTCAGAATCTTCACTCACAGTATCAATCAGTTTATCATCCCCTTCTTCAGACCAATCTTCCTCAATTTCACAAACTAACGCCAAACTTGAAGTAAGATCAGATGTAAACTGTTCTGCATAAGCACTCCAATCATATCCATCTTTCACACTCACTTCTAGTGCTTTGGTCTGATCTTCTGGCTTCTTTCCTTCATCTTCCAGTTTTGGCATGGGAAGACTTTGATATGGTTTCTGCATGAAGCGTTGATTCCTTTGTTGATAGCTTGAAGACTGTTGCGAGCTTTGACCTTGACCTTGATTTTGTCCACTTGAACTCGTTTGATCATTGTAATTCTGATTCTTAGGAGCCTTGCATTCCCTTGAAAAATGACCATAACAGTTACAGTTGAAACATCGGGCCTTTGATTTGTCAAAACCAACGGTCTTGTTTGCATGAGGCTTGTAGCTTCGGTTAACATATGCATATTTCTGTGTCCGATATGCAACCATCACCATCTGCCAATTCAAATCCATTTCCTCAACGTCATCAGGATCCATTTCCAAAAGATCTTGAAGTACAACATCCATCTGAGACAAATGACTTCCTTGATAAGCTTGAAAGCTTGCCATGAAAGCAGTAAAAGCAGTCTTCGTCTCATCATCTTGTAACAAGATGTTCATCACATCTTTTACATTGGCTTGAACTTTCGAACTTGAACATTCTGATTTCATTGATTGACTTTGAACTTGAGCTCTTGGTGGAGATTGAGGTTGAGAATAAGTTGGTGAATTTGGAATGTATGACGAATCAGTGTAAAAACTTGCACCAACAAATAAATCACCCTCATCTTCAAACTTAGTTGCATCTTCTGCAAGAAAGGCATTCTCCACAGTGTTAGCAGGATTCACAATATATTTGTATTGTGCATGTGAACCAGTTCTATCAGTGTTTCTAGAACTTTCATCAATTTCTACTTCCTCTATCTTTGCAATGAGCAGATCCAAATCCATCGGAAACTTTTCAGTATGTTTCAGTAGAGTCACAGTCTGTTTCCACGATGATGGCAGAGCACATAGTAATCTGTCATTCAGGTCTTGAAGATATGTCTTAGCACCAACATTGGTCATTTCAGTAGTCAGATGAACAAACCTATTCATCATCTGGTGCACAGATTCTCCAGCAATGTGTTCAAATAACTCCAATTGTCTCTTCAGCTTTTGTTTCTTGAGACTCCTGAGTTGTTCACCTCCTTCACATATTGACTTCAAGGCTTTGAACAATGTATAACCCGTCTGATAAGTATCCAACCTCGACAGTACTTGTAGTGGCAGTCCTTTACACATCAAAGAATAGGCTTTGCTATCATTCTTCACTTTCCTTAAATCTTCAGCTGATAAATTATCTTCTGGATAAGGTTCAGTAGAGTCTTTGGTGTAGGTACTTGCACTATCCGGAGCTGTCTGTGTAGGTATGTGAGGACCCTTATCAATCGACTTCCAAAGATCATTGTCTATTGAGCAAAGATGATGCTTCAGTCTAATCGTCCAATTCTTGAAATCTGCACGATTAACAAGTCTAGGAACACGGTTATCAGGATCATCATTAGGTGCCATTTTAAAAAATTTTAAGGAAAATATTTTTGTTTTTGTTTTTTTGATTTTTTTGAAAAGAAATAGTTAAACTACTAAAATAAAGACAAGTAAATAATGAGAAGATAAGATAACAAAGTTTAAAACAACTAAAATTGAGTCACACGGCTGAACAGTGAAATTTTGACTTTCACCGGGCTGAACAGTGATTTTTCTTCTTCACCCGGCTGAGAAAAGTCTTCACCCGTCTAAACAGTCACACGGCTCAACAGTTATAAGTCTTTAAACTTGAAATCTTCACCCGGCAAGAACGTTACCCGGCTGAACAGTTACACGGCAAACAGAAATAACTTGACACGGCAAACAACTTGACCCGGCAAGAAGAAAATATTCACCCGGTTGAACAGTTATCAACACTTCACCCGGCAGACCTTGACACGGCTTGAAAGTGTTAATCACCCGGCTAAATAGTAACAAGTTGATCCGGTTGTTATCTTGATCACCCGGCTGAACAGTACTTTACCCGTCTGAATAGTTCTTCACATGGCTAAATAGTATATAACCCGGCACAACAGTACACATAATTTTACTTGCAATTCTTCACCCGTCTAGACAAAACTCCTTTACACGGCTGCACAGGACCTAATTTGTTCACAAATCTAAGTCCAAAGGAAATTGTCTAAGTCCAAATTATCACCCGGCTAGTTAATCTTCAACCAGTTCATCCTGTTCATCATCTTCATCATGAGAAATTTTCTGGGTTTATCAAAAACTTGTCCAATTCCTTGAAAATTCACACACAAGCAGCGAAATACACCGATTATCAATCCCTAATCTCAATCAATCCAAAACATGATCAAATTTTGATGAAATTGAGCAAAATTCGATCGAACAGTAACTTTTTCTATCTTCTTAATTCCTCAGATCTGATGATAATCTGAAGGAATTTGCACAATCGTTGTGAATTAGGAGTGATTGCGATGATAAATCACAACTAAAAACAGCAACAATTCATTCAGATCATGATTTTTGAGCAATATTGTAGTGTTTTGCTTGATGAATAGCGAAGAACACAATACCAACAGCTCTGATACCAATTGATAGGTTCAATTGGATCGATATCACTCAAATGATCCGAATGATTCGTACACAAAACACAGTTCAATCACCAACACAATTCATTACTAAATAATTCTCTTTATATTGATGATCAAAGCAAATATTGTAGTACAAAATGCAGGAGAATGTAATAACACACAGTTAATTCTCTCTCTAACGTGAATATGTGATCTAGACTCTCTCACTAACATTCTCTTACTACATGCTTTATGCAACAATACATTTAGGGAAAATAACAAAATAAACCCTAACTATACAAAATGTATAAAACAAAGTACAAAGTAAATCTTAAACTGGAAATAGCCCTAACACCATTTGGCGATTTCCAAATGCCATTTTTACCGTACCAAACCTGCAATCAATTCGGGCATGAGCCGTACTAAAAAATGGCCGACCTAAAATAACAGTTGGGCTTTGGTTTGGATCAACCGAAGCATAATCCAACACCAAAAAATCAACGAGATAATAAAACTCTTTTACCTGCACAATCACATCCCGCACAATTCCTCGCGGAACTTTATGAGACGAATCGGCTAACACAACCGTTGTCTCAACCCGCTTCAATGGACCAAAATCATATTGGTCATATAAACTTCCCGGTAGAATACTCACACCAGCTCCAAGATCTAATAATGCTTTAGACATTTTAAAATTGCCAACTTGTATGTCTATCAATGGTGTTCCCGGATCTTGGAGCTTGGGTGGGAGGTCTTCCATTAACACAACACTTAATCTTTTAGTTAAATTAACTCGTGTAGGCACCTTCCCCTTTCGTTTTAAGGTACACAATTCCTTTAAAAATTTTGCATACGCGGGATTTTTCTTAATTGCCTCAAGTAACGGAATGTTAACCTTGACTTGTTTTAAAACATCCAACAACTCATCTTTTTTCCAAATATGTGTAGGAAATCACATTCTTTTTGCATGGGTCAACCAAAGCCGAAGGAAATTGTACTTGGCTTCGGTCCACCTCCTTGTCATTTTTATTCACATTTTCTTTGGAAACTGGTTTTGCAAAAGGTTTTTCATTAGTGTTTTCTTTCAAAACATTGTTTTGGAACATTGGTTCCTCCTCATCACTTTCCATCCCGGTAATATCCTTAACCACCCCTTCAATTAAATCCGATGAAAAAGGTTTTTTATATTCTTTACCACTTCTCAAAACATTCACATGATTAATAGAAACATTACGAGTAGTAGTGTGGGAGGGATTTACCTTAGTGTCACTTGGAAGTTGACCTTTGTTCTTCTTGAGATTTGCCACATCCGTTGCAAGTTGACCCATTTGATTGGTTAAGGATTGTATGGCCTTGTCTCGATTATCATCCTTTTGAGCCTGGGCTTCATCAAATTGATTCCTTCTTTGCATCTCTTGTTGCATTGACTTAAGCATATCCATTACTTCATTACCACTTGATGAAGCTTGACCCGAGGCATTCCCTTGATCATTGCCTGTTGACTGAAAGGGCCTTTGCCACCCTTGGTTGTTCCCTCCTCTAAAATTTCCTTGCGGACTTTGATATTGTTGGCGAGGGTCATAGTTACCTTGAGGCTTTCCTTGAATTCATGTTGTAATTTCTACCACCGCCCCTTGCCCTTGAATAGCATTCACTTCCTCCATTTGTTCAAGTGTCATTGTGCAATCATCCACGGTGTGTCCCAACTCATTAAAATTTGTACAAAAATTATAAACCTGATTTGTGGTTTGTACACTACCATCATCCACCACGTGAACCGGAGCTCATGTAATAACTGGTTGTGCCCTCCTTGAAGATTGAGCCTTCCTCTTTAATGTGACCGCCATTTGTTCCAAAAATGCCCAATCATCTTTCTCATAATTAGTACCAAATGTACCATTCGTAATAGACATCAAATCACGAGCATCCTCAGAATGAAGCCCCTCATGAAATGCTTTCAACAATTCCCACAAGTCAATTCCATGGTGCGGGCAATTCTTAATCATCAAATTGAATCGTTCAAATGCTTCATGAAACATCTCACCAGATTGTTGTTGGAAGCTTCTTAGACTACGTCGTGCATCATTAGTCTTTTAAGAAGTGAAAAATTCTTCCAAAAACCTTTGTTGCATTTCAGCCCATGTGTAAATCGAAGCAGATGGCAAAGCATAAAACCACCTCTTTACTCTATCCTCCAATGGAAACTGAATTAACACCAATTTAACATCGTCTGAAGAGAAACCTTGACCACCGATAGTATTACAAATTGAATCATATGCCTCCAAATGAAAGTAAGGCTCTTCCGTTGCTAACCCCTTGTACTTTGGCAAACTCTGAAGGGAGTTTAATCTAACTTCAAAAGTTCTTCCCTGATGATTTTGAGGAATCACTACCGGTGAGGGGTTGTTTGTGATAACTCGACGAAAATGGGCTTCAATGCCCCGAGCAGCTTCCCAATTATGTCTTCTTAGGACACTCAACCGAACTCTTGGTCGCGGAGGACCCATTGGTCATTGAACTGGTTGGTGGGGCACAAATTGTGGAGGTTGCTGTTGGAACCCGGACCCCGCTTGTTGCTGAAGAATTGGTCTTTGAAATTGCGGTCTTGGTGGCCCTTGTGGTGGTAACTGATGTGGTACCACTTGTAATTGAGGTCTAACGAATCCTTGCCCTGCCCATAATTGTACTCACCCGTATTTCCTTCACCCTTATACGCATAACCATTATCATCATACCTCACATACTCCTCAGTGAACCCATCATTGTGCACATCTCCTCCTGCTCTTGGATCTTGCAAGGCTGAATAAGGTGAAGATTGCACCTCGGGCTGTACGGGTTGTTGGAATGAAGGAGTGGTATGGACTATATAAGATGATTGGGGGTTCGGTTGTTGTGTTGAAGATGATTGTCCTGATGATGGATAGAAAGCTGAAAATGGTGGGATAGTATCTGATGAAGTGTAGCTAAATAAGGGGTTGGGTTGAGTACCGGTGGGTAAGGTGGTGTTGTTTGGTTGAGGTGTAGATGATGGAGGTGCGGATGATGTTGTTTGGCCAAGGGTGGGTGGTGGTGGTGGCATATTGGGATTCATTGTATTGACTGGTGAACTGATAACTTTATTCTCACTCAAATACAAACCAAATACTACTAAATAGTTAGTGGTAAGTGGGTATCGAACACAGGGAGTTGGTGGAAATGTGTATATCAAGTGGTTGCAAGTAACTATTATGAGCTAGAATAAAACAAAAGTAAATTCAGAGATTTTGGATTGATTGATTGATTTAGAAAATTAACAGAAAGTAACAGATCAAACTTGAAAACTAAGTATTCAGTAATGGGAAGAATGTTCCCCCTTGGTCTCTGGATTTCAACAAGTGATGATGTCAATGTTCAATTGGGAAGAACTACATAGACATAATTCGTGAGTGTGTGTTAATGTGTGATAAAAGGGGACTAAGTACTTGGATTAAAACAATGCAAGGCTATCACCCGATGATCAGTATCGTCTAAATTATGGTTGAAATTGCCTATGGCACCAAGAACATATGGTTGAAATTACAAAGATAAACAAAACGACCTGTTACACATAATACATAATCACCATAACAATTAATCAAAATATCAAATCATAATCCCACAAATACATAAACATTAACAATATCATAGTTGATAATCCATACAACCAAGGGAAAACATAAATAAACTAGCCAAACATTGTTTCACAAACCAAATAACGAGTAAATATAAAATCCATGAGAAACAAGAAGGAATTACAATAGATTTTAGGAGCCCAATGTTGTTGTTTCCACCTAGAAAGCTTATTCCAATCGCCAGAAATCGCCTTAGAATCGCCTCCTAATGATTGGATAATGAAAAGACCCAAAAATTTCAGTTTTGTAACAGCAGTTACGAGATTCATGGCTGGGTTCACCGTAACCTACGGTGCCACCGTAGGCTACAGTGGGTGACATTTTCCTATGCCACTTCTCTTCTGAATTACGGTGATGTTTTCAACTTCTAGACACACCGTAGCTTACGGTGTTCCCGTTCACATCCGCCCAGTGTCACCATCATGCTTCATTTTAGATCCGAGCGTACCTGAGATAAAAAAAACCGTAGTTATCTAATTCAAGACAATTGCACGATTAACATGGGGAATTAAGTATATATTTAAAACATTTAAGGGTCATGTATCCTCCTCCCAGTACTTTTTGATACTCTCCTACACCCAAACCTCATCCCACTAAGGATTTAATTCCTGAAAATACTAATAGTTTATTTGCAGGTTTAGAAGGGATTAATCATCAGGAGGTTCGTGAGGAGTATGGCTATGGTGCATCTACCGGTCTGGGGTGTTCTAGTTCAAGCATTATTTCTAATTCCAAGAATTCTAGTTTAGACATGAGTGTTAATTCAGATGTTTTGTCGAATGATTTAAGTAGTTCAAACTTTAAATCGTCTGTATTAAACACTAATTCTGTTATGACTGCTTCAAATGATTGTAATGACGAACATGTTTCTAATGATTCTATTGATGTATTGCATGAAAAGAATTGTTTTGAAAGGTTTGTCTCAACACCTATACCGACCTTTGTACCTATTCGTATATCTAGACCCGTTGAGACAAACAATTCAAAAATTGATAGAGGTATCAAAGCAAGTACATCAAAGGGTAAGACAAAAGAAATGTATGTTTCTTTTAGTGATTCAGACACAAACATGTCTGATTGTGATGAGGAAATTGCATGTGATCCCATTCCTTTAGTTAAAACCGGAAAGAAATGTTTCAAATCACATTGCTTTCGCTGTGAAAAGGACACTCACGTTGTCAAAAACTGTCCGGAACTGGTTCGAAAGGGTGTAAATAACCCTAGCTTTTCAAATAGATTAAATAGATTTGTAAATAATCATTTTCCTGTTTCTTTTTCTTTGCTTAAACCCAAGTCTAACAAGGCATGGGTTCCTGTTATTAATTGATTTTCTGTTGTTTTTGTCAAGAACGTCCAAGGAAGCCAAACAGCTTATGTCATGTAGATAGTGGATGTTCCCAACACATGACCGGTTTAAAAGACCTTCTTACTAATTTTCGCATAATAAATGGTGGGTATGTGGCATTTGCGGGAGACAAGAAATGGTCGGGCAAGGAGAGGTATCAAATGGTTTGCTCACTCTGGAGAAGGTCAACTATGTCCCCGAGCTACATTTCAATTTGCTATGCGTATCTCAAATCTGTGACAAGAATATTACGCTTCTTTTCAAGTCTGATGAATGCTTCTTTTCTGTCCCAGACAGTTCCCAAGAATATTAATATGGCATTGCAAGATCCGAGCTGGGTGGACTCAATGCAATTAGAACTTCAACAATTTAGAAAGCTCAAAGTCTGGGAACTGGTCGACCTCCCACCAAACAAATATCCAATCGGGACGAAGTGGGTATATAAAAGCAAATCTGATGATAGAGGGGTGGTCGTTCATAATAAATCTCGACTGGTGGTTCAAGGTTTCGCACAAGAGGAAGGCATTGATTACACTGATGTTTTTGCTCCTGTTGCCAGAATTGAAGCCATCCGAATCTTCCTTGCACATGTCGCACATAAAAACTTCAAAGTATATCAAATGGATGTAAAGTGCGCATTCTTATATGGAGATATCGACGAAGAGATATATGTTTGCCAACCACCAGGTTTTGAGGATCCGGATTTCCCTGACAAAGTATACAAGTTGGACAAATCACTTTACGGACTACATCAAGCTCCTCGGCTCTGGTATGAAACGCTAACACAATACCTGTTGAGCAAAGGCTTTACAAGAGGGTCGATTGATATGACAATGTTCAAGAAAGTGATTGGTGACGATATTCTTTTAGTACAAGTGTATGTAGATGATATCATCTTCGGTTCGTCAAATGAAGATTTGTGCAGAGAATTTGAGGAGGTGATGAAAGAGAGATTTGAGAAGAGCATGATGGGCGAGCTGTGCTTCTTTCTCGGTTTACAGGTAGTACAAAAACCCGATGGCATTCTTATTCACCAGGAGAAATATATTCAGGAGATTTTGGTAAAATACAAGATGGACGACAGTTCTTCTGAACTATCTCCATTCACTGCACAGACGTGTCTCACTCCTGACGAATCCGGGAAGTCCGTTGATGCTCACTGCTACCGTTCGATGATTCGATCATTAATGTAGTTAACTGCAAGTCGTCCAGACATAGCTTTTGCTGAAGGTTATTGTTCGAGGTATCAATCGAATTCAAAGGAGTCACATGAAAAAGCCGTGAAGCGTATCTTTCGTTATCTAAAGGGAACTCCGCGTCTCGGCTTGTGGTATCCAAAAGGGGGAGCTTTGATCTTCATTCATATACTGATAGCGACTATGGCGGTTGCAAACTCGATCGGGAATCTGTTTCTGGTGGATGTCAGTATCTGGGGGAGTGTTTAGTTTCGTGGCAGAACAAGAAACAGACCACCGTTTCTTTATCTACTGGCGAAGCTGAATACACTGCTGCCTCCAGCTGTTGCTGTCAAGTATTGTGGATAAAACATCAGATGATTGATTATGGAATCAATTTCTTGCATTCTCTGATTTTCTGCGACAATGAGGTGGCCATTGGCATTACCAAGAATCCTGTTAACCACACCAGAACAAAGCACATCGAAACTCGCATTCATGCCATCCGGGATGCACAAGAAAAGGGGTTTATCAATATCATATCGATCGACACCAAAAATCAAAAGGCTGATTTGTTCACTAAAACGTTTGATAAACCTCGTTTTTATGAATTAATCAACATGCTTGGTCTAATTTCTTTTTAATCCTTTTCATTATTAAAAAAAATAAAAATAAATAAAAAAAACTGTTTTTCTTACTTATATTTTCTAATAATGTCGGTCATTCTTTTGTGTTTGATCTAAAATTATCTTAAATTTTTGAAAAATTTCAGTTTTACGAAACTAAAAATTTTGGGGGAGTAAATACTACAAATTTCATAATTATGCTTCATCTCATGTTATATACTGTTTGTTTCTTGCAGAAATTCAGATGTGGGTTGATGGCATCAAAAGGAGGAAAGAGATTTGCACTGATGTGTCAGTAGACTCAGCTCGAATACTATTAGACATCAACTCTATGATCAAATTAAAATTCAAAAAGAACTCGGTGATGAGGAGCATTTTCACAGAGATTTGGCCTGCACAAAGTGATAAGTTTTGACAAAAATGGACTGAGAGTATTTGTTTCGTGCTTGATTTTTCCCAAATCACCCTTAGCCGCAACCCTGAATGACGCTTCTCGTTAGCTCTTCAGAATTTTTTGTTCTCGTGTTAATCTCCTCTGCTATGCGGAAGCATTGACCTGGAGTGATGATCTTCTCTGTTATATGTAAATATAGACCTGAAGCTCTCATCAGCACGTACAGATAATCATCTCCTCTGTTATACGTCAGTATAGACCTGGAGCTCTGATCATCTGTAAAACCCATATAAAGCAAATGCTCAAAATGTTTATACATCATGTTAATTGCTTGATGTGTCCTTTATTAAACCTACACTCCACTCCACCTCCAAAATACATTCACCTTGATCATTTGATCTAGGTCTATGTCCCTCCAAAATCACAAAAATCTTGCTGAATCATCTAAACTCAATATGTCCTGAGGTCAAAACAAGTTACATTGCTGAATGTTTGTGAAAACCAAGTTGCCAGAGTTTCTTCAAATCGAACCAAAACATGATAAGATCATCACAGGTTGTTTGTTTAAAGGAACAAGGCATGGGTTTAAATGGACAAACATAATGACAATCTTTGCAAGTCTTTGTTCCTCTAGATGATTGCCAGAAACTCGTTTTGGTTTTCCTCGTGATTCATTCTGTTATACTGATTTGATTCTTTCTGAAGTTTCGTTGTTAAAATGGGTCGATATCTTGGATCTATCTCATTTGTTTGGCTTGACACTATTTTAAAATATCTGTAATTTCAACTAGATTTGACTTCTATTCTCTTTTCAAAATTTATTTTTCTGTGACACTACGACATTTGCGTCACAATAGTGTCGGGTTAGCGACACTACGTCGTGATTAATAATCATCTGATGTGGGTGAAACGGTTCATATCTCTGATTTTTCAAAACCCGACACTACACACGACTCTAAACCCTAAAACACACACTTAACTTCAATCCATCATTTTTAGTGTTTTTAAGTCGATTCCAACCGGTAAGAATTGTTCTCCTATGTGTTTCGAACCTTTGTTTGCTTTGTATTGGTTTTTGGTTTTGATCTGATGTAATTTAGATTATGTTGTCTGTTGGGTTTTTCACAATTTTGCGACACAAGTGTTCTTGTTGCGACATTGAACGAAAGTTCAGACTTCCCTGCGAAACTACCAAGGTTATGCTGACCATGCCTTGTTGGTAGTGTCGGAAGTTTGGGATGATGCGACATTGTAGTGTCGATGCACATGCCTTGCTGTTGCGACACTACAATGTCGATGATCATGTGACATTGACGCGACATTACTATGTCGCAACTCTGCGACACTAACAAATTTTTTTTATTCTATTTTATTTTATTTTGCTTTATTTTTTTATCTTTATTTTTCCTAATAACTAACAAATTTTTATCTTTAAATATGCAGCCGATGAAGTTCGACAAGCGGTCGAACGTGGTCGCTTATCTCAACGATAAGGACCCGAAGTCAGTTGGATTTCGTGACGCAATATTCTGGTCGAAGGCATCCCCTATCTCTTATGCAGTCACGAAGGACTTGATCATTGATCAGCAGCATGTCATAGATTTCTAGGAATCGGCAACATATAATCTCAATGCAAAACCGGCGGTGATTAGGGCGAACGTGATGGGGGAGGACATCGTTATTACTGTTAATTCCATTGCTCGAATGCTGAGAATGGAACGTGACGTTGGCTGTCCAATGTCACTGAGTCTGGAGGACGTGCACGAAGGCTTTTTAGAGATGGGTTATCAGGGAGTGGGTTTCTTAACTCGCCGAGAGATCAAGAAATCGTTCCTAACGAAGGAATGGAGATTCATTGCGCATGTGGTGATAGTTTGTCTAGATCACCGAACGGGGGGTACTGATGGATTGAATTTTGAATGGGCCCGCGCGATGCTGAATCTTTGCAGAGGAAAAAAAGGGAATATCCCACAAATGATATTCGAATATATTATCGAGAATATCTCCGCTGCAAAGAAAGACAAATGGCTGTTATATCCACGATTTGTTCAGATATTTATTGATGAGTTGAAGCCAGGATTACAGAAGTTGGGTGATCCTCTGATGTTGACGAAGATGAACGTTTGGATCTTCGCTGATTGCTCCGCACCCCGACACGACATTTCGGGAAAGACAACATATCTTTTCCGAAATATGTATACAGATGAAAGGTGGGAGTACATTGAGAAATTAAAAATCAGTGAAGATAAAATGTTTAAGGAGCTTAGAGATAAAATCAAAGAAGATATCAAGAAGAGGAAGAAGTTCGTGGAAAGAGGACCGTACCATTTGATGAACAATTGGACGAGATCGAGTCGGAAATATTTAAGAAGAAGGGAAAGAAGAACGAAAGGGGGCCGACAAAGCGCAAATTGATTCTGATACTGATGTCAGAATCAAAGAGCGAAAGGGAAGGAGCCTGAGGTGCCTGATTCTATGCCGAAAACGTTTATGAAGAAACCAGAAAAGAAGGGGTTTGCGGGATTGGACGAGGATGTGATTCGTGGGTTGAATACGTCGCTCGCTAATGAGCTGAGCATGGTAAAGACTAAGCTGATGAATGTGGAAGAACGAGAGAGGCACATCGAATCAGAGATGGAGGATTTAAGAAGGATTGTATTGGATCAGCACGTGCTTATCAAAAAGTTGTTAGTGGAGCTAAATGAGGTAAAGAAAGAAGTGAAGATTGGAAACACGAAAACTGGAGATGAGATCAATGAAATGGAGTACATTGGAAAATATTCAACCTTGAAGGAGATGGTCCAAACCGCTAGGAGCCGGAACGAATTTGGAGGTTTCAGCGGTGCTGGTGCGAGCAAATCTGATAAAGAAGCAGAAATTACTGATGATTTCTGCTTCGATGTTGATGCTGATCTGATAGGTGATGAGGTGCTAGCAGAATCTGAGAAAATTTCAGATTTGAGAAAATTGGTTGAAGAAGAAGAAGAGGTAGAGGAACAACTGATCGATTATGACTCAAAGCCTGATTTTTACGAAGTCGAAGAAAAGGAAATGGTTTATATGGCTCAGAGGAGCGAAATGAAGGGTGAAGTGTTCGAGCTCGATAAATCAGATTGGTTCAAGAAAGAAGAAGAACCTGAATACGTCACGCCTCTATTTCAGAATTTGGATGCCTCCACTCCTGAAGACACAGATAACAAAATATTCAGCTGGAAATATAGTCTGGAGCTTCAAAAGTTCATGATTAAAAGGAGAGGGGGTGGAATCAGCTATATTAGTAACCGCAAACACTTCAAAACCTTCCCTAAATAGGATTTGAGGCGTTTGGCGGTTCTCCCACTTATTAACGCAGATCAAAATGATCGTGCGAAACTTTTGGAGGAGGAAATACAGGCTGGATTAAAGGATAATTTTGTTAGTTTCGGGTATAACAAGTTGGAACGCAAAAGATCGAAGAAAGATTTGGATTGGGTAACGGGGAAAGGGAAAATTGTGCTGAAAATGAAACCAATAAAGACCGTGTTGAGAGTGAGAGTACCGCACCCGTGCACGTCAAGACTGCATGAGTTCAATAAATGGTTTTATGATAACCAGACGGGGGAGGCGGTAGTTCGTGTAAAGGATGGGTTAGAATGGAGATTATTTGACCCGATTGAGGTTTTCGGATTCTCTGACGAAGATCTTAAAATTTTATGTGAAAACCCTATCCGAACTGGTGCTGGAGTCGAGACGAAGAAAGAAGCCGCTCTGTTTGAACGAGTGGCTAATAGGGCTCGTGGGATTAGATCAGAGGTAAGGGAGCTTGCTGAGAAGGTACAGAAGAAGGTGGCGCTGAATGAAGACGTTCGGGAATTGACAGGATTGCTGGATGCTGCTAAAGCTGGAGCTGAAGAAGGAGACCCAACAGGTGAAGTACCTCCCTAGGGGGAGTATTGTTGACCACATGTAGGGTGGTACTTCACCTTGTTGTTATTTGTATTTTGTTTATCTAGTAATAGTTTAGTTGTATTTCGTTTCCGCTGTAATAGTTAGATTAGCCTTAGTTTTAGTGTCTTTATTACTCATTTATGCGACACTGCATGCGACACTATGCAGCCTGTCTATGTTTATTGATCAGGCAGTGTCGGGTCTGCGACACTGCCTGCGACACTATGATCTGTATATATAGTTGTGATAGGGCATTTTGTACACAAATCTTTGGAACTTATTGAATACAATTCACATTTTGATACTGAGTTCGAACCTTATTGATTGTTTGCAAGGAATTGAATCTGTTATATCATTGTTGCGTTAATTTAATCCATCTTCTTCTATTAATCTTCTTAATTATACTATTCTTAATGGGTTATAATGGTTTGTGTGAGTTTTGGTCACAAATCACAATAAATTGTTGCGAGATCTAGTGGTATCAATTGATTGTGATCATATCTAAATCATATATAGCACGGATTACTGATTTCATGGACCAACAGACAATGACTTATCCGTTCTGATATAAAACCCTAATCCTTATCACTATGTCATCATTTTCACCTGATACACTTTCTATTGTCGTTTCATTACCTCTGAACATACTTTTACACCATTTTAACCTAGATTTATCTTGTAACTAATTTCGATCAATTCTAAGGTAAAATCATGTCCAAAAATCAGATCTAACTTCAAAATCCAATAATGTTAACTGTATCTGGTTGCTAAATTGATTAAGCGTTTGACGACTAAAACCTAATCGAACTTTAAATCTGTTAAAATCAACGTTCTATATGTTAAAATCAACCATTAAATACTTAATCACCTCTTCAAATAAACCTGATTCATCACTTTAATACACTAAACCGATCAAAATATCATTGTGTTTTTTCTTTCTCATTGTCTGTAAACATACTTATGCATTTTGTCTTATTTTTTCAGGTATGGCTGAGATGAACCTCAAGCCAAAGCACAATATTGTTGCCTTCTTGAATGAAGATTGTGCAGAATCTGTTGGATATGAAAACATGATTCGATTCTTGCAGAGGACAAAGTATGTGTATGCAGTGTGCTCAAAACCAGTCATATACAAAAATATCATTCGAATATTTTAGAGGACTGTGAAGGTAGATCATGATGATCCTAATATTATGCCTTTAAATGTATCTAAAGATGTGTTTTTATCAATCGGTCACCAAAATGAATTCCCAAGGCAATAGTTCTTCCGTGCAAGACTGTGTGACCATTGGAAGCTACTATACTATGTGTTTCATCACTCCATGTTAAAGAGGAGTACTGGATTTAACTCTTTCTTATATGAGTTGGCTTCTCCTATTGTAGCATTGATCATGAACCAACCATTCAACATGGAAAAATGGATAATGAATGGATTTATGTTCAATTTAACTAAAGGGATTAAGAACAGATTTCTCATGTATGTAAGATTTCTGTAGATGATTATTAATGAAGAATATCCAGACATAATTGCTTATGGTTTGGAGGCTAGGAGAATTTTATTAGAGGATATGACAAAAGAAGTCTATCAAAGACTATCTATGATCACTCAAGCAAGAAAAGTTCCTTTATTTCGATACATTGTTGATGTAAGTAATGATGATGTGAATGTGAATGTTGCTCACTATCATCTTACTGATGAAGAACCTCTTAATCCTGAAGATCTTATTCAAAAAGAACATAAAAAAGAATCAGAACAAGATTAGAATGTGTTTGAAAGTGAAATGAGGATGAAAGAGAAGGTACTGATGAAACAGAAGAAGTAAACGTGAATGTTAGTGATCATAGTGATGATATTTAAAAGAATGTTAAAGCTGAACACATGTGTTTTTGATACAGAAGGAATTGAAGCTTCTCAAATAGTTATTTCACTGAATCAAGAACCAAAAGTTAATGTTCTTGAGATTGCGCATCAAGCATTACAAAGTTTAGTTGAATCAGTGGCACAGACTAATGATGAAGCTAAATCTTCGAATGAAAGAATGCAATTCCCTGTTATTCAATCTCCAAATGCATCAGAGAATGCAGAAGTTGTTGAGTTGGATGAAACAAAATCTGTCCATACTGATACTACTGAAGTTATCATGTCTGAAAATACTGAAGTATTAAGAGATAATGATACTAAAGTTATGCTATCTGAACTCACTGAAGAGCTACAGTCTGTTGACAATGAGGTCATCAAAATATCTGCTGAAGAAATTGAAGTTGTATCCAAGGAGTCTTCCCTTGATATTACAAAGGCTGTTGATATTACAGAAATTGAAGAAGAGTCTTCAAAAACTGATAAAGTGACTGATGATCGAAAGATGAATAGATTGCTCATTATATCCTTATGATCAATAACTTACAAATGAAGAATGAGATTCTTGAAAAGAAACTGGCTGAAAGAGATACACAGCTTGAAAGATTCAAACAAAATCACATAAAAAACACAAGAGTATTCAAAATGCAGAATGAAGAATATGAGAAGTTGTCAGAAGATTAAGAATTAGTGAAGGCTGGGAATGGAAACCTTCAAGCTGATGTAGATTTGTTGAAACAACAAGAGTTAGAGTCTCATGTATCCTCAAGTGACAAAGAGTTTTTACCTGAAGTTCAAACTGAAATCTCTTAACCAGAAACTCAAGTTGTTAATAGATCAAAAAATGCCATTGTAGAAGAAAAGGTTGATGACACTTATGTTGCTGAAAAATTGGCTGACAAGAGGAAAATCAATTAGATTGTGTCTATACCTGAAGAAGCTAAAACTTCTTAAAAGGAAAAACTCGATGAGATCAAGTCTGTTCAGTCAGATATTCATCAAGGAGAAATAATAGATGCATTAATCATGGATGATGAATGGTATAATGAAGTTTTGAGTGATGATGAAGGTGATGGTGTTGATGATAATAAAATTGGTGAAACTGAGATTGTAAAATCTATTGAAGCTGAACAAATAATGGATGGTACTGACGACATTCCATTGGACTTAGTGAGAAAGTTTCCATACATGGAAAGAATGAAATACAATCAGGTATATCTAAATGGGCTCATAGTGACTCAAATAAATAAAGAGTATGGATGTTCAAGATTCTATGGATGGTGATGAAAATGAAAAAGTGATAGAACCTGGGGAATGGCATCCGGTGCAAGAAAGCTTAAACATTGATGATCTTCCACCAGAAGAGCTTCACCACCCTGATCTAGAAAACATGTCTGCTAGTGATATGAGATCGTGGCTTCAGTCAATAAACTATCCTTATAGAAGTTTAAAAAGGCTTAAGTCTGAGTCTTTAAGGAAGCTAGTCAAGAGCTTTTAGGCTTCAGAGAAAATGCACAACAAAAAGTTTAGTCTGGATTATCATAATCCACAATATTTGGAAATCACAAAAAGATTCAGTGTGCTACATCGAAAAGAAATACCTTCTTTGGCGAGGGTTGAAGATGTGCATTAAAAGTGAAAAGATTTGAAAGAAATGTTTCCAAGTGAAATGAAAGTGTGCATTGTTCCATTAGATACAAGAGAGTTGTGGAACAAGGCATGCACTGCTGGAGACATTGTGCGATCCATTCTAAGGAAAGGACAATCAATAGCAGAATTGTTAGATGCTATGATTGTGCATGAAAAGAACAAAGATTTTAAGATTGTTACCTTGAAATATGATGAAGTATTCAATGCATTTCTGATCAAACGTGTCAATAGTAATTGTGATGTATGTCATTATTTTACAAGCATTCTTAAGCTGCATGTATAAGATTTGAAGGAACTTCACAAGCTACCACTAATCAATCACACCAAAGCAGAAAGAGATCAACAGTTTGTTATATTTTTGGATGCTGGAATCAACAGAATGCCTTAATTCTTGTAGACTCGAGGTCAACAAGAAGACAATGCCTATCTTGAACAAAAAGGAAAGAAGACGAAGACTGAATCAAATCAAGATAGATACTTGGATGACTTAGTGACAGATACTTTGATAAGATCACTAATCCTGGTGTGAAAATTATACATGGTTCACAAAGCTCCAAACACATTCTGAAAGGATGTTATCACGAGGAAATTTCGAGTTGAAACTTGTACAAAATTTAAATGATTGGGATAATGACAAGATTACTATTTTTAGAGTTTTTGAACTGAAGTTACTCCGCCTAAGTTACATCAACTATCTCTGAAATCAAAAGCTTAAAAGATTAAGTTTGAAGTAGCAAATGCAGAAAGACAACTATTCGAGATCATGTTTGAAGTATTTGCGCTGTAAGGAGAAAATCAGACTCAGAAAAGCATTGCTTTATGCCCAATTGGTGAAGACGAACATAAAATATATAGAGTTTATGAGAATAACTTCAAAAGGAACATTGGAAGTAAGGGAAAAAGGTGTGAAGAAGCCTTATATGTTTTTGCTAATGTGGATCTTGTAGGTTTATCTGACGAAACATTAAAGCTGATGTCTAATACACCAATCCTGGTAAATGAGTCAAAGCTTGTTCAAGCTAGAACTATAGAAAAGTTCAAATCACACTTCATAAAAGCCATCTGAAATAATCCCGGTTTTTGGACCCAGATAATTTTTTTTTAAAACCCATTGGGCTTGGCCCATACAAGTTTAGGATAAGTATCGATGATGAAGCCCGTCATATTAAGTACCCGGATATGCGTATGAATTTATTTATTCTATAAGAATACTACCATAAATTAGATAAGAATTTCCCCTATAATACTTTAAACATTACCAACTATAAAGGTGTATGAACAAATTACACCTACAACTAATGTTAGATAACAAAATAAAAAAATGCCACCTCTATAAATCAAATGACAACTATACAACCATGCATATATATATATATATATATATATATATATATATATATATATATATATATATATATATATATATATATATATATATATATATATATGTATATATATATATATATATATATACGTACAAATGCATATATATATATACACACACAAATTAATTAATTATCAAAACTAATAAAAACCATACAAGTACATAGATATAATACTTACACAAAAATACTCAAACTTAAAAAAGCAAGTCACCAAAAATAAAACCAACACGCATATTATATAAAAATCAACCCATCCATTATACATAACACATACATGCATACGTATACATATATATATACATGTATAAAAATATTAACAACTTACCGATATAAACACCTACTCATATTTACAAAATAATATACAATTACACATACAAGCAACATACAATATTTATCACCATACAACCATTATTATTTACACTACATAATAAACACACTCAAATGCATGAATATATGCATTCATACGTACATAGCTATATATATTTATACAAAACCAACTACAACTTATAAACTAAAGTATCTGTTGGTCCCAAATCAGCTTTGAATCATGTATTTTGATGAAGTTTGGATCAAAGTGATATAAAATAAATGATATGAGATGAACACTTGAAGAACACAAATAAAACACTGATTTGAACTATAAAATGGATTGCAAATGATGTTTACATGGAAAGATCCCCATCACTAGCTCATGCAATCACTAGCTCATGCAAACTTTACTAAAGACCCCAATCGTGAGCATATTCTTTTGTATTAAGCGTCAAACAATGATCTTGATGTAGAAACATTGTGAGCTTAGCATTTGAGAGTTGCATATGATGAGCGCTCCAGGTCATTCAGGGCTAAGGCTCAAGGGTTTGGATTTGGGAAAAATCAAGCAACAATCAAATACTCTCAGCCCCTTTTTGTCAAAACTTATTACTTTGTGCAGGCCAAATGTCTGTGAAAATGATTCTTATCGTCGAGCTCTTTTGAATTTAGTTTGATCACAGAATTGTTGTTTACTTGTATTCGAGCTGAGCCTATTGACACATCATCACACAAATCAACATCCTCCTTCAGATGCTTTCTACACAAAACTGAAACCTACAAAAGACACAAAATATTTACACAAAAAAAGAATTTTGGACAAATGATATTCACTTCATTTTAATTTGAGATACTACAACCCCAAAATTTCTATTTTATAGCGCAAAATTGAAATTTTCAAAAGACTCAAGAACGACCTCAAAAGGAAGTGAAAACTGGATCAAATATACAAGTAAAAAAGTTAGGCTCCCCCATTTTTTATTTTTTATATTTAACTTTTTTTATAGATATGTATTTTTTTACTATGTACTATATATAAAATAAAAATTACCAAAGAAATGCCTTCCATATTACCCTATCAAAAGATTATAAATGAGTTATCAAGAAAAATGCAGTGGCTGTGAAAATAGATATGTGAAAATCAAAGAAAGATCCAGAATATGTATAAGATACCAGAACCATAACCTGTTTGTTTCGCCTCAAATTTGAATACAAAACATTCTCTGTTAGTAAACCGGATTACTAACAGTCCTCCTGAAATGTTCTTGCACTCATTGACAGATTAGTTAGAAAGGGGAACCCTGGCCATCATAGTCCTGGGCGTTCCATTTTCATCAGTGTAAGACACATGTCTATGCAAACAGCCTGTTCTCATGTCTATGCCAAACCGGATTACAAACATTTTCGATTTGAAAGAGTTAAATTTGGAAATTTTTTTCTGTTTAAGCCCCGAGGAATAAGAATTTGGTTTTGATGATTTTGTCACATTCATCTTTGAATCATGTGAAACCGGCTTCACAAGAGTAGATAGAGATGGAATATTCGTCATCCGACCATTCAAAGATGTATGATTTTTACCTTGATATCTAGAGAAACAAACATGTTTACCTTTATCATCTGGAGGATTTTTCGTAGACTCTAATCCGGAGAAGCATATTTTTTGCCTTTACCGTCTGAAGCATGTCCTTTTGGGCACTTCTAGAGCACATGATCATCCTTTCCACACTTGAAGCAAGCCTTGAATGGCTTTTGATGCTTGACTGGCCCATGTGGAGCAGCTGGCGGTGGGGCTTTCTTTGAGTTTGATGCAACTTGTTGAGAGACTTGTGGCTTTTTTTGTTTAGTTGTAGAGGGTTGACTGATTTGTGTTTTGCTTTGTTGGACAGGAGAGGAGATCTTCACTTGCTTGTTTTCAAGTATTTTACAAATTTGAGATATGATGGACATAGGTGAAGGCTTCTTCTTTTGAGCTTTTGATGGATGACTGACTTGTTTTGCAGCTGGGACTGAGATCCGGATTTGTCTTGATTTAGATTTTGGAAGTATTTCAGATTTGACAGTTTCAGGTGACATCTTGATCTTTGAATCTCCCAGACTCTCCTTTGTCTTTGATCCATCATCTGAACTTGTCCAGTCTTCAATAAGTACCTATGCTTCTTGCGGATCTTGATTGATGGGAATTGAGTGTGTTGATGTAGTTGCAGCTTCATGATTAAGTGATTCCTGAATTATCTCTTCCTTCTTACTCCTGACAGGCTCTGAGGTAGGAATTTCACTTGCTTTAAACTTATCAAAGAAGTTAGAAGTAACAACTGTTACAGGATTAGAAACAATAGGAACTGAGCAATCATTAGCTTGACTGTCAATACCCATTTTACTATATCCCATACCAGTCAAAGAATCATAATCATCTCGCACCTCCTTCAGATTAACTCCCTCTAAACCTGCATGCAAACTGTTAGATTCTTGTTTAAACAAATCATTTTTAGGATGGGGTTTTGGTGTAGGTGAAAAACACATATTGAATGGAGGCGGAATAACCGTCTGAACATCTGTGTCATACCTAACCCCATCTTTTACCCTAGCCCCCCTTTGTTTTGAAGCAAGCTCATTCATTTTCATACTAGCAACAGTCCACTTATCAAGTTTTATTTGAAGTTTTGTGAATTCAAACTGTGCTATTATTAGTCTTTCACTTAACAGATTTATTTCGATATTTCGTTCATAATGATTTCTTTTCAAAAGATCAATTTCAGCCAAAGCTTCATTGAGTTTTATCAAAAAAGAAACTTCATTTTTCTTATGTTATGTACTTGTGGTGGTTAATTCAGCTTGATTTGTTAACAACAATTTATTAGCTTTATAAACACCAAAAAGACGGATTTGGTATGCAGATGAACATATGTCCTGAATTACCCCATAAGGAAGTCCCATAATGACTTTTTCAACAGCAAGGGCTTTATCGCAGTTGCATACCCTTGTGTTTCTTTTGCGTTCCTCTTCCTTTTCCTTCAGCATCTCTTCTATCTCAGCTTCCTTCTTTCCTTCATCATCTTTCAAAATTTCTTCACAATCCGCTTCACATTTACTTTTTCCTTTTCAAAAATCCACAATCTTTGTCATTAAAGTATAGTTTATGTCACTCTGAACCTCTCAAATCCCAATCTGATCATCTGTAAAAACATTTCTCCCAGTCCTCTCCATAAACCGACTGACTCTCAGAGTTAATGTTTTTATTTGCCATTTCAAATACTCTTCTTCCATATCATCATCATAATTAACCTCCATCTTATTTTCTTTCACAGTCTCCTCGATTTCAACAGGCGAATCGGAATCGGTTACCGTTGATTTCAACTTTTCAATCACCTTAAACGGTTTGTAATCAGATTTGCTAATCATAGATGAGATGAGAGTAACATTCGGTGTGTTGGTTTGTGGTAGGATCACTGCTTCAAAAAATTCCTTTCTTTTAATATCCAACTCAAAAGATTTTAGCTTGTCGATCACATCCAACAAGTTGTAATCTGAAAACCTTCTCTCTTTCTTAAGCGTTTTAACCTAAAGACTCCATTCTGGTGGAAGATAGTCAAGAAGCCTTTGAATTTGTTCAGGATTAGTGAGTTGTGGATATGCTTCTTCAGATTATTTTCAATAGTAGTAAATCGATCAATGAGATCCAACAATTTTTCTTTCTTCAAGGCAGTAAATGAGTCAAACATACATTGGACAGACTCGAATTCTTCAGACGTTGACATTTTAATTAAAGATCTCAAAAATTAATTTTCTCAAAATTTGTGGAATAATTCTCCCCCTGAAAAAATAATTTTTCGTCTCAACTCAACACTGCAACACCTTTACCTTCAAAACTTTCGGATCAAACGACTTGGCCCAGTGAAAAAAAGAATTTGAAAATACCCGGCCAACAAACAAAAATATTTTCCTCTCAACTGACCAAAATTAAGTCCAATGAATAACAATAATAATACCGGGCCATTGATAAAAATATTTTGGTCTCAAGTTACAAAACTTTGGCCTAAAAAATAACAATAATAGCTCGGCCAGAAATAATACGAACCGCCCAATATTTTAAAACTTTAATTCCCGGCGAAAAATACGAAGCCGACTTCAACAATGATGCCCCAATATTTAAAACGCTACCTCCGGGCCATAATTTAAAATGTTAACTCTTAAACTTTTAAATAGTTTTGTCTAAACACGCGGCCCATTTTGTAGACCTCTTAACCAATATGACGGTCCAATTTTACAGCCCAAAAACTCAGCCCAATTCGCAGCCCAAACCCATTAACCTAAAAGCCCTAACCCTAAAATTCGGCCCACCCATTATCCCAAACCCAACCCACTAGACTCAAACCCACTACCCTAACCCTAACACTAATTTTTTTTAAAAGTCAGTCATTAAAGAAGATGCTTCAAACAACGTTATTCACAAACACAACATCAAAACATAATCTGGTTCTTTCTCTCTCTCTATCTCTCTCTCTATCTTCAAAACATACACTCATGAACACACAACCTCAACAACAACACAACATCATAACATCTCGGTTGCTGCTCTACTTTTTCTTGTTTCAAACACACACAACCTCAACAACAACACAACATCATAACATCTATACAACAACACACACACACCAACTCAGCTCAATAGCATCAACACACACATCAAATGATCTGTTGTCTCATAAACAACAACATGACCACGTACACAACATTAACAAATAACAGCTGCAAGAACATAAACAACACACACACAAACACATATATGTTGTGCTTCTTGTTCGTTGTTGAGCTAGAACAACAAAAAAACAAAAAAACTCGACCTTTAACACATACACACAAACAAGATCTGCTGCTGCTCGTTCTTTCTTTCTCGATCTATCTAGCAAAAGAAAACAACAACAGTATCGGCTGTTTCTTCTTTTCTTTCAGCTGTAATAACACAAACAATGACCCGCGTCTTTCTTCTTCTTCTTCTACATATAACAGCAACCTCGTTTTCTTTTCTTGAACTTAAACACAAAATAACAGCCGAGTAATGGTCTTTTTCTGTTCTATAAAAGTGGAGGTGATTGTTGTATGTTCAGACTTGTAACGTGTGAATGATGTGGTCGTGGGTTTTGATGTTTGGTTGGTAATATTTTGTTTTGGTTTAGATTGATGAGGTGGGATTATGGGTTGGGTTAAAGAAAGCTGAAATGGTTAGGATGTGATATGGTAATGGGTCGGTTTAAGCAGACTCGTGACAAGACCAGCTGTTTTTTGCTGGTGGTTTTTTTTGGGTGTTGAAATGGTTGAGGTTATGGTTGGGTTGTTTGTGGGTATGATGTGCATGTTGAAATCTGTTCTTGTTTAGATCTGATGATAAGAGACTTAGATCTAAATTTTTTAAGTTTAAAGTTCAACAGATCTGAAATGGTTGATAATGGTTGTTGTTTTGGTTGTGATTTTCAGGTATTGTTTGTGCAGGAAGAGTGACAAGAAATGGTAGGTTCGCATAGATCTGGTGTAACAATCCCCACGCGGCGGGCGGTCCCAGGATGGATGGTTGCCCCGGGGGTAATCGCGTGTGACGAATAGATATCAGGAGCAACGCAGCGGAATCAACAACATACATACACACAGCTTAAAACTTAAAGTTGTTCATACATTAAACTTCAAACTACAATTACATAGTTCTCAAAATGACAAATGATTGTTTGATACATAACATCAACAACTAAAGCTAGCAAGTATTCTAGGTCCAGAGCGTCTATCTTCTAAGCCCGCAAGCCTTCTACCTGCTCTAGCCTCAACAGTGCTTTCCTGCATCACATGGCACCTAGGATGTGTGCCAAAAAGTTTTAAAAGAAAGGGTCAGCTTACGCTGGTGAGTTCATAATAAAACATTTTACAAAACATTTCAAAACATTCAACCAAATGCTTGTAAAAACCTTGATCAACGAGTTGCCAAGCTCCATTGATCAAAGAGTTACCACTAACTCCATCACTTACAAGCATTTCATAAACATACTAGCATCATCAAATAAATATACACAAACAATACGAATAAAACCCCTCAACAACTCCGTCTGGAACGTGCGCTGGAGCAGAATATATGCATATACCCTTCTAAGTTTTACCCGTGGCACCCCTATAATCTGGAGTGGTATTGCCCGATATTTACCATAGATTGCTAGCCAACCGTTCAAAAACAAAAGTTTAAGAATACAACCAATCCAAAAGAGTTTATACAAAAACTCCCAATCATTTCCAACCAAAACAGGTTTAAGCAACACATCCAGTTTTGCAATTATTTAAAAACCAAAACAGTTACACAAGAGTTTGGGTATATGAACTCACCTCAACAAGATCATAACAAGCTCACAACTAGCTTCGTTCCTTGACCTAATCCCGACAATCAATCCAAATGACTATCTTCACAATCAACACAAATAGCTATAATCCACCTATAACATGACATCATAACGCTGTAAATAACGATTCCTAAGACTATGTAAGTCCTAGGGCATAACTAGCGAAGCATACGACTACACACGAGTCGTTGCCACCTACGCTTACCAAATCCCGAACCTCGGGAATCTAAACGAATCCTACAGAGATATGTTACCCGTTCACAACGGATATCATACCCCTAGGGTACGGATATTCAACCCCCGCACCCTCCCCGGGTAATCTACCCGTTAGTTGCGGGTGTTTAATCCCACAACTATTTCCCCTAGCACGTCCCTTGTGCTATGCGGGTATCTTCACCCCGCATTCCCATCGGGTTCCCAACCCGATTCCCGTCCTAAACTAATCGAGAATGAAAGACCATTTACCTCGTCAATCACCGATCTTCAATTGCGCAACACCTTGATGATCACCGTTCTTCACTCGGACAGAACCTCGACGCACGCCAAGCGATCTACACGCGCCCGAGACTCGAAGGAACGTCACGACGAAGGGTACCGCACACGAGGCGCGATTCCTCAATAAAACTAAAGGTCTCTCTCTCTAAAACGTTCTAGAGAGAGAAAGGTGTTGAGCAAGAAGTGAAGGGGGGTTGCACCCCTTTTTATAGGCTGGTCGGGCCATGCTAGGCGATACGCGCAGCATAGCATGCTCCTGTGCGCGTATCGCGTATGAGGAGAGTGCCAGCCAGCTGTTTTCCACCCGACAGCTGCTAGGCGATACGCGCAGGGGCATACCCTCTGATGCGCGGATCGCGTAGACCACATATTCAGATTCCTCTCGTCAAAACACGTGGAATTCTTATATTATGGGCTCCGTAACTCTTTTCCTAAGTCAAGATATGCTCGATGGAAGTTTTCAGGCTTTCCTCGGGTGTTTTCGCATTTCCCGCTTCGTTATAACTCCGATTTGAGTTCCGTTTTCGCCCACGTTCTTCATTTTCAGTCCTTTATCACTCCTAGGGTTTATTTCTATAAATTAGAACAATTTATTCAACGTGCTATTTACATGAACACCCGCCCATTATCAACATATACATTCGTCGAAATTTAGGGTTTTACATTTCTCCCCTCCTTAAAAGAATTTCGTCCTTGAAATTCGAGTGTTACAAAAATAACTGAGGATGTTTGGCTTTCATTTCACTAGCCGATTCCCAAGTCTTCTCCGGTCCTCTTTGTCCTTCCCATTGGACCAACACTAACCAGATTCTTTTCTTTCTCAACTTTCTTTCTTGAGTATCAAGAATCTTTACTAGCCTCTCAGCAAAAGATAGCTTCTCACTTACTTGAACATCTTCGAGAGGTACAGCTTGGTTCGGATCTGCCAAACATTTTCTTAAGTTTGACACATGAAAGGTATCGTGCACACCCTTCAAGGTTTCCGGTAATTCAAGCTTATAAGCAACTTTCCCAACTCTCGCAACAATCTTGTATGGACCAATGTATCTCAGGGCTAACTTTCCACGTTTGATAAACCTCACCACTCCTCTCCAAGGAGATACTTTCAACATCACGTAATCCCCAACTTTGAATTCTAAAGGCCTTCTACGGACGTCAGCATAACTTTTCTGCCTATCTTGGGCAGCTTTCAGCCTTTGCCTAATTTGTTGGATTTTATCAGTTGTTTCTAGCATCATCTCCGTACTACACAACTGATCCTCCCAACCTTCCGTCCAACAAACAGGAGTTCTGCATTTTCTTCCATAAAGTGCTTTAAATGGTGTCATCCCTATGCTGTTGTGATAACTGTTGTTGTATGAAAACTCAACCAATGGTAAGAATTCATCCCAACTACCACTAAAGTCAATCACACACGTACGCAGCATATCCTCAAGGGTTTGGATCGTACGCTCACTCTACCAATCAGTTTGAGGATGATATGCCGTGCTTAAATTCAATCTAGTTCCTAGATCTTTTTGCAAACTCGACCAAAACCTTGACGTGAATCGACTATCTCTATCAGAGATGATCGAAAGCGGCACGCCATGTCTACTCACAATCTCCTTGATATACAATTTCGCCATCTTCTCTGGTGAGTAGCTCTCGTTATATGGTATGAAATGGGACGACTTGGTCAATCGATCCACAATCACCCATATGGTATTATGCCCTGCATGAGTTCTTGGGAGCTTCGTAACATAATCCATCGTTATTCTTTCCCACTTCCAAACTGGTAATTCTATCTGTTGTAACACATCTGCTTGTTTCTGATGCTCAATCTTAACTTGTAAACAAGTCAAGCACCTTTGCACATACTATGCAATTGATCTCTTCATATTGGGCCACCAATAATGTTCTTTCAAGCTCTTGAACATCTTATTCGTTCCAGGATGAATCGAGTACTTAGACTTGTGGGTTTCATCAAGAATCTTATCCTGGATACCTCCAAACTTTGGAATCCAAATTCTTGATCCCAACCTTAGAATCTCATCCTTTCCTTTTGTCAACAAACCTTCCTTTCCAACCATTCGCTCCTTCCTGATGCTTTCTTCCTTCAAGGCATTTGTCTGAGCTTCAACGATCCGATCCTTCCAATCAATAGTTACAACGATCTGCAAAGCCCTTACTCTGATGGGTTTGACC
Source organism: Tagetes erecta (assembly GCA_030867185.1). Lineage (NCBI taxonomy): Eukaryota > Viridiplantae > Streptophyta > Magnoliopsida > Asterales > Asteraceae > Tagetes > Tagetes erecta. The sequence goes on along the minus strand of CM061497.1, from coordinate 6,951,278 downwards.
CTCTCCTTCCAACTCAGGGCGTCTGCCACCACATTGGCCTTGCCAGGGTGGTATTTGATCTCACAATCATAATCGCTAAGCAGTTCCAACCATCTACGTTGCCTCATATTTAGCTCCTTCTGATCAAAAAGGTGTTGGAGGATTTTATGATCAGAATATATCAGGAATCTAGTACCATAAAGATAGTGTCGCCAAGTCTTCAAGGCAAACACTATGGCACCTAATTCCAAATCATGGGCGGTGTAACGTTTCTCATGAACGCTTAATTGTCGTGATGCATAGGCAATGACCTTCTCTCGTTGCATTAGCACGCAACCAAGACCATTAAGCGAGGCATCACAACATACCACAAAATCCTCATTACCTTCAGGTAATGAAAGGATTGGAGCGCTACAAAGCTTCTTCTTCAAGACGCTAAAGGCTTCCTCTTGCTCGGGTCCTCATTTGAACTCAGCCTTCTTCCGCGTTAATGCAGTCATCGGTGTAGCAATCTTGGAGAAGTCTTTGATAAATCTTCGGTAGTACCCAGCTAAACCTAAGAAGCTTCTAATTTCCGTGGGAGTCTTTGGGACTTCCCATTTCGTTATAGCCTCTATCTTAGTTGGATCTACCTGAACACTAGCTTCATTTATCACATGCCCGAGAAATTGAACTTCTCTCTTCCAAAAATCACACTTGGAGAACTTAGAGTACAGCTTCTCCTGCCTGAAAGTCTCCAAAACCTTCTTCAAGTGTTCAGCATGATCATTTTGATCTCTCGAATAGATCAAAATATCATCAATAAAGACAATGACAAATTTGTCTAAATACTGCTTGCAGACCCTATTCATGAGATCCATGAATGCTGCAGGGGCATTGGTTAGTCCAAAGGACATAACCAAAAACTCATAGTGCCCATAACGGGTTCTAAAGGCCATCTTTGGAATATCCTCTTCCCTCACTTTTAGTTGATGGTATCCAGACCTAAGATCGATCTTGGAAAAATAGCTGGCTCCTTGCAGCTGATCAAACAGATCGTCTATTCTCGGCAAAGGATACTTATTCTTAATAGTCAGCTTGTTCAGCTCACGGTAGTCGATGCACATTCGCATGGAGCCATCCTTCTTCTTCACAAACAACATTGGTGCACCCCAAGGGGATGAACTCGGTCTAATGAAGCCTAAGTCGAGCAACTCCTGGACTTGCTTCATTAGCTCTTGCAATTCGGAGGGCGCCAAACGATAAGGAGCCTTCGCAATCGGCCTTGCTTCAGGTATTAAATCGATTCGAAATTCGATTTGTTGGTTGGGAGGGAGTCCAGGTAAGTCGTCGGGAAACACGTCAGGGTAATCACACACGACAGGGATATCCGAAATCTGCCTTTCGGGCTTAGCATCTAAAGCATAGGCTATAAAAGCCTCACAACCTTTCATCAAACATTTACTAGCCTTAATTGCATATATCATCCGGATATTACCTCCGATACTATCTCCCTTAACCACTAATGTTTCACCATCTGACTTACATACCCTAACCAACTTTTTCTCACAATCAACTTGGGCTCGATTATAAGTTAACCAGTCCATTCCCATGACTACATCATAACCACACAAGTTCATATGCATAACATCAATTGGAAACTCAACACCATTTAAATTAAGCAAGCAATCCTTATACACTACTATTATCATATCACTTCCTCCATTTGCGGTTTCCACCTCTTAAGCAAGATCTAGTACTACAGGTCCTTTTCCTAGGTATTTACCAAACGAAGTTGACACAAAACTCTTATTTGCACCTGTGTCAAATAAAACCTTAGCATAAACGTTATTTAGAGGGAACATACCTGCCACAACATCCTCATTTACTTCCTTCTCTCCTCCCTTTTTCATAACAAACACTCGCCCTTTGGCTGGGTTTTTTCCTCCCTTAATTTTAGGGCAATCACTCTTATAATGCCCTGTTTCCTGGCAATTATAACACTTAATCGTCGGACACGATCTTGAGAGATGTCCCGATTGCTGACATCTGTAACACCTCCTCTCTTGAGATTCTTCTCCAACTTTCCCCTTATCCTTGCTACCTCCTTCTCCCTTTTTAAACTTGAATCTACCGCCAGATCCACTCTTCCTATCCTCCGACTTCCTCTTTCATGTGCCTCTTGACTTTGCACCTCATCATAGATGATTGCACTTAGTCCAACTGCTTCATCAAAGGTCATTGGTCCTTTTGCCTTCACATGCGTTCGGACCTTTAGTGGAAGCCCCTGGATATAACACCTCAACCTTCTAGACTCGGGAGTAACTAAGTGGGGAACCAACAAAGCCATCTCGTTGAATCTAGAGGTGTACTCACGAGGCGTCATCGATCCAGCCTCAATCCGAAGAAACTCTATCTCCATCTTGTCCAACTCGTTCTGTGGACAGAACTGTTGGAGCACCAACTACTTCATGTCATTCCACATCATGCTGTCAATAGCGGCTTGTCCTTTCCTTTGGACTATCGTCTTCCACCAATGGATAACTTATTCCTCGAACGAATGAGCAGCATACTTGACTGCTTGATCATCACGGCACTCACTGATGTTAATCACAGCTTCCATCGCAGAAATCCAATTATACGTCACTATGGCACCACATTTTCCATTGAAAGGTTTAGGAATACAATCCTTAAAACGTTTATGTAAGCACCCTTGCTTGGGGATTCTCCCGCCATCGTTTCCACCAGTATCATCACCGCCTCTGGCATCGCCACCACTTCCCATGCCACCACTGCCTCTGGTACCACCACTGCCTCCGCTGCCTTCAGTACCACCACTACTACCACCGCCTCCACGGTCCCCTTCATTTGATCTCCTCTTCAATGCAAAGTCTAAGATCCTAGGTAACGTGGCTTCAAGAACCTTGGAGACTTGATCAGCAACCGCCGAATTAAACTGGGTTTCCGTCATGATAACTTCCTCTCCGTCATTATCATGATTCTCGGTAGTCTCAGCGTTAACTGTTTCTTTATTCTTGTTCGTCCTAGTACTTCTTCTTGTAGGAGGACGCCTACCACTACCTTTCCTTTTACCAGCCATAACTCTACCTACGAAAGAGAGCAGGGAGTTAGTATTCACATGATGGACCATGATTAAGAACAAAATAGTTCTTGTAAACAAATAATGACAGTGGCCGGTTGCAATTACTTATTTACCGCGCTTATCGTGTTCTTATCCATTATCCGCCACGTTCATACCAAAACCCATTTCCCTTTCCAGAAAGGAAACTTCTATACACCTATGCGGGCACTTATCCTATCTTATCTTAGTTTAAGTCTAGATACTAAGCTTGTACCTAGTTTGCTTAAACTACGGCTCTGATACCAAGCCTGTCACAACCCCCACGCGGCGGGCGGTTCCAGGATGGATGATTGCCCCGGGGGTTATCGCGTGTGACGAATGGATATCAGGAGCAACGCAGCGGAATAAACAACATACATACACACAGCTTAAAACTTAAAGTTGTTCATAAATTAAACTTCAAACTTCAATTACATAGTTCTCAAAATGACAAATGATTGTTTGATACATAACATCAACAACTAAAGCTAGCAACTATTCTAGGTCCAGAGCGTCTATCTTCTAAGCCCGCAAGCCTTCTACCTGCTCTAGCCTCAACAGTGCTTTCCTGCATCACACGGCACCTAGGATGTGTGCCAAAAAGTTTTAAAAGAAAGGGTCAGCTTACGCTGGTGAGTTCATAATAAAACATTTTACAAAACATTTCAAAACATTCAACCAAATGCTTGTAAAAACCTTGAACAACGAGTTGCCAAGCTCCATTGATCAAAGAGTTACCACTAACTCCATCACTTACAAGCATTTCATAAACATACTAGCATCATCAGATAAATATACACAAACAATACGAATAAAACCCCTCAACAACTCTGTCTGGCACGTCTGCGCTGGAGCAGAATATATGCATATACCCTTCTAAGTTTTACCCGCGGCACCCCTATAATCTGGAGTGGTATTTCCCGATATTTACCATAGATTGCTAGCCAACCGTTCAAAAAAAAAAGTTTAACAACACAACCAATCCAAAAGAGTTTATACAAAAACTCCCAATCATTTCCAACCAAAACAGGTTTAAGCAACACATCCAGTTTTGTAATCATTTAAAAACCAAAACAGTTACACAAGAGTTTGGGTATATGAACTCACCTCAACAAGATCACAACAAGCTCACAACTAGCTTTGTTCCTTGATCTAATCCCAACAATCAATCCAAATGACTATCTTCACAATCAACACAAATAGCTATAATCCACCTATAACGTGACATCACAACGCTATAAATAACGATTCCTAAGACTATGTAAGTCCTAGGGCATAAATAGCGAAGCATACGACTAGACACGAGTCGTTGCCACCTACGCTTACCAAATCCCGAACCTCGGGAATCTAAACGAATCCTACAGAGATACGTTACCCGTTCACAACGGATATCATACCCCTAGGGTACGGATATTCAACCTGCACCCTCCCCGGGTAATCTACCCGTTAGTTGCGGGTGTTTAATCCCACAACTATTTCCCCTAGCACGTCCCTTGTGCTATGCGGGTATCTTCACCCCGCATTCCCATCGGGTTCCCAACCCGATTCCCGTCCTAAACAAATCGAGAATGAAAGACCATTTACCTCGTCGATCACCGATCTTCAATTGCGCAACACCTTGATGATCACCGTTCTTCACTCGGACAGAACCTCGACGCACGCCAAGCGATGTACATGCGCCCGAGACTCGAAGGTACAGAACACGAGGCGCGATTCCGCAATAAAACTAAGGGTCTCTCTCTAAAACGTTCTAGAGAGAGAAAGGTGTTGAGCAAGAAGTGAAGGGGGGTTGCACCCCTTTTTATAGGCTGGTCGGGCAATGCTAGGCGATACGCGCAGCATAACATGCTCCTGTGCGCGTATCGCGTAGGAGGAGAGTGCCAGCCAGCTATTTTCTTCCCGACAGCTGCTAGGCGATACGCGCAGGGGCATACCCTCTGATGCGCGGATCGCGTAGACCACATATTTAGATTCCTCTCGTTGAAACACGTGGAATTCATATATTATGGGCTCAGTAACTCTTTTCCTAAGTCAAGATATGCTCGAAGGAAGTTTTCGGGCTTTCCTCTGGTGTTTTCGCATTTCCCGCTTCGTTATAACGACTATTTGAGTTCTGTTTTCGCCCACGTTCTTCATTTTCAGTCCTTTATCACTCCTAGGGTTTACTTCAATAAATTAAGACAATTTATTCAACGTGCTATTTACATGAACACCCGCCCATTATCGACATATACATTCGTCGAAATTTACACACACAACTGTGTGTGAGAGAAAATCTTAGATCTAAGATTTTTCTTTTGATCTCTTGTCAAATTTGATGTTGAGATGATGTTTTTGATGGTAACAAGAGTAGATCTACAACAGATTGTTGTAGATCTGAAGATTTGGATGAAGAATCAAAACACAGATCTGGTTTCTCTCTCTAGAAACCCACCAAGTCTGTTTTCTCTCTCTAAAACTTCTTCCTAATTCTTTAAAATCAGCAATAATCTTCAACAGAAATGATTCAAAATGGATCGCTATTAGGCTCTGATACCATATTGTTGGTCCCAAATCAACTTTGAATCATGTATTTTGATGAAATTTAGATCAAAGTGATATAAAATGAATGAATGAATATGAGATGAACACTTGAAGAACACAAATAAAACACTGATTTGAACTATAAAATGGATTGCAAACGATGTTTACATGGAAAGACACCAATCACTAGCTCATACAAACTTACTAAAACCTTAATTGCACTTTACTATTTATAGTCTAATGACACTTTGGACTAATGACACTTAGGACCCTAGACTATAAATAAAACATGATAATTAAGAAAATACAATTAAAACTCATAAAAGACTTAAACTAATTAAATATATTTTGTTGACACAAAATATATTTATTAACTATTAAACCCGTAATCTTTTACTTCTTCAACGTCTTGTCTCTAATCTTCATCTCGAACGCGTCGTGCTGACTTTTGCGTTGACCTTAATCGTTCACGTTGACTTTTGTTGACTTTGACTGTGTTGATAATATTAGACAAAACTTCAGGTCCAACAGCATATAACTACAACTAGATTTTTTTTTATATAACACAAGAGAAATTAAATAAATATATAATACTTGCAAGTCTTGTCCAATCCATGCATACTAGCCACCTAGTTATCACCACCTTGTCTCCATACCCACCCAACATACCTCCCATGCACCCACCCAACATACCTCCCATGTATTACTTGAAAATCTCACTTGACTTCTCAATCTTGACATAATCCTGCTACACCCAATACAAGATTTGACCTTCCTCTCTCCTCCTTACTCTTCTTTCGGCCGAACCCACACCCACACAAATATCTTCATTTCATTTTTACCACAACACAATCTCATACTCAAGAAAACTCCCTCTCAACACTCAAGCAATTCTCCACCCCATGAGCTTAGCAAATCAGCCTTCAACAAGCATCACGGTCGACCAACAATACCAATACAAGAGCCAAGAGAAGCCATGAGTCCAAAGAAACCAACATCCGAGCAACTGAATCAAGAACTGTTCATCTCACAAGGAATCACGCCAAGACTAGCCCTTTTCCAGTCGAGTTCCAGCCTCAAATGTGACCTTTATACCAACCCAAGTGCACCCACACTCACTCTCAATCTCAAGGTAATGGAAAACACCCGAAAATGCACTACACGAGCACAAAACGTCCATTTTCGCTCACAAAGAATACCAACACTTCCCATATCATTTGAACACCTCCAAACACTCATTTTTCAGTAACAAAACTATTAAAAACCATAAAACCATTTTCTAAAAGAAAATATGCATGTTTGACTAAAACTAGTCAAACTAGACATTTGTTTTTAGAAAAAACAACAATCAACCAACAACATTAAAAACATGATTTATATTTCCTAAAACATCTTTATAGTAAAATACGGTTACAAATTAAATTTCATGATTTTTTGAGTTGTACATTATTTTCTATGCATTTTTTAATAACAAAAATAGATATATTCACTTATATTGATAAAAACGTATGGGAAGTATAAAAATACAAAATATGTTATGCTACTGTTATAAGTATGTAAGTAGGTGCTAGGACTGAATATATTGATTGTTGATGGGTGAACATAATAATCGAACAATAACCGAAGCAAAAACATATGAAGCAACGAAATGACCAACACCATAAAAATAACAATTTTTATGATCTTAGTAGTTTAGATAGGATTAATAGGATTAAAATACAAAAATTCATATAAAATAATAAGGGACTCTTAAGACCAAACGTACAGAACCTAAACTCAAATATGGACATAATACAACTAGGGAAAAGCCTAAAATAGTACCAAGGACTCTCTAAACATAAAACATAATCTTCACCGAACCTAACGCGTTAAAAACATGAAACTTAACAAAACAAGAAAAACCCGGGATTTTATAAGTCCAAAGGCGTTTATACATAAAGATTAAGTATCCCACTAAGTTTCACAATTTTTATAAACTTAACCCATTTATTATAAATTTTTGAACATACTAGACTAATGGTTCAGATGTCTGAATGGTTCATATGTCTGTATGGTTCAACACTTAATGGTTCAGACTGTTCGTTTCGCGAACAGATGTCTGAATGGTTCAGACATTTTTCTCTATATGGTTCAGACATTATATTGAGTCTGAATGATTAAGATGTCTCGTCTGAATTTGTCAGACATTTGCCTTTGAATAGTTAAAAAATATCTTAGCTCTTAATGGTTCAGACCTCTTATTGATTCAGCTCTTAATGATTTAGCTCTTAATGATTTAGACCTCTTATTGATTCAGCACTTAATCATTCAGAAGTTGCCAAACAGCCCCCTAAACAAATAATAAAAAGCACAAATATTAGAAAATTAGCTTTTAAAATAAAATACCACTTTTTATACAGTAACTTATGATCTAAAAGGGTATTTTAAGAATAAAAATAATTAAAGAAATATTTTGTAAATAAATCGTTCATGCATCGGTTACACACGCGTTAAAATACGAAAACGACCAACGGAACATTAAACTCAAATTTTGAACAATAAAGGACTTTGTTACTAATTAAAAAAGCCATAATCAAAATTTCAAAAACTTAGGAAGTACCAAAATTTCAAAAATGATCAATGTATATGACGTTTTCGTTTATTAATTATGAACATTCGATCATGTATGGCGTGTTTTTGACGTATTAATCATTGTTATGACATTTTCATTCGACTTCGGTCTTTACTCTATTGCAGGTAAGTTGTGACGTTTTTATTAGTTAGTTTTTTAATCTGCTTCGTGTTATTTTATAGACACAGTATTATGCATGGTGTTTTTTATATGCATGACTTTGAAAATGCACAATGACAAATCTACCCCTGGTACAATCTCGTGCGTCAGGAAAACATCATAACAATTACAAAAATGCCATCGTGTCCATCTGTAACAATCCCGGTTTTTGGGCCCAGAATTTTTTTTTAACCCATTGGGCTTGGCCCAACCATTATTGGGCTTAGGCCCCACTTAAATTATTGGGCTTGGCCCAACCCTTATTGGGCTCAGGCCCAACTTGAATTATGGGCTCCGCCCATGTAAGTTTACGATAAGTACCGATGACGAAACCCGTCATATTAGATACCCGGATACGCAGATGAATTTATTTTATACAACAAGAGTATTACTTTTGGTTAATTAGGAATCACTCCACTAACATTTTGACCCCACCAACTACGAATATATATAAACGAAAGTACATCAATAACTAGTTATGAATAATAAAACAAAAATACAACATTCATGATCAAACAATATTTATACATCTATCCATACATATACAAAACCATGCATACATACATATATGTATGTACGTATATATATGTATAAATATATATACAATATATTTATCTACCACAAATAATAAAAGCCAACATAAATGTGTAACAATAATACTTGTGCATGGATAATTAAATCTTTAGAACATATAACTAGTGATAAAATCATCACCAACATTATATAAAAATCAACTCCCACAAACATGGATATGTACACATGCAAATATACATGAATATATTTATAATTCACATTCATATATGTACAATGTATATTTACGAAAATCCACACACACATACAAATACCATACAATATCTATCACCATACAACCTTTATTATTTAAACTACAAACAATTGAATACATATATTATATATACATACATTCATACGTACATGCATATATATATATATATATATGAAACCAACTACAACTAATAAATTAAAACTAGCATTTTATAAAAACAACTAACATCTTTATAAAAATAACACAATATATATATACCACTAACTAACTAAAATACAAAAACTAAATACAAATAATACTTACACCCTACCCAACCTATTGTCACCCTATTACCCAACACACCACCCTAAACAACCAACACACACACAGAACTTCAAATCTTCAACATCTCCCAAATCTCCACCAAAATCCCACACAACCCAACACAAGATTTTCACTCATCTCTCTCCTCTCTCCCTCTTCTTTTTCGGCTGAAACACAACACACACACACACAACTACATTTCATTTCACAACACAATCTCACATTCAACCAAAACCTCCCTACAACATTCTGCCCACCATCAAACACTCTTCATCTCAAAAACTCAGCAAATCAACCTTCAAAAAGCATCAAGGTCGACCAACATCACCAAAAGAAGAGCCAAGAGAAGCCACAAGTCCAATGAAACCAACATCCGAGCAACCGAAGCAAGAACCGTTCATTCCACGAATAAGCACGCCGAGACCAACCCCTTTCCAGTCCATTTCCAGCCTCTCTCGTGACCCTTTCACCATCTCAAGAGCACCCACACTCACTGTCATTCATAAGGTAACGAGAAAATACCCGAAAACACACTACGGGTACACGACACGATCATTTTCACACACAGTGAACACCATGATTTTGCATACATTATAAACATCTAAAAATACTTATTTTTCAGTAGCAAAAGTATTAAAAATGATAGAAATCATTTTCTAAAGAAAACACATGAGTTTGACTAAAACTAGTCAAACCGAACAACTATTTTTGGTCAAAACAACAAACCAAGGTTACCATCTTAAGAATATAATTTCATGATTTCTGTACATTCTTAATACTAAGATAAGGTTATAAACCAATTTTCATAATTTTTGGAGTTATAGATTATTTAATATGAATTTTTGAATATTAAAAATGTATATTTTCACACTTATTTATAAAAAAACATATGGGAAGTATAAAAATAAAAAAATAAGTTATTATACTGTTATAAATGTGTATATGGACACTTAGGATTGAAATTAGTTGATTCTTGAAGGGTGAACCTAGGAACCGAAGAATAAACGAGACTAATCGTACGAAACAACGAAAGTACCAAACCTATGGAAATATCGAAATGTTATATTTTCAGTAGCTTATATATGATATAAACATGTTATAAAATAAATTTTATATTTTTTTGGACATTAAAATAATTACTACAAATTTTCAAATATTTAATGGGATTAAAATACGAAAATTTGTAGAAAATAGTTAGAGACTCCTAAGGTCAAATTTACAGAACTTAAACTCATATATGGACATAAGTTAAGTAAAATTTGTAGAAAATAGTTAGAGACTCCTAAGGTCAAACACGAAACCAAGAAAAACATTAAAAACCTGAGATTTTTAATGTCCAGGAGCTTGGATACTTATAAATAGAGTATTTCACCAAGTTTCATAATTTTAATAAACTTAATCTATTTATTATGAATTTTTGAATATATGAACCTAATATTTTCACAAAAGGCACAAAAATTGAAGTAAGTCCTTTTTGACAAGAAAATACTTTTCATACAGTAATATGTGACCCAAGGAAGTGTATCAAAGTATAAAACATGTTAAAAGAGTATTTTGCAAGCAAATTGTTTATTCATCGGTTTCACGCACGTTAAAAATACGAAAACAACCGAAGGACAACAAAACTCAAATATTATGTTTTTAACTACTTAGTTACTGTATAAATAGGTTGAAAATGAATTTTCACTATTTATTGGTGTTAGGGCTTGTTTCTGATAGAAGATTTACTTTGTACTTTCTTTATACAAGTTTGTATAGTTTAGGGTTAATTTTGTATTTTCCCTAAAGCGTTGATGCATAAAGCATGTTGCTAGTGAATGTTAGAGAGAGAGTCTAGATCACATCTTACACGTTAGAGAGAGAATTGTGTGTGTGATCGTATTCTCCTGCACCATTGTAATGCAACTATTGCTTTGATCATCAATACAAGAGAATTATTTAGTAATGGATTGTGTTGTTGATTGAATTGTTGTGTTGGTACCATGATCGTTCTGATTTGAAGCAATATCGATCCAATTGAACCTATCAATTGGTATTCGAGCTTTTGGTATTGTGTGTGTTCTTCGCTATTCATCAAGCAAAAACACATCAATATTGCTCAAATCATGATCTGAATGATCTGTTGCTGTTTTTGGATCTGATTCACCATCGGAATCATTTCTAATTCACAACAATCATGCAAATTCCATCAGATTATCATCAGATCTGAGGAATTAAGAAGAAATTGAAAGTTACTGTTCGATCAAATTTTTGCTCAAAATCATCAAAAATTGATCATGTTTTGGATTGATTGATATAGGAGATTGATAATCGGTATAAATCATCGTTTGTGTGTGATTTTTGGAAAAATTGGACAAGTTTTATTAAAATTTAGAAAAAATCGTTTGAAGAAGATGATGAATATGATGAACTGGTTGAAGATTAACTAGCCGGGTGATAAAATTTGACTTAGACAAATTTTTGGACTTCGTTTGGTGAACAATTAGGTCATGTGCATCCGTGTAAAGGAAATTTTTCTAGACGGGTGAAGTTTTGCAAGTAAAAGTTGTGTACTGTTGTGCCGGATGAAGCTACTGTGCAGCCGTGTGAAGTTACTATTCAGACGGGTGAAGCAATTGTTTAGCCGGGTGATTAACATTACAGCCGGATCAACTTGTTACTGTTCAGCTGGGTCATTATCTATTTTCAGCCGTGTCAAGTACAGCCGGGTGAAAGTATTTGATAACTATTGAGCCAGGTGATTGATTCTTTCAGCCGTATCAAGTTAAATCTGTTCAGCCGTGTAACTATTCATGCGGGTAACACTGTTTGTCGGATGAAGATATCAAGTGTTTGGAGATTTACAACTGTTTAGCCGTGTGACTGTTCAGACGGGTGAAGAAATTTTTCAACCGGGTGAAGAAGAAATTTCACTGTTCAGTCGGGTGAAGAACAAAATTTCACTGTTCAGCCGTGTGACGTATTTTTAGTTGTTTTAAACTTGTTATCTTATTTTGTTACTGTTTTAGTGCATTTAGTTTAAAATTTTAACTATTTCTTTTTAAAAATCAACAAAAACACAAAAATATTTTCTTTAAAATCTTTAAAATGGCACCTAATGATGATTCTGATAACCGTGTTCCTAGATTGGTTAATCGTGCAGATTTCAAGAACTGGACAATCAGATTGAAACACCATCTATGCTCTATTGAAAATGATTTGTGGAAGTCTATTGATAAAGGTCCTCACATTCCTACTCAGACTGCTCCTGACAGTGCAAGCACTTACACCAAAGATTCAACTGAACCTTATCCTGAAGATAATCTACAACCTGAAGACTTACGAAAGGTCAAGAATGACAGTAAGGCTTATTCTTTGATGTGTAAAGGGTTGCCACTTCAAGTGTTGTCAAGATTGGATGCTTATCAAACTGGATACACATTGTTCAAGGCATTAAAATCAATTTGTGAAGGAGGAGAACAGTTGAGAAGTCTCAAGAAACAGAAATTGAAGAGACAACTAGAATTGTTTGAACATATTGCTGGAGAATCTGTGCACCAGATGATGAACAGATTTGTGCATCTAACTAATGAGATGACAAATGTTGGTGCAAAGACAGATCTTCAAGACCTGAATGACAGATTATTGTGTGCTCTTCCATCCTCATGGAAACAAACAGTGACTCAACTAAAGCATACAGAAAAGTTTCCAATGGACTTAGATCTTCTTATTGCAAAGATTGAAGAAGTTGAAATTGATGAAAGTTCAAGAAATACTGACAGACCAGGTTCTCATGCACAGTATAAGTTTGTGGTGAATCCTTCTAATACAGTTGAGAATGCTTTTGTAGCTCAAGATGCTGTTAAAACTGATGATGAGGGTGATTTGTTGTTGGTGCAATCTTTTACACTGATTCAACTTATCAAACAAGCTCACCAATTTACTCTCAACATCAATCTCCACCAAGAGTTCAAGTTCAAAGCCAGTCTGTGAAATCTCAAGCAGAAAACCAAAGTTCAAGTTCCACAGTTCAAGCTAAAGTAAAAGATGTGATGAATATCTTGCTACAAGATGATGAGACTAAGAATGCTTTTACTGCATTCATGGCAAGCTTCCAAGCTTATCAAGGAAGTCATTTCACTCAGCTGATGTTGTGTTGCAAGATCTGTTTGAAATGGATCCTGATGACGTTGAAGAGATGGACTTAAATTGGCAAATGGTTATGGTCGCATATCGAACTCAGAAACATGCATATGTGAACCGAAGTTATAAGCCAAATGCAAACAAGACAGTTGGTTTTGACAAGTCAAAGGCCAGATGTTTCAACTGTAACTGCTATGGTCATTTTTCAAGGGAATGTAAAGCTCCTAAGAATCAGAATTATAATGGTCAAGCTAGTTCCAGTGAACAAAATCAGTATCAAGGTCAAAGTCAGAACTCGCAACAGTCTTCAAGCTATCAAAACAGGAATCAACGTTTCATGCAAAAGCCATATCAAAGTCTTCCCATGTCAGAACTGAAAGATGAAGGTAAAAAGCCAGAAGATCAGAACAAAGCACTGGTGGTGAGTGTGAAAGATGGATATGACTGGAGTGCTTATGCGGAACAGTTTACATCTGATCTTACTTCTAGTTTGACACTGGTTTGTGAAATTGAAGAAGAAGATTGGTCTGAAGAAAGGGATGATCAAGTGATTAAAGCTATCAGTGAAGATTCTGAAGATTATGAATGGAGTGCAAAGTTAGATCCTGTTGAAGAATCTGAATCAGAAATTGCTCTTATGGCTACATCTGAAGAGTCTTTCTCATCTGCTGAACAACCAAAGGTTAGTATCGAACTACCCCCTAATTATGTTTCTTTACCTGATGATGTGAAAGGTAGGTTGTATTCTGAACAATGCATTAAACAAGTGGAACATTATCGAACTCATTCATTTAAAATTGGTGACAAATTAAGCAAACATGAACAAGTTCATGAACAACTTAAAATTGATCACAAAATTGCTAATGAGAAGATATTGTCACTTAAAGAATCATGGAACAAAACCTTGAAGGAACTGGAAATGTCAAATAAACAATTGGAAGAAATGACCAAAACTTTTGAATCAGAAAAGATTGCTCATGCAGCAACTGAGGTTGAATTGACAAAAATGAAAAGTTCAAAAGCAATTCTAGCAAAGTTGATAAGTGATATGAAAGAAAACAGAACTGGTTTGGGTTTCACACATGAACTAATGCCTAAATTAATCACTAACACTTTACCAGAAAACTTTAATGAATTTGATCATTCACCTGAAAATGAACAAAGATTCAAAGAAATTCAAAGAAGTAAATCTGAATCCGAAGGATCTGAAGTTTTACTCGAAAGCTTGAAAGAAGATGACTGTGTGACTGTTGAAGCTGATGATGAAGCAAGCAACAAATCTGATCCTATTCTGGTGCAACTTGTTGAATATCCGGAACTGAATCCTAAACCAGCAGAAACGGTGAAGGATGAAGCAGAATTTCGGGTTACAATGATCCAGAATACATCAAGTGGAAAAATGAACAAAAAGCAAGTGTTGCTGATCAACTGATCAAGAAGAAAACAGTGAAGAAGACTGAAGTTTCGGATGCAAAGATGCAAAAATCAAAATTGTCAAACAATCAATCTGAAACAAAACAGTCAAAAGATAAAAGTGTCATAACATCAAATGACAACACCAAAGCTCAAGTTGTTAAAACTGAAAATGTTAAACCTGTGACAAAGAAAGTGTCTAAAATTAAACCAATCAAGTTTGTATCTGTAGGAACGTTTGATATGAACTCACCTCATGGTAACCAATTAAATTCTAAGATCAAATCTAACTCTGGTCTGAAAATAGGTTCAGGTCCTAAGACTTCCGCTGTCAATGATAAAATATTTGAATAAAAGAAGGTCACTAAGCAAGATGTTGCAAAATCGAACCAAGTTCCCAAAAATCAACACTTGATAACAAACAATCAAAGTCACAACCAAAATCTCCACAAAAAAACCAAGTTAACTTAAAACCGAACAAATTTGTGAATGAATCACGAGTGGGTTCAACAGCTAGAGTTAACAATCGGCTCTTTAAGATTAGCAAGAAACATTGTGAGATTTGTGATCGTTATAATTAGGGGTGTAAACGAGCCGAGCTACTCGCGAGCTACTCGAGATCGGATCGATAAAAAGCTCGAACGAGCCGAGCTTTTTCGAGCTCGAGCTCGAGCCTGAGCCTAAGAAAAAAGCTCATTAAGCTATCGAGCCCAAGCTCGAGCTTTACACCTCGAGCTCGAGCCGGCTCGCGAGCCTTATCGAGCTTTTCATTTATATGTTTTTTTATTTATTTTATAAATATATATTATTATTATTATTAGTTAAAATATGTATAAATTATGATTAAAAATATATAAATGTATTTTGTTATGTATAAAATATATATAATTAAAAGTTTATATAAAATTAAATATAAAAAATTAAAAAATATATATAAAATTAAATAAATATTTAAAATTAAAATAATAAATCATCCAACGAGTCGAGCCCGAGCCGAGCTCGAGCTTGAGAAGTTTGTGATGAGCTCGAGCTCGAGCTTTGAAATTAAAACTTGAATCGAGCCGAGCTCGAGCTCGAGCCTCGTTAAACTTAAACGAGCCGAGCTCGAGCCTAGACGAGCTCGGGCTCGGCTCGGCTCGTTTACACCCCTAGTTATAATCATATTACTGCTGAGTGTTTCTTTAATAGGTACTGCGATTATTGTGACAAAAGAAATCATTCTTCAGAGGAATGTTTTTATAACAAGTTTTGTGAGATATGTGAAAGGAGAAATCATGACACTGCAGATTGTTTCTTTCGAAAAACCTCATCAAGAGAAATGACTCCTTTTCCGAATTTTCAAAGAAATCAATCTTTTGGTTTTCAAAAATTTAACCAAAGTCATTCTCCTGATTTGAGACCTTTCAAAAGAATCAATTCTGGTTTTAAGGAAAATTTATCCAGCAATCAGCAGGTAACAGTTTTAAGCCAAGAGCTTTGATGGTAAGAAATCAAAGATTTGAAAACAACCTTGATCCTAAGTTAGAGGAAAGGTTTTCAGCTTTAAGAAGAAAGCAAACAAATCAAGCCAGTGGTAGAAACAGTTTTCAACCAAATCTCTCGAATGAATCAAAATTTCAAAATCTACATTATCAACAAGTTACTGTTACAGATAGATTCGGAAAACCCAAGACCATGTGGGCCTGGGTTGACCAAACTAACTAAGTAAATGTTGAAATGCAGGTACGCCCTCGAAGACCTATCAACTCATGGTTTGTTAATAGTGGGTGTAGCTGGCATATGACAAGCAACCATGCCTTGCTTCAAGATTTTAAGCTAAAGAATGGTACGCATGTTGCATTTGGAGGAGATGCTGGTGGAAAAATCACTGGAGAAGGAACTGTGTCAAATGGGATTATTAGCTTTGATAAAGTCAACTACTGTGCACAGTTGAACTTTAATTTGCTAAGTGTATCTCAAATTTGTGAAAATCATATTCAACATTGTTTGATGATTCTTTTTGTTATATACATAAGCCAGGTTTCAAGATTGACAATGAATGGGTGGTGGTTAAAGCTCTAAGAGATCGAGATGTGTACAAGCTTGATATGTCTCAGATTGATGCTGAAACCGAAACCACATGTATCATTGCGCATGCATCGAATGATGAGAGTCAGCTTTGGCATAGACTGCTGGGCCATTCAAACTTCAGAAACATGAACCGACTGGTGACTGGAAATCATGCTGTGGGAATACCGTCAAAGAAATTCTCAACAACTGATCTCTGTCCAGGGTGTTTGAAAGGAAAACAGCACCGAATGTCTTTTAAGTCCAAGCCAGAAAACTCCATTTCAAAACCCTTACAGATACTACACATGGATCTATTCGGACCAACAAATGTTCAAAGCATCGGAAAGAAGTCTTATTGTTTTGTCATCATTGATGATCTTACTAGATTTTCTTGGGTTTATTTCTTGCATGTTAAATCTGAAACTGCTGAGTTGTTAAAAGAATTCATTATCAAAGTTGAAAATCAATTAGATTGTAAAGTAAAAATCTTGAGAAGTGACAATGGAACCGAGTTTAAAAACTCTAATGTTGATTTGTTTGGTGCAGAAAAAGGAATTGCGCGTCAATTTAGTGCTCCAAGAACTCCACAACAAAACGGAGTCACAGAACGGAAAAATCGAACACTAATTGAAGCTGCAAGATCCATGCTCGCAGATGCCAAAATCCCTATCACATTCTGGGACGAAGCTATTGCTACTGCCTGCTTTGTACAAAACAGAACATTATTGGTTCAGGATAAACGTAAAACATCTTATGAGTTATTGTTTGGAAGAAAACCGAATATTTCATATTTGAATGATCATCTCGGTAAATCTGAGTCCAAATCTGACGATGGATTTTTTCTTGGTTACTCTTCGGTTTCAAAAGCTTATCGGGTTTTTAATAGCAAAACGAACGTTGGTATTGAAACTATTAACGTAAAGTTTTTAGAAAATTCATTTCCATCAGTGGCTCATGGTCCCGAATGGTTGTTTGATTTAGATTCGTTATCAAAATCTTTCAATTCTAACTTATTTGATTTTTCAGGAAAAACGATTAAAGAATCAGGAGACTTGGGATGTTTCAGTGATGATTCTGATAATGACGATGATAGTAATCTCAACTCTGAGTATCCGTTCATGTCATTTCATAATCCTGATAATGTGGTATCTAACCAATCTCCGGGTCCATCTGGTTCTCAAGAAGATCAAAAATCAAACAATTTTGGTGATGATGTGAATTCGCAAAACTCTCCTAATGATGGTGGATCTATTCAAAATCAACCATCATCAGATCCGAATGTTGAAGTTGTTCCAGAAACATTTGACTACTTCACCAATTCACCAGAACAAGTTCCTAATTTCACTCCGCATACTTCTACAATTCTACAAGATCTACCGAATCTGAATCAGTCTAATCTGGAGACTCAAGTACAAGGTGACGCAATTCCAACTCACCGAGTTCATAGGAATCATCCTATCTCTCAGATTATAGGACCTTTGATTGGAGAACTATGAGAAGTCAGACAGAACATGCAAATGTTTGTCTTTATTCATGTTTTCTTTCTCAAGTGGTGCCGAAGAATATTTCAGAAGCGCTACAAGACAACAGTTGGATTGAAGCTATGCAAGAGGAGTTACTTCAATTCAGAAAACAAGAAGTGTGGAAATTAGTGGACTTACCTAAAGGAGAAAATGCGATTGGTACAAGATGGTTGTACAAAAACAAGCCGGATGAACGTGGCATTGTTGTAAGATATAAAGCAAGACTTATTGCACAAGGTTACACTCAAGAAGAAGGTATCGACTATGAAGAAGTGTTTGCTCCGGTCGCTCGACTTGAAGCTATTCGTGTCTTTCTAGCATACGCCTCTTTCATGAAGTTTTAAGTGTTTCAAATGGATGTAAAAGGCGCATTTTTGTATGGACCAATTACCGATGATGTGTACGTCAGACAACCTCCAGGTTTTAAGGATCATGAGTATCCACATCGTGTATACAAATTAAGCAAAGCTTTGTATGGTCTACATCAAGCCTCAAGGATTTGGTACGAGACGTTATCTAAACATCTGCTGGAACATGGATTTACAAGAGGTCAGATTGATCCTACTTTATTCATGAAGCGGGAAAATGAAGATCTGCTATGTGTTCAAGTGTATGTGGATGATATCATCTTTAGATCAACAATCCATCCATGTGCAAAGAGTTTGAAGAGATTATGAAATCCAGATTTCATCTGAGTTCGATGGGAGAGATTAATTTCTTTCTCGGATTGCAGGTTAAACAGTCAGCAGAAGGTATTTTTATCAACCAATCAAAGTTTGTTGAGAAGTTGCTGAAAAAATTCAAGATGCAGGATTGTCAGAATATTCGAACACCATCTGATGTGAACTGCAAGATCCAGCCTGATCCAAAAGACAAATCCGTTGATCAAACACTTTACAGATCAATGATTGGTTCATTGATGTATCTTACTGCATCAAGACCAGACATCATGTATGCTGTATGTGTATGTGCCAGATATCAGTCTGATCCGAAAGAGTCGCACCTGGTTGCTGTCAAACGTATTTTTAGATACCTTAAAGGGTAGCCGAATCTTGGGTTATGGTATCCTTATGAAGGGAATTTTGAATTATATAGTTATTCTGATAGTGACTTTGGTGGGTGTGCTCTTGACAGGAAATCGACCACGGGTGGATGTCAATTTCTGGGTCCTCGACTTGTTTCATGGCAATGCAAAAAGCAGACCAATGTTTCCGTATCCACAGCTGAAGCAGAGTATATCGCTGCATCTGTAGGATGTTCTCAAGTTTTGTGGTTACAAAACCAATTGCTTGACTACGGGTTTAACTTTCTCAAAACTCCTATTTACATAGACAATACTACTGCTATGTTCATTACTGTTAATCCTGTTCAATACTGAAAAACCAAACATATCGAAATTCGATATCATTTTCTCAGAGACAACTCTAAAGAAGGTTTAATAATTTTGATTAAGGTTCATACCGACAAACAACTGACAGATCTTTTCACAAAACCATTCTTGTCAGGACGGTTTGAATTCTTAATTCAATCCATAGGGTTAATCAACCATGATTATTTCTATTTTATAAAAAAAAAATTCAATACAAAATTTGAAAATTTAAAAGCTAAAAATATAATACGTTGATGTCAAGCATTGATTCCTTTGTCTTTTTATTTTATTGCATTGTGAGTGTGCATGAAAAAGAAAAAGCAAAAATAAAAAGAAAAGAAAAGAAATATTCATATCATAAGAATCTATATTGCATAAGTGAGAGATGATAGTTACGTTAGATATTATCTGTTTCATCATTTTTATTCATAAAGACTGACAAATGTTAATTGATGTGCGAGACAGCTCAGGCAATTAGACTGAACAAGTAAGTTCATTGTTGACAAATATAAACTTAATGATCTTTGTGTTAAGTTCCTTTGCTATACATGTCTAAATATATCTCTTTTAATGCTCTGCTTGTGATGATCGTTGTACATAATCGGGTAACGATGCAATCTATTCAGTGTGATGAACCGCATCGTGAGCTTCTTTGTTGTGGTATCCACAGACCTGAAGTCTCACCTGAAGTCTCTTTTGAGCTTCAAGGTGCAGCAAAAGATTCGCAAAGATGGAACAAAAAGAGTCCCAAATGTGGACCATCACCAAACAAATTCCAAAAAGGAATTCAGAAGATTCCCAAGGGGAACAATAGGAACTGAAAAATTCCAAAATGGAATTCAAAAGAAGTCCCAAAGTGGACCAAATTCAAATAGAACCCAAATTCCACACTGTTTATAATTGTAAGTGACCAGGTTTTTGTGTAATATGCATTCACGTTGTGATTGATGAGGAAATATGTTGACATATGTATACATGTGGGTCACATAAGTCATTTTATTCGAACCTTAATCTCATCATGATACTGAAAAAGTAAGTGTGTCAATTCGAGCTAATTGGTATGTTTTCATATCATCACTCAATCAAACATAAGTCAAATGTCTATTCAAAACTTGCAAAACATGTTCAGATAATGTGTGGTATGATCTCACTGCGATATTTTGATTCCTTGCATTGCATATGTTTTTACTTTAATGTGTGTGCTTTTGTGTGCAGGCATATGGAGTCTTTATTAACACATCAACATCCTTTTAAACTTAAAAAAGACATTTCAAGTTTAGGGGGAGAAAAATTGAAGAAGAAAAATATTAAAAAACCAAAAATATTTGAAATAAGTGTGTTGAATGAAAGGATCATGTGGTCAATGAAAGCAAATGTATTGGATGTGTTAAAAATAAACCTGAGGGCTTGTGATTTGTTTTTTGATTAAAGAAAATTGCTTCGGGATATAGAAATATTGGTTGTGCAAAAACGTTTTTGAGAAAAGTCAAAGAAAAATGAAAAAGGAAAAAATAATGTGGATTTAAATGTTGATTTGTTGCCCTAGATTTTGTTCTTTTGATTATTTAATTCGACAAACCCTAATAAGGATGCCTTGTCTAATTAATATGTCGAGAATGATTGCAGGTGCAATAAATGCAGTTGAAAAGTCAACAGACAAGAAAGTGAAGAAAAACTCATTAAGTGTTGAAGCCGGGTGAAGGCATCAATTACTGTTCAGCCGGGTGACTGAATGAAAAGTAGCCGGGTGAAGGAATGAAATGATGCCTGGTGACAAAATTGAAAGTTACTATGCAGCCGGGTAATGAACATCGACACTGTATAGCCGGGTAATAGAATGAAGTTTCTATATAGCCGTGTAAGTGCTATACAACCGGGTAAGTGTGGCAACTATACAGTCGGGTGATGAAAGAAACTGTCACTATGCAGCCGGGTAATGAACATGAAGTCACTATGCAGCCGGGTGATGAAAAGAAGGCTACTGTTTAGCCGGGTGATGAGTAAAACCAAAACAAATGTGTAGTCGTTCCAAACTCTGTGACACGGCTATATAATGACCCGTCCCAACTGTACCTGACCCGTCTCAATAGTGTGTGACCCGTCTAAGTGTTTTACATGTTAAATGTTGACCCGTCCCAAAGTTGTGGCTCGTCCCAAAGATGTGACCCGTCCCAACAGTAACATGACCCGTCCCAACAGTAACTTGACCCGTCTAAGGTTTTATGGGCCTAATTGTTTACCCGTCCAATATGTTGACCCGTCTCGTTGTGTTTGACCTAATTCTTGAGCCGGCTCATCAACATTTAAATACCCGCCTTTTTCTCAAACACTTAACACTTTTTACAAATCACTCTCAAGCAAATCTCATGTACATCAATCGTCTCATATCATATTCAATCCTTGATTCTGTAACAAGGTTTTGTGATTGAATAAGGTATAATCTTCATGATTCGACCTCGTTAAACCCACTGTTGCTCTTAAAAACGAAATGTTGATGATGAACAGTAATTGGACTTTGAATCGACACTTTGATCGTGTGTGTTAAAACTTAAATCGAGTGTTGTAATAGGTGTAATAACTGTTAATCACCAATATTCATCCATTAATTTACACAAAATCACTTGTAATCGACCGAATCAAACGAAAAAGTTCAAATTCTGTCGAACCGCCATTGATGAACCATTGAACTGTTCATGCTTATTAATGTGAAATGATAAATCATCTGCAATTGATTGATTAACTGGTGTTAAACATGAACTGAAACATGTTTTACAACTTCATTCTACAAATAACAAAGTTGTACTTAAGAATTTAAGTAGTTAAGTGTGTAAAATTACATGATCATTGATTCACAAAAGTTTTTGCTAAACAAACGGATGATTATCAAATTGTTGATTAACTTAGTTGATTAATGTCTATGTGATATGTTACATTGTCTCTCTGTGCTTATTTCTTATGCAAATATTGTTGGTTTGATGAATGAAAATGTCTAACACATGTGCCTTGGTTTTTGTCAAACAGATGAATGATCAAAATTTGAGCCTAAGCATAATCTTGTGGCTGTTTTGGATGAATCTATGCCTGAAGCAGAAGGGTATAGAGATATGATCAGATTTTTAAGAAGGACTAAGTATGTGTATGCAATGTGTGCCAAACTCATTGTGTATGCTAGACTGATTAAGAGTTTTTGGAGGACTGCAGAGGTTATTACTAATGAGGCTGGTGTATCTGTTGTGAGAGGAAATATTACCAGACAGTTACAGATAACTGTGTGTGAAGAGTCCATCAGGACTGCATTAAGGTTAGATGAAGATGAAGTCGGTGCTCTTGATGAATACACAACTGCTGAATGCCAGGCATGCTTTATAAATATGGGACATCCTCCTGTATTTCCCAAACAACAATTTGTGAGAGCCAGATTGGGAAAGCAATGGAAATTGTTATGTTATGTTATTCAACAATGTATGTCAAGAAGAAGTGCTGGTTTTGACAACTTTCCATCGGATATTGCATCCCCAATAGTTGCAATAGCGATGAACAGACCATTCAATATGTCAAAATGGATTATGAAGGGATTCATTTTCAATCTGGTGAAAGGAAAAAGATTCAAATTTCTAATGTATCCAAGATTTTTGCAACTGTTGATCAATAGTGCACATCTTGTGATACGAGAAGAAGGATTTGAGGGAGGAATCTTGTATACTGAAGACATGAATGCTCTATCTTACAGAAAGATGAGTATTGGGAATGTAGAAAATGTGCAGATGTTTGACTATATGCGAGATATAGCAAATAATGAAGAAGATATTGGAGAAATTTATCATCATATTTCTCAAGGAGAAGTATTGGACCCGTTAGATATTATGAATGAGATTCCTGACAATGTTAGGGTTATTTCCTAGTTAAGATTTACTTTGTATTTGGTTATATGTTTTATGTATAGTTTAGGGTCTATTTTGTTATATTCCTTAAACTTGTTATTGTTGCTTAAAAGCATGTAGTGAGAGAGTGTGAAGGGAGGCTAGATCACTATTCACGTTAGAGAGAGAACTAAGTGTGTGTGATTTATTTTTCTCCTGCACTTGTACTACAAATCTGCTTTGATCATCAATATACAAAGAAGAATTATTAGTATGAATTGTGTTTATGATTGAACTGTGTTTGTGTATGATTTATTTTGATCATTGAGCGATATTAACGATCCAATTGAACCTATCAATTGGTATCAGAGCTGTTGGTATTGTGTTCTTCGCTATTCATCAAGCAAAACACTACAATATTGCTCAAATATCATGATCTGAATGAATTGTTGCTGTTTTTAGTTGTGATTTATCATCGCAATCACTTCTAATTCACAACGATTGTGCAAATTCCATCAGATTATCATCAGATCTGAGGAATTAAGAAGATTGAAAAAGTTACTGTTCGATCGAATTTTGCTCAAATTCATCAAAATTTGATCATGTTTTGGATTGATTGAGATTAGGGATTGATAATCGGACCATTGCACTGCTTGTGTGTGAATTTTGAACGAATTGGACAAGTTTTTGACAAACCCAGAAAAATTCTCATGATGAAGATGATGAACAGTATGAACTTGGTTGAAGATTAACTTGCCGGGTGATAAAATTTGACTTAGACAATTTCCTTTGGACTTAGATTGAAGAACAATTAGGTCCTGTGTAGCCGTGTAAAGGATTTTGTGCTAGACGGGTAAAGAATTTGACGAGGAAAAAGTGTTACTGTTCAGCCAGATCAACAACTGTTGTGCCGGGTGATACACTGTTACGCCGGGTGATTAACATTTTTCAGCCGGGTGATCAACTACTGTGTTGCCGGGTAAACAACTTTGTCGTGTGATCGACAACTGTTCAGCCGGATAAAGCTTGTTGCCGTGTCAAGATTCAAGCCGGGTCAAGTTATCTGCCGTGTGAAGTTATTTCTTGTTGCCGGGTAACTGTTCTGCCGGGTAAAGAATCAAAGATTTACAACTGTTGAGCCGTGTGACTGTTCAGACGGGTGAAGACTTATTCTCTGCCGGGTGAAGAACAAAGCTACTGTTCAGCCGGGTGAAGAAGGATTTTCACTGTTCAGCCGTGTGACTCATTTTAGTTGTTTTAATCCTTGTTTTCTTATTTTGTCTTTAACTACTTGTCTTTATTTTAGTATTTTAATTGTTTCTTTTCAAAAAAATTAACAAAAACCAAAAATATTTTCTTTAAAATTTTTCTTAAAGTGTTAAAAATGGCACCTAATGATGATTCTGATAACCGTGTTCCTAGACTTGTGAATCGTGCAGATTTCAAGAATTGGACGCTTAGACTAAAGCATCATCTTTGCTCAATAGACAATGATATGTGGAAGTCAATTGAAAAGGGTCCTCACATACCTACTCAGACAGCTCCAGATAGTGCAAGTACCTACACCAAAGACTCTACTGAACCTTATCCAGAGGATAATTTGTC
Source organism: Tagetes erecta (assembly GCA_030867185.1). Taxonomy (NCBI): domain Eukaryota; kingdom Viridiplantae; phylum Streptophyta; class Magnoliopsida; order Asterales; family Asteraceae; genus Tagetes; species Tagetes erecta. The sequence goes on along the minus strand of CM061497.1, from coordinate 6,925,878 downwards.
AGGAGAAGATTTGAAGAAAGTGAAGAATGATTGCAAAGCATATTCTTTGATGTGTAAGGGATTGCCACTGCAAGTATTGTCAAGGTTGGACACCTATCAAACAGGTTATACATTGTTCAAGGCTTTGAAGTCTATTTGTGAAGGAGGTGAACAACTCAGAAGTCTCAAGAAACAAAAGTTGAAGAGACAGTTGGAGTTATTTGAACACATTGCTGGAGAATCAGTGCACCAAATGATGAATAGGTTTGTTCATCTAACTACTGAAATGACCAATGCTGTTGCAAAGACAGATCTCCAAGATTTGAATGACAGATTGTTATGTGCACTTCCATCATCATGGAAACAGACTGTGACTTTACTGAAACATACTGAGAAGTTTCCGATGGATCTAGATTTGCTCATTGCAAAGATAGAGGAAGTAGAGATTGATGAAGGTTCTAGAAACAATGACAGAACTGGTTCACATGCACAATACAAATATATTGTGAATCCTGCTAATACTGTGGAGAATGCTTTTCTTGCACAAGATGCAACAAAGTTTGAAGAAGAGGGTGATTTATTTGTGGGCGCAAGTTTTTATACTGATTCATCATACTTTCCAAGTTCGCCAACTTATTCTCAACCTCAATCTCCACCAAGAGCTCAAGTTCAAAGTCAAAATCTGAAGAATCAAGCAGAAAGTCAAAGTTCGAATGTTCAAGCCAAGGTAAAAGATGTGATGAACATCTTGTTACAAGATGACGAGACCAAAACTGCCTTCACAGCTTTTATGGCAAGTTTTCAAGCATACCAAGGAAGTCACTTAAGTCAAATGGACGTTGTCCTTCAAGATTTATTTGAGATGGATCCTGATGACGTTGAGGAAATGGACTTAAATTGGCAGATGGTGATGGTTGCATATAGAACACAGAAGCATGCATATGTTAACCGAAGCTACAAGCCTCATGCAAACAAGACGGTTGGTTTTGACAAATCAAAGGCCAGATGTTTCAATTGTAACTGTTATGGTCATTTTTCAAGGGAATGCAAAGCTCCTAAGAATTAGAATTTCAACGACCAAGCTAGTTCAAGTAATCAAGGTCAAGGTCAAAGCTCGCAACAGTCTTCAAGCTATCAACAAAGAAATCAACGTTTCTTTCAGAAATCATATCAAAGTCTTCCCATGCCAGAACTGAAAGATGAAGGAAAGAAACCAGAAGATCAAACTAAGGCACTGGTGGTCAGTGTAAAAGATGGTTATGATTGGAGCGCATATGCAGAACAATTCACATCTGATCTTACATCGAATTTGGCACTGGTATGTGAAATCGAAGAGGATTGGTCAGAAGAAGGAGATATCAAGGTGGTTGATACTGAGAGTGAAGATTCAGAGGAATATGACTGGAGTGCGAAGTCTGATCCTGTTGAAGAATCTGAGTCAGAAATTGCACTAATGGCTACATCCAGTGAGTCTTCATCATCCATCGAACAACCAAAGGTTATTACTGATTTACCCCCTAACTATGTTCCTTTACCTGCTGATGTGAAAGAAAGGTTATGTTCTGAACAATGCATTCAACAAATAGAACATTATCGAACTCATTCATTTAAAATTGGTGATAAATTAAGCAAACATGAGAAAATTCATGAACAACTTAAAATTGATCACAAAATTTCTGATGAGAAGATTTTGTCACTTAAAGAATCATGGAACAAAACGTTAAAGGAATTGGAACTAGTAACAAAACAACTTGAAGAAATGACAAAGAACTTTGAACAAGAAAAAGTTGCTCATGCTGTCACACAAGTTGAATTAACAAAGGTTAAAAGTTGTAAAACAATGGTGAGACAACTTGTGAGTGAAAGAGGTAACAAAACCAAAACAGGGTTGGGTTTCACTCATGAACCAATGCCAAATTCAATCACTCAAACCTTACCGGAAAACTTTAATGAATTTGATCATTCACCTGAAAATGAACGAAAATTCAAAGAAATTCAAAGAAGTAAATCCGAGTCTGAAGGTTCTGAAGTGCTGATGGAAAGTTTGAAAGAAGAAGATGGTGTGACAACTGAAGTTGATGATGAAGCTAGCAACAAATCAGAGCCTGTTCTGATTCAACTTGTTGAGTATCCGGAACTGAATCCGAAGTTAGAAACAGTGAAGGATGAAGGTGAATTTTCAGGATACAATGATCCTGAATACATCAGGTGGAAGAAAGAACAAAAGGCGCAAGTTGCTGATCAGTTGATCAAGAAGCAAGAAGTGAAGAAGGCTGAAGTTTCAACTGCGAAGAAGCAGAAATCGAAAGTAATGACCAATCAATCTGAAACAAAAGAATCGAAAGGTAAAAGTGTCATAAAATCAAATGACAATACCAAAGCTCAAAATTTTAAAACTGTTAAGAAGAAAGTGTCAAAAGGTAAGACAATCAACTTTGTGTCTGCAGGAACGTTTGATGTGAACGGATCTTATGGTAAACCAATCAATTCTCCAATCAAATCTAACTCTGGTCTGAAAACAGGTTCAGGTCCTAAGTCTTCCGCTGTCAATGATAAGAGAATTGAATCTAAAAAGGTAACCAAACAGAACAGTTTTAAATCGAACCATAGTCCCATGCAAGCAAAATCACAAACAAAGTCTCCACAAAAGAATCAAGTTAATCTAAAACCGAACAAAACTGATAATGAATCACGAGTGGGTTCAACATCAAAAGTTAACAATCGGCTCTTTAGGATTAGCAAGAAACACTGTGAGATTTGTGATCGTTATAACCATGCAACTGCTGAATGTTTCTTTAACAGGTACTGCAGTTACTGTGACAAAAGAAATCATTCTTCAGAAGAATGTTTTTATAACAAATTCTTTGAAATTTGTGAAAGGAGAAATCATGACACAAAAGATTGTTTCTTTCGAACAAACTCAACAAGAGAAATGACACCATTTTCAGATTTTCGAAGAAATCAGTCATTTGGTTTTCAAAATGTTAATCAAAGTCATTCTCCTGTTTTGAGAAAGTTTAATCGAAACAATTCAGTTTCTAATTTGCAGGTTAACAGTTTTAAACCAAGAGCTTTGATGGTAAGAAACCAAAAGTTTGAAAATAACCTTGATCCTAAGCTAGAGGAAAGGTTTATTGCTTTGAGGAGAAAGCAATCAATGCACGCCAATGGGCGAAACAGTTTTCAGCATCAAAATCTCTTAAATGAAACAAATTTCCAAAATATTCAATATCAACAAGTTACTATTGCAGATAGATTCGGAAAACCCAAGACCGTGTGGGCCTGGGTTGACCAAACTAACTAAGTGATTGTTGAAATGCAGGTACGCCCAAGAAGACCTATCAACTCATGGTTCGTTGATAGTGGGTGTAGCCGGCATATGACAGGCAACCATGCCTTGCTTCAGGATTTCAAGTTGAAAAATGGTACACACGTTGCATTTGGAGGTGATGCCGGTGGTAAAATAACAGGAGAAGGAACTGTATCGAATGGGATCATTAGTTTTGATAAAGTCAACTACTGTGCACAGTTGAACTTTAATTTACTAAGTGTTTCTCAAATTTGTGATAAATCTTATTCAACTTTATTTGATGATTCTTTCTGCTATATACTCAAACCAGGTTTCAAGATTGACAATGAGTGGGTAGTGGTGAAAGCTCCAAGAGATCGTGATATATACAAGCTTGATATGTCGCAGATTGATGCTGAAACCGAAACTACTTGTCTCATTGCACATGCTTCAAATGATGAGAGTCAGCTTTGGCATAGACGGCTGGGCCATTCAAACTTCAGAAACATGAATCGTTTAGTGACTGGAAATCATGCTGTGGGAATACCTTCAAAGAAGTTCTCTACAACTGATCTCTGTCCAGCATGTTTGAAAGGAAAACAGCACCGAATGTCTTTTAAGTCCAAGCCAGAAAACTCCATTTCAAAACCCTTGCAGATGCTACATATGGATCTTTTCGGGCCAACAAATGTTCAAAGCATCGGAAAGAAGTCTTACTGTTTTGTCATTATTGACGATTTCACTAGATTTTCTTGGGTTTATTTTCTGCATGTTAAATCTGAAACTGCTGAGTTGTTAAAAGAATTTATTATCAAAGTTGAAAATCAGTTGGATTGTAAAGTGAAAACTTTGAGAAGTGATAATGGAACAGAATTTAAGAACGCTAATGTTGATTTGTTTTGTGCAGAAAAAGGAATTGCTAGACAATTTAGTGCTCCAAGAACGCCTCAACAAAATGGGGTTGCGGAACGGAAAAACCGGACACTAATTGAAGCAGCAAGATCCATGCTCGCAGATGCTAAAATCCCTATCACATTCTGGGATGAAGCCATTGCTACTGCATGTTTTGTACAAAACAGAACATTACTGGTTCAGGATAAACAGAAAACATCTTATGAGTTGTTATTTGGAAGAAAACCAAATATTTCATATTTGAAAGCATTTGGTTGTCCTGTATCGATTCTAAATTTAAATGATCATCTCGGGAAATTTGAGTCAAAATCTGACGATGGATTTTTCCATGGATATTCGTCTGTTTCTAAAGCTTATCGAGTTTTTAATAGCAAAACAAATACTGTTATTGAAACTATTAACGTAAAGTTTTTAGAAAATTCGTTTCCGTCAGTGGCTCATGGTCCCGAATGGTTATTTGATTTAGATTCGTTATCAAAATCTTTCAATTCTAACTTGTTTGATTTTTCAGGAAAAACAAGGAAAGAATCAGGTGACTTGGGATGCTTTAGTGACGATTCTGATAATGACGAGGATGGCAATCTCAACTCTGAGTATCCGTTCATGTCATTTCATAATCCTGATCATGTCAAATCTAGTCAAGCTCCGGGTCCTTCTGGTTCTCAAGATGATCAAGAATCAAACAATCTTGAAGAAGATGTGAATCCGCAAAGTTCTCCTAATGATGGTGGATCTGTTCAAAATCAACCATCATCAGATCCGAATGCTGAAGTTATTCCAGAATCATTTGATTACTTCATCAATTCACCGGATCAAGTCCCGAATTTCACTCCGCATACTTCTACAATACTACAAGATCTACCGAATCTGAATCATTCTAATCTGGAGAGTCAAGTGCAAGGAGATGTCATACCAACTCATCGAATTCACAAGAAACATCCTGTCTCTCAGATTATCGGGCCGTTGAATCAGAGAACTACAAGAAGTCAAACTGAGCAAGCAAATGTTTGTCTCTATTCATGTTTTCTTTCTCAAGTGGTGCCGAAGAACATTTCAGAAGCGTTGCAAGATAATAGTTGGATTGAAGCCATGCAAGAGGAGTTACTTCAATTTCGCAAACAGGAAGTTTGGAAATTAGTGGACTTACCTGAAGGAGAGAATGCGATTGGTACAAGATGGTTGTACAAAAACAAGCCAGACGAACGTGGTATTGTTGTGAGAAACAAAGCGAGACTCATTGCACAGGGATATACTCAGGAAGAAGGCATTGATTATGAAGAGGTGTTCGCTCCGGTCGCAAGACTTGAAGCCATACGCGTTTTTCTTGCATATGCTTCCTTCATGAAGTTTAAAGTATTCCAAATGGACGTTAAAGGCGCTTTTCTGTATGGACCAATTACAGATGACGTATATGTCAGACAACCTCCGGGTTTTGAAGATCCTGACTATCCTCATCGTGTATACAAGTTGAGTAAAGCTCTATATGGTCTACACCAAGCTCCGAGAATCTGGTATGAGACATTATCTAAGCATTTACTAGAACATGGTTTCACAAGAGGTCAGATTGATCCAACTTTGTTTATGAAAAGGGAGAATGAAGAACTCTTATGTGTTCAAGTTTATGTGGACGATATTATCTTCGGATCAACCAGTGCGTCAATGTGCAAAGAATTTGAGGAAATCATGAAGTCTAGATTTCAGATGAGTTCAATGGGGGAGATTAACTTCTTTCTTGGATTACAAGTGAAACAATCAGCTGACGGAATTTTCATCAATCAATCAAAATTTGTTGAAAAGTTGTTAAAGAAGTTCAAAATGCAAGATTGTCAGACTATTCGAACTCCATCTGATGTGAACTGCAAGATACAACCGGATTCGAAAGGCAAATCCGTGGATCAAACACTATACAGATCAATGATCGGTTCACTGATGTATCTTACTGCATCAAGGCCAGGCATTATGTATGCTGTATGTGTATGCGCAAGATATCAGTCTGATCCAAAAGAGTCGCACCTGGTTGCTGTTAAACGTATTTTCAGATACCTTAAAGGGAAACCGAATCTTGGGTTATGGTATCCTTATGAAGGCAATTTTGAATTATATAGTTATTCTGATAGTGACTTTGGTGGGTGTGCTCTTGACAGGAAATCGACAACGGGTGGATGTCAATTTCTGGGTCCTAGACTTGCCTCTTGGCAATGCAAGAAGCAGACCAACGTTTCTGTATCCACAGCTGAAGCAGAGTATATCGCTGCATCTGCAGGATGTTCTCAAGTTTTGTGGCTACAAAACCAATTGCTTGACTACGGGTTTAACTTTCTCAAAACTCCTATTTACATAGACAATACTGCTGCTATGTTTATTACTGCTAATCCTGTTCAACACTCAAAAACCAAACATATCGAAATTCGATATCACTTTTTAAGAGACAACTCTGAAAAAGGTTTAATAATTTTGATTAAAGTTCATACCGACAAACAACTGGCAGATCTTTTCACAAAATCATTTTTGTCAGGCCGGTTTGAATTCTTAATTCAATCCATAGGATTAATCAATCATGATTGATTCTATTTTTCGAAAACAAAACAAAAATCAGAAAAAAATAAAAGCCAAAAATATAATAAGTTGATGTCAAGTATTGATTCCTTTGGATACTGATCATCTTAATTTGAAGATTGAACATGACAAGTTGAAGGATGAGTATGAAAAACTGAAGGAGGAACATGAAAATCTGAAGTATGATTACAAGGATTTAAAGGCTGAATGTAATACGTTGGATTCTGAGAAAGAAATGCTGGAGAAATGGCTGGAAGAAACCAAATCGAAAAAGTCAGATTCCGTGTCAGATAAAGATTTTTCAGATGAAGCAATGGAAGTAACTGAGAAAACTCAAGAAGCAAAAGTCTATTATACAAGAGCACGTGGTACAACCAATGTGGGTATAAGGGTGGAATCTCCAATTGTTATTCCCGATGAAGCTGTTGCTGAAACTGTCATTTATGACAAGGCTGAGGGAAAAAGGAAGTTAGATGCTGTGCCAGAAATCACTAAAGACACATCTGTTTCAAAGAAGGCAAAACTGGATGAGACAGTGCAGATTGAGCCGATTCAATCTGTAGCTGTAGTTGAAACTGAGATAGTTGATTTGGCAAAAGTTGATGAGACTGTGACTGAAGTTGAAATTGACAAATCAGTTCAGATTGAGCCGATTCAATCTGAAGCTGTTGGAGTTGAAGATGTGCCAGAAACTGTAACAGAAGATGTAAGTCAGTTTGAGCCGGTTCAAACTGACAATGCACCAATGATTGAGGCATTAGATGATTTGGACGATATAGATTTTACTGAGTCTGAACCAGAAGCTGAACAAGAAAATAATCCTGATCACGAGATTCCAGAGGACTTAGCTGAAAGATTTGCTTATCTTGAGAAGATGAAGTATAATCCTGTGTTTCTGAATGGGCTGACAGTAAGTCAAATCAATGAAGAATATGAAAAGTGTTTAATAGCTCAAGACAAAGCTGCTGCTGATGAAAAAGAGTTTATTATTGAAATGGGTGAGTGGACACCATTGCAAGAGAGTTTGAACATTGAAGACTTACCTCCAACTGAACTGTATCACCAAAATCCTGAAGAGATGTCAAGCAGGAATATGCGAGATTGGTTGAGCTCAAGGAATTATCCTTATAAGACTCTGAAGAGATTGAAACAAGAGTCGCTGAGGAAAATTGTTGTTAGTTTCATGAAGACGGAGAAAATGTACAATCGTATATTTTATTTGGACTACAACAACCCTCAATACTACGAGCTGACCAAAAGATACAAAGTACTCGGACCAGAAGAGATACCGATGATGGCTTTACCAGAAGATGCTCACAAAAAGAGGAAGGAGTTGATAGACATGTTTCCCAGTGAAGTTAAGTCATACAACATACCTATGGATGTACGTGAATCATGGAACAAATCAGCCACAGCAGGTGACGTTGTGAGGTCACTGCTGAGCAAGGGTCAGTCGATTGCTGAACTTCTTGATTCAATGATCGTACCGGAAAAGTCCAAGAAGGTAAAGATTATAGCGTGGAAATATGATGAAGTGTTTGATGCATTCATGATAAAAAGAGTTAATGGTTTATGTGATGTATACCATTACTACTCTAGCATCTTCAAGTTAGAAGTTCAAGACTTGAAAGAACTGCACAAACTTAGGCTGATAAATCACACGCATGCTGAGCGTGGTGATAAATGTGCAATGCTGCTGGATGCCGGGATAGCCAGATCACCGAAATATCTAGACTTCAGAGGTCAACAGGAGGACAGTGCATATGTCCAAGCGAAGAAAGAAAGAAAGAAAAAGAAGTTGGTTGTTAGTGAGGACATGTACTTGGAGGAATTTTCTGATGAGTATTTTGATAAGGTAACCAATCCGGGACTGAAAGTGATTGATGGTTCTCAAATGACAAAGCCAATACTTAAAGTTTTCTACAATCAAGAAACTTTTGAGTTGAAGCTTGTTCGAAATTTGGACGATTGGGATAAAGATATGATTACTTTATTCAGTACTTTTGAACTGAAACTGCTACATCCATCCTACATTGATTTTCTGAGAAGTTGCAGAATGGAAAAATGCAAAGATAAACTGGCTGAAGCTGATCGAAAACTATTTGTTGTGATGATAGAAGTGATAGCAGCTGCATCAGAAAAGATTCGAGTACGGAAGGCATTGCTCAATTCTAATCTTGTGAGGCTTGACATTCCAGAGATAGAATTTATGAGAGTGACTGCGAAGGGAACGTTGGAAGTACAAGTCAAAGGGAAGGAAATGCCCTATGAATTTTATGCTAACATTGATTTTGCAGGTTTAAATCTTGACTCTCTGAGACGTATGAATGCCTGCCCAATCCTTACAAATGAGTCCAAACCACGACAAGCCAAGATTGCAGAAAAGTTCAAATCTTGTATAGAAGAAGCACTGAAGGAACAAGAAGAGTTTAAAGGAAAAGAGTTGCTGTATATCAAAGAGGAACCAGAAGATTGGTAAAGAGAGATTGAAGCTGAAAAGGATGAAAACTGTTGAAGTTTTTTGCTGAAGAATCCAAAGTTAAATCTTAGGGGGAGTATTGTTAGGGCTATTTCCTAGTTAAGATTTACTTTGTATTTGTTTATATGTTTTATGTATAGTTTAGGGTCTATTTTGTTATATTCCTTAAACTTGTTATTGTTGCTTAAAAGCATGTAGTGAGAGAGTGTGAAGGGAGGCTAGATCACTATTCACGTTAGAGAGAGAACTAAGTGTGTGTGATTTATTTTTCTCCTGCACTTGTCCTACAAATCTGCTTTGATCATCAATATACAAAGAAGAATTATTAGTATGAATTGTGTTTATTATTGAACTGTGTTTGTGTATGATTTATTTTGATCATTGAGCGATATTAACGATCAAATTGAACCTATCAGACAATTTACTTGATGATGATGAGTATTTTGCTAGACATCCAGAAGATGAAGAAGGTAATGATAATGAATAAAATGATAGTGATGAAGAGGATAATGATGATGAAGACAATGATGGTAATGAAGATGATGATGTTGTTATGAGTGATAAAGAGACTGAAACAAAATCTGATGAAGCTGAAAAAGAAGCAGAGGCTGTCATACTTGAAGCTCCCAGGGACATCACAGTCCATTATTCTAGATCACGACGAACTAAGACTGTGGTTGAACCTATGATTGTAGAGGAGCCAGTTGTGTTTGAAGAAGTAAGTGTGCCTGAACAGATTGATGTTGTTCAGATTGCACAAGAAGTGGTGGCTGAAGTGGAGACTGTGACACAGGCAGTTGATGATACTAATGATGGTTTCACGCATCCTGAACCAGTATATATTGCCACAACATCATCTCCTGCAACTCCACAAATTGAACAACCAATGGAGTCTTCACCAAAAGTTGTTTCAATTGATGTTTTAATGGAAAAAGATAAAGAGATTGAACGCTTGAAAAAGTTGGTAGAGGAGTTGAAGACTGAAAATGAGTTATTAAAGGCTTCAAATGAATGGAAAAAGGTGAGATTGAATGAGTTTAGGGAAACTAATCTGAAGAATATGAAGGTTTTCATTGAGCTTGATGCTGAGTATGAGAAACTCAAAGATGATTACAAAGAGCTTTATGCTGAATGTAATACTTTGAATGCTAAGAAAGAAATGTTGGAGAAATGAAAGAGGCTGAACCAAAAAGATCAGGTCCTCCATTTGATAAAGATTTTTCTGATGAAGTGGTAGAAGTGACTGAGCCTTCAAGAGAAATAAAGGTTTATTATACTAGATCACGAGGATCTAAGCCTCTGGGTGAAAAGGTCGATGTACCAATTCCCATTCCCGATGATGCTGCTGATACTGTCATTCATGATAAATCGGAGGGAAACGTAAACTGGATGAAGTACCTGAAATTGTGAAAGAAGATGAGTCTGTGAAGAAAGCTAGAATCGAGGAAACAGTTCAGTTTGAGTCGGTTCAAGCTGAAACTGTTCCTACAACCGGAGTGATGAATATATCGGATGAAGTAGATTTCACTGACTCTGAACGAGAAGCAAATATTGGTGAAGACATACCGTATGATTTGGATGAAAGATTTGCTTATCTGGAAAAGATGAAATATAATCATGTTTATTTGAATGGACTCACAGTCAGTCAAATAAACGAGGAATATGAGAAGTGTGTAAATGCTCAGGATCGGGTTGAAGGTGATGCAAAAGAATTTATTGTTGAGCCTGGTGAGTGGACACCTCTACAGGAAAGTCTGAATATTGATGATCTTCCTCCGGAAGAATTATATCATCAAAATCCTGAAGAGATGACTTCCACAGATATGCGTCAGTGGTTAAGGTCAAGAAACTATCCATATAAGACGTTGAAGAGGTTGAAGAAAGAATCTTTGAAGAAAATTGTTGTGAGCTTTCAGAAGTCAGAAAAGATGCATAACCGTATGCTCTTTTTGGATTACAACAATCCTCAATACTTTGAACTAACCAAACGGTTCAAAGTACTCGAACCAAAAGAGATTCCACTAATGGCTTTGCCCGAAGACGCTGACAAGAAGAGGAAAGAACTGATTGATATGTTTCCAAGTGAAATGAAAGCATATCACATTCCTATGGATGTACGCGAGTCATGGCACAAATCTGCCACAGCAGGTGATATCGTAAGATCACTGCTGAGTAAAGGTCAATCCGTTGCTGACCTATTAGACTCGATGATCGTACCTGAAAAATCCAAAGATGTGAAAATCATTGCATGGAAGTATGATGAGGTCTTTGATGCATTCTTGATTAAGAGGGTGAATGGATTATGTGATGTCTATCACTATTATTCAAGTATCTTCAAGTTGCCGGTTCAAGACTTGAAAGAATTGCACAAGCTGAGGTTGATAAATCACACACGTGCTGAACGTGGTGATAAGTGTGCGATGTTATTGGATGCTGGGATCAGCCGCATGCCAAAGTTTTTGGAGTTTCGAGGACAGCAAGAAGATACTGCATATTTGAAGAGTAAGAAGAAGAATCAGAAGAAGAAATTGATCCTTGAAGATATGTATTTAGATGAATTTTCAGACGAGTACTTCGACAAAGTAACAAATTCTGGGTTGAAGGTAATTGATGGTTCGCAAACGACGAAGCCTATTCTGAAGTTCTTTTATCATGAGGAGACATATGAGCTGAAGTTAGTTAGAAACTTGGATGATTGGGATCAAGACATGATAACGTTGTTTAGTACATTCGAGCTCAAATTGCTACACCCATCTTATATTGATCACTTGCGAAACCACAAGATGGAAAAGATGAAGGATTCAGTTGCTGAAGCTGACAGAAGATTATTTGAGATTATGGTTGAGGTAATCGGTGCTGCAACTGAGAAGATCAGATTAAGGAAAGCATTACTCAATGCTGACCTTGTGAAGATCAACATACCGGAGATTGATTTCATGAGAGTTACTTCAAATGGTACCTTAGAAGTACGGGCCAAAGGAAAGAAAAGGCCGTACGAATTTTATGCTAACATTGATTTTGCAGGTATCACTTTGGAAACTTTGAAGCGAATGGCGGCTTGTGACATTATCACAAATGAGTCTAAACCGAGACAAGCTGTGATTGCTGAAAAGTTCAAGTCATGCATTGAAGAAGCTATGAAAGAACAAGAAGAACATACAGGAAAACCGTTGCTGAAGGTCAAAGATGAACCTGAAGATTTTTGAGAGATTGAAGCCAAAGGCAAAAGAGTTGAAAGCTGAAGATTTTTTATTAAAGTCCAAAGTTAAATCTTAGGGGAGTACTGTTAGGGCTCGTTTCTGATAGAAGATTTACTTTGTACTTTGTTTATACAAGTTTGTATAGTTTAGGCTTAATTTTGTATTTTCCCTAAAGTGTTGATACATAAAGCATATTGTTAGTGAATGTTAGAGAGAGAGAGAGAGTCTAGATCACATCTTACACGTTAGAGAGAGAATTGTGTGTGTGATTGTATTCTCCTGCACCATTGTACTGCAACTATTGCTTTGATCATCAATACACGAGAATTATTTAGTAATGGATTGTGTTGTTGATTGAATTGTTGTGTTGGTACCATGATCGTTCCGATTTGAAGTAATATCGATCCAATTGAACCTATCAATTGGGTCACGGTTTATTTTATACAAATTATTTATCTTTAAACTACATTAGCCGACTACATTTTTTAAAAAAATATACTAATTTTTAGAAATATCTAAAAATCATAGAAAGTACATTTTTACTGTAGCATATGACCTCTTAACATATGGGTATAACCGGTTGAAACTAACTTTCATGAATCTAATACTTAATGCGCGGTAGCGCACCGTACTCGGTAAACCGGTTGAAACTAACTTTCATGAATCTAATACTTAGATATATTTTTATCAGTAGATTCATACCTAAAATTTTATACATACAATAAGTATAACGTATAGCACTTATTAATATCAAACCCTTAGTTGAAAACCCAATACGAATTCGACGATTCAACAAAGTCTAAGGACTAAAAGTGAAAAGTACCAAACTTTAATGATTTAACATCAAGGTACACTTAATACCTACCTATATAACCTATGATAACATAAGTACATGCATACTTAGACGTATAAGTCAACGCAAACGACTAAAACCGTGATATTACACGAATGTAATAAAAAACTATACGTACACGACACTGACACAACGAAACACATAAGCTTATGTATTTTGGGGTCTAACATGACTAAAGTAAACATAGGAAGCCTGCTAGGAGGTAGAACTCCCACGCTGAATGTAACATCCCGTTTTTTTAGAGATACATAAACTTTTGTGTTTATATTTCAAGTTTATTGAGTATGGTTAACTAATGAAACGACCATATGAGATGTTACGTGAGGTGTTTAAAAGATGTTTATAATTATCATTTTGTTATGTTTCAGACATCATATAGTTATATATAGATATGTTCGATCAGTTGCCTACATATGCTATAGTGGTTGATTCTACATATGATATCATAAACATTAAAATATATATACATTATGAATGTTAAGTTAGTAATGATGTATAATTATATGAGTAATATATATATATATATATATACGTATAATGTATGCATGCATGATACATGTATGAGATGAAAAGTTAGTTAAAAATATGTGCCTTCAAGATTATACTATATGTTAGTTAACCTTGATATGTTTTATATAATCTATCTCATATACTTTAGGGTTGACTTAAATATTCTTGAAGAATTTGGTTGGTGGTTACTGTGACACCCCGTCGGGCGGCAGAAACACCGGGCTGTCAAGTAAATTGGATATCAATAGTAGACAAAGCACATGGTATTTGTTTATTAAGTCTGATAATGATATAATAAGATTGGAACATGAGTCTTAAATAGAAAAGACAAAAGTATAAAACTGAAGCAATAATTGCAAGTCTTTATTATTATTCTAGGACCAAGGCATCCTATGTCTTGAATAAACCGCAATGACATCAATCTAATGCATCACCTGAAATATGTAAAAATAAAGTTAGCTATTTAAAGCTAGTGAGTAAACCACAATTTGAATACATAATAATATTGAAATCCGAGATCATCATAATATGCTGCGCAATCTTACATGCATAGCTATTTCATACTATTCTCGACCATAACACCTTGAACACACATTGAACACCATCATTGTATAGCAACTTGTAATCATTTGTCATGAGGAACCAACTCATGTTATTAATTAAAGATAACCTTTTTAGCAACCGTCACGTAACCGTCTCGATATAAGTTATCAATAATTGTTTAAGCATCTAAGGGACGTAGCAACATAGCATAACAACTTGTATTATCGTATAGCAACTTGTAACATAGTAACTTGTAACATTGAAATTGAATGGCCGGGTTTAAATCACCTATTTTGAAATACATGTAGGTGGGTTTGTCAAACCATTAGCGCTAACATTGTACCGGTGGGATTACTAAGTAGCAATACTACTTTAAACTACCACATAAGGATTGCATCTTGCCGTGGAACAAGACTAACACATTTAATGATCTCATTTGAAAAACAAATAGAAAACTGAAAACATTGTATAGTAATTGAACATATTTCAGCCCCAAAATGTAAAAGTAAAAAGGGGAGTGAATTTACTCACCTTGAAATGCAGTAGATAACCGAAATAGAAACACAGCTAAAGAGAACCGAGGGTTGCCCTAATATTAGTACCACCTAATTAATTGGGAAAAACCCCTAGCTTAGAAACAAAACAATAGTAACTAGAATAAAAAAATCCGAGATCTAGGGTTTCGGATTTGGGATATATATAGGGTTTTAGATTATAAATTGAGAATTAGGGTTTTAAAGTACAAATCAGGAACTACGGTTTTGAAATACATATTGGAAAAATACAAATTAGGAATTTATACGAGACGTTATAGACTTTTCGTATTAAATATATTTTATATGAAAACATTTTTAGTTTTCTTGAAATATCATTTGTAACCATGAAATATTATTATTTGTATATATATATTTGGAACTATAAGTTTTTAAGATATACAAGATATATTTAACTTAAAGGATTTTATTTAGATTATTATAAAAATATGAGTTAACGTTTAAAATGGTTAAAATATTAAAATTAAAGAAAACAAGGCAGGGTGGTTTGAACCAGTGAACCAGAATCATATTTTGTTAGTAAACTCCTTTTTAATTGCTTTAAACATTAATAGCCATCAACACCCATTTCCACATTACAAGCCCTAGATCAAAGAATCCCTCAATTCATTTCAAATCAGTTAATATAATCCCAATCCATTAGAGGGCTTTTGATCTACGAAACATCACGAGTATTTTGATGTAAATAACTTACTTGGATTTGACGGATTGAACGGGTTTGATTGAAGAACAAGGGTCGACTGATTTGACTTGTGAAGAGAGGATTAAGTGCGGAATTTGGACATCAGAGAGTATAATGAAGGTTAGAGGATTGTGAGGGTCGATTGAATTAGATTAATTTTGTCTGAGAGAGGTCGAATGGGCTCGAGATTGAGAACGAGTTGAGTGGGTTTGATTGGGTGTTAATTAGGTGATTAAAACACAATTGATTGATGTGAACGGTTTCCAATTGACGAGATGTTCGTTTTGTCTTAACATAATTCTACAAATCACGTGTTAATTTAGCGATTGATTGATTGAGTTTTTTTTAGAATGTTCAAAGCCGATTGATACACGGATTTGATTGAACGTTTGGTGTTTATATGGTTTCTATGGGTTCAAAACCTACTCCCAAACGATTAATCGGCCTTTAATTAAGCCGAAGCAGTAACAAAAACGCGTTTAGGGGGTTGCCGGACTTGGTTCCTTTGCCGGAAACTGGGCTGCCGGAGCACGGAAAAAAAACGAGGGGGGTGGGATTTGGTTTAGTAAATTACACAAACAGCCCTTCATATTTTCAGTTTGTTTTAATTAGAGTTTTAAGCTTTTAATTCAAGTTTTAAAAGTTACACTTTTGGCCCAAAGTTAATTTATAAGTTGTATTAACTAACGAACTTAACTATGTTGAGACATAACGTTTATACAAGTGACGTTTTTATGTTTTTATTTCGTCCTTGACGTTAGATGGCTATTTTGAGCCGTTAATAGTATTTATTTTTAATATCTTTGTAAAATATATATTTTTTAATATAATGTATATATATTCTTTGGAGGTTTAATAAATTGTATTTAGTATTTAATTAGTATACGTTGGATAATAATTCGGTTGTTATATATTAAAGACGAGAAATAACGTAACGCTCGACATATTTATATATATATATATATATATATATATTTTCGATAACGAAACGTTTCATTTAACGAAAACAAATACGAATACATTAAAGGATAAACAATTTCGGGTTCGAGTCGGGCGTTCGGATTCGGGTTCGGGGCAGATGTCATAGTTTCTATATGTTTACCGGACGTGTGTAGTGCATAGTGGCTGGGATTAATCTGCCAATAGGTGAATTCAGATTCGAGGATGTAACTATGGAGGTCGACGTTAGCAGAGCCTTAGGCAGTTTTGTAAACTTTCATATGAAAGTTTTTGACGTAAGATAATGAAAACAAGTTCAGCAAATATGTTTCATTTTCAACCAGACTTGCTTAGCTTACAAAGCTAGCGCGAATCCTTTTTTATTGATTGCACGAGCTAGCCAGCAAGCCAGTAAAGCCCCTGACGCTTAATCGCTTCATTTAGGCACCTACTGACACTAAAGCCGTTCCACTCGTGCTTCTCTAACGAGAATCACTTCGTTCCACTCTCCCAACAAGCCGTTTATGTTCATGTTTATGTTATTAATCATCAAAGACCAACCTTTGTTTCATACTCTTATACATGTGTTTATGTGTAGGCCTTAAGGATTTCATAACATGTTCTAAGAGATTTTTTCTCTGTTTTTATGTGGGAAACATAAATGACCTGAATCAGCCCATTTTATGAAGAAAGTGTCAGATTTACACATGTGAAGGTAATTTAGTAAGGTAAAATGTTTTCAATATCAATATGTTGGTTGATGTATCAATACTATTTGGTCATCTACCTTATTTTGAATCATATTAAATTTGATGCATACCGACTGATTTAGTTAACAGGTCTTGGGAACTTCAATTGTATATGCGATTTCAGTATGTAGAGTTTTTACATACATAAAGTTTAAGAAAACTAGAAGTTGAATTCAGCATCTAAACAAATGTATATGTGTTGTTTTTCTATTTAGAATCATGGTGTATCTCTTCTACATGAAAATTTTTCGCTTTAAAATTTGGAAACTTTTTGTTGGATTAGTAGATGGCATTCTTCATAAGGTAGTTTATAATTAATCTATTCTAGAGATGAAATAAATAGGTCTTAATTTTGGACGAGTTATTCAAGTGTTTTATAAATATATTCACTTTTGTTAGTTTAAGGGTATAAATGATTTGCAAAAATCATCTTTTCAAGCGCAACATTGCTATTATAAAAGCATGGTGTGTTGGAAAATCCTTTTATTGTTTTGTGAAAATAAATAAATTATATTGTATTGAAATTTGGTTGTTTAAAGATTCAAGTCAAATAGAGTTTAATATTGAATTCAATTTTGAATTAAGTTTCAATTTTCAATTCAATACTCTATTAATGCTTTGAAAGATGTTTCAACTTTGGGTTCACTATAAGTACTTGGTGAAACTTAGTTGTAAAACACACTTGAAACACCAAAGATCATATACTTTGATAGTTCTAGACGAACCGAGCTAGGATCTAGATCTGAGATTGTTTGATGATGTTGTTTGCAATCAGTGATGCGGAAACTCACTGATCACGTATTGATGCTTGAATGTTCATGAAGATCAATGCAAAGTATGATGAAGATCATGATAATATGAATAGGTGAAATTGTATTAGATCAATGGAGAGGTTACAAGGGATATGGAATGAAATGTAGGCAACTCACTAACAAATGACCTAGGTGATGGTATTTATAGTCTATACCATTCACCTTACAATGTAACCTAACCACGTGCAATTAAGCACAAACGTGCATTTAAGCACGAAACGATTACACAAATATTCTAAGACAAATACAAATAATGAACGTCTTCACTCGTGCTTGCTCGTGATGATGCTCGATATCTTCACTAGCTTATATTTGGAAAGTGACATCTTCAAATAACCCCAACAATACTCCCCCTAAGATGACACTTTACAAATCTGACATATCAGCTTAAATCTTCATGTGGCGAGTATAGAGAGCAAATTAAAGTTTTGGTATGCATTATCTTCAAGATGACCCAACAGTACTCCCCTAAGATGATGCTGCCAAAACTCTGTCTTTCAACAAGCAATATGCATCCTTCTCTCCCTTTTGAGTAACATCAGAGGTTATGGAAAGAAATAAGCAGAGAGTAGATTCCGGTGAATCTATATATCAGCAACGGGATCTTCTTCAACGGTTGAAGTAGAATGAGAAGACTTCTTTGACTTAGAATACTCCCCCTCAACTTTTGCTTTAGAGGTTAATGGGATCTGTGTATGAGATATTAAGAGGAGGATTCTTAACACTCAACAATCTGACTTGGAGATCTTTGGACTAGAATCAGGCTTGAACAGGAACATCTTCAAGTCGCGTGGAAGCTCGTTCTGCAATGGAAACTATTCCTGCAACTCAAAGAAAAACATTAAAACTCAGGCAATAATGTGCATTTATCATCAATGTAAAGATTAAGTTCTCAATCGGATGAGATATTGCTTGTTGAACAACTCCAACATCAATAACACATTTTAAACTGCCAAAACAGAAGAAAAAATAAAAAAAGAAAATATTTTTGTTCTTTTTGAATTTTTCAATGTTTTTGATATATTTTTGGAATTTTCTCTTTACATTCTGAATCTTTAACCTGCAATAAGATCATACCAGCAATTAATCCAACACATGTTTTGCAGTTTTTTTAGAATAGACATTTGAATTGTGAAGTAATTGAGTGATGAATTGTTGAACAAATCAATTAGCTCGAAGTGACACACTTACTTTTTCTATTCTTGATGATCAATTAGGTTGATTATGAATAAGTTTTGAGTGAACCATACCTTGCACATTAGAAAGTTATACACCTCATCTAAATACCCTAAGAACAACTCAACACGTCAGGTCACTTACAATCATAAACAGTGTGGAATTTGGGTTCTAATTGAATTTGGTCCACTTTGGGACTTCTTTTGAATTTCTTTTTGGAATTTTTCTTTTTCTTATTGTTCCCCTTGGGAATCTTCTGAATTCCATTTTGGAATTTGATTGGTGACGGTCCACATTTGGGACTCTTTTTGTTCCATCTTTGGGAACCTTTTGCTGCACCTTGAAGCTCAAAAGAGACTTCGTGTGAGACTTCAGGTCTGTGGATACCACAACAAAGAAGCTCACGATGCGGTTCATCACACTGAATAGATTGCATCGTTACCCGATGTAATTTGGATGCTTCACGAGATATCTATTTGATTTGTATAAACGTTTCACATGCACTAAGATGTTTCAACCACAAAAACTCATTAGAATTTAGTTAAATCATCATAGAATATACTTGTTTAGTGTAATTGTCTGAGCTGTCTCTCACATCAATTTTCACTCTTCAGTCTTTATTGTTTTAAAATGATGCGTTGAATAACTCTACTGTACTATCATTTCTCATGTACGTGCAAGTAGATTCAACATATTTTTGGATTTTTCTGATTTTATCATATTTTTTTCTTTTTTTTATTTTTTTTAATAATGATTTCTCCCCTAAACTTTTAAATTTCTAAGAAAATTGAAAGTTTAATGAAAAGAAAATGGCAGATATGTTATCAACGTATGAAAAGTGCATGCAATATACTTAATCTAAACAGACGAAATGAAACATTGGTTGTTTCTTGCACAGCCATCATTGTTTGATTTTTGAAAATGTTTTTTTTTTAAATTCCTGCAATGGTTCCTTTTTGTTTCCAACTCCATTTGATGTCAGTTGCATCGAAAGACATCATGAACAAGATTAGGTATCTTGCCATGATAAGGGATCAGCCACGGTCTTCTTTTCTTTGTTTGACCGGCCTCCATAACTGTCCCTAACACACTAACAAATTAGTTAGAGGTAATGACCCAAACCATTTCGGTTTTGGGTCGTCCAAATTCATCAACATAAGTTATATTCTCATAAGTGCAAGGAATACCTTCAGGTGGTGGTTCTGATGATACAATGTAATTTGTACCTTCATCTTCTTTCATGGATTGTTTGTCAAAAGAGTAATTATAGTCATTTTCAAACAGATTATGAATTCCTTTTAAAAACAGGTTTTGTTGACTATATTTCTTATTCAAAGATTGATTCACTATTGGAATCATTTTATCATTTAAATCATGATTTTCCTTTTTGTTTTTGACAAACTTTGGTTTCCATGAATCATTGACATGTTGATTTTCATCAAACGAATGTCTATGATTAGATCTTTTAAAGTTAGAAAAATACCTGGAAGGGTATGCACGTGATGAACTTCTTTGGACTGACCTTCTCGGCTTGTAGTAGCACTCGGATGTGTTGTGATTTACCATGTCACAGAAGGAACAATACTTGTTGTAATAACATTCCATTGTGTCGTGGTTGTACATCTGACAGTTGGTGCAGTACTTGTTGTAGTAGCATTCCGTTGTCGTGTGATTGTACATTTCACATATCTCGCAGTACTTCTGATGAGCCTTGAAGGGAGACTTCTTTCTTTGCTTTTGAAAAGCTTTTGCAGTTGAACCTTTTTCTTGATAAGGAACTTTGAACTCTGAATGTTGTTGAAACTTGCTTGAAGAAGCTGGAGTCTTGAACATTTTTGCTTTTGAACCATATGGAAAGACACCTTGACTGTAGATACAATCAGAGATATGATGAGTTTCAGAGTCACAGATTAAACAGTAGACATCACTGTTTGAATCACTCGGGGATTCGGAATCTTGAGACTTTGGAGTAGAAGTCTGTGGTGTAGAATCAGATGAAGCGGCCTTTGTCTTGTTCTTCTTGGCTTTGCTCTTCTTTCTTCTAACATTCTTCTTCTTCTTCTTCGACTGAAACTCTTGTGTCTTTTCTTCTTCAGAAGATAGTGATCCAACAATTCCGGTTGGCACTAATCCTTCTCTTTCTTGTTCGGATGACTTTGCTTTTTCAGCTTCTACTTTGATAAGCACAAGATCAGATTGTGATCTGTTCAGTTTGTCAGTAAGCTCCATGAGTTGTACATTCAGATTATGCTTTTCGATAAGCATTGAATCAACATTCTGTGTAAGAGATTTGAATCTGTCTTCACACAATTTGTGATCTTCTTGAAGTCTTTTGAATTTATCTTGTTCTTCTTGAAGCTTGGTTTTCAGACTGCTGTTTTCTGAATTAACCATTTCAGAGAGTTTCTTCAATGTTGTAATCTCTTCTTGCAAATCTTTGATCACACTGGATGAGTGTGTGTTTGATTTTGCAGCTTCATTCTTGACATTCATTGCTTCTCTTTCACTTTTCTTGAGTGACTCTTCGAGAGATGTGATTCTTTGATCAGATATTTCGTGTTGTTCTTTCAGATTCTTGTGCATGGTTTCTTCCTTCTTGAGTTTATCACAAATCTTGAATGAATATACTCTGTAGTGTTCAACTTGTGTGAAACACTCTTTCGTGCACATCTTTTCTCTGACATGAATTGGCATTTCAACATAAGAACTGTTCACATCTTTCTCGGTTTCCTTTTCAGACATCAGTCTCTTTATTTCTGAATTCAATTGAGCAATTGTCTCATCTTGCTTTGCAATGGTTTCAGACAAGTTGCTGATTTCTTCATCTTTCTTTTCAATCTCTTGAATGGAAACAACATCATTGTTTTCACTCCAATCATATTCTTCTTCATCTTCCTGATTGTCATGAGAATTTGCTTGACTCACAAGTGCGAGTTTTGTATGTTCAAGAAAGTCTCTTCTATTTTGATCACAGGCTTTTGTAACTTGAAGATATGTTGTTTCAAACATATGATTGAATTCTGTAATAAATTCATTGATATCTTCTCTTTTATTTTCTTCTCGGATCACGGTTAACATGCCCGTTGACATTTTTCTTGAATTTTCAAAGTCATTTTGATAATTGTTCTGGGAAGTCATGGTGGCTAAAAATGACTAATTTGAAATTTTGGAAAAATGAATTTTTCGATTTTCCAGACTTTTTTTTTTAGAGACGGGTCACTGTTGGGACGGTAACTGTTTGGACGGGTAACTGTTGGGACGGGTCAACAATTGAGACGGCTGAACAGTGATCTCCTTCTATCACCCGGCTGAACAGTGATTTCCTTCTATCACCCGGCTGAACAGTGATTTCCTTCTATCACCCGGCTGAACAGTGTTTTCACCCGGCTGAACACTTCACGCTGCTGAACAGTACTTCACCCGGCTGAATAGTGTCTTCACCCGGCTGAACAGTGTCTTCACCCGGCTAAACAGTGTTTTCCACTTCTTCACACGACTGAATAGTATCTTCACACGGCTGAACAGTGTCTTTACCCGGCTGAACAGTGTTTTCACCCGGCTGAACACTTCACGCGGCTGAACAGTACTTCACCCGGCTGAACAGTGTCTTCACCCGGCTGAACAGTGTCTTCACCCAGCTGAACAGTTTTCACCCGGCTGCACAGTGATATCACCCGGCTGAAAGCTTCACACGGCTAAATAGTGAATCACATGGCTGAATAGTATCAAACTTCACCCGACTAAAACTCAACACTTAGGAAAATTTCTTTCAATCAACCACTCAATTCTTCAATTCTTCTTCAGATTATGATACTTTTTTGGGCAAATATCAAACAATTCTTCAAATCTTCATATCAGATTGACTTTTCAAAGTCAAAATTATGATGAACATAAGATCAATTCTTCAATTTTTGTTGTTTTTAGTTCAATTCAATACTTGTATAAGCTTAGGAATGATGTTTCTAACACTCCTTCAAAGTATTACACCTTGAAACTGGCTAAATCTCATTCAGATCCTGATTTTGATGAAGAACACAATAAGTGGGTTTTGAGACAAATTGACAAAATATGGATTGAAATCAACAAATCTGAATGGTTGGATCATCAACGAAGCTCAGGATTATGATTTCTAACATATCTCAATCAACAATTTCTCAATATCAACAACAAATTTCAGATCTCAAATTTGAGCAGTGAAGAACACGAACATGAACAATTTCTTCAAAAACTCAGTCAAATCTTCACCAATTGATCTCAAACTTTGCAGTTCTTTACACAAACATGAATCAAAGCTAATGGTAGCTAAAATTCCATCAATAACAACAACAATCAAAGATCACCCAATAACTCTGATACCAATTGATAGTTCTAGACGAACCGAGCTAGGATCTAGATCTGAGATTGTTTGATGATGTTGTTTGCAATCAGTGATGCGGAAACTCATTGATCACGTATTGATGCTTGAATGTTCATGAAGATCAATGCAAAGTATGATGAAGATCATGATAATATGAATAGGTGAAATTGTATTAGATCAATGGAGAGGTTACAAGGGATATGGAATGAAATGTAGGCAACTCACTAACAAATGACCTAGGTGATGGTATTTATAGTCTATACCATTCACCTTACAATGTAACCTAACCACGTGCAATTAAGCACAAACGTGCATTTAAGCACGAAAAGATTACACAAATATTCTAAGACAAATACAAATAATGAACGTCTTCACCCGTGCTTGCTCGTGATGATGCTCGATATCTTCACTCGCTTATATGTGGAAAGTGACATCTTCAAATAACCCCAACATACTTGAAAGCTCTCATTCTCTAAAATTCTTGCTATCCTCCATTCTCTATAAAAATACTCTTTCGGGTTTTGAGTTCATCCCGGTAGTACATATTGCTTCGGCTGTTGTACCCTGGGAAACAAACAAGTTCTCTTGGGAGACTCGGAATTTATTTTAAGGGACCCGTTTTGAACAACAATCCTCAGCCCATTTTACAATTCTACTTCTACTCATTTATTATATTTATAATTTTTAGTTGTAATCATATTGTAATCTACTTCTTTTCTTCATTTTCTTTGTATTGTAATCGAATTTATAAAAGTATTATTAGTTTTTGTACGAACGGTTCCTACAATCTTAAAACAAATTATTTTTAAAATCACCGTTCGTATTTTAAAAAAATGTCATTGTTCGTCTCTCAAAATTGGACTTAGAGAACTTACATGTGACTTCTTTCTTTCTTGATTCGATTTTTATTTTCAAAAAATTGATTCACATTCCTTTACCATTTGTTGGTTTTATGGAATGGTCTAAATCATGTTCTCAAGATATATTGTATCGATATCAATTTTTTGGTTTTAATTTTCATAAAAAGACTTCTTATTGATTTGTTCAATTTACTAATGTGGTTCTAATCAAAAGTTGTGTCATATTAGCTATGACTAATAAAGATTAAGTTATTAAGTTTTGTCTTGTCTACGTGTGAATGAAATATGAACTTTATAAGATTCATTATGATTAAGTTGTAGATATAGATCACACATTGAAAAAGAGAGGAAACGGTTTTTGTAATCGTTTATGTCGAGAATCAATTAGGAAATGTTTAGTTTATAGAAACAAACAAAACATTAAAATGATTTTTGTAATCATTTATGTCTAACAAATGTGTTAGAAAATGTTTATATTATACATACATACAAAGCTTCATAATGATTTTTGTAATAATTTATATATAAAAAATGTGTTAGAAACATGTTTATTTTATATAAATAAACAACACTTTAAAATTATATTGTAATCATTTATGTGTTCTGGAAAATTGAAAGGAAATTGATTATTTTATAATCAAATTAAATTTCATTAAGTATGAAATTAAATTAAAACTTATTAAGTATGAGATTAACTTGGGTGTTTATTTTATAAACACATAAGGCTTAAAAATGGTTTTTGTAACCATTTCTATCTAACGATCATGTTAGAAATAATTTATTGTCTAACCATATGAAGCTCTAAACACGATTTTATGCAATCGATTAATTTCTAACAAGCGTGTTAGACCCGATTTATTTTACATAAATGATTCGGATGTTATCTAATAACTCGAAAATGTGGGGGGAGGTTATACTTGCGACCATTTATCTTTTAAATAAGATACCTCACAAGAAAAGGGATGAAAACCCTTATGAGATATGGATGGAAAGAAAAGCCTTCATATAAATACTTAAATGTGTGAGGGTGTCTAGCAAAGGTATTTATACCGGAGCCCAAGGTTCAAAAGATAGGAAAAATTGTTATCAAGATTGACTATGTGAAGTCAAAAGATAACATTGTGAACCAACATACAAAAGGCTAAAGCAGAGAGTTAGTACTCAAGTCGTCAATTGGAATGTGGCTAAAGCCCATGAGATAAGTGAATGCAAAGGAAAACCTAACCTATGTGACTAGAGATCCCAAGATCTAGGTTCAATAGTACAACCTAACTACATAAACTACGGTCACTGTGGGGGTTCCCCAAACGCAATAAAGGGAGTTAACCTTAACACTTCCTAGCACATTCCTATAATGACCAGTGACATGACGTGAGGGTAAGCATAACATATGGTTATTGATCTAGTGAAATCATCATAACCTAAATGCTTTTAATGATTTTTGATAATCACCTATGTGAGAGAAAAGTGGGGTCACTTCGAATGGATTTGTGGGGAGCTCGAATCCTAGAGCTCTCGCAGAATCAGGCTAGTGATCCATGACCATAACTGACACGACAATGAGGGGTTGACTAGACCATGAATAGTATTGCGTATTGTGTATTGTCGTCGACATAAACGGTGGTTGGTTCAAGGACATCACGTCTACCGAACCACTATGAGACTAAGTATACGTCACAACGAAAGATTAAAAGTTAACCACTACCTATCCGGCAATATTAAACCATTGAAATTGTATTTTCATATTGATAGAGTATGGATTGAGATCCATCCTCATGAGGGATTGTTGGAAGATGTGTGAAAATTGGTTTCACATGAAGAAAATGAGATTTTGTTTATTTTCGTATGTGGGGGATTGTTGGAAAATCCTTTTATAGTTTTCTGAAAATAAATAAATTATATTGTATTGAAAATTGGTTGTTTAAAGATTCAAGTCAAATAGAGTTTAATATTGAATTCAACTTTGAATTAAGTTTCAATTTTCAATTCAATACTCTATTAATGCTTTGAAAGATGTTTCAACTTTGGGTTCATTATAAATACTTGGTGAAACTTAGTTGTAAAACACACTTGAAACACCAAAGATCATATACTTGAAAGCTCTCATTCTCTAAAATTCTTGCTATCCTCCATTCTCTATAAAAATACTCTTTCGGGTTTTGATTTCAACCCAACATTACATATTGCTTCGGCTGTTGTACCCTGGGAAACAAACGAGTTCTATTGGGAGAATCGGAATTTGTTTTAAGCGACTCGTGTTGAACACGAATCCTCAGCCCATTTTACAATTGTTCTTCTACTCATTTCTTGTATTTATAATTTTTAGTTGTAATCGTATTGTAATCTACTTCTTTTCTTCATTTTCTTTGTATTGTAATCGAATTTATAAAAGTATTATTAGTTTTTGTACGAACGGTTCCTACATGGTGTTACTATAAAATCTGAATACTTGGTGCTCATCATGGCTTAGTATCCACCTATGCATCGGAAAACAATAGCTCTTTACGTTTTCCATGCTTTCTTATATGCCCCCTTAGAGGCAACATTTGTTCACCTTAACAAAAAGAATAGAGTTTCAACTGATGCTGTCTACTTTGACTTTTTATTTGGTTCTCTACTGATTTTTTAATTTATATGCCAAGTTTCACAGGGATAACTATCGCAAAATTTTTTATGGCCACGTTTGCAAATCTTCCCTGCCTAGCTTAACTGGTAAGTAAGATCTAAAGAGGCTTATGTTAACCCATTTATGTGGAAACGGGTTGAATATTATACAAGTTGCCAAGCTAAAAGGAGAACGGGAAAAATGGGTTATCTGGTGAATAGAGATTTTATCCTAAGTAGCACAGGGACGGGTACGGGACCGGGATACGGGGACGATATGGGGACGGGAAACGACAATACTCAAAAATCCAAGATACGGGTACGGCGAAGGTACGGCAATGAAAAAATATACAAAATATAAATATATTAAATAAATTCCAAAATAGATATATTGATATAAAGTTTAAACTCCTAAAAGTACTAAATTTTCCAAAAGTAATTAATTATCAATAATAAAATCATTTTCAAACTCCGGTTCATCAAGTGTGAGCGGTACTATATGTACTAAATAGTGTTTTACGTTTGAAAATCATGGAAGCCGTATATAATATTTATGGGTAATTGGCTTTCTTTTTATAATGGGCTTTGAAACCCTAAAAACAATAGGAAACGGTTAGGAAACGGTTTCGAAACGTCCTCGAAATTTGGAAGCGTTTGGGAAACGTCCCCTAGGTGTTTCCTAGGCTTTTCCATCCCCGAAACGTCCCCCGAGACAACTATTATGTTAAAAACATTGTTTACGTCTAATATGTAATATGTTTGATGTATATAATATATTCTTTATACAACTATATATTATACCAGTTTTGTAGTGCAACATTTGAGTTAAAAGTTTTGATTCATTTTTAAGACAAAATAACTCATCTATCATTCGCAATATGCTAAACTTAATCTTCTTATTGCCAATGATAATAAATTTTAGAGACTCCAAACCTTATTTAAGATAGAGATCACCTAATTCAATTTTCGGCCCGACCCATAATCACCAATCGGAACAAAATACCCAAAAACTGAAACGAGTATTGTATTATACATTATCATCGCCGCAGCATTGCGCGGGTATCTTACTAGTATATACATATATATAATATATAAATATAGAGGGATACTCAAATAAGAACACATCTTAACTTGAGTACAAAAAGTACACATTCTAACCAATCATGTAATTTCTAGATTAATTAGTTTAATTTTAATATATATATCTGAATAAGGGCAAATATGTAACTTTATAAATAATAAATCATGCATGATGAAGAACCTATAAAATTGCTGCAACATTGGTTCTTCAAACCGTTCACAATTGAATGATTTTATTGCTTTTTGAATGTAATTTTTGTATTCAATTTAAAGTTTATATATTAATTTCAAATTGAGTTCTTATTTCATTTATAAATCATCTTTTTCATACTCAATCAAACTCGATTTATCTCCATCTCTGTTGGCATTCATCAAATCCGAAGCAAATCTCGCAACGATTTGGGTCGTGCACAACTACGGTTTTGCAAGTGTACGGGTATATAATATTGGACGATTTTAACCAATGTTGAACTAGTTCACGAGTCATGTAGTGAAGTTAGAGAGGATGAATGGAACACTCTACACTGAGTTATTGTTGTTGAACTTGATTCATACCCACATTCGAACTCAATTACATATATCTCAATTACGGTGAATCCACAAGCGAGCAATTATTATGAGGTTCATAACCTATATCTTTAAATTGATTCAAAAGTTCGATTTGGTCTTGAGTCATGTGATAACTAAAACTCAATTGATTGAAGACGAGGTGAATTGAATTTCAATTATTTTTCTTACATGGGATGTTGGATTTTATCAAAGCAATAGAAGAATCGACTCAAACAAACAAGTGTTCTTTCGTGTCATACAACATGACGACAAAAGAGAACCTTCATCCGGAAACTCCATTTGAAGCGTTGACAATGCAGTAGCTATTTGCATTTTCTTATGCTCATCTTGTTGACTACAACTTAGTATCATATGTTGTTGGAATAATACAAATTTATTGAAGATAACAACGATTAATACCTTTACACACTCTCACTTGTTCTTTGTAAATGAGAATTACAGTGGCGATGGTACTTTTAAAGTCAGCTTTTATTCGTATGGAATATTGTATAATGATCACGTATGAACCATTTGTGTGTCATGCATGAATTATTTCATCTACTCATATCACATTATTGAATTTCTACTAACTATATGTACAAATTACTTATAGATAGATGCACATACGCATTTGTCAATAATGCATATATGCACTTTCGGTAATACATATATGTACATAGGCATTTTTACATGTATGCATAAATGCACAATGTATTTTCTCATGTTTCAAACTCGTCTTTATGAAAGACGAACCAAAATAATCAATTTCGAATGAATTTGTTATCTTCTTGTTCAACTTAATCCATTATTTAGCAATTGGAATTGATGAAAACATAGGCGTCATTTTGTTTGGTAATTAATTTAAAATAATGATGTAAACTACATTATTACCCTTTTTTGGGTTTCATACGTTTTTTTTATTTTGGGTGGTTACCACACCAAAATTACAAAACCACCTTATTTTAAAAATTGAAAATAAAAAGAAATAATTTGATTGGTTAAGAAAATGTGTACTTTTTGTTCTCAAGTAAATATAGTTCTCATTAAAATGGATCCCTATAAATATATATATATATATATATATATATATATATATATATATACATATATATACATACGTACATATATGATTATGCACCCACACACATGAACCCATTACACGCCTACATGAACATACACAAACTCTACGCATACGGTCTATAATCATGCATATAGAGAACGTATTTCCTGAATAGCTATGGCAAGAGGAGCAGGACGTAAGCGCGACGTTAACCAACAGGATAACGCTGACACCTAATCCTAAACACAAGACAGTAGCAACCAAGAGAACGATATAGAGGACAGCGCCAACGAAGACACGAAAATCCAACAACTCATCGCTGATGCTTTTGCAAAGCCATACCACCATAACCGCTCACGTTAACGCCAAACGAAGCAAGGATAACGATAAAGAAGGAGAAAACGACGAAGACGAGGAGAGCCAAGGAAATGGTAATGATGACACCGGGAGGAAGGAGAAATGCGAGGAGCGAACTAGCGGTGCCTACAAGGCGTTCATGGCCTGTAAGCCCACTGAGTGTTACGGAGATGGAGCGACTGGAACCATAAGTGATAGTTCGGGAGGGAGCGAGCTTGGATCTAGATCTGAGATTGTTTGGGGATGTTGTTTGCAATCAGTGATGCGGAAACTCACTGATCACGTATTGATGCTTGAATGTTCATGAAGATCAATGCAAAGTATGATGAAGATGATGATAATTAGAATAGGTGAATTGTATTAGATCAATGGATGTTACAAGAGAATATGACTAACAAGAATAGGCAACTCTCTTAACAAATGACCTAGGTGATGGTATTTATAGTCCATACCATTCACCTTACAAAGTAACCTAAAAGACGTGCAATTAAGCACAAAACGATTACACAAATATTCTAAGACAAATACAAATTATTAACGTCTTCACCCGTGCTTGCTCGTGATGATGCTCGATATCTTCACTCGCTTATATTTGGAAAGTGACATCTTCAAATAACCCCAACAGTACTCCCCCTAAGATGACACTTTACAAATCCGACATATCAGCTTAAATCTTCATGTGGCGAGCATAGAGAGCAACTTAGAATTTTGATAGGCATTATCTTCAAGAGGACCCAACAGTACTCCCCCTAAGATGATGCTGTCAAAACTCTGTCTTTCAACAAGCAATCTGCATCCTTCTCTCCCTTTTGAGTAACATTAGAGGCTATGGAAAGAAATAAGCAGAGAGTAGATTCCGGTGAATCTATATATCAGCAACGTGATCTTCTTCAACGGTTGAAGTAGAATGCGAAGACTTCTTTGATTTAGAATACTCCCCCTCAACTTTTGCTTTAGAGGTTAATGGGATCTGTGTATGAGATATTAAGAGGAGGATTCTTAACACTCAGCAATCTGACTTGGAGATCTTTGGACTGGAATCAGTCTTGAACAGGAACATCTTCAAGTCGCGTGGAAGCTTGTTCTGCAATGAAAACTGTTCCTGCAACTCAAAGAAAAACATTAAAACTCAGGCAATAATGTGCATTTATCATCAATGTAAAGATTAAGTTCTCAATCGGATGAGATATTGCTCGATCAACACCTCCTACATCAATAACATATGTTTAACTGTCAACACAAAAGAAAAAGATTAAAATGACAATCTTTTTGGTGTTTTTGAATTTTTCAATGTTTTTGATATTTTTGGAAGTTTCTCTTTACATTCTGAATCTTTAACCTGCAATGAGATCATACCAGCAATTAATCCAACACATGTTTTGCAGTTTTGAGAATAGACATTTGAATTGTGAAGTAATTGAGTGATGAATTGTTGAACAAATCAATTAGCTCGAAGTGACACACTTACTTTTTCTATTCTTGATGATCAATTAGGTTGATTAGGAATAAGTTTTGAGTGACCCATACTTTGCACATTAGAAAGTTATACACCTCATCTAAATATCCTGAAAACAACTCAACACGTCAGGTCACTTACAATCATAAACAGTGTGGAATTTGGGTTATATTTGGATTTGGTCCACTTTGGGACTTCTTTTGAATTCCTTTTTGGAATTTTTCTTTTTGCCTATGTTCCCCTTGGGAATCTTCTGAATTCCATTTTGGAATTTGTTTGGTGACGGTCCACATTTGGGACTCTTTTTTGTTCCATTTTGGAATCTTTTGCTGCATCTTGAAGCTCAAAAGAGACTTCGTGTGAGACTTCAGGTCTGTGGGTACCACAACAAAGAAGCTCACGATGCGGTTCATCACACTGAATAGATTGCATCGTTACCCGATGTAAATTGGATGCTTCACGAGATATCTATTTGATTTGTATAAACATTTCACATGCATTAAGATGTTTCAACCACAAAAACTCATTAGAATTTAGTTAAATCATCAAAGAATATACTTGTTCAGTATAATTGTCTGAGCTGTCTCGCACATCAATTTTCACGCTTCAGTCTTTATTGTTTTAAAATGATGTGTCGAATAACTCTAGTGTATCTATCATTTCTCATGTACGTGCAAGTAGATTCAACATATTTTTGGATTTTTCTGATTTTATCATTTTTTTTTTTTAATAATGATTTCTCCCCCTAAACTTTTAAATTTCTAAGAAAATTGAAAGTTTAATGAAAAGAAAATGGCAAATATTTTATCAACGTATGAAAAGTGCATGCAATATACTTAATCTAAACAGACGAAATGAAACATCGGTTGTTTCTTGCACTATCATCATTGTTTGATTTTTGAAAATGTTTTTAAAAAAATTCCTTTAATGATTCCTTTTTGATTCCAACTCCATTTGGTGTCAGTTGCATCGAAAACATCATGAACAAGATTCGGTATCTTGTCATGATAAGGGATCAGCCACGGTCTTCTTTTCTCTGTTTGACCGGCCTCCATAACTGTCCCTAACACACTAACAAATTAGTTAGAGGTAATGACCCAAACCATTTCGGTTTTGGGTCGTCCAAATTCATCAACATAAGAGATATTCTCATAAGTGCAAGGAATACCTTCAGGTGGTGGTTCTGATGATACAATGTAATTTGTACCTTCATCTTCTTTCATGGATTGTTTGTCAAAAGAGTAATTATAGTCATTTTCAAACAAATTGTTAATTTCATTTAAAAACAGGTTTTGTTGACTATATTTCTTATTCAAAGATTGATTCACTATTGGAATCATTTTATCATTTAAATCATGATTTCTCTTTTTGTTTTTGACAAACTTTGGTGTCCATGAATCATTGACATGTTGATTTTCATCAAACGAATGTCTATGATTAGATCTTTGAAAGTTAGAAACGTACCTGGAAGGGTATGCACGTGATGAACTTCTTTGGACTGACCTTCTCGGCTTGTAGTAGCACTCGGATGTGTTGTGATTTACCATGTCACAGAAGGAACAATACTTGTTGTAGTAGCATTCCATTGTGTCGTGGTTGTACATCTGACAGTTGGTGCAGTACTTGTTGTAGCAGCATTCTGATGTCATGTGATTGTACATCTCACATATCTCGCAGTACTTCTGATGATCCTTGAAGGGAGACTTCTTTCCTTTCTTCTGAGAAGTCTTTGCTGTTGAAGATTGTTGTTTCTGAGAAGCTTTGACCTCTGAATCTTGTTGAATCTTTCTTGAAGGAACTGGAGTCTTGAACTTGTCACCTTTTGACCCAAAAGGAAAGACACCTTGACTGTAAATACAATCTGAGATATGATGAGTTTCAGAGTCACAGATTAAACAGTATACGTCACTGTTTGAATCACTCGGGGATTCGGAATCTTGAGACTTTGAAGTAGAAGGAGTCTGTGGTGTAGAATCAGATGAAGCGCCCTTTGTCTTGTTCTTCTTGGCTTTGCTCTTCTTTCTTCTAACCTTCTTCTTCTTCTTCTTTGACTGAAACTCTTCTGTCTTTTCTTCTTGAGAAGATAGTGATCCAACAATTCCGGTTGGCACTAATCCTTCTTTTTCTTGTTCGGATGACTTTACCTTTTCAGCTTCTTCTTTGATAAACACCAGATCAGATTGTGATATGTTCAGTTTGTCAGTAAGCTCCATGATTTGAACATTCAGATTATGCTTTTCGATAAGCATTGAATCAACATTCAGTGTAAGAGATTTGAGTCTATCTTCACACAATTGGTGATCTTTTTGTAGACTTGCATGCTTCTCTTGTTCTTCTTGCAGTTTGTTTTTCAGAATGTTGTTCTCTGAATTGAACATCTCAGACAACTTCTTCAACTTTTGAATTTCTGCTTGAAAATCGCTGATCACTCTTGAAAGATGTTCATTCGATTTTTCAGCTTCCTTTCTGATGTTCATTGCATCTTTTTCTTTTTCCTTGAGCAACTCTTCGAGAGATGTGATTCTGTGCTCTGATGTCTTGTGTTGTTCTTGGAGATTCTTGTGCCTTTTCTCTTCATCCTGGAATTTATCCCAAATTCTGTAAGAATATGTTCTGTAGTGTTCACATTGTTGAAAACATTCTTTGGTGCACATCTTTTCTCTTACATTGACAGGCATTTCAACAAATGAACTCTGAACATCTTTCTCAGATTCCTTTTCAGACATCAATTTCTCCATTTCTGATTTCAATTGAGCAATTGTCTCATCTTGCTTTGCAATGGTTTCTGACAAGTTGCTAATTTCTTTATCTTTCTTTTCAATCTCTTGAATGGAAACAACATCATTGTTTTCACTCCAATCATATTCTTCTTCATCTTCCTGATTGTCATGAGAATTTGCTTCACTCACAAGAGCAAGTTTTGTGTGTTCATGAAAGTCTCTCTTCTTTTGATCACAGTCTTTGGCAACTTGAAGGTAAGTTGTTTCAAACATGAGATTGAATTCTGTAATAAATTCATTGATATCTTCTCTTTTATTTTCTTCTCGGATCACGGTAAACATGCCCGTTGACATTTTTCTTGAATTTTCAAAGTCATTTTCATGATTTTTCTGGGAAGTCATGGTGGCTAAAAATGACTAATTTGAAATTTTGGAAAAATGAAATTTTCGATTTTCCAGACTTCACCCGGCTGAACAGTACCTTCACCCGGCTGAACAGTACCTTCACCCGGCTGAACAGTACCTTCACCCGGCTGAACAGTATTTTCACCCGGCTGAACAGTGTTTTTCTTCTTTCACCCGGCTGAATCAGTGATTTCTTCTACTTCACCCGGCTGAACAGTGTTCGCACGGCTAAACAGTGTTTTTCACTTCTTCACACGGCTGAATAGTGTATCACCCGGCTGACAACTTCTTCAAATCTTCATATCAGATTGACTTTTCAAAGTCAAAATTGTGATGAACACTAGATCAATTCTTCAATTTTTGTTGTTTTTGTTCAATTCAATACTCGTATTAGCTAAGGAATGATGTTTCTAACAATCCTTCAAAGAATTACACCTTGAATCAAGCTAAATCTCACTCAGATCTGAATTTTTGTGATGAACACAACTAGTGGGTTTTGACAAAAATGACAAAATATGGATTGTAATCAACAAATCTGAATGGTTTGATCACAAACGAAGCTTAGGATAGTGATTTCTAACACATCTCAATCATCAATTTCTCAAATCATCAACAAAATTTCGGATCTTAATTTTGAGCAGTGAATATGACGAACATGTATAATTTCTTCAAAAACTCAGTCAAATCTTCACCAATTGATCTCAAACTTTGCAGTTCTTTACACAAACATGAATCAAAGCTAATGGTAGCTAAAATTCCATCAATAACAACAACAATCAAAGATCACCCAACAGCTCTGATACCAATTGATAGTTCTAGAAGGAGCGAGCTTGGATCTAGATCTGAGATTGTTTGGTGATGTTGTTTGCAATCAGTGATGCGGAATCTCACTGATCACGTATTGATGTTCATGAAGATCAATGAAAAGTATGATGAAGATTATGATAATTAGAATAGGTGAATTGTATTAGATCAAAGGATGTTACAAGAGAATATGACTAACAAGAATAGGCAACTCACAATAACAAATGACCTAGGTGATGGTATTTATAGTCCATACCATTCACCTTACATTTCAGCCTAACCACGTGCAGTTAAGCACAAACGCGCATTTAAGCACGAAACGATTACACAAATATTCTAAGACAAATACAATTAATGAACGTCTTCACCCGCGCTTGCTCGTGATGATGCTCGATATCTTCACTCGCTTATATTTGGAAAGTGACATCTTCAAATAACCCCAACAATAAGGTGGTTGGAAGAAATGGAAGTTGTGCTTGACATTAGTGACTGTTTCGAGAAGAATAAGGTATGATTTGCTACCCACTCACTGAAAAAGGGAGCCTTGGCTTGGTGGAACACTTTTCTTCAAACTCGTGGACGAGATGCAGTGGCTAGAATGAAATGGGAAGAATTCAAGACACTGATGATCGAGCGATATTGCCCCACCAATGAGATTGAGAAGATGGAAGCCGAGTTTTTGAAACTCAAGATGAAAAGGAAAGACCATCTGGAGTACACCAACCGTTTCAACGAGTTGGCACGTCTAGTGCCCCACCTGGTAACTCCAGAATCAAAGAGAATTAGGAGGTATGTTTGGGGCTTATCACCTAAGATTAGGGGAATGACTAGGGCTGCGAAGCCTAGGACATTCCAAGAGACAGTAGAGATGTCAGGGGCATTGAATAATGAAACCATCAGGTGTGAGGGATCAAGGAAGTTTGAAGGAGCATGTCTGAAGAGAAAGTGGGAAGCAATCGATTTACCCATGGAGGCGTTGGGAACAACATGGTAGGAACAGGGAACAATGATAGTCATGTATAGGTCGGACTCACCGGCATGTCGGTGTTATATCTTTTGTATGTATTTTATATAGCTTTTGGTATTAGCGAACCTACGGGCGAATCTATAGATTCGCTCGTAGCACAGTATAGTTTTTCTGTTTTGTCGACCGGGCGAACCTGATTGTGCCCGGCGAAGCTATATGGTTCGCTTGATAGATTTGCTGTCAGCGAATCTATCAGCGAACCTACAGTTGATATATATTGTAATCTTATCTCATGGCAATGCAACTTTTGGCAAAATCTTATCCAAACTCTAGAATCGTGTGTGTGTAATCTGGAGGTGCTAGGAGCTTATATTATCTATCTTTGTAGCGTATTTACCTCTTGTTGTGTGGTTTTGATCTTGTTATTGTGTATTGGGTTATATTGGACTTTTCTTTCTCTTAATCAAAGTGTGTTTTGTTGTTACAAATCATTATAGCACTGAAATCTCGATCAAGATGGACC
Source organism: Tagetes erecta (assembly GCA_030867185.1). Lineage (NCBI taxonomy): Eukaryota > Viridiplantae > Streptophyta > Magnoliopsida > Asterales > Asteraceae > Tagetes > Tagetes erecta. Next base: position 6,888,903 of record CM061497.1, on the reverse strand, counting down.
AACAATATGGTATCAGAGCCATAGTGCTCTTGATTGTTTGATCCTAGAGATTTTTGTGATGTTTTTGGGGTCTTTGTGTCAAAACACTATTTGATTCATTTCTGAACTGGTTTGTTTGTTTCTGTGTTGTATTTTGCTTGGGATTTGTCATATTTGGTCATAGGAAGCTTTAGAAACAAACGGATCTACAACTGGTTATGTTTTGAAGCTGTTCTGATCGTTTTTGAACTGAAACTGTTTTGCTCGTAACCCAGCTGTTGGTCCATAATGATCATGATTTCAGTGCTTTGTTGACTTGTTTAACACAAATATAACCAATACTTGAAGAACAAAGTGAAGAAAGTCCAAACAACCCAATGTCAAGATCTAACACACAATCGAGGTTAATAAGCTACAATGATAAGTAGAATAAGCTCCTAGCACCTCAATGGAACGATTACACAACACAAATCAGTAAGAATCAGTCTTGGTAAAAGATGTGCAAAAGTTGTATAAATGTGAAGATAAGGTTACAATATATAGTGGTGTTAGGTTCGCTGATAGATTCGCTCTAGCGAATCTATCCAGCGAACCAACACAGGTTCGCTGGGCACATAGGTTCGCCCAGTCGATACCTAAACCAAAAGACATGATGGCCTGCGGGCGAATCTATAGATTCGCCCGTAGGTTCGCTAGCACTAATTACATATACAAGTCAAACAATTACATACAAAAGTAGCACCGACAAGCCGGTGGGTCCAACCTATACATAGTGACTATCAATACTCCCCCTAGGTTGGACCTCACCTGGGGAAGTCTTCTGATTAGCTCCGTCTTTATCTTGGCTTCAAAGTTGTTCGATGAACGCTCCTGCCCTTTCTTTGATCCCGGCCATTGGGTTTGTATAATCTTCAGTTCCGGCCTCATCTTCACTCAGATTTAGCATTGAGTCCACAAACTCAGCTTCTGCGACCTCTGTATCAGGCTCAAGTTGAACAGTTGTTTCCGCCTGAATGTTTGCAGTTGGCTCCTCGCTTTCCACTTCCAAGTCTATCACTTCAGCTGGTTTTTCAAACCTCTGCTCAATTGAACGATCAAGTTGTCTTGTCAAGTCATCCATTTCCAGCTTCAGATCATCAGTCCTCCTCAACCTCTCATTTACCTCCTTCAGCTCAGCACGAATTCCCCGGGCTTTATTAGCAACCTTCACAAACAAGTTTGCTTTGGCAGCAGTGTCATCTCCAGCCCCGTGCTTGATTCTATTCTCGCATAACACCTTCAGATCCTCATCACTAAAGGAGAAGACCTCCATCGGATCAAATAATCGAATTTCTGGACGGTCATCTCCACTCAGTCTAATAATGGCCTCCCCAGTGCTATTATCATAGAACCATTTGACAAAATCCTTCAGTCTCGGCGGCTGAGTGTCTGGGACCCTGACCCTCGTCATCACCTTAGGAGCAGCAATCTTCAAAACGATTTTCCCTTTCCATGACACCCAGTGTTTGTCCTTCTTCTGTCTCATCCTCTTTGGTTTTTGATAACCAAACTCAACGAAATCTGACTTGGCAGCCTCTCTGATTGCAGCCTCAAACGCACAAGCCCTGCCACTGTCTTCCTTTCCCAGTAGCGGCAGCTCTGCCAGTCTCCTCAAGTCCCATCGAGGAAAGGTGGCGAAGTGCTTTCGGTTCTTCACATATGTAATGTCACCACCCCTCCTTTTGATCATATAAGCTTCCACCAAACAGTTGTATTTCCATGCAATGATCTGTCTGTCTTGCTGTTTGGTGGTGGGTTCGTCAAGATGTTGGAATATTGGCACCTCAGGCACTGCAGCTTCTTCCTTTCTAAACCATTCAGATTTGTCTAGCTCAGCGTGTTCAAACTGGTAGCTCATTCCCTTTTCCTCCACTTTATATATTTCCGGTTCGTCATCCAAATCTTCCTCACTGTCTTCATCAATATCAGTATCAGGTTCATCAACCAATGTATAATCCACCCCAGATCCACCTACTACTTCCTCTCCCTCAAACACATCCAAATTTATCCCCATTTCTTCATCAAATACCTCCTCAGCAGCTTTACCTTTATCTCCAAAGTCAACATCCATTAACGGATATTTTGAAATATCCGTCAAGGAGTTCAGTTCCGCCTCAGTCATAGCTGGTTCAGTTCCAGCATTTTCTTTCAAATCATTCAGCTCTTTGAAGATCCTTACTAACAAACATTGCTGATCTTTCATCATCCGACCCATCTCATATATCACTGTTGATTTTTCGGCATCCTGTTTCTCCAGTTCTTCATGCCTACCTTTTAGTTCAACCAATTCTGCTTGCAGCCTCTCAACCTCATCCTTCAACCCAATCCCAGGCCCAGTAGATGTACCCCCCACATCATGCTTCGCCTTCTTTGACCCCTCAGCATGTGTATCAGCCCTTTTCTTTGTCCTCAGTTCTCTGCCCGCATCGATTTCAGCTTGTATCTCATCCACCTCCCTATCAAATGAATAATCCTTATCCTTTGCATAGGCTTTCCTCTTCCGAATCTTCTTCTCAACCTCCTCAATGTTTTCACCGCCCCGTTTCCTTTCAGTCTCAATTAACCTCTGAATATACACCCACCTATCAGCCGGATACATATTCTCCCACAAATATGTAGTCCTGCCCACGCACTCCGGCCTTACTGATTTACAATCTTTGAAGATCCTGGAATGCATATCCCATACCTTCAGCTCAGCACCAACAACCGGTAGACCCGGCAGTTTGTCATTCAATACCATTTGAATGAATCTTGGATACATTAACCACTTGGTGCCTTTGGTAGCGTGAATGTTCTCGAGAAGATAATTGAATATTAACTTCGCGAGATTGGCCTTTTGCCCCCGGCAAAATAGCACCATAGCCCTTGCCCAGTCAAGGTTCAGCCCGTCCGTGCCTCCCTTCCTATGATCCAGGCACATGATAAACACATGAGCGATGTACCTCCATTCCTGGATCAGGTAGGACTTGACAAACTCCATCTTCTTTTCGCCGGGCATCGGCCCCTCATACCCGGCAGTCCGAAGTGCCCCGTACACTTCCTCTGCGGTCATACTAACCTCATCACCAACATCCTCTTCCAGTCTAAGGATCCTGGCTAGGTCAGCCTCTGTGAACTCCAGATTATACCCACCGACTTTGGCACAAATGCGTGACGGTTGTACCGACACGTTCATAACAGCAGTTCCCCAAAAATCCCGAACGTACGTCTCATATATAGTTGGTGAGTGAGAGATGGCATAATGTATATGAGACGACTTCAGCCATTTGATTGCGTCTCTATAGCTCACGGCTTTCTCATTGTTTTCATCAAGTAAAGCACACATGTTATGCTTTTTCTCGAAGAATAACGTCGACATTGTGCCTGAAAAATAAACGGAGATTGATCAGAAATGAAGATTTGAAGAACAGAAAATAGATTCGCTGGATATTAGGTTCGCTGGTATAGCGAACCTGAGATTTTGGCACAAGAACCTATAGATTCGCTGACATGAAAAATCAGTCATTGTTGTCGAGCGAATGTATAGGTTCGCTAGGAACAGTCGGGCGAATCTATGTTGTTGCGCGGGCAGCATAACGACATAGGTTCGCTCGATGTCTTGAACTTTCGTTCAGGTTCGCCAGATGAACACTTAGATTCGCTGGAAACCCTAGTTTTTCAAAAACGGCCGAAATCACATACAGTCAACAATTTTTAGGCATTAAAAGCAACAAACAGGTAGTATAATCACAAGACGAGGCTATAATGAAGAAAAACCCTAACATCTAACACACAAACAGTCTCTTAAACACAGTATAATCAAGAGTCGGCAGATTTAACACACTTAAGATGCGATTAAGGGTCTAAAACTTTGATTAAAGTGAAATCGAACACATACCGAGCGATAAGATGAAGTTTAATGTATGAAAAAGCCGTAAAACGGTGAGAATCGAACGTTTGGTGTTTTGAAATTGAAAAGCGTTGCTACAGTACAGGTGGACAGCGAAAAAGTGAGAAAAATTCGCTGCCACTGTGTATAAATACAACCATAGGTTCGCTGGCAGACAGGCCAGCGAACCTTAGGTTCGCCGGAAGACCAAAAGACAAAGTCTCCGACTGGTTCGCTAGCAGGTTCGCTGACACATAAACAAGGCTGTTTCATGTCAGCGAAACAAGGAGAGACCGGGCGAACCTTAGAGGGACGAGCGAACCTGTAGGTTCGCTAGACAAACAGCAAAAAAATATTTTTGGATTTTCTTGAAAATTTAAAAGACTTTGTAAATCCGTGAAAACGTCCCACGACATCAACGCTCCAAAGATGAACAAAAACACATAAAATCCTAATATTTAAAAAAAAAAAAAAAAAAAAAAATTAAGATGAAGTAAAATGAAATAAAATAAAATAAAATTAGAATAATAGGAGACGGTTTTAAATGCTAGAAAGGATATATATTCTTCATGATGTTTTGAGTAGAATCCGGAGAATCATCGATTGGCGGGATTGCAGATATGTTTGTCCATTTAAACCCATGCCTTAGTCCTTTCAACAAGAGATCAGCAGCTTCTTTTATCATGTTTTCGGTTAGATTGAAGAAACTCAGACAACTCGGTCCCCACAGACATCTAGGTAAAAAGAACAAGTTCTGTCATCAGGTTATATCTGAGCAATACTATTGACTTTGCTTGAAATTCAAAGATCAACTTTTGAATGTTGACCGATGCATTTGTTTCTTTTGACACATGTGCAATTTTTGCATCTTTTCTTTGTGAGTGGAGCTTGTCAGCAATTGATTCATTTTGAATACAATGCGACTTATTATTTGGGAAACTCAAATAGTCTAGAGCTCCAGGTCTATACTCACGTATAACAGAGGAGATAAACATTTGAGCATGCTCGGTGAATCTTCAGGTCAATACTTCCGTATAGCAGAGAAGATCCACCAACTCCAGATCAATACTTTCGTATATCAGAGGAGTTAAGCACTTGACACAAGACGTTCTGAGGAGTTAACAAGTAACTCACTCAGAGGCTTTTCCGAAGAGCATCACTAGCAGCCTTTTATTTATTTATTTATTTTTTTTTTTTTTTGTTTTGTTTTGCATACTAGAAACTCGATTCGGGGATAGGGCGAGGGTGATTTGGGATTTTTTGGGAATTCAGGACAAAGATTTGAAGATCAAGACAAAGATTTGACGCTCTCAACCCATTTTTGACAGAACCATTAACTTTGTGCAATCCAATCATGTCAAGGGGATAATCCTTGTTGTCGAGATCTTGAGCGTTATGTTTGGCTGCACAATCACTGTTTACTTTGTTTTCGGGCTGAGCCTATCTGACATATCCCAAACGCAATACTTCTGACCTCCTTCAACGACTCTTCAACATCAATCAAAACGAAGATCCTGAAATAGCAAAATTTGAAAAACTATAAATAGTTTATCTTTTTATATCTCCCCCAAAATTTCTATATAATAGCCGTCTAATTAAGAAATTTTTGTTTTTCAGATTTTCTAAATATATATATATATACAGAATATAAAAGAAAAGAAAAGAAGATGAAATAAAATAAAGTGACGGAGCAAAGCATCGAGTGACCCACGAATTTTTCAAAGAAGATAAAGACCCGATTATTTACGAAGAACAGATTATTTACATATTTACAAAAGGATAAATTAAACTTTTGGAATAGGGACCCAAGCCTTAGTGTATTTAGGGCTTTGAACAGGTGATGATTTACAGAAAAAATTATTTACAAAAGAATTTAATTTCTTTCCAAAAGATCTGTGCTTTGAACTGTTTTCAACAATCACAGGGCAGTGTTTGACAGTATGGCCGACATTTCCACACTGAAAGCAATGAGATTTTAAACTTCTTTTTGAAAATTTATCAGTCCCTTCACTACTTTCAGATGTCTGTGAGTTACAGTCACTGCAAGAGTCGTAAGACTCTTTTAACTTACTTGTTGTGACTTTAACCTTGGAGGGTGCAGATTTAGGTTTAAGAATGTATGAAAAAGATGATTCTTTGTCTTTTGGTTTTGAAATTCTTATTGGAGTGAAAGATGGAATTTGATGAGACAGGAATTTTTGAAAACAATTTGTTTTAGTTTGACTTTCAGAGACTTGATCTGAAAGTTTTGCTTTGTTGTTCACACAAACATTTTCAATAAAATCATCATTTAAACTACTTGAGTATGAAGTCGAGCATCCAGAATTATTGTCACACATAATATCCTTTGACGTTAAAACTTGACTAGAAATAAAGACATTCGAACTACTGTCTTCAACAGCCCTGTTTGAATCAAAACTAAAATTACTAGAACTTCCAAGACCACTGCTTTCGCCATAATCATAATCCTCTCTCAACTCCTTGAGATTCACTCCGCTGAAACCTGCATTAGAGTTGTTAGTATCATTCTTTATAATCTCTTGAATCAGCTCATTTGTGGGATGAGGAATAGGTGTAGGAGAATAACAGAATGTACTCGGTGGAGGATATACTTGTGCATCATCTTTATGACCCACCCCGGTCTTAACTCTAGCCCCCCGTTGTTTCTTTTGGAGTTCTTCCCTTTTCATACCAGAGATTGTCCATTGTTTCAGTTTATTTTTAAACTTTCTGGTTTCAAATTCAGCAAGAGTGACTTGCTCGGTTAAATAGTTTATCTCACAATTCTTTTCTAAAAGAGATCTTTTCAAATGTTCGTTTTCTTTTAAAGCCTCTCTTAATTTAACAAAAAATTTTGATTCATTCACTTTAAGCTCTTTGTTAGTTCTTTTTAATTCGTTTTCGTTTGACATTAATAATTTATTAGCTTTATATATGCCAATTAAACGAATTTTGCATGCGGATGAACACATATCCTCCACAACTTCATAAGGAAGACCCACAACCAGTTTCTCAGCCTCGAGAGCTCGATCACACTGGCAGTAAGGAGTGTTCTTCTTGTATTCATCCACAGCTTCATGCTTTGCCTGTTCAATCATGGCTTCTATGTCAAGCTTTGATTCCATAACATTGTCAGCATCGGTACCAGCTTTTTCTGCCCCATTACCGACATTGACAGTGACCTTTTCTTTCTTTCCAGTAACGACTTCACATAACACTCCAGAATGAACAACTTTTTCTTGATTCTTTCCTTCTTCCGTCAAACCATAATCATCAACCTTTTCACCATAAAACTCTTCAAAAGGATCAAAACAATCAACGTAATTGTCATTGAGAACAGATTCTTTAGCAGCTTCAGCAGTCAAGGCTTCATGATCTTGAACAAGCTTCCCAGATGAGGTTGCAGTGTCAGATGAGATCTGAGTGGTGTTGGAAGCATTTAGATTGGCATCTACACAAGTTGAACCACCACTCGATTTAACGAATTCATAACTTGATACTCCTCCTGAGGCTGCACTAGATGAGTTTGCAGCGGATTTAATCAGTACAGAATTCTCAGGAGAGACAGTTGCGAACATCATGGCTTGAGTGTACTCTTTTCTCTTTTCATTTAGATCCAGTGACTTCAACTTGTTTATCACTTCTATTAGTTTAAGGTCAAGGAAATTTCTTTCTCGTTTCAGCACCTTGATCTGAAGACTCCATTTGGAAGGAAGAGAATCCAACAGCTTTGTCACTTGCTCATGATTTCCCAATTGTTTATCATAGGTTTTGAGATTGCTTGACACAAGTAGAAATCGATTCGTTATTTCAGTCAGATTTTCATGCTTCAATCCAACGAATGAGTTGAATTCATTTTCAGCCTTGGCTTTTCCATCCAGATTAAGCATGTTCATTTTTGGTGTAGACATAATTTTGAACAGATAATAGATTCGCTGAAAATAAACAGTTTCGCTAGCTAGATTCGCTCGAAGAACACAGCAGATTCGCTGGTAGATTCGCTGGTGATAGATTCGCTAGACAACCACACAGATTCGCTGACCTGATTTTGGCAGCAGTTTCGCTTGCACAGTCAGTCAAACAGGTGAACTTTCGTTCGATGAAAGATTAGATTCGCTGGACACAACGCAACCCAAACAGGACAGAAATTTGAATTTTGATTCGCTGGAAGAACAGACAGTTTCGCTGGTTGAACAAATAGTTTCGCTGGTAGCTCAACCACTCTGAAACAGTACGGAAACAGCTCGAAAACCCTCAAAACTTGACCATTTGCCTACAGGTTTGTTTTAAAAGCTTTGTATGTCCAAATACCACAAACCTTGACCAAAATACAACACCAAAACACAAGAAACAAGCTTCAAATAGAATCAAAAGTGTTTTGACCCAAAAACTTCGAAAAATCAACACAAAAATCACATGAATCAAACAATCAAGAGCACTAAGGCTCTGATACCATATTGTTGGTCCATAATGATCATGATTTCAGTGCTTTGTTGACTTGTTTAACACAAATATAACCAATACTTGAAGAACAAAGTGAAGAAAGTCCAAACAACCCAATGTCAAGATCTAACACACAATCGAGGTTAATAAGCTACAATGATAAGTAGAATAAGCTCCTAGCACCTCAATGGAACGATTACACAACACAAATCAGTAAGAATCAGTCTTGGTAAAAGATGTGCAAAAGTTGTATAAATGTGAAGATAAGGTTACAATATATAGTGGTGTTAGGTTCGCTGATAGATTCGCTCTAGCGAATCTATCCAGCGAACCAACACAGGTTCGCTGGGCACATAGGTTCGCCCAGTCGATACCTAAACCAAAAGACATGATGGCCTGCGGGCGAATCTATAGATTCGCCCGTAGGTTCGCTAGCACTAATTACATATACAAGTCAAACAATTACATACAAAAGTAGCACCGACAAGCCGGTGGGTCCAACCTATACATAGTGACTATCACCAGCGAACCTATTTGTTCATCCAGCGAATCTGGTTGTTCATCTAGCGAATCTAATACAATCTTGTGTTCTGTGATTCTGTGTTTCTGTTTAGCGAATCTGGCATTTATTGAACGAAAGTTCACTTGTTTGGCTCATTGTGCAAGCGAATCTGTGAGCGAATCTGTCTGCTCCTTGGGCGAATCTAATCCGGCGAATCTATTGACTTTGAGCGAAACTATTCAGCGAATCTATCACCAGCGAAACTGAAATCTGTTTGAAATTGTTTCTACGTCAACAATGAGCATGCTTGAATTGGATAGAAAAGCCCAGGCTGAAAATGAATTCAATTCATTTGTTGGATTGAAGCATGAAAATCTGACTGAAATAACGAATCGTTTTTATTTGTGTCAAGCAATCTCAAAACTTATGATGAACAATTGGGAAATCATGAGCAAGTGACAAAGCTTTTGGATTCTCTTCCTTCCAAATGGAGTCCTCAGATCAAGGTGCTGAAACAAGAAAGAAATTTCTTTGACCTTAAACTAATGGAAGTGATAAACAAGTTAAAGCACTTGATCTAGATGTAAAGAGAAAAGAATACAATCAAGCCATGATGTATGAAACTGTCTTTCCTCATAATTCTGCACTGATTACATCCGTTGCAAACTCACCTAGTGCAGTCTCTGGAGGATTATCAAGTTATGAATCTGTCGAATCCGGTGATGGTTCCACAAGTGCAGGTGCTGACTCAAATGCATCCATCACCACTCAGATCTTATCTGACACTACGACCTTATCTGGGAAGCTTGTTCAAAATCACGAAGCTTTAATTGGTGAAGTTGTTGAAGAATCTGTTCTCAATAACGACTACATTGATTGTTTTGATCCTTTTAAAGAATTTTACGGTGAAGAGGTTGAGAATGTTAGAGTGATTGATGTGGTCGAAGAGGAAACAAATACTGGAAAGGTTGCTGAGGATAGTTTGACGGAAGAGGGAAAGAATCAGGAAGAAGTTGGTCATTCCGGATTATTGTGTGAATCTGTTACTGAAAAGAAAAAGGAGGTTACTGTCAACGAAGGTAATGGGGCAGAAAATGCTGATACCGATGCTGACAATGTTTTGGAATCAAAGCTTGACATAGAAGCCATGATTGAACAAGCAAGGCATGAAGCTGTGGATGAATACAAGAGGAACACTCCTTACTGCCAGTGTGATCGTGCCCTTGCGGCCGAAAAACTGATAGTGGGTCTTCCTTATGATGTCGTTGAGGATATGTGTTCATCCGCATGCAAAATTCGCTTGATCGGTATTTATAAGGCAAATAAACTGTTAATGACAAATGAAAATGAATTGAAAACTATTAATAAAGAGCTTAAACAGAACGAATCAAAATTTTTGTTAAATTGAGAGAGGCTTTAAAAGAAAACGAACATTTGAAAATATCTCTTTTTGAAAGGAACTGTGAGGTTGTTGGGGTTATTTGAAGATGTCACTTTCCAAATATAAGCGAGTGAAGATATCGAGCATCATCACGAGCAAGCACGGGTGAAGACGTTCATTATTTGTATTTGTCTTAGAATATTTGTGTAATCGTTTTGTGCTTAAATGCACGTTTTTAGGTTACATTGTAAGGTGAATGGTATAGACTATAAATACCATCACCTAGGTCATTTCTTAGGGAGTTGCATACATTTCATTGAATATCCATTGTAACCTCTCTATTGATCTAATACAATTCTCCTATTCATATTATCATCAATCTTCATCATACTTTGCATTGATCTTCATGAACATCAATACGTGATCAGTGAGATTCCGCATCACTGATTGCAAACAACATCCCCAAACAATCTCAGATCTAGATCCAAGCTCGGTTCGTCTCGAACACTATCAATTGGTATCAGAGCTGTTGGGTGATCTCTGATTGTTGTTGTTATTGATGGAATTTTAGCTACCATGAGCTTTGATTCATGTTTGTGTAAAGAACTGCAAAGTTTGAGATCCATTGGTGAAGATTTGACTGGGTTTTTAAAAAAAAATTATTCATGTTCGTCATATTCACTGCTCAATTTTATGGTCTGGAAATTGTTGATGATATTGAGAAATTGATGATTGAGATGTGTTAGAAATCACTATCCTAAGCTTCGTTCATAATCAAACATCACTGATTTGTTGATTTCGATCCATATTTTGTCAATTTTGTCAAAACCCACTTATTGTGTTCTTCATCAAAAATCCGGATCTGAATGAGATTTAGCTTGATTCAAGGTAGAAAAACTTTGAAGGATTGTTAGAAACATCATTCCTTAGCTAATACGAGTGTTGAATTGAACAAAAACAACAAATATTGAAGAATTGATCTTGTGTTCATCACAATTTTGACTTTAAAAAGTCAATCTGATATGAAAATTTGAAGAATTGATTGATATTTGCCCAGAAACGCATCATAATCTGAAGAAGAATTGAAGAATTAAGTGATTGATTCAAAGAAAATTTTTCCTAAGTGTTGATAATCATGAAGAAATTTTCAGACGGGTGAAGAAGTTTTCAGCCGGGTAAAGAAGAAATTTCACTGTTCAGCCGGGTGAAAAACACTATTCAGCCGTGTCAAGTTTTAGTCGGGTGAAGTTTGATATACTATTCAGCCGGGTGATACACTATTCAACCGTGTGAAGAAGAAAAATTCACTGTTCAGCCGGGTGAAGTACTGTTCAGCCGCGTGAAGTGTTCAGCCGGGTGAAGTAGAAGAAAAACACTGTTCAGCCGGGTGAAGCACTGTTTAGCCGGGTGAAGTACTGATCAGTTGGGTGAAGCACTGTTCAGCCGGGTGAAACACTGTTCAGACGTCCCAAGTTGTTGACCCGTCCAAACAGTTACCCGTCCCAACAGTGACCCGTCTATTAAAAAAAAAAAGTATGGAAAATCGAAAATTTCATTTTTCCAAAATTTCAAATTAGTGATTTTTAGCCACCATGACTTCCCAGAAAAAGTATCAAAATGACTTTGAAAATTCAAGAAAAATTTCAACGGGCATGTTAACCGTGATCCGAGAAGAAAATAAAAGAGAAGATATCAATGAATTTATTACAGAATTCAATCACATGTTTGAAACAACATATCTTCAAGTTGCCAAAGCTTGTGATCAAAAGAGAAGAGACTTTCATGAACGCACAAAACTCGCTCTTGTGAGTGAAACAAATTCTCATGAAAATCATGATGAAGAAGAATATGATTGGAGTGAAAACAATGATGTTGTTTCCATTCAAGAGATTGAAAAGAAAGATAAAGAAATTAGCAACTTGTCAGAAACCATTGCAAAGCAAGATGAGACAATTGCTCAATTGAAATCAGAAATGGAGAAATTGATGTCTGAAAAGGAATCCGAGAAAGATGTTCAGAGTTCATTTGTTGAAATGCCTGTCAATGTAAGAGAAAAGATGTGCACCAAAGAATGTTTTCAACAATGTGAACACTACAGAACATATTCTTACAGGATTTGGGATAAATTCCAGGATGAAGAGAAAAGGCACAAGAATCTCCAAGAACAACACAAGACATCAGAGCAAAGAATCACATCTCTCGAAGAGTCACTCAAGAAAAGTGAAAGAGAAGCAATGAATGTCAAGAATGAAGCTGCAAAATCAAATGAACACTCATCCAGTGTGATCAAAGATTTGCAAGAAGAGATTACAACATTGAAGAAACTCTCTGAAATGGTTAATTCAGAAAACAGCAGTCTGAAAACCAAGCTTCAAGAAGAACAAGAGAAATTCAAAAGTCTTCAAGAAAATCACCAACTGTGTGAAGATAGACTGAACAAATCACAATCTGATCTTGTGAAAATCAAAGAAGAAGCTGAAAAAGCAAAGTCATCCGAACAAGAAAAAGAGAGATTAGTGCCAACCGGAATTGTTGGATCACTATCGTCTGAAGAAGTAAAGACACAAGAGTTTCAGTCGAAGAAGAAGAAAAAGAAGGTTAGAAGAAAGAAGAGCAAAGCCAAGAAGAACAAGACAAAGGCCGCTTCATCTGATTCTACACCACAGACTTCTACTCCAAAGTCTCAAGATTCCGAATCCCCGAGTGATTCAAACAGTGACGTATACTATTTAATCTGTGACTCTGAAACTCATCATATCTCAGATTGTATTTTCAGTCAAGGTGTCTTTCCTTTTGGTTCAAAAGCCAACAAGTTCAAGACTCCAGCTTCTTCAAGCAAGCTTCAACAAGATTCAGAGGTCAAAGCTTCAACTGCAAAGACTTCTAAAAAGAAAGGAAAGAAGTCTCCCTTCAAGGCTCATCAGAAGTACTGCGAGATATGTGAAATGTACAATCACACGACAACGGAATGCTACTACAACAAGTACTGCACCAACTGTCAGATGTACAACCACGACACAATGGAATGTTACTACAACAAGTACTGTTCCTTCTGTGACATGGTAAATCACAACACATCCGAATGCTACTACAAGCTGAGAAGGTCAGTCCAAAGAAGTTCATCATGTGCATACCCTTCCAGGTATTTTTCTAACTTTAAAAGATCTAATCATAGACATTCGTTTGATGAAAATCAACATGTCAATGATTCATGGACACCAAAGTTTGTCAAAAACAAAAAGAGAAATCATGATTTAAATGATAAAATGATTCCAATAGTGAATCAATCTTTGAATAAGAAATATAGTCAACAAAACCTGTTTTTAAATGAAATTAACAATTTGTTTGAAAATGACTATAATTACTCTTTTGACAAACAATCCATGAAAGAAGATGAAGGTACAAATTACATTGTATCATCAGAACCACCACCTGAAGGTATTCCTTGCACTTATGAGAATATCTCTTATGTTGATGAATTTGGACGACCCAAAACCGAAATGGTTTGGGTCATTACCTCTAACTGATTTGTTAGTGTGTTAAGGACAGTTATGGAGGCCGGTCAAACAAGAAAAGAAGACCGTGGCTGATCCCTTATCATGACAAGATACCGAATCTTGTTCATGATGTTTTCGATGCAACTGACGCCAAATAGAGTTGGAAACAAAAAGGAACCATTGCAGGAATTTTTTAAAAAAACATTTTCAAAAATCAAACAATGATGGCAGTGCAAGAAACAACCGATGTTTCATTTCGTCTGTTTAGATTAAGTATATTGCATGCACTTTTCATACGTTGATAACATATCTGCCATTTTCTTTTCATTAAACTTTCAATTTTCCAAGAAATTTAAAAGTTTAGGGGGAGAAATCATTATTAAAAAAAATGATAAAATCAGAAAAATCCAAAAATATGTTGAATCTACTTGCACGTACATGAGAAATGATAGATACACTAGAGTTATTCGACACATCATTTTAAAATAATAAAGACTGAAGCGTGAAAATTGATGTGCGAGACGGCTCAGACAATTAGACTGAAAAAGTATATTATTTGATGATTTAACTAAATTCTAATGAGTTTTTGTGGTTGAAACGTCTTAGTGCATGTGAAACGTTTATACAAATCAAATAGATATCTTGTGACGCAACGATATACATCGGGTAATGATGCAGTCTATTCAGTGTGATGAACCGCATCGTGAGCTTCTTTGTTGTGGTACCCACAGACCTGAAGTCTCACACGAAGTCTCTTTTGAGCTTCAAGGTGCAGCAAAAGATTCCAAAATGGAACAAAAAGAGTCCCAAATGTGGACCGTCACCAATCAAATTCCAAAATGGAATTCAGAAGATTCCCAAGGGGAACATAGGCAAAAAGAAAAATTCCAAAAAGGAATTCAAAAGAAGTCCCAAAGTGGACCAAATCTAAATAGAACCCAAATTCCACACTGTTTATGATTGTAAGTGACCTGACGTGTTGAGTTGTTCTCAGGTTATTTAGATGAGGTGTATAACTTTCTAATGTGCAAAGTATGGGTCACTCAAAACTTATTCCTAATCAACCTAATTGATCATCAAGAATAGAAAAAGTAAGTGTGTCACTTCGAGCTAATTGATTTGTTCAACAATTCATCACTCAATTACTTCACAATTCAAATGTCTATTCTCAAAAACTGCAAAACATGTGTTGGATAAATTGCTAGTATGATCTCATTGCAGGTTAAAGATTCAGAATGTAAAGAGAAAATTCCAAAAATATCAAAAACATGAAAAAAAAATTTCAAAAACACCAAAAAGATTGTCATTTTAATCTTTTTCTTTTGTGTTGGCAGTTTAAAATGTGTTGTTGATGTAGGAGTTGTTCATCAAGCAATATCTCATCCGGTTGAGAACTTAATCTTTACATTGATGATAAATGCACATTATTGCCTGAGTTTTAATGTTTTTCTTTGAGTTGCAGGAACAGTTTCCATTGCAGAACAAGCTTCCACGCGACTTGAAGATGTTCCTGTTCAAGACTGATTCCAGTCCAAAGATCTCCAAGTCAGATTGCTGAGTGTTAAGAATCCTCCTCTTAATATCTCATACACAGATCCCGTTAACCTCTAAAGAAAAAGTTGAGGGGGAGTATTCTAAGTCAAAGAAGTCTTCTCATTCTACTTCAACCGTTGAAGAAGATCCCGTTGCTGATATATAGATTCACCGGAATCTACTCTCTGCTTATTTCTTTCCATAGCCTCTGATGTTACTCTAAAGGGAGAGAAGGATGCAGATTGCTTGTTGAAAGACAGAGTTTTGGCAGCATCATCTTAGGGGGAGTACTGTTGGGTCCTCTTGAAGATAATGCATACCAAAACTTTAAGTTGCTCTCTATACTCGCCACATGAAGATTTGAGCTAATATGTCAGATTTGTAAAGTGTCATCTTAGGGGGAGTACTGTTGGGGTTATTTGAAGATGTCACTTTCCAAATATAAGCGAGTGAAGATATCGAGCATCATCACGAGCAAGCACGGGTGAAGACGTTCATTATTTGTATTTGTCTTAGAATATTTGTGTAATCATTTTGTGCTTAAATGCACGTTTTTAAGTTACATTGTAAGGTGAATGGTATAGACTATAAATACCATCACCTAGGTCATTTCTTAGGGAGTTGCATACATTTCATTGAATATCCATTGTAACCTCTCTATTGATCTAATACAATTCTCCTATTCATATTATCATCAATCTTCATCATACTTTGCATTGATCTTCATGAACATCAATACGTGATCAGTGAGATTCCGCATCACTGATTGCAAACAACATCCCCAAACAATCTCAGATCTAGATCCAAGCTCGGTTCGTCTCGAACACTATCAGAGGTAAACTATTTGACTGAGCAAGTCACTCTTGCTGAATCTGAAACACGAGAACTTAAAAATAAACTGGAACAATGGACTATTGCTAGTATGAAAAGGGAGGAGTTATGGAAGAAACAAAAGGGGGCTAGATTTAAGACCGGGTTGGGTCATAAAGGTGATGCACAAGTATATCCTCCACCTAGTACCTTCAGTTATTCTCCTACACCCATTCCTCATCCTTCAAATGAGTTGATTCAAGAGATTATAAAGAATGATACTAACAGCTCTATTGCAGGTTTAAGTGGAGTAAATCTTAAGGAGGTGAGAGACGATTATGCTTATGGTGAAAGTACTGGTCTTGGAAGTTCTAGTAACCCTAGCTTTGATTCAAAAAGGACTGTTGAAGACAGTAGTTTGAATGTCTTTATTTCTAGTCAAGTTTTAACTTCAGAGGATATTATGTATGAAATTAATTCTGGATGCTCAATTTCAAACTTAAGTAATTTGAATGATGATGTTATTGGAAATGTTTGTGTGAACGACAAAGAAAAACTTTCAGGTCAAGTCTCTGAAAGTCAAACCAAAACAAATTGTTTTCAAAAATTCTTGTCTCATCAAATTCCATCTTTCACACCAATAAGAATTTCAAAACCGAAAGACAAGGAATCATCTTTTTCATCCATGAATCACTCTGATAAATTTAAATCTGCACCCTTCAAGGTAAAAGTCACAACAGGTAAGTCAAAAGAGTCTTACGACTCTTGCAGTGGTTGTAACTCTCAAACATCTGATAGTAATGAAGAGACTGCTAAATGTTCTAAAAGAAGTTTAAAATCTCATTGCTTTCAGTGTGGAAATATTGGTCATACTGTCAAACACAGCCATGTGATTGTTGAAAATAGTTCAAAGCATAGATCTTTTCGAAAGAGATTGAATAATTTTGTAAATAATTTTTTCAGTAAATCATCGACTGTTCAAAGACCTAAGTATACTAAGGCTTGGGTCCCGATTTCAAAAGTCTAATGTGTCTTGGCTTTGTAAATATGTATATAACTATTTCATTTTTCTTCTTTGAAAATCCGTGGGTCACTCATTTCTTCGCTCCTTTACTTTTATTTTATTTCCTTTTATTTTCTCTTTTATCTTGTATATATATATTAAGAAAATCTGAAAAACAAAAATTTCTTATTAGATAGCTATAATATAGAAATTTTGGGGGAGATATTAAAGATTAACTACTTATAGTTTTTCAAATTTTGCTATTTTCAGGATCCCCGTTTTGATTGATGTTGAAGAGACGTTGAAGGAGGTCAGAAGTATTGTGTTTGGGATATGTTAGATAGGCTCAGCCCGAAAACAAAGTAAACAGCGATTGTGCAGCCAAACATAACGTTCAAGAACTAGGCAACAAGGACTATCCCCTTCACATGATTGGATTGCAAAAAGTTACGGGTTCTGTCAAAAATGGGTTGAGAGCGTCAAATCTTTGCTTTGATTTCCCTAAACATCCCAAATCACCCTCACCCTAGCCCTGAATTGAGTTTCTAGTTAGCAAAACAAAATAAAAAGCTGCTAGTGTTGCTCTTCAGAAAAACCTCTGAGTGAGTTACTTGTTAACTCCTCAGAATGTATTGAGTCAAAGTGCTTAACTCCTCTGCTATACGGAAGTATTGACCTGGAGTTGGTGGATCTTCTCTGCTATACGGAAGTATTGACCTGAAGATTCACCGAGCATGCTCAAATGATTATCTCCTCTGTTATACGTCGGTATAGACCTGGAGCTCTAATCATTTGAGTTTCCCAAATAATAAGTCGCAATGTGTTCAAAAGAATCATTGTTGACAAGCTCCACTCCCAAATATGCAAAATGCAGAATGTCAAAAGAGGCTCATAAATTGATCAATATTCAAAATTTGATTCATGAAATTCAAGCAAAGTCAATCATATTGCTCAATAAACCCTGACGATAGGACAAGTTTCTTTACCAAGATGTCTGTGGGGACCGAGTTGTCTGAGCTTCTTCAATCAAACCAAAAACATGATAAAAGAAGCTGCGGATCTCTTGTTGAAAGGACTAAGGCATGGGTTTAAATGGACAAACATATCTGCAATCCCGCCAATCTATGATTTTCGGGTTCTGCTCGAAAAACGTCATGAAAAATATATATATCCTTCTTTAGTTTTAATTTCTAGCTTTTTCTTTCACTTTATTTATTTGTTATTATTATTTAGGTTAATGTTTTTATTTTCGGAGCGTTGAAATCATGGGGTGTTTTTCATGGATTTGCAAAGGATTTAAAATTTGAGAAAAACCAAAAATATTTTATTTTTTCTTGTTTTGAGTCCCAGCGAATCTACTAGCGAACCTACAGGTTCGCCCAGAACCTCTTCACGTCGTCGTGTTTGTCTCTTGACCTTTGGTCTCGGGCGAATCTGAAGTTCGCTAGTGTTTTTGTCAGCGAACCTGTGTCTGTATATATATGTGTTGACAGCGAAACCTTTCACAAGTTCGCTGTCACTATTACTGTAGCTGTATCTCATTCAAATTTTCCAAACGTTCGATTCTCACTCACGACCGACTTTTCATACTAAATCGTCTTTGTTTTTGTCTGGTATTTCATCGTCTTCATCTTAATATATGTTTCATCCCATCAATTGTACGTTAATCTTCTTAAATCCATCGATCTTCTATATAATCTGTGATTAATGACTGATTTGTGTTATTGGTTAGAAATTTACATTGAAATATCTTCGTTTGATGATTATCGTGCTTGATTGTTGCTTTGATTGTATGATTATAGCTTTCAGACTGAGATTTGACTGTTTTTCAAAAACTAGGGTTTTCAGCGAACCTATGTGTTCTTCTGGCGAACTTGAACGAAAGTTCAAAACTTCGAGCGAACCTATGCCGTTATGCCGCCCGTGCATCAGCATAGATTCTCCCGAGTGTTTCTAGCGAACCTACACATTCGCTCGACCAAATGACTGATTTTTCATGTCAGCGAATTTATAGGTTCTGGTGCCAAATCTCAGGTTCGCCCGTGCAGCGAACCTAATTATGCTAGCGAATCTATTGACTGTTTCAAAAAAAAAATTTGTGTCTGATCAATTTCCGTTTATTTTTCAGGCACGATGTCCACGTTATTTTTTGAAAGAAAGCACAATATGTGTGCTTTACTGGACGAGAATCATGAAAAGGCGGGTGGCTACAGAGATTGTATTAGATGGTTGAAATCGTCCTATATTCATCACGCTATCTCCCATTCACCAACCATCTACGAGCTGCACATCAGAGATTTCTGGAGAACAGCGGTGATGAATGTGTCTGTGCAGCCATCACGAATCTGTGCCAAAGTTAATGGATTCGATTTAGAGTTTACCGAAGCCGATGTGGCAAGGATTTTGAGGTTAGAGGACGATGTAGGTGAAGAGGTTTGTATGACTGCTGAAGAAGTTTACGGGGCTTTTAGGACTGCAGGTTATGAGGGTCCTATGCCAGGGGAGAAGAAGATGGAGTTTGTGAAATCCTATCTGATCCAAGAATGGAGATATATTGAACACGTCTTTATTATGTGTTTGGATCATAGGAAAGGAGGTACTGATGGATTAAATTTGGATTGGGCTCGGGTTATGATGTTGTTTTGCCGAGGGCAAAAGGCAAATCTTGCAAAGCTCATCTACAATTACATGCTCGAAAACATTCATGCCACTAAGGGGAACAAGTGGCTGATGTATCCCAGATTTTTGCAGATGATTTTGAATGACAAGTTGCCCAATCTGCCCGTTGTTGGTGATGTGCTGAAGATATGGGAGATGCATTCGAGGATTTTTGGGGACTGTAAATCGGCACGTTCTGATTGTGTTGATAGGACTTCATACTTGTGGGAGAATATGTACCCTGCTGATAGATGGGTACATATACAGAGGTTAATGGAGAATGAGAGGAAACGTGGTGGTGAAAATATAGAGGTCGTTGAGAAGAGGTTAAAGAAACGGAAGCCGTATGCTAAGGACAAAGATTATTCTTTGGATCGGGAAATAGATGAGATACAGGCTGAAATTGATTCGGGTAGGGAGCAAAGGACAAAGAGAAAATCAGATGCTCCCACTAAAGCGGCAAAGAAAGCAAAGCATGATGATTCGGGTAAATCTGCTGAGACTGTTAGCGAGTTAAAGGGTGAAATTGAAAGTCTGAAGTCTGAAATTGTGGATCTGAAGAGCAGATATGCTGATTTGGAAACAAAGGATGCTGAGAAGTTAACAGTTATCACTGAAATGGGTAGGATGATGAGGGATCAACAGCGCTTGATCGTTAGAATATTCAAGGAGAAGAATGGGTTAGATTCGGCAATGTCTGAGATGGAACTAAAAGGCTTAACGGATGCTGTAAAGTATCCGTTAATGCAATCTGCTTTTGGGGATAAAGGTAAAGGGAAAGCTGCTGAGGAGTTGTTTGATGAAGATATGGGTATAGATTTAGATATATTTGAGGGGGCTGAGGTTGTTGGAGGTTCCAGCGTGAATTTCAGTTTGATAGACGAATCAGAAGTTGATGTAAATGCTGATAGTGAAGAAGATTTGGAGAATGAACCTGAGAGGTATAAAGTTGAAGAAAAAGGGGTGAGTTATCAGTTTGATCACATTGATTTGGACAAGTCTGAATGGTTTAGAAAGGATGACGAGGTCATTCCAGAAGTGCCTATCTTCCAACATCTTGACGAACCGAATACATCTCAGTTGGATAGGTAAGTTATCGCGTGGAAGTATAACTCTCTTGTGGATGCATATATGATTAAACGAAGGGGTGGGGATATTTGTTATATCAGAAACAGGAAGCATTTCGCCACCCTGCCTCGATGGGACTTGCGTAGGCTGGCTGAGCTACCTATGTTGGGAAAAGAGGACAGTGGGAGAGCCTGTGCATTTGAGGTTACGATTAGAGAGGCTGCTCAGAATAATTTCGTTGATTTCGGGTACCAGAAACCAAAAAGGATGAGGCAGAAGAAGGACATGCATTGGGTTTCTTGGAAAGGAAAAGTTGTTTTAAAGATTGAAGCTCCAAAGATCATGACGCGGGTTAGGGTTCCGGATACGCAGCCACCCAGACTGCAGGATTTTCACAAGTGGTTCTATGATAATGGTACGGGTGAAGCGGTGATTAGACTTAAAGGGGAAGATCGTCCAGAAATACGTTTGTTCGATCCAATGGAGGTCTTCTCTTTTTGCGATGAGGATTTGAAGGTATTGTGCGAGAACCGCATTAAGCACGGGGCAGGAGATGATACAAGGGCTGAAGCGAACTTGTTCGTGAAAGTCGCAAACAAAGCCCGAGGTATACGTGCTGAGTTAAGGAAGGTAAACGAAAGGTTGCGGATGACTGATGATCAAAACATGGATATAGACGACTTGTCTAAACAGCTTGATCAAACTATTGAGAAGAGGTTCGAGAAACCGGTTGAGGTTATTGAATTGGATGTGGTCGGTGAGGAGCATACTGAAGAAGTACAGGCAGAAACGATTTTTCTGGATGTGCCTGATACAGTTGACACCGAAGCTGAGTTTGTGGAGTCGTTGTTGGTATTTAGTGAGGACGATGAGGCCGGATCTGAAGATGTAACAAATCCATTGGCCGGGATTGAAGCGAGGGCAGGAGCGTACCTTGAGAATTTATGAAGCCGAAAAAGACGGAGCTAAAACAGAAGACTTCCCCGTGTGAGGTCCAACCTAGGGGGAGTATTGATAGTCATGTATAGGTCGGACTCACCGGCATGTCGGTGTTATATCTTTTGTATGTATTTTATATAGTTTTTGGTATTAGCGAACCTACGGGCGAATCTATAGATTCGCCCGTAGCACAGTATAGTTTTTCTGTTTTGTCGACCGGGCGAACCTGATTGTGCCCGGCGAAGCTATATGGTTCGCTTGATAGATTCGCTGTCAGCGAATCTATCAGCGAACCTACAGCTGATATATATTGTAATCTTATCTCATGGCAATGCAACTTTTGGAAAAATCTTATCCAAACTCTAGAATCGTGTGTGTGTAATCTGGAGGTGCTAGGAGCTTATATTATCTATCTTTGTAGCGTATTTACCTCTTGTTGTGTGGTTTTGATCTTGTTATTGTGTATTGGGTTATATTGGACTTTTGTTTCTCTTAATCAAAGTGTGTTTTGTTGTTACAAATCATTATAGCACTGAAATCTCGATCAAGATGGACCAACAAACAACCCGACTAAGAAACCAATGATTGAGCGAAAACCCTACCTAGGTAACGCCCCATGGTATGCCAAGTGTCAATGCCACCACAACGGAGAATGCAAAGCAAGAAACAACAAACAACCACAGAAGGAGACCGCCAAAGGAAATGTGTGTTATAAATGCAACCGGTCTAGGAATTTTGTAAGGGAATGCAAGGCTACCACCACCGCCACCGTCAAGTGTCACGAATGTGGAGATCCCGACCGTATTAGGCCCAACTGCACAAAACTTAAGGCCAAGATGTAACAACCCCGGTTTTTGGGCCCGGAAATTTTTTTTAAAACCCATTAGGCTTGGCCCAACCATTATTGGGCTTAGGCCCCACTTAAATTATGGGCTTGGCCCATGTAAGTTTACGATAAGTACCGATGACGAAACCCGTCATATTAAATACCCGGATACGCGTAGGAATTTATTTCTACTACCATGAGTTAGATAGACATTTCCCCACTAATATCTTTAGCATTACCAATTGTTAGGATATGTAATTAAATTACACTTATAACCTATGCTAGGCAACAAAAACCATAATATACCAATTCTATGAACTTAATAACCACTAGACAACCTTGTACATATATATATATATATATACATGCATACATACAAATACATGTATATAGATGATCATACACAAAACCTATATAATTAACAAAACCAATAAAAACTCATGCAAGTACATAAATATAATACTTGCACACAAACCACCAAACATATAAAAACCAACACCCACATTATATAGAAATCAACTCATTCAATATATATACCCATTCATGCATACGTAAATATACATGCATATGGCTATATATTAAAAACTAATCAATCTATTAAATAAACAACTACACTTATACACAATTACACATACAATCAACACACAATATTTACCACCATACAACCATCATTATTTACACTACATACAAACACTCACATAAGCATATATATATATATATCCATATGTCCATACATATATATATATATATTTATATATTTATATAAAACTACAACTAAACTTAACAATCTAATTCACCAACATTTTATAAATATAACTACAATTTATAAAATACAACACAACTAACTAATTAAAATACACAAACTAATTAATAAATAAAATACTTACACCCTATTAACCCATTGTCCCCTACCTCACCCAACATCACCACCCTACATGGCCAATGCATGGCAATAAACCCCATCCCTCTTTGCTTAACCAACACACCAAAAATCTTCCACTTACCAATGCCAAGATTTGACCACACTCTCCCTCCTCTCTCCCTTTTTTCAGCTGATCTTCAATACACACACACACAAAAGTTCATTTTACTACAACATAATCTCTCAAACTCAAGAAAACACTCTCAAGCTTTTCTCTCAACTCTCAAGCTTTCTTCATCAACAAAAACTCAGAAAACTCAGCTACAAAGAGCCTCTAAGGTCGACCAACAACACCAAACACAAGCAAAGAGGAGCCACGGGTCCAACGAAACAACAACCGAGCAAACCGAAGCAAAAACCGTTCGTCCCACGAAGAAGCACCGCGAGACCAGCCCACGTCCAGCCCTGTTCCAGTCAAGTTCCAGCCTCCCACGTGACCCTCATACCACCCCCAAGTGCACCCACACTCACTCCCAATCTCAAGGTAACGAGAAAACACCCGAAAACGCACGATACGTATACAAAACGTCCATTTTCACACACAATGAGTACCAACACTTCCCATATCATTCAAACATCTCCAAAACACTTATTTTCAGTAACAAAACTATTAAAAACCATAAAATCATTTTCTAAAAGAAAATATGCAAGTTTGACTAAAACTAGTCAAACTAAGCAATTGTATTGAGAAAAGCAACAACACCCAACTAACAATAATAAAAACATGATTTTATATTTTCCGGAGCTTCTTTATAATAACATATGATTAAAAATAAATTTCATGATTTTTGGAGTTGTACATTATTTATTATGCATTTTTGAATATTAAAAATGGATATATTCACTTATATTAATAAAAATGTATGGGAAGTATGAAAATGCAAAAATATATCATGTTACTGTTAAATACTTGTATATAAGGACCTAGGACTGAATATAATTGATTGATTGATGGGTTAACATAAGAATCGAACAATAACCGAAGCTAAAACGTACGAAACAAAGAAAACACCAAAAATATAAAAATACCAAATTTTTATTATCTCAGTAGCTTATATGTGATATAAAAATGTTAGAAAATAAATTTCATATTTTTCTGGACAACAAAATAATTACTACAAATTTTCTAATATTTAATCGGATTAAAACACGAAAATTTATAGAAAATGGTTAGAGACTCCTAAGACCAAATTTACAGAACTCAAACTCATATATGAACATAAGGTAAGTAAATTCAGACCCTAAACATTACCAAAGACTCTCTATGCTTAAAATGTAATCTTAACCGAGCCGAACGCGTTAAAAACACAAAACTGGGAAATGCAAGTTAAAGCAGGTATTTTTCACATCTAGGAGCTTTTATATATATAATTAGA
Organism: Tagetes erecta; assembly: GCA_030867185.1. Taxonomy (NCBI): domain Eukaryota; kingdom Viridiplantae; phylum Streptophyta; class Magnoliopsida; order Asterales; family Asteraceae; genus Tagetes; species Tagetes erecta. Next base: position 6,864,059 of record CM061497.1, on the reverse strand, counting down.
GTATTTCACCAAATTTCATAATTTTTATAAACTTAATCTATTTATTATGAATAATTGAATATATGAACCTAGTATTTTCACAAAAAGCATAAAAATTGAAGAAAGACCTTTTTGGCAAGAAAATACTTTTCATATAGTATGGATGAGACCCAAAGAAGTGTTTCAAAGTATAAAAAGTGTTTAAAAGTTTTTTGTAAGCAAATCGTTTATTCATCGGTTTCACGCGCGTTAAAATACGAAAACGACCGACGGACTATAAAACTCGAATATTAAGTTTGTAACTACTTAGTTACTGTATAAATATGTTGAAAATGAAGTTTCACTATTTATTGGGTCACGTTTTATTTTATACAAATTATTTATGTTTAAACTACATTAACCGGCTACATTCTTAAATAAAATATAGTAATTTTTAGAAATATCTAAAAATTATAAAAAATATATTCCTACAGTAGCATATGACCACTTAAAGTATTTGTACACTTATATTGAAGGATTTTGACTTAAACCTAAAACGTAACTTAATGCGCGGTAGCGCACCATACTCGGTAAACCGATGGAAACTAACTTTCATGAATCTAATACTTACATATATTTTTATCAGTAGATTCATACCTAAAATGCTATACATATCATAAATATAACGTATAGTAGTTATTAGTATCAACCTTTAGTTAAAAACCCAACTTTAGTATGAATTCAACGATTTAACAAAGTCTAGGGACTAAAAGCGACAAGTACCAAACTTTACTGATTGAACATCAACGTACACTTAATACCTACCTATATAACCCGGAATAACATAAGTATATACATACTTAGACGTATAAGTCAACGCAAACGACTAAAACCATGATATTACACGAATGTAACCAAAACCGTACGCACGCAACACCGACACAACGAAACACATAGAGTTATGTATTTTGGGGTCTAACATGACTAAACTAAACATAGGAAGCCTGCTAGGAGGTAGAACTCCCACGCTGAATGTACAATATCTTTAGAAATCTTGAGCAAGCCGGACACCAAGTGAGTTCATGAGCCCCCTTTTTACATAATACTTTTGGGGCTGATACATACCTACTAAACTTGTTTATATAAACTGATTTTCATGGTGTAACACATCTGCTACTTGTCCCCGAACGTTTGTACAACTTTCGGTGGCCATTAACTTCTTGCAGGAGCCCTTTGATATGTGAATAGTACTATTTGGGAATCCCCCGCGTACAGTGGCATACCCCCCACTAAGGTTGAAAACCGTTACGCCACATGTTCAATGATATGTCGGTGCTTAGCAGAGCACGTTAGCCCACTTTGGGTTAGGGGAATGTTATATATGGTATTCGGGTTGAGTATAATCCGAACAGGTTTGGCTACATATTTTGTCGATCGTACACCATAAACGTACTTATTTAATGTCTAGAATTTTGTGTACTAAACGTTTTGTGACATTGTCTATTTTGTTAAACCATGATCTCACCAACTTTATGTTGACGTTTTTTCGAGTATGTATTTCAGGTATTTAGACGATTTATCGATGGAAGTATACAACTAGACTTTATAACATTGGATGTGCATTTAGACACGGTTGATAGCTTCATAAGATCCCGATTAGAAAAAAAACGCAAAGATTATAGACGAATTATAGAAGAAGACTACTTGGGAATAGTATACCAACTAGCCTCACTGCTTTTGTTAGAGTTTACTATTGTACCCTTTGATGTACACATAGAATACACTGATATTACGTGTAAACCTATGGCCCACTATTAATGCATACATAGTTTCTGCTGTGTTTTGTTGGATATTCAATCGTCACGGCCCACCCCCTTGGTCGGGGTGTGACACAAGAAACCTGCGGTTAGACGCCCAAAGGGTAGAGCTTTCGTGATGAATGTTGAGGAGGCGCGTGAGGAGTCGGACGTCGTGACCGAGATGTTCTTAGTAAACAACTATTATGCATATATTTTATTCGTTACCGGCGCTAGCAAAAGCTTTGTATCTAAATCCTTTAGGCCGAAAATAGAAATAAGGTCGTTTAAGATAGAACATCCGTACACAATAGAGATAGCAAACAACATGATCATGAAAGTAGACGAAACCATTAAGGGATGCACAATAGAGCTAGATGACTGTAAGTTTACAATCGATCTAATGATCATAGAACTAGGAGGGTTTGGTGTGGTTATCGGATTGCACTGGTTAGCAGAAAATAAGGTTGAAATTGTATGTCATAAGCGTTTGCTCAAAATCCCCTTAAACGAGGGGAAGATGCTCGTCGTTTACCGAGAAAACCAAGAACAAAGAGTGAAGCTCGTCTCGTGTACAAAAGCACACCGAAGTCTACAAAGAGGATGCATGGCTTACCTGGCATATGTCATGTGCCTGGAAAAAGATGAAAGGTGCATAGAGGAAGTCCCATTTGTGTCCAATTATGCAGATGTATTTCCGGAAGAATTATCAGGTCTCCCAAAACATCGACAAGTCGAATTCTGTATTGACTTAGTGCCAGGAGCCGCTCCGATTGCTAAATCACCATATTGACTGGCACCATCGGAGATGAAAGAACTAATGGTCTAACTCCAAGATCTTACAGACAAAGGTTTCATTCGACCCAGCTTTTCACCATGGGGAGCGCTTGTATTATTCGTCAAGAAGAAGGACAGAACCATGTGGATGTGCATAGATTATAGGGATTTGAACAAGGTGACAATAAAGAATAGATATCCACTCCCCAGGATCGACGATCTATTCGATCAGCTGCAAGGGGCGAATTATTTTTCAAAGGTAGATTTAAGATCCGGTTACCACCAACTAAGGATAAATAAAATAGACATTCCTAAGACTACCTTTAGAACTAAGTATGGACACTACGAATTCCTAGTGATGCCATTTGGCCTGACCAATGCACCTACTGTTTTCATGGATCTTATGAATAGAGTGTGCAAACCATACTTGGACAAGTTCGTAATAGTATTCATTGACGACATACTCATATACTCGAAAAGCAAAGAAGATCACAAGGAACATGTTAGGGCTCATTTCTATAAAGATTTACTTTGTCTTAGTTTGTAAATACTGTTTTGTTTAGGGTATAATTTGTTATTTCTCTAAAGTGTATTGTGGTATAAATAGAAAGTTGTAGGTGCTAGGGTTAGAGAGTGAACAAGTACTACTGTAAGCAACTTTTGTCTGCACAATTGTACTACAACTTGATCTCATCAATAGAGAGATAATTATTAGTATATTTTCCGTATTGATTTGATTGTTGTTTTACTTATATTCGTGATTGATAATCGTGTTAGTAGCAGTTACGATCCTATTGAACCTGTCAATTGGTATCAGAGCTGTTGATTTTGTGTGTTTTTCGCTATTCATCAAGCAAAAACACTCAAAACTGCTCTAATCATGGTTTTCACGATCTATTGTTGATATTTGATTCGATTCATCACTCTAATTGTAACATTTGCCCCGAAACGAAACCGAATCTTATCCAAACCCGAACCCGGTTGAAATATATTATGGAATTAAAAATAGTCTAGTCTTTCCTCTTATATCTAATAGTTAATTATGTCGTACCATTATATTTTGTTAAATAATTTTATTAAAATTTATATCTATAAGATATAAGACTTTATAAATAAAAATAATTAAATACAAACAACTTTTACTTATGTTATAAAAGTTTGTTTATAAAATATATAGTTAGTGTGGTTAGTTAAGTTATAGTGTTAGATAACAAAACCAATTTCAAGGGTTGGTTATGTCATTTGTGTAACTTGTTTCTAAAACCATGTTACTTAAATAAATATAAATGTGACTTTAGGGACCAAAGTGAAACATGTGAATTAATTAACCAAACCAATATTGCACCCCGAGGATTCCGCCGTCGGTCGGGGTGTGACAGATTGGTATCAGAGCCATGGTTATAGGGAATTAGGTTATTAGAAATGGAATGACCTAGTCTATAACTAAGCCCCCCAAACATGAGTTATCTCATGTCATTACTTGTTAGTTCATACTATTTGATTACATGTCTACTTGTTTATACACGTGTTAAATTTATTTTGCCTATAACTATTGTTTATCCTTATTAACTAATACTACACTCATTTTCAATCATATGGACTTCAAAACTCTAGGGCTTATGCCTAATCCGAATCGATTTCCTAATCGATTCTCAAATTCAAATTTAATATTTATTCATTGCTTCCTCAATTTTCAAATTCAATATTTTTATTTATGATTTTCAAATCTCGTCAAAGTCTAAGTTTCGTAATTGAACACGTGCAATACTGGAAATGTGTGTGCATGTACCTCAGGTTTTCTGTCTAGGAAAAGGTATTCATATAAATCAAAATCAACTAAAGGATCCGTTACCTTACCTTGGAATTCTCGGGGTGAGTGTCCACTTATAGGTAGTCACATCTTCATTAAGGTTATGAAACTTACTACTTTGATAAGTCAATGTACTCGTTCGGTGTGCGAACTAAACGTTTACGCTCGGGATATCTCAACATGATTTCTATACCTCGTATTTCCAAAGATTACTCAATTATAAAAAAAACTTATTTCCTTATTATACGAAAAATAATGTTTCATCATCAAAGTTTAATAATCATCAATCATACATAAATTTAGCATCGAACTCTTCCTAAAATTTAACTAAACACAAAGTTATCATCAAAATCACATATAAAATCTTTAATCACAACTTTATCATTCAAATTTTTATATAACTCATAAACTCATTATCAAATTCGCATATAATCTATTTAATCATAAAATTATCATCATATTCACATATGATTCATTTTACTCATTATAAATCTATTAATCAAATCTAACATAATTCATCCATAAACTCACTTTTATACGAATAAAACTCCTCATTCGAACTCTACTTTATATGAATTTTGTTTTATTAAATTTCCCTACTTACTTGATTATCTATATATGAATGTAATCATTCATTCCTCTTATTAAACGTGACTATCTATTTAATCTATTAAGAGCTTGGTAACTACACATGATCTGTTAACTTAATTATCTACAATCTTTGACAAACGTGACATGACATAAGTGTGGTTATCTTTTATGTATGAAACATGATCATTATTAACCATGCTAACTATAAACAAGAATTCACATGAACTTAATCGACGAACTTAATTCTCAAGCATGAAATTAGAACCTACGTTCATTATTATATGTGTATTTGGAAGTTTTGTGTCCCTTAGACCCGCGCATGACATAATGAATTATGCGGATCATGCAAAGTCTTGTGTAAAAACGGGTGCACACGGAGTTACAAAAGTCGGTGCATGGAACTGATAGTAAGTTTTGTCGTTTACTTTTGGGCAATGCGACAAATATGGTGTGAAAAGAGCATGATGGATACTCCGCTGGTACTTCCTATATATAAGTGCTCTTGTCACATTGTCAAATGAAGTGTTGTCTATGTCCAGTGAAGTTTGTGTAGCTTCTGGATCTTGGCCCATTGCAATTTAATCCTAACAACGTTTTCACTTGCATCTTTCATTTATCATTATATTTTCATTTTCAACATCTAGTGCTCACGTTGGTGTAATCTTATTCAACTTCTCGGGGTTGACGTATTCTTGTTCAACTCGAAGGAGCTAGATAACGTTAGTACATTTATAATGGAAAGCGCATCATCATGGACATCATTTATTCATTTTAATCATTTATTGGCTTTATTCATTTCTTCATTTATTCATCCTTATTAATCATGTTTATTCACTTATTATTCATTATATTAATCGCATTTAATTCAACTTATTCATTTATTCATGTTATTAATCACGTATATTAAATATATTCGTTTATTCACAAATGAACTCTATCGATCAAATCAACTCCTATTCCCTTTTGACTTTAAGTAGCATTCAATCTCTACTCGAACCTTGTTCAATTAGTTGATCTGAACTCTTTCTAGAAAGAAGAGTTGGTTTTGAGCTAACTTCCATGATAGGGAAGGAGTGAACTCGAGAGAAGAGAAAGCTATATGCTTAACACATGCAAGTCGGACTCTCTTTTTTAGATTCACTCTCTTCCTCTCCCTTATGGTCGAGCTACTTCGTTCCTCTCGGTCTCATTAGCATCGGCTTCCCAAAAGCCATCATCTTAAGCTTATGACATTGATGAGTGATCCAACAGTCTTGAGTGGCAGTTCTCCAAGGAGAAGGGATCCCAGGTAGGAGAGCCAGCCGGGCCAGGGGAAAGAGGTAGTCTTTGACTACCCGGGAGTAGGTTCTGGAATTGATTCAGAGTTGCCACTCCTCAATTCTTATTCTTACCTTGCCTTTGGACTCGTATTTTGTTCGTACACAATCAACGGAGGCCTCCCCGACATATCTTGCAACGTCTTCAATAGCATGCTCTTACTTCGTCTTTCCCTTAATAAGTCATCAAATTTGGTGCTTTTTGATCCCCAGTTGCTATGGGGAACAAAGGACGAAATACAATCGATTCCTCCATTTAAGTGGTTCTCGCTTCTATCTTTCTTGTCTGAGTGCTTTTCCAAGCCTTCTTTCTTTCAGAACCAGCCATCGATCTCGAGTGATCCCAGTCTATGATCTAGAGTCCCTAAGAAATTACTGTAAGATGTGAATGATGCTTTTCTTTTTACTTTCCCTAAGATGAAGCTAGAGTCGTCAAAGTCTATTAATTAAACAACACGCAATGGTTTAGAACGAACTGAAGGAATTAATCTCTAGCAAATTACCTCACTAAATCTTAACCGATTCATCCGAAGCTTTATCAAAACTAACATTAACTAAATTTCGGGAAGAAATTTCCTAAAGGAGGGGTGACTGTAACATTTGCCCCGAAACGAAGCCGAATCTTATCCAAACCCGAACCCGATTGAAATATATTATGGAATTAAAAATAGTCTAGTCTTTCCTCTTATATCTAATAGTTAATTATGTCGTACCATTATATTTTGTTAAATAATTTTATTAAAATTTATATCTATAAGATATAAGACTTTATAAATAAAAATAATTAAATACAAACAACTTTTACTTATGTTATAAAAGTTTGTTTATAAAATATATAGTTAGTGTGGTTAGTTAAGTTATAGTGCTAGATAACAAAACCAATTTCAAGGGTTGGTTATGTCATTTGTGTAACTTGTTTCTAAAACCATGTTACTTAAATAAATATAAATGTGACTTTAGGGACCAAAGTGAAACATGTGAATTAATTAACCAAACCAATATTGCACCCCCTTTCTGATTCACGTTTCACGCCACCGGCGCAAATTCCGGTTTACTCCGGCGAGCACCTAAATGCTCGTTTATTCCACTAAATCAGTTCTATTGTTATCGCCAGCAAGATTCGAACGCATCACAGTTTTCGAATACCATTTTCGCGGATCATTACATAATTACGGTAACCATTTTATTCATATGGAAACTCAAATCAAATCGACCCAATTCGCGCGTAATAGTCCAATTAAGTTAACCAAATCATTCCTTAATCAAATCCAGACTTTACTAAACAAACTAATTGATCAATAATCTTGGGATTTACATTGATTCGATTACCAAATTTCCGTATTCAAATCCATAACGCATCCGGACTCAATCATATCTCATTGACTAACGATTGGTTAACTTTACTCTAATACACTCATACCAACCCTCAACAACATCAATTTTTATATAAAACGCAAAGTCGCAGATCGTTGATCATCATTCTTATTTAGGTCCGCTCAACACTAGTTCATCGCAAAGTCAGTACTAGTTTCTGAAATTCATTTGGAGGTTTTACATCTCATATGTCCGAGAAACTCTTGATATGATCAATTTATCATTATCTTCACAAATCGCCCGGTTTCGAATCCCATAGCCGCATCTTTCCCTTCCTCTTAATCTCCATCAATTCACAAACGTTTAAGGTAATTGATTAATCCTACATACTCGTTTTCATTCATTGAGCAAAAGCCGTAGGTTTAATATTGTTATCTATTTCTGTTCATGTTCAATTTGGTAGATTTAGGATTTAGGGTTTAGAAGAATTTGGGGGTTTTGTGGTGTAAACATATTTATACAGTTTATTTCAGAATCTTAACAAAGAAATATCATTTAGTTCCCTGGTTGACATCTACGCCTGTGAGGCTGCGAACCTGGGTTCTAGTCCTAGTTCAAGCGATTTCTTATTCCTTTTAAACTACATTTTTAAACTACTATTTAACTACAAGGATTATGTATATTACTATGAAACCAAATTCATTAGATATTTTTGAGCAAGAAGCTATAAACTAAAGGTTATAAGCATGTATTTTAACACTTGTAAACTTTATAAAACTTATAGTAAAGAGTTTACGGAAATATTTTATAATTACCTGACGTTTAATAGGTACTCATAAGAATCATAAATTATTTATTTAATTCTTTTTATTATTGCAAAACATATTACTTACAATATACGTCTAATAAATATAATTATTTTGGATTACTATTTATAATTAACCAATCACCAAATTAATCACTTTTGACAAATTAGTTATTTCTATTTTACTATCATCGCTTGTCATTAACATTATTTGGTTTGTAGTACGTATGAACTAAATTATTAATGTTTGATCATTATATATTGTATTCATATAAACTATTATTTATTTACATAACCTAGTCATCAAGTTATCTAAATCGGTTATTGAATAAACCCCAAATTCTTATTTAGAAACCCTAGTTCCCAAATCATCATTAGAACTCTAAATTCGTATACTAATTTGGATGTCGCTCTTTAGGATTGACTCCTAAGGAAATCTTTCGGTGCCTTTATTCAAATTATATTATTATTCATCATCATTTATTATCAGGTGAGTATTCATAGCCCCTTTTCAGTTTTACATTTTGGGGTGATCTCATGTGAACCTATTAAACCTATTTATCATTTTATCATTTTTATCATTTTACTATTTCATCAGTTTATCATGTTGATCAGTTCATCAGTTTAATCAGTTCAATTCATGTTTGTGTTATTACTTGCAATTATGTGTGCATAGCTTGATAAACATTGATTCTTGCATAATCATTAATTTATTGAAACCGACAGTTACTAATGATAGATCTATTGGTCAAAGGACCCACCCCCTTGATTCTTGGGTGATTATAACTGAGTTTATCAACATGTAATTCTTGTCCCTATTCATCAACAGCTTAATCTGTGTGATTACATGGCTGCAGTTTATCAAGGTTTGATTATGCGTTTGTCTTGTGTGTTACACATTTGCATTATGGGTTTTAGCATAACATGAGAATTGAACAATTTTAATGATTTTGACTTTTTAATTCTTTTAATATTATCTATATGTTTTTAAACCTGTGTTTACTCACCAGCTAATTCGTTAGCTGAACAAATACTTTTCACATGATTTCAGGTTATGCATTTTATGCGATTGCTACAAGATGTGAACACTTAGGATATGTTTGACCTAGCACAATAAAGGAATATTTATTATGTTGTATCGTATTTATTTGAATCATTGTAAGCATTTATTTGTATTAATGAAATTGGGATTTAAAGATATTTAAACTATTTTAGTACCATGAGCTACGATCAATCTATTCACTATCGTCCACCCCGAGGATTCCGCCGTCGGTCGGGGTGTGACACTAATCGTTTCTAATTCACAACATAGGTGTTGTTTTCACTTAGAAAAGATCAAATCTAAAGAATTAAGTAATTTGAAGTTAAATACCGTTCGATCAAAAATTCACCAAAATTCATAATCTAAGGATGTTGTTTGAGATTGATTGATACATAGGGTTGTTAATCGAGTGATTATACAGCTTGTGTGTGATTTCTGGACAAATTCAACAAGTTTTTAAGAATTATCGAAAAATTGGATGATGATGTTCATAAGTATGATGAAGATGTTCTTGTCGTGTGACTGATTTTTTATGACTTAGACGTTTCAGGACTTAGTTTTTGGACAAAAATTAAGGTTACTGTTTAGACGTGTAAAGGCTTATAGTTGTAGTCGGGTTAATCTGAAATCTCTTAAAATTTGAAGTGAGTACTATTGAGCCGTTTGAATCTATTCAGTTGTGTTACTATTTTGCCAGGTCAGCTTTCTTCAAGTTGTTTCAAGGATTTTTCAGTATTTTTGTATGAACTATTCTGCCGTGTCATTTTTTGATCTGTTAGTTGTTCTACTATTTAGCCGTTTCAAAGTTATCAACCGGGTCAAGACTTTTCTACCCTATTCAGTCGTGTGATCTATTACTGTTCATCCCTGTGACTGTTTAGTCGTGTCCTCTTCAAACATCATTATCTGAATCACTGTTCCGTCGTACCAACTTTTTAATCACTCAAGTTATTTTTATTTAAATTGTTAAACTAGTCTTTTTCAAAATTAACAAAAATACCAAAAAATTTACATATTGTTGGTCCATCAGATTGAGATTTCAATGCTATGATGATTAATAAACAACAAAACACACTAAGATTCAATGAAACATTGTCCAAATACACTCAACACACTATAACAAGGATCAAATCAACACAAACAGAGGTAAACAAGCTACAAAGATGATAATACTAAGCTCCTAGCACCTCAGTCGTCACACACACACATTTAGGGTTTGATAAACTTGCAAAAACTTCTATTCAACTTGAGAAACATTACAATATATAGTGCAGACATAGGTTCAGCGAATCTGTCATGCTAACCTATCAGCTTCGTCGGGCAAAACATAGATTCGCCCGGCAGCTGATCTAAACTAAAGACTATATTAATCTAGACTTCCGGGCGAATCTATAGATTCACCCGTAGGTTTGCTAGTACAAAAATAACTAAATATATAACAAAACAAAAGTAACACCGACATTCCGGTGAGTCCAACCTATACATGTACTATTAATACTCCCCCTAGGTTGGACCTCACCTGGGGAAGTCTTCTGTTTAAGCTCTGTCTTTTTCAGCTTCAAAGATTCTCAATGAATGCTCCAGCACTCGATTCAATTCCAGCCAAAGGATTAGTAAGATCTTCAGATCCGGCTTCATCACTATTGTGACATCTGCCCCAAAACCCGAACCCGAATGCTCGACTCGAACCCGTCTATCTTTTATTTTTATCCAATATTTTTTTCTCAAAGAAGTAACGTTCGTTATTATTATTGATGATTATGTCGGATTGTATGTTATTCCCGTCTCTAATAAACCGATCGAATTTATACAAGTTATTATCTAAGTCTACCATTTAATTGCTAGTCATAATAATTAAATCTCAAAAGTATATAAGTTGAATTTTACAAAAGAAGATTTATAGATATTATTAAAGATAAATACTAATAAATCTCAAATAGCTTTTCGACGTAAAAAAATAAAATAATGTAACTATATAAAAATGTCATTTGTATAAACGTTACAAGTTAACGTGGTTAAGTTAGTTAGTTGAAATAAAGTATAAGTTAACTTTGGGTAGAATGTGTAAAGTTTGAAACTTAAATTAAAGTTAAAAACTTAAAAACATTAACATTTCAAACTTAAAAACATTAACAAGTTATTATCTAAGTCTACCATTTAATTCCTATGACCAAATTTTCGTTGTTTTTATAGTTCTTTATTTGTCTTCTTTTAAATACAAAAGATTCAATAAAAATATTTTTTGGGTAAAGGGTTTACCCCGGTGATTCTTTTTATTCTCATCCACAATAAAAACATGTAGTGAGGATGAGTTCCACACTAAATCATACTCAGGACATGCCCTAAATATGTATTCTAGATCAACCAAACACAAACAAACATACCAATAAAAATATCACCACTCGCCTATAAGCTAGTCATGTTACCCAACAACCTAGACAAGCACTAACCATGTTTATCATAAAAATCTTCTCCATAAATCTTCCATTCCTTCTGAATTTGCTGAACTGGTCCTGTCCTCTTCAACTTTAGACTCATTATCTTATACCGAACCGATGAAAGAATAACCTCTGCAAGAATATCCGGCGGACGCGCATGGTTCATAAACCTTCTATTATTTCTCTCTTGCCAAATGAAATACGCAGTCGCAGCAACCACCAACCTATCCAAAATACTATAAATCGATTTGGCCTTATAATGATTAATCAGCCATGTTGCAATTTCAGACCAAACCGGATTCATGTTCCTCATGGATGTACGTTTCTTCGTCAAAAGCCAGACCCGAGATGAGAATTTACACTCAAAAAACAGATGGCAGTGTGAATCAATATTTGCATAACAAAGCAAACAGCACATCATATTCATAGTCTTCCTTCTAGCGAAATCCCAACCCAAGATTTATTCTTGCGTTAAGAGTTTACCATGCATCACTAGCCACATTAGAAACACATGTCTAGGAATACAATGACTCAACCAAATCACCTTCCCCCAATCCACCTCCGTCTCACGAGATCGAATAGCCTGCCACACACTATTAGCTGAAAATTCCTGATTTTCATTCCCCACTCTCCACCATAGTCTACCTCTCGCATTAGAATTGATAGATATGCTAATGTTATTAAGAATAGGATAAGCAGTTACCCATGCAGACGGCCATGCAATCTGATTATTTGCCAAGATATCTTTAACTTTATCTTTAAGGGAGAACCCTCCATTCGCTATCATTCGTGGGGTAAGAATCTTGTCTAGAGATCCACAAGAACACCAATTATCATACCAAGCAAACGTATTGCTGCCATCAACCAATTCTGACCAGAAAAAATTTCTGACCACCGAACGTAATTGCAAAATCTTCCGCCAACTCCAATAGTAATTTCCCGGAACCCTTACAGCCCAAAAACTCTGGTTTTTTAACCTATAAGTATGAATCCATTTAACCCAAAGCGAATCACGATCAGTAATAATACTCCAGATATGATTTATCATCAAAGCCTTGTTTAGATCTGCAATTCTTCGAATCCCTAGACCCCCTTCATATTTAGGGACACATACCGATTTCCAAGACACCTTCGCTTTTCCTCTTGTCATCGGACCTTGACACCACAAAAAACCCCGCATTTTCGCTTCCAAATCAGCGATGATTCTAGCAGGAATAATGAAAACTGAAGACCAATAAACATGTAACGCCGACAGGACAGAGATAATTAGTTGTACCCTTCCTGCAAACGACAAATATTTATTCATCCAATTTGATATCCTTTTTTCCATCTTTTCCACAAGGACATTACAATCATGATAGCGTAGTCTAGATGAAATCAGTGGAACTCCCAAATAACAGACAGGCAATGCTCCCTCAACAAAATGAAACAAATTCAAAATTGAACTTTTCACACTATCTGGGACATTACAGAAAAACACCGTACTCTTCTGATTGCTTGGAGCTAATCCCGACATAGAGGTAAATAACTTAAGCGACTTTTGAATACACTTCGTCAAGTTCATATCACCCCGGGCAAACATAAAGAGATCATCAGCAAAACATAGATTAATTATGTTTAGTTTTTCACACTTGTTATGGAATCTAAACGATGAATCAAGACTAGTAAAATGATGTAGAATACGCGTCAATATTTCCATAACTAGAGTGAACAAGTATGGAGACATAGGATCCCCCTGTCTAAGCCCTCGCTTACCATTAAAAAAACCATGAATATTACCATTCACCTTGATCGAAAAAGATGCAGTCGATACACAAAGCCAAATCCAATTAACCATCTTAGGATGAAACCCAAACCCCAAAAGAACATGCTTTAGAAACTCCTAATTGACAGTGTCATAAGCCTTTTGAATATCAATTTTAAAAGCACACCTTGGTGGGCCTTTATCTCTGTGATAATTATGCATTAACTCTTGCGTCAATAGAATATTATCCGATATTTTCCTGCCCGGTATAAACACCGATTGGTTTATATTAACTAATCCACATAAACTATCCTTGATTCGATCAGCAATAATCTTACTAATACATTTATAAATCACATTGCAACACGAAATCGGTCGAAAATCAGTAACATAGTAAGCAGTAGTTACCTTAGGAATAAGGGCAATAACCGTATGATTCAATTCTTTTAGAAGCTTCCCCTTGTCAAAGAAATCTTGGATTGCCAGTACTATATCCTTCCCGATAGACGGCCATAGTTTCTTAAAAAACGCTGAAGTAAAGCCATCCACCCCGGAGCTTTATCATCACCTATCGAAAACATAGCTTTCCTGATTTCATTCTCCGAGACCAACCGAATCATATTATCTGCATCGTTATTATTCAATCGACATGTAAAAAGATCCGGAGATGGATGTGTCGACACAATCTCCTCACAGCCCAAAAATTTCTCAAAGTGTGTTACAAATGCAATCGGAACACTCCCACCTTCATGTACCACCCCATTACAATCCTTAGTAAGCTCAATACGACTACCATGGTTTTTACACTTCAAGGAGTTATGGAAAAACGAATTATTTGCATCACCCACTGCTAGCCAATGCACCTTAGATTTTTGTTTTAAAAACCTTTCCTCATCTAAACTCGCCTCATTAAATTGACTTAAGCATATAGTTTCTTCCTCTCCTAGTTGAGCGTTCATCGGATCAATATCAATAGCTTTTTGGATCACATCCAGCCTCTTTCTCAACTCATTAACATTATTATGCAAATTACCTTGACTTTGGAGAAAAGTTCTAATAGGGGTTTTAAGCAACCTCAACTTCTTAACCAACTTGAATTGATGAACCCCTCCAACTTGAGTTTCCCACTTAGACTTAACCATCTCACAAAACCCTGATTTGTAAAGCACAAAATTAGGGAATTTAAACGGTTGTGGTTTAGTCCGGTTGATACTTGGGAGTTTAAGAACACATGGTGTATGATCCGAGATCCTGTACGGCTGAAAAATGGCACTAGCATTCGTAAACATGTTCATAAATTCCACATTCCCCATAATTCGGTCAATTTTATTACGAAAATATATACAAGGATTATATGGAAAAAATAGTTCATTTTATAAAACTGAATTACCAAAGATTTTAATTTTATAAAGTTTTATAAAGAGTTGGAAATTATAAAAGTAGTTTTATATTTGCATATTAACTAATTTTACAAAGTATAAATCATTCTAAAAACGCTAGACACGTTTCAATATAATTTCCAACATAAACTTAAGAGATTTCGTATATAATTGGATTAAGAAAATTTATTTATTTATTAACTAACTACCAATCTATTATTATTTCACATTATCAATCAATTTTCTATTATCATCAACTTATATGAATTTATTAATTAAATAAGTTATATATTACTATTAAATCATTACACCATCCAATAATATTCATCAAAACTATATCTCGTTTTAGAGGTTACATTTAACCAATTAATATATTACCAATCGTTACCGAAAAACCCCCAAATCCCAAATTGAAACCCTATAATTCCAAATTACCTTAGATTCCTTTTGATCATGCTCTGGTTTCTATACTATATGTTTTACTAAGTTAGGATTCTCATTTACTTAGGTAATTCTAGTATTTGGGAAATCCTCGGTTCAATCTAAGTTGTTTACTATTTATTTCGAGCCCGAGTTTCAAGGTGAGTAAATTCACTCCCCTTTTTACTATTACATTTTAGGGCTGAAATATGTTTCTAGTTACTATACAATGTTTTCAATTTTCTATTTGTTTTCCAAAAGAGATCATAAAATGTGTTAGTCTTGACTAGCGACAAGATGCAATCCTTATGTGGTAGTTTAAATTGTATATTACTTGTAATTTCTACCGGTACAATGTTAGCGCTAATGGTCTGACAAACCCACCTACACTTTACAACATCGATAGGTGATTTAAACCCGGCGATTCTATACTATGGTTACTAGTTAGTATACTGTGATGCTTGTTGCTATGCTACTATGTCCCTTCGATGCTAAAACAATTTTTGATAACTTACACATCGAGACGGTTAAATGACGGTTAAATGACAGTTATCACAAATCGCAACATGAGTTGGTTCCTCATGACAAATGATTACAAGTTGCTATATAATGATGGTGTTCAATGTGTGTTCATGTGTTCTATGGTCAAAGGTTGAGTAATATGATGAAATAGCTAAGCATGTAAGATTGCGCAGCATATTACGATGATCTCGGATTTTCTATACTATTATTTATCAACTGTGGTTTACTCACTAGCTTTAAATAGCTAACTTTATTTTTACATATTTCAGGTGATGCTTATGATTATTTTGCTGTTTTTGCCAAGACATAAGATTTCCTTGGACCTAGAATAATAATAAAGTCTTCGCATTTACTGTTTTGGTTTTATTACTTTTGCCGTATTCATTTAAGACTCATGTTCTAAACTTACTACATCATTATTAAACTTAATAAATAAATACCATGTGCTTTGTTTACTATTGATATCCAATTCCCTTGACGCGCCCGGTGATTTTCGCCGCCGGGCGGGGTGTCACAGTTTGGTATCAGATCCATGGTTATAGGGAACTAGGATAGGGTATTAGAAACACACCGACCTAGACTATAACCTAAGAGTCCTTAGTACAAATAGTTTGTGCTTAGAAAACTCTTCTAGAACTTATTTCCTTATTCCTTTTTATGAACCTTTCTATGCTTTTTCTTTATCTCATTTCTTATCCGATTTCGCGAAGGAGCTACAAGAGACTTGTCTGTATGATTAGGATCTTTCTCTTTGTGGAATCTCGTCATCGTCTTAAGTAAGTTTGATATGTGGGAACGTGTGCAATCCGGAAGGGGGAACGCCTGTATCACAGACAACCTGTCTAAGGCAAAGCATTTCGTATAAATCTCTTTAAGAGAT
Source organism: Tagetes erecta (assembly GCA_030867185.1). NCBI lineage: Eukaryota > Viridiplantae > Streptophyta > Magnoliopsida > Asterales > Asteraceae > Tagetes > Tagetes erecta. The sequence goes on along the minus strand of CM061497.1, from coordinate 6,847,267 downwards.
CTATATGCTTACCTGGGGATGGACGAGATGAGTGTGACCCTATAGGCTAAAGCACGCCTTCCCGAATACGTTGAAAACGAACTTAACACTTTGATAAGTCTTAAATGTCCAAAACCAAGACACATTCCTAAGCCTTCAAATTTTGTTTATTTATGGAGTCTATGATTATCATTTTCTAAGATTTCAAGTTATTTCAATGGTTTCTATATTATTTCAAATGTTATTCCAAGTTTGACCATTTACCTTTCAATGATGTCCAAGTGATTACTATGTTATGTGTTCTAAAAATTCTATGAAATTCAAAGTACGATTACCCTTTCCATTCAATCCAAAATTCCATTACAACTTACGTTATCCAAAGTTTTCTTACGTCTCGTGAAATCTTTGTTCTATCTTATCCTGTAGAATGACAACAAGATGTGAACGATTCGCTAATACCATCGCGTCTCAAATGTTCTAAATCAAAACTAAGATATATTGACTAACCTCAATCGAATTATCAAAACTTCAAATCAAATACCAAATACCAAATCTAAGTCATACTCCTAATCTCAATTCAATTATCGAATCTCAAATTAAAGACTTAATTTATGATTCCTGAATTCTCATAACGGATTTACTATTCTAATAAGCGAACATATTCGTTGGCTGCGAGTCCAACGTTTACCCTCAAAATATTTCAAATTGAATTCTATACCCAAATGGTTTCTAAACTACTCATATAATCATAAGATTCTAATCCAACTTCTAATCCATCACTAAATGATGTTATTCATAAATTCGTTTTCCAAAACTTAACGTGAACTCACTACACAACTATTCCTAAACTCATTGAACTAAAATATCTCATTTGTATATATGATCACTAATGAAATTCCTTACATCTTGTTTCTATAAACTTATTCAAACCGAACGTGTTTTACTTATAAACTTTCTACTTAAAACACCATGTTTTATCTACGGTTTTCTTGAAAGACTACTAACGATTGACTCTATTAAAATGATTCCTAAATTTTCCCAAATAAATAAATATATCTATATATATATTTAAAATAAATTAATTAATTAATTTAAAAAAATTATAACCTTTTCGTGTTAGTATTTTGTAAAATAAAATATATACATTTTATGATAAAAGATTTCTTTAAGTAGGGATTGATTAAATTTACATAACATTTCCATGATTTCTTGAATATGATATAACGACTTGCAACAAGCACTATGACTGATGTTTTCCAATATTGAATACTCCGAACTTAGACGGTGCCCTTTACTTATTTTCAAATCAACCCCTTATTCTATGGTAAAGATTAAAGCATTCAATTTAGGGTAAATTACTATTTTGGTCCCTGAGGTTTGGTTAAAATCACGATTTTAGTCCAATAGTTCGTTTTCTACTCTTTTAGTCCACTAGTTTAACACAAACTTGCTAATTCAGTCCACCCCATTAACACCGTTACATTTCTTTGTTAAATTTATGTGAAAGGACTATAATGCCCGTAGGACCAAAACGGTAATTTACGCAAACGTTTTTTATAATTAATATTAGGTTTAATTTCATATATACCCTACAAAGTTGCATAATATCATATTTACCCTTTGTACAAGTTTTTAATGCATAATGTACAATACTTTTTAAGCATGCAAAGGGTAAATATGATATTATGCAACTTTGTAGGGGTATATATGAAATTGCCCCTTAATATTACACCCAAATATTTCACTTGCACCCACACACAAACAATCAAAATTCAAGAGATCTGCTTTATATTTCAAATCACCACCATTAAAACTTTAATCATCATTTCTATCTTTGACGATCTAGCAAACGTCTTCTTTAAATGATTAATTGTACATACATCTCCATCTCTTTCTCTATCTATATATATACACATATTACATATATACATACATATATATAGATGCACATAACTGTATATGCATCTATAAAACCCAGCCACCATCATCGGCCATCATGTCGTCGCTCACCACCACCCCTATCCGTTCCGTACCACCAAACCTGCTCGAAACATATAGTCACCACCAAAAGGGCCAAATCATAGGTAAGGGTTTGATCTTTATTTTTTGGAATTGGGGAAAATCAAAGGTCAGGGGTTGTGATGGTGGTCGGCGATTAAGGTTCTTTGTTGCAGCATTTGCGCTGTTGTACATCATTATGTGGTGGTGGTTTGAGATTGTGGACCATGTGGTTATTTGATTCTTGTTTGATTTTTGACTAACAGAGAATCAAGAGGTGGTGGATTAAATTTACATGGTGCTGAAAGTGTATGAGATGGTGGTGGTTGTAGGCGACGGTGACGGTACAGGAGGATGATGGGCTTAACTTTGAACCGATGGTGTTTAGTGATACAGTGGTGGAGATGGCGTTGGAGACAAAGGTCTTTGATGGCTTAGTGGTGAGGTGGTAGTGGGTGTTCAATAGCTCATCTGCCCCGGAGTTGGTTGCCAGAAGTAATGACCAGAGGAGGTTGGGGAAGAATAGAGAAGGTAGATAGAGACAAAGAGGGTATATTAGATTAGTCTAGATGTTCTGATAATAATTTTATTGAAAGTTTTATACTTACAACTTTAGTCCATGGGTAATAATGTCATTTCATACAAATTTAACAGAGAAATGTAAAGGTGTTAATGAGGTGGACTAAATTAGCAAGTTTGTGTGAAACTAGTGGACTGAAAAGGTAGAAAAAGAACTATTGGACTAAAATTGTGATTTTAACCAAACCTCAGGGACCAAAATAGTAATTTACCCTTCAATTTATTTTATAAATTCTTTATTTAATTAGTTCGTTTAAAAGGTTCACCTAAAGCTCTTGTTATATGAACTCAAATGTCTTAAAAATTGAATTCAATAGGAACTGAGTGATCTATACATTTGAAACATAAATTGGATTATCCTCATCATAAAAAAAAATTTATGAAATTAATCTTTCTATAATTCTAATAAACCAGATTATAACATGAACACCATGAACTAACGCTTATGAACTTGGGAATACTATGAACCTCTGATATCTACATCTCACACATGTGACATCTGCCCCAAAACCCGAATCCGAATGCTCGATTTGAACCCGAAGTCATCTAGCTTTAATATACTTGTATATATTTTTCTTCAAAATGTAACGTTCATTATAATTATGAATAAATATGTCGAAATTTACTTTTCTCATCCTAGTTAAAACGATCGTATTCATATCGCAAAATAATCACGTATAATAATAATTCTCATAATATATATTAATGTGCATATATGTATATAGTTCGTAAAAGAAAACTATTGAAGACGTTAAACAAAAACACCTCGAAATCTCGGAATAGTCACTTAATGTCGTAAACGAGCTAAAACTATAAAAACGTCACTTATATAATTGTTACGCTTCAATTTAGTTAAGTTTGATATTTAATATAAGTTAAAAACTAACTTTGGGCCAAAAGTGTATATTCAGAAACTTGTATTTAAACTATTAACTTACAATAAGCAGACAACTAAAAGACCAGGGACTATTAGTGTAATTTTTATAAAAAACCCAAACCATCCCCCCCTCTTCTCCACGTTTTTCCGGCCAGCAACAAGATTCCGGCCAACCCCACCGTTCTGTTTTCCGGCGAGCCTAAAACACGCGTTTAACCATTCTAAAATTACTACAAATTTTTCCAAATCGTTCCTAAGCTATTTTCGAATCCTTTAATAACCAAAATACGCGTAATCACCACTCCAAATAAACCGATTCGAATCCGTAACTTTATTACAAAATCTCATTCCTAAAATTATACCCGTAATCGACGAGATATTCATTCCATAAGACTCGTTTGCACCCGACTAACACTTCTAATACAACAAAAATCTTCATTCTTCTGCAATCGTCCGAATCAAAACACCAAAATCAAATTTCCGGCGACTTTAGTGTTCTCGACCTTCCAGACATCGTAACAGGTAGTTTCTGGTCTCGTTTTGATCCTATTGATCACCTACATCTATCTATATCATCAAGTTGATCTTATTATTGTTCCAGATTTATCAAAATCCTCAAGAAACCGTCGACGTTAGTTCGTAATTGAATCTATATCAAACGTACACCATCAAGTAAGTTTATTATGTCAAAACGCTCGTGAATCGGTGTAGATCAAAAGCCCCATGATCAATTTGGTTGTGTTTATCAGATTCAAACGAATCTGATGGATTCTTGATCTTAGGGTTCATATGGAAAAAAGGGGCATGGATGGTTGTAACATGTTAAAACAATTAAAAACCTGGTTAATTAACAAATGCGCGTCTGGTCTAGCGGTCGAGGTGGTTTGTTTAACATCCGCAGGTCACGGGTTCGAGTCTCATAGCCTGCAATTTTATATATTTTTATTCTTAAGTTCTTTTACCTATTACTTAACCTTAAACTTTAATTTCAAAACAACTAATACATGATATTCTTATATTAAATGCGTTTTAATATTTATAAAACTATTAAATTCTAGATTCAAATAACAATAAACACTTTTTATACGTACGTTTCGTATCAAAAATCACAATTCGTAATTCGAAACTCTAATTCCTAAATTTTATTCAAAACCCTAATTCCTAAATTATAATTCAAAACCCTAAATTCCAAATCCCAAATCCGAAACCTTAAATCTTGGATTTGTGATTCTTGTTGCTATTTGTTCGTTTCTAATTAGGGTTCTATTCCAATTAATTAGGTGGAACCAATATTTGAGAGATTCTTGGTTCGTCATACACGTTTCCTTTTCCGGTTATCTTTGCTTGTTAAGGTGAGTAAACTCACTTTCCCCTTTTTCCGTTTTACTTTTTGGGGCTGAAACATGTGCTTATTACGATGCTATGGTTTCTTTTGTTTCTTGTTTCTTTTTTTCAAAATGAGATCATTTAATATGTTAATCTAGTTTGGCCGCTTGATGCAACTTTATGTGTTAGGAATAGAAATTGTATTATTTGTAATTTCCACCGGTACGATATTAGCGCTAATGGCTTGACAAGCCCACCTACACTAATGGCCTGATAGGTGATTAGACCCGGCGATTCTTTTGTTGATTCTATAGGTTGGATTCTAGTTGCTAAACGGGATGCTTGTTACTGAGTTGCTATGTCCCTTGAGATGCTAAAAGTATTTATTGATAACTTATACAACGAGATGGTTCAATGACAGTTACTTGTCGGTTCAATGAATGTTATCAATAAATGTAACACGGTTGATTCTATGTTGATTCTATGTTGATTCTATGGTCATGGTTGAATGATATAATTATATTGCTAAACACATAAACTTGCGTGACATATTCATATTGATCTCGGATTTCATATTATGTATTATCAATTGTGTTTTTACTCACTAGCTAATTCTTTAGCTAACTTATTTTACACATGTTTCAGGTGGCGTTTGTTTCGTTTATGCTTTACAAGACACGTAGGATTGCTTTTGGACCTAGATTAAAAGTTACTTAGATAGCTTTAATTATTTGTTTTTGTTTTCGTATTTAAGACTATTTACTTTTTCCTTGTCATGAAATTGATGCTTAATTAAATATTAAAATATGCTTTTAGTGTGCCATGTGCTTTATACTAATGATATCCAATTTACTTGACAACCCGGTGTTTTCCGCCACCGGGCGGGGTGTCACAGTTTGGTATCAGAGCCATTGTTATAGGGAACTAGGATAGGGTATTAGAAACACACCGACCTAGACTATAATCTAAGAGTCCTTAGTGCAAATAGATGTACTTAGGAATTCTTTTGAAACTTATTTGTTTTCCTTCTACGAACCTTTCTATGTTTTTCTTAATCCCATTTCTTATCCGATTTCGCGAAGGAGCTACAAGAGACTCGTCGGTACGATTAGGATCTTCTCTTTGTGGAATTTCGTCATCGTCTTATGTGAGTTTGAAACGTGAGAACGTGTGCAATCTGGAAGGGGGAACACCTGTATCACGGACATCATGACTAAGGCAAAGCATTTCGTATAAATCTCTTTAAGAGACCTGTATGCTTACCTGGGGATGTTCGAGATGAGTGTGAACCTATAGGCTAAAGCACGCTTTCTCGAATACGTTGAAAAACGAACTTAACACTTTGATAAGTCATTAGTGTCCAAAACCAAGACACACTCCTAATTCGTCGAAATTTCATTTTCTTAATGATTCTATGATTTTCATTACAACGATTTACAATTATTTCTATGAATTTTTATGGTGATTCAAATAATATTCCAACTTCGTTACTAATGTTTCTAAAGTTTCTAAGTGATTTTCTATGATATGTTCAAAGGATTCTATGATGTTCTAAGTACTATCACTATTTCAGTTAATCGAAATTCCTAAAGTTTCTAAAGTTTCTACGTGATTATCTATGTTATGATTCAAAAGATTCTATGATATTTTAAATGGAACGAGGTGCTATTATTACATCGGATGTTTCTATCGGTCAAAGATTTTGCTACAAAAACCGTGTTATTCTACGTTTCATTATTCCATTTGTTTCTAAGCTACAATAATACTTATGCGATATACTCGCTAGCTTATCCATATAACACAATTACACCGTTGTAAACCAAACATTTCAAATCAAAACTAAGACATATCTCAATCGAATTATCCAAAACTTCAGATCATGCATATATCGATTACTGAATCTAAGTCGTACTTCTAATCATAAATCAATTATCAACTCCCCAATCAAAGGTTCGTTGTGATTTCTAAATTCTAGTCAAAGCTAAATTCCATAAGTAAATAAAAGTTAACGGATTTGCTATTCTTATAAGCTAACATATTCAAATCGAACGTTTACCATCAAAGTATTTTAACTTAACTTCTTTCAAAACTACTCATCCAACTATAAGATTATAATCCAATTCCGAATCCATCATTAAAACTATAAATCTACTATCAAATTATGAACTAACCATCAAACATGTACTTGTTAATCAAACTACGCGGTGTTATTCATAAATTCGTTATCCAAACCCTAACGAGAACTCACTACACAACTATTCTTGAATTCATTGAACTAAATGTTTCCCCTATACATATGACCACTACTGAAAATTTACGCAACTAGTTTTCATGCACAAATCTAGACCCACTGTACTTCATTTACAAACCCGTTACTCTAACGCAATGTATAATCAATGGACTTTGTAAAACTACCAAAAATCGATTCTATTAAAATAATTTCCTTATTTTTCCCGAAAAATATATATATATATATATTTAAAAAAATAAAAATAAAAAAAATATATATATGTTTTAATTAATATAACTATTTGGTTTTAGTATTTTATAAGATAAGAATATATATATACATATATAAAATATATGCACTTCCTGATAAATGATTCCTTTAAAAAAAATAGACTAGTCATTCTAACGTTTGTCAAATATTTACACAACATTTTTCCGTTTTCTCAAAAATGACACAAGGACTTGCAACGAACACTATGCCTTCTGTTTACTTACAACTTAAATTATGTCATTTATTTCCAAATCACTCCTCTTATCTATGGTAAAAAAAATTGAAACTTCAACTTTTTACTTAGTTTTAAAACTACATTATAGAAAAACGACATCATCTCTTATAAACTTATTTACCTTCGTAGATAATACATCTAGTCTACCTAAAGCTGTTGGTCATATAAATTCAAACATCTTAAAAATCTAATCCAATAGTAACTAAGTGATCTATTCATCCGAACTATAAATTAGATTATCCACACTATCAAATTTTCAAGAAAACTAATTTTTTCTAAAGATCCCAATAAACTACATTATTACATGTACACCATCAACTAATGTTTATGGGCTGATCAATATCGGAAAACTTAGATAATTACATCTTACACACATAGAGTCGATTTTCATAAACTTAAGTGTCACTATTCTAGTAACTTGACTATCTATATCGATGAACAAAACCATTTATATGAACAATGTCTACCTAATGAACTTTAGTTCCTCTGAATCATCAACTTACTTATCATCTTAAACTAATTCTCCCTAGTAATATTTCTATCGAGTATGATATCGGAACCTAAGTGTATCGTCACTTTAACCTAAAATTTTTGTGTACTCCTGACTCGCACATGATCGAATGAACTGTGGAGCCCATGCAAAAACTAAAGTAATTACGGGTGCACACGGAATTATGAAAGTAGGTGCATGGAAACCATAGTAAGTTTTGTCTTGTGATTAAGGGCAATGCGACAAATGTGGTGTGACAAGAGCATGGTGGATACGCCGATTGGTACATCCTATATATAAATGTTTCGGTCATACTGTCAAATGAAACGTTGTTTCGATCCGTGAATTTGTGTATGGTCCTAAGTATTATATTCATATAATAATACCTATCATATCTCATCGAGTAAGATAAACTATGTTCTACGTTGACCTAAAATAAACAATTACCATTTGAACGGATGTAGAATTCAGAAACTAATCCTTATCTTATAGAAATCAAAATCTGACAAATGTTTTCGCAATTACCACTTGTCATCATCATCGTCCAATTCTTAAGTTGGCATATTCAAATTCAACTCATCGAGACTAACGTATTATTGTTCAAATCAAATGAGCTAAATAACGTAAGTACATTTATGATGGAAAGCGTAACTTTATGGTCAACTTGTAGAGTTGGGCCACATTTAATCATTCTATTTTTACTCGACTTGTTTACTCATTTTACTAATTGCGTCTAATTCGTTTAACTATACGTAAAGTTACTATATTCGCTTCATCCAATCTATTAATCATGATTATTTCCGATCTTTATTTAAATCATTCTAAATCTTTTACTTAAAACAATTTATTCGCACGTGGAGAACTTATTCCATTTTTATATTGAAAAGCAAATGATCTTTAGTCGAATCTCCACAATAATTAATTCACCTGAATTCTCATAATTCAAACAGATTTAAATAAACGACTCTCAAGGATTCCAAAGCAAACTAAGAATAAATAACTTCTTAATCTAGTTTGAATAAATAAAGTTCACCGGACGACCATTAGAAATCATGAACCGTGAAGTTAATTAACTCAAACGTAATCGGCTACCGATCGTTAAAGTTCGTTGGAACTCAGAACGTGAACCTAAATTTATGACAAAACGAAAGCTAAATATCCAAATCTTTTCGCTTCATCTTCTTTTTCGGTTTGAAAAAAATTTCGGGACGAAATTTCTATAAGGAGGGGAGACTGTGACATCTGCCCCAAAACCCGAATCCGAATGCTCGATTTGAACCCGAAGTCATCTAGCTTTAATATACTTGTATATATTTTTCTTCAAAATGTAATGTTCATTATAATTATGAAAAAATATGTCGAAATTTACTTTTCTCATCCTAGTTAAAACGATCGTATTCATATCGCAAAATAATCACGTATAATAACAATTCTCATAAAAGTAAACTATTGAAGACGTTAAACAAAAACACCTCGAAATCTTGGAATAGTCACTTAATGTCGTAAACGAGCTAAAACTATAAAAACGTCACTTATATAATTGTTACGCTTCAATTTAGTTAAGTTTGATATTTAATATAAGTTAAAAACTAACTTTGGGCCAAAAGTGTATATTCAGAAACTTGTATTTAAACTATTAACTTACAATAAGCAGACAACTAAAAGACCAGGGACTATTAGTGTAATTTTTATAAAAAACCCAAACCATCCCTCCCTCTTCTCCACGTTTTTCCGGCCAGCAATAAGATTCCGGCCAACCCCACCGTTCTGTTTTCCGGCGAGCCTAAAACACGCGTTTAACCATTCCAAAATTACTACAAATCTTTCCAAATCATTCCTAAGCTATTTTCGAATCCTTTAATAACCAAAATACGCGTAATCACCACTCCAAATAAACCGATTCGAATCCGTAACTTTATTACAAAATCTCATTCCTAAAATTATACCCGTAATCGACGAGATATTCATTCCATAAGACTCGTTTGCACCCGACTAACACTTCTAATACAACAAAAATCTTCATTCTTCTGCAATCGTCCGAATCAAAACACCAAAATCAAATTTCCGGCGACTTTAGTGTTCTCGACCTTCCAGACATCGTAACAGGTAGTTTCTGGTCTCGTTTTGATCCTATTGATCACCTACATCTATCTATATCATCCAGTTGATCTTATTATTGTTCCAGATTCATCAAAATCCTCAAGAAACCGTCAACGTTAGTTCGTAATTGAATCTATATCAAACGTACACCATCAAGTAAGTTTATTATGTCAAAACGCTCGTGAATCAGTGTAGATCAAAAGCCCCATGATCAATTTGGTTGTGTTTATCAGATTCAAACGAATCTGATGGATTCTTGATCTTAGGGTTCATATGGAAAAAAGGGGCATGGATGGTTGTAACATGTTAAAACAATTAAAAACCTGGTTAATTAACAAATGCGCGTCTGGTCTAGCGGTCGAGGTGTTTTGTTTAACATCCGCAGGTCACGGGTTTGAGTCTCCTAGCCTGCAATTTTATATATTTTTATTCTTAAGTTCTTTTACCTATTACTTAACCTTAAACTTTAATTTCAAAACAACTAATACATTGTATTCTTATATTAAATGCGTTTTAATATTTATAAAACTATTAAATTCTAGATTCAAATAACAATAAACACTTTTTATACGTACGTTTCGTATCAAAAATCACAATTCGTAATTCGAAACCCTAATTCCTAAATTTTATTCAAAACCCTAATTCCTAAATTATAATTCAAAACCCTAAATTCCAAATCCCAAATCCGAAACCTTAAATCTTGGATTTGTGATTCTTGTTGCTATTTGTTCGTTTCTAATTAGGGTTCTATTCCAATTAATTAGGTGGAACCAATATTTGAGAGACTCTCGGTTCGTCATACACGTTTCCTTTTCCGGTTATCTTTGCTTGTTAAGGTGAGTAAACTCACTTTCCCCTTTTTCCGTTTTACTTTTTGGGGCTGAAACATGTGCTTATTACGATGCTATGGTTTCTTTTATTTCTTGTTTCTTTTTTTCAAAATGAGATCATTTAATATGTTAATCTAGTTTGGCCGCTTGATGCAACTTTATGTGTTAGGAATAGAAATTGTATTATTTGTAATTTCCACCGGTACGATATTAGCGCTAATGGCTTGACAAGCCCACCTACACTAATGGCCTGATAGGTGATTAGACCCGGCGATTCTTTTGTTGATTCTATAGGTTGGATTCTAGTTGCTAAACGGGATGCTTGTTACTGAGTTGCTATGTCCCTTGAGATGCTAAAAGTATTTATTGATAACTTATACAACGAGATGGTTCAATGACGGTTACTTGTCGGTTCAATGAATGTTATCAATAAATGTAACACGGTTGATTCTATGTTGATTCTATGTTGATTCTATGGTCATGGTTGAATGATATAATTATATTGCTGAACACATAAACTTGCGTGACATATTCATATTGATCTCGGATTTCATATTATGTATTATCAATTGTGTTTTTACTCACTAGCTAATTCTTTAGCTAACTTATTTTACACATGTTTCAGGTGGCGTTTGTTTCGTTTATGCTTTACAAGACACGTAGGATTGCTTTTGGACCTAGATTAAAAGTTACTTAGATAGCTTTAATTATTTGTTTTTGTTTTCGTATTTAAGACTATTTACTTTTTCCTTGTCATGAAATTGATGCTTAATTAAATATTAAAATATGCTTTTAGTGTGCCATGTGCTTTGTACTAATGATATCCAATTTACTTGACAACCCGGTGTTTTCCGCCACCGGGCGGGGTGTCACAACACATAAAGTTGGTTTTTCAAAAAACTTAAGTTGCTACAATTCGGTACTCAAATTTGACTAGCTATGCCAGTCAACAAAACTATTTACAAGAGCAATGACCATCTATTAACTCAATCCTCTCAACTCATTAATCTATGTATCATCTTAAATTATAATTCACAAGAATTAAATGTTATCAAATATAATTGTAGAACCTATGTGTATCATTATTATCTTGAATTAGAAATTTTCGTGTACATCTGACTCGCACGTGATCGAATGAACTGTGTGGTCCATGCAAAAACTAAAGTAATTATGGGTGCACACGGAATTATGAAAGTTGGTGCATGGAAACCATAGCAAGTTTTGTCACGTGTTTTAGGGCAATGCGACAAATGCGTTATGATAAGAGCATGATGGATACGCCGCTAGTACTCCCTATAAATAAATGCTTCTGTCATATTTTCAAATGAAGTGTTGTTGCGATCAGTGAAGTTTTGTGTTGTTCTAAATATTCTATTCTTACCTATCGTATCTCAGTGAGTAAGATAAACTATATTCTAAGATCTAAAAATAACAAGCAATTACTATTTGAACCTATTTAGAAATCAAAAGCCAAATCTTATCATATAAAAATCAAAGTTTAACAATTGCTTTCGCATATTAGCATTAGTCATCATCATTATCTAGTGCTCAAGTTGATGAGCTAAATAACATGCTCGGCTAAGCACCAACAAATCATTGAACATGTGTCGTAACGGTTTTCAACCTCAGTGGGGGGTATGCCACTGTACGCTGGGGATTCCCAAATAGTAATATTCACATATCAAAGGGCTCCTGTAAGAAGTTAATTGCTACCGAAAGTTGTACCAACATTCGGGGACAAGTAGCAGATGTGTTACACCATGAAAATCAGTTTATATAAACAAGTTTAGTAGGTATGTATCAGCCCCAACAGTATTATATAAAAAGGGGGTTCATGAACTCACCTGGTGTCCGGCCTGCTCAAGATTTCTAATGATATTGTACATTCAGCGTGGGAGTTCTACCTCCTAGCAGGTTTCCTATGTTTAGTTTAGTCATGTTAGACCCCAAAATACATAAGTCTATGTGTTTCGTTGTGTCGGTGTCGTGTGCGTACGATTTTGGTTACATTTGTGTAATATCATGGTTTTAGTCGTTTGCGTTGACTTATACGTCTAAGTATGTATATACTTATGTTATTTCAGGTGTCGTGTGCGTACGATTTTGGTTACATTTGTGATAACTGTCATTTAACCGTCTCGATGTGTAAGTTATCACAAATTGTTTTAGCATCGAAGGGACATAGTAGCATAGCAACAAGCATCACAGTATAGTAACTAGTAACCATTGTATAGAATCGCCGGGTTTAAATCACCTATAGTAGCATTGCATCTTGTCGCGAGTCAAGACTAACACATTTTATGATATCTTTTGGAAAACAAATAGAAAATTGAAAACATTGTATAGTAACTAGAAACATATTTCAGCCCCAAAACAAATAGTAAAAAGGGGAGTGAATTTACTCACCTTGAAACTCGGACTTGAAATAAATAGTAACCCAACTAGATAGAAACGAGGATTGTCCAATTACTAGAATCACCTAAGTAAATAACAATCCTAACTTAGCATAGAAATATGGTATAGAAACAATATGAATCTAAATTAATTTGGAATCTAGGGTTTCAAATTGAGATTTAGGGGGGCTATTTGGTAACCGATTAAAGACATATAAAGTTATTAAAACATAACGTCAAAAAATGATAATAATAGAAATGACAACGTTTTTGATAAACGAAAACAAATTATATATTTTTAACGAAAACTATTTAACGTCACGAAATTATATTTTGTATCTAGAAATAATTTAAAATGCGTACCCCATTTGCAAGAGTATTTAAAAGTCTTATAAAAAGTCCATATGTATGAACTATTACCAATGAATCTTAAATATACTTTAAAGATACTTTTTGTAGAATTTTTATAGTAGTACATGTATTTAATATAGTTAGATTTATAAAATTAAACTTATACAAAAATCACGGTTTTAATAACTTTTATAAGATTTAAGTATTTTATTACACATATATTATGTTTGGTATTAGATTAAATATAATAGTGAGGAAATGGTTACTAAAAATGATTGAAACAAAAATATGATAATAATGAGGCCATTTATATTCGAACCTAGGCCTCAAATACACAAGCACAAGCATTAACCAGACGCGCTAGGTGTTGATTTGTTTTTAAATTTGAACAGAACCGGTTTTATCTTGACTTAATCATCAACCCCAAATTCACATGAACCCTAGATTCAAAAACTATACAATTGATCCAGAATTTGATTGATAGAAAGCAATTAACCTTGGGGCTTTTGCTTAGCATGTAATCACGAGTATTTTAACATATAAAACATACCATATGGGAGACGATTGGATCGATTTGAGTGAAGAACAGGCATCGGCTGAAAGATATTCTAATCGAAGGTTCAAGGTTGATCTGGTTCAATTACTCTTCCAGATTTATTTATTGTTATACCACGAGTATAATCCATTGATCAATTGTTGAAAACCATAACGATTTGGTGATGAACCAGAAGGTTGCAGGCGTCGAACAAAAGGAAGATCAATGCTGTGTTCTTGATGTTTTTAATATCAATTGATTACTCAGATAATGAAAACGATCACGCCAGAGTGTTTTACGATCATTTGATTAGATTAATTTGACCTAGAAACAGTCAAATGGGTTCGAAACTGATTACGGGTTAATTGCGAGTAATTGATGATTAATGACAGAAATTAAGTTCGAATTGAAGGTGCCATTACACTCGTATTCATTACTATGATGTTTTTGTTCACCTACATCGACTAATTACGCGTTAATTCACCGGCTAAGAAAATGGGTTTAATGGCTACGGTTTTTAAATCGCTCAAACGCACAGATTTAGTCATTATATGATGATTGGAGAGTGGCAATTGGTTCGAAACTCAACAAGGGATATTTTGTATACGTTTGATTTGATTAAAATTAGCTAAAAGGCACTCGTTGGACGCCGCCGGAGATGCGCAAATTCCGGCCAAATTGGCCGGCACCCTGGTCATCGGAAACACGGGACATGCAACTGAAATGAATTTTGATTTCCCATGTTACAATTATGGCCCTTGGAGTTTAGTTATTATTTATTAAAGTTTGAAACTTTTAATATAAGTTTTAAAGTTTACATTTTTCACCCAAAGTTGATTAAATCTTTAGTTTAACAAACTAAACCAAAATAACTCGTAACTTTTAGAAAATTGTCGTTTATTTATATTTACGTTATTTTTTTTTACGTTAACTGATTATTTTTAGAAATAATAGTAATAATCTCGTTATTGTCTTATAAAATCCATTTTATAAATTACGATTTTTATACTTTTTGAATAAATTGACACAAATAGTAAATAAATACGTACACTTAGATGTTTACTCATACTAAATTCGAGCATTTTACTAAAGATGAGAAAAACATGGAATCCGACATATTCATTTATATTAATGATGAAACGTTAAGAATTTAAATACGGATAAATAAAACAAAATTCAGATTCGAGTCGGGTTCGGGTTTGGGGTAGATGTCACAAGTGTGGGTGCTCTTGAGATGGTGAAAGGGTCACGAGAGAGGCTGGAAATGGACTGGAAAGGGGCTGGTCTCGGCGTGCTTATTCGTGGAATGAACGGTTCTTGCGTCGGTTGCTAGGATGTTGGTTTCATTGAACTCGTGGCTTCTCTTGGCTCTTGTTTTGGTGTTGTTGGTCGACCTTGATGCTTGTCGAAGGTTGATTTGCTGAGTTTTTGAGATGAAGAGTGTTTGATGGTTGGGAGAATGTTGTAGGGAGGTTTTGGTTGTATGTGAGATTGTGTTGTAAAATGAAATGTAGTTGTGTGTGTGTGTGTTGTGTTTCAGCCGAAAAAGAAGAGGGAGAGAGGAGAGAGATGAGTGAAAATATTGTGTTGGGTTGTGTGGGATTTTGGTGGAGATTTGGGAGATGTTGAAGATTTGAAGTTATGTGTGTGTATTGGTTATTTAGAGTGGTGTGTTGGGTAATAGGGTGACAATAGGTTGGGTAGGGTGTAAGTATTATTTGTATTTAGTTTTTGTATTTTAATTAGTTAGTGGTATATATATTGTGTTATTTTTATAAAGATGTTAGTTGTTTTTATAAAATGCTAGTTTTAATTTATTAGTTGTAGTTGGTTTCATATATATATATATATATATATGCATGTACGTATGAATGTATGTATATATAATATATGTATTCGATTGTTTGTAGTTTAAATAATAAAGGTTGTATGGTGATAGATATTGTATGGTATTTGTATAAATATGTGTATGTGTTTATATGGTGGAGTTGTTAATATTTATATATGTAAAAATATGTACGTATGCATGTATAGGTGTATATAGTGTGTGGGTTGATTTTTATATAAAGTGGGTGTTGGTTTTATTGTTGGTGACATGTTTCTTTAAGCTTAATTATTTTTGTGTAAGTATTATATCTACACATTGTATGTGTTTTATTAATCATGGTAATTAAATAATTTGTGTACACATATATGTATACACATGTATACGTATACACATGTATACGTATACACATATATATGTACTAGTAAGATACCCGCGCGATGCGGCGGGGTCATCATTTTGCATTGCAGAGCATCATCTTGGTAGATATATTTCATAAGTGTTAGACATGTGTAATTACTATTAATTAAAATTTAAACTAATAAATACTTCAACAAACAACAAACCATTGATGCAATAAAGTAACATATGAACAAAAGTATTTAATTCGTAAACATAAAAATTAAAAGGGAAAAGCTCATTTGGGAACTACTATGATGATTTGATCAACATATTGTAAACCTAGTTTGACTGCTACATCTTTAAGACACATCAATTATATTTATAACTTGTTATTACATTTAAACAAAAATTCATAAGCCGATATTAAGAGTCCCACCACCGAGTTCATGCACTAAGTCAATGCTATCTAAGCCAAAATCTGAATTCATGCACTAAGTGCAATGCAACCTAGTTTTTGCAACATTAATCGTCCCACCACAGAGTTCAATCAAAGATTCATAAGCCGATATTACAACACTTGGGTTTAAACTCATAAAAAGGAAAGATCGTGGATTTCATCATCTTCGTCACCCTCCTCAAGACCTCAGCCTACATTGTTAGAAAAACTATAAGTTAAAAGATTAGTAATAAACATGTACATCAAGAACCTTATATGAAATCCGAAAGTGTCATGTACTTTACATACAAGGCATCAATCTTTACAAATAGTTGGAAGATATTTAAAAATATTTAATTTTCAATAAAGCACGATTTTTAATTTATAACACTACCAATTTCCAAATAGGATTTAGCTAACATAGCAATTGAATTTGACTCCTTTCTGGTCAAATTGTGATTTTTAACATTTGTATGTCAGTAAACAAATTGTACATTAATATGCAATTCACTTCAAACACATTAAGATTCTACTCAATTTAGTTTAGTTTAATTCAACTTGACTATAAACATTTGATTGAATTAGCATTTTCTTATGGATGATGTACATCCATTACCATGTAGCATGATAATACATTACAACAAAAACCTCACATAAGCATTATACACGGCACGGGTCACTTACCAGCAAACACAGTCACAAGTCAGAAAACACCAAAATTGAATTCCGTAAAGCAAGTCACGAACAGCCAAATTGATCAATTATTTAACTCTGAAGCAAATCACCAATAGCGCCAACACAGGAAATCGGTAAACATAAAGGATCGTCCAGTCTGCGAACATCTGAGCAGAAAATAGGTTTCTCAAATCAGCAACACCTACCAATAGAAAACTTCACTATTTGACAACTGCAAAATGAATATCAACAGCTTTTTATTTCAATTAAAGTGCATATAAATGTATCAACTTCACAGAAATAAAATCCATAAACTTCACTAAATGGACACCATTTTAAGTGTATAAAACTCCATATGTTTTATAGCATCTAAAGCACAGTTTTCATATAAGCATTTAAGAGCACAAAACTGACACTTATATTGGTTTTACCGAGGACAAAAGCAACAACTGATGTTAGACTGCAGCAAATATAAAGTAACATTTCTTACTTTAACTGCAGCAAATTTCAATGAGAAACCAGTTTTGCATGTCATTCTTATCTACAAGACCAAAACATGTAATTAGTAACTTCAAATAAACATATAGCAAACCAGATATGCAATGCTTGCTATAAACCAACAAATCAGATACCAAAACCTGGATGAAACAAAGACACTGCCAAATTTTTGGCTGGTTAATGTTGAGATATCCATCTGCATATGCATATCAAGAGTGTGATGAAAGTTTCACCATTAATTTTTAAAAACTTAACTGTCAGATCGGGTGAACCAATTTGTATCAAATAATTCAGAATCATACTTTTTCTTCTTCATCGTTTCATCCATGTTTTTTTTTGTTTCCTTGTCTCCGTTAAAGAAGACCTAATTACCTGCAAAGTGCACAAAAAGAAGCAAACCAAAGATTAACTTGATGAAACAACATTCAAAATTAAAACCATAAGGAGTAAAGGTGCAGAAAAAGCATCCATGGTATGCCTTCACAAACCAAGGAAGTTGGGTGTGAGTCTGAGACCGACGTTGGAGATGTGATTAAGGTTCACCTAATTCCCCGATTTGGGTGGTAAATGTCAGGAGATGTGAAAAATGTTGAAATTTTAAAATCTGTATAAAGAAATTCAGCAGCAAAGTTGCATCAATTAAATTCATTCAATCTACCAGCAAAATAACTAAATATTATACAGCAAAAATAGCATCAGACTCACAGCAAAATTGCAGTACATTTGCTGCAAATCAGCAGCATATTTGTGTGAGAACGAAAGCCAAATGACATGAGAAACTATAAAAAGAAACAGATTTTTTGTGAAACAAAACTGCAGCAAACTGATGTCACTTTATACCTATAAATTATTTAGTATTTAGCCAAAATCATCAACTACAACTCTAGATTATCAGTAGCATAAAGCTTAATTTTTAAATTATTTTAAGTTCATCAAAGGTTGCTAAACATTTGATGCAAAGTTGAAATGAAATGCGAGACACTATTGTTAATACATTGACAAAAATGATCTACACAAACCTTGCTGTCATTGAACATTGTTGACAGCAAGAATACTTCATCTAAGCCCCTAAAAAGAGAAATGTTTATAGTAACCCCACCGCCAGCAAGTTTATGTTGATAGCTGTAATAAATTTTTTTTAACCACAACTCACTGATCGCTATATTGATAGGAAACATGAAAATGTATGATTATGCATCTCGGTGTATGTGAATATATGAACTTTAAGTGCATTCAAAATCAACCACAGTGCATGCAAATCTAAAAGTATATAAATACCACCGGTTGAAATAACCATAGAGATGCATTATTTTCGGTTTTACCTGACCATAGAAACATATGTACGTCTAGCATTAAGAGACCTTGCTACCTTCATGGCATAGAGATACATGTAACAAGACAGTATATTTGGAAATCTAAATGGAACATGTAAACGTAAAGCACTAAGCATGCATAGAATATGTAATGATAGGAAATGAGAGTTGTAGATCCACATAGATACTAATAACCAACAATATAAATTTGACACACCAACAGGGAAAGCATGTAGAAACATGCTACATGGAAGAACTAACAGGGAGTTTTATAGTTCTGATATGGAGATGGAGACAAACCTGATGAACAAAAAGTTGAAAAACTAACACATCAGTTTTAGAAAGCAGATCACGCAAACATTATGCTTGCCAAACAAAGGAAAATGAATTAAATTACTCAACCTGCCTTGATGTGCTACTCAAAGTATACCATTGTAATACTGCACCAGTGTGGCCTGAACTTTCATTAGGAATGGTCACTAAACCGAGAACTGCACTTTTCCAAATTATATCCCAGTCATATATTGTCACATTAATCTGTCAAACCATGGAAAGCACGCCATTTTAAATACAAAACTACTTGCATCAACTTAAATTTCTAGGACATAAAGATTACATATTATAATGGTAACAATAAGATGTATAGGCAGTGAAAATATATGATAAACGTGGGTTGTAATATGTATCATAATTTATCGTTATAGGAAGTGCATCAATAGAAAAATTAAATTCCTCTCCCCACATTGGATTTCTTGAACCAAGAACCATTGAACTGCAATATAAACATAGTTAGCTATTTCCACAGTTGCAAAAAAATATGTATCACAAGAACAAAGTCACTCACAAACTCATTTAAGTAATTGTATAGAAGAAATGGCACCAAAGGTAGCAAAAGAAAACTTTGGGAGCGAAATTTTGTTCAATAGTAAATAAGATAATCCTGTAGATTACCTAAATCGCTTTTTCGTACCACAAGTGATGATTGCATACAGATCTGATGTGCCATTAAGGTTGGCACCAATAAGATTCTTAGCTTCCAACAATTCAACCTACAAAATACTTAATACCATGCTACAAATCAGCACAAGGGATGTTATTAAGAAATTTTCTACATGAATCTAACTGAATCAAATCATGATCCAACACCCTTTATTATATTCAAATAAACAGAGACAAAGACATTCAATGCGAAAAGTTTTGTTATAAAATTTAAAGTATGTGGCACGCATGATATATTCCTTACAAGCTTTACAGTGTTGGTCCATCTCATCATAAAAATGTAGAATCAAATCAATAGGGCACCACTTCCTTGAAATATACCTTGATAATATAAGCAGAGGTGGCATTCGGTTCTCCCTTTGGTTGATCGATCTATAAAATAAATGACAAACTGCAATTAAAGTCAAAGGGATCATAGCAATAAGTAAATTAATATTTGAAACATTAGTCTCTTAACAGATTCACTATGTACCACCATCAATCGGTGAAAACGACTTGAACCAGCTAACAATCTCAACATTACGTCCTCCTAGACACCATTGTATTTGAGTGATTTTCAATCGATGGTTATGAACCCTAAATCTGTAATGGACTTGTACAAATTGGAAACCGTCATCTCTTGTGTCTTCGTCTGAGTAGCCATTGTCTTTGTCGAAGCAGCCATAGAAGAAGTCAGTTGTGATGGAAAGATGGAGGCGGCACCATTTTTTTTAGCAGCTAGATGTTCAAATGGATGTGAAATGGTTTTTTAGGGTTTGAGTTTTATAGTGTTGAAAGTTTAAGGAAAAAGTTCAATTACTATTTTGCCCATCTAATTCTCTTAATAATGTAGTATAGATGGGTGTATAAACGTCTTTTGACTTGTGGATTGTGGTATTATATTATTTTGTTATACAACATTAGTTGTAGGTGTAATTTATTTATACACCTTTACAATTTGTAGGATTAAGGTTCTTTTGGGGAAAGTCATATCTAATGTATAGTAATACTCTTATTGCATAAATAAATTCCTACGCGTATCCGGGTATTTAATATGACAGGTTTCGTCATCGGTACTTATCGTAAACTTACATGGGCCGAGCCCATAATTCATGTAGGGCCTAAGCCCAATAAGTGTTGGGTCAAGCCCAATAATTTAAGTGGGGCCTAAGCCCAATAATGGTTGGGCCAAGCCCAATGGGTTTAAAAAAAAATTTCTGGGCCCAAAAACCGGGATTGTTACAATTTCTATATCCCGAAGTATTTTGTTTAATAAAAAATCATCACAAGACTTCAGGTTCATTTTTAACATAAACAACACATTTACTTTAATTAGCCACTTGATCCTTACATTCAACACATAATTTTTCTTTTCTTTTTATAATAAAATGTTTTCCAACTTATTTCTTGCTAGTTTTGTTATATTTTTGCACTTTTTCTTCATTTATTTCTCCCCATTAACTTGAAATTTCTTGAAATTTTTAAGTTTAAAAAGGATGTCGACGTGCCAATAAAGAATCCACATGCCTGCACACACAAAGCACACACATTAAAATAAATACATATATAATGCAATGAATCAATATATCGCAGTGAGATCATACCATACATCATCTGAACATGTTTTGCATGTTTTGAATAGACATTTGACTTATGTTTGATTGAGTGATGATATGAAAACATACCAATTAGATTGAATTGACACACTTACTTTTTCAGTATAATGATGAGATTAAGGTTCGATTAAAATGGCTTATGTGACCCACATGTATACATATGTCAACATATTTCCTCATCAACAACAACCTGAATGCATGTTGCACAAAAACTTGGTCACTTACAAACATAAACAGTGTGGAATTTGGGTTCTAATTGAATTTGGTCCACTTTGGGACTTCTTTTGAATTCCTTTTTGGAATTTTATATTTCCTATTGTTCCCCTTGGGAATCTTCAGAATTCCATTTTGGAATTTGATTGGTGATGGTCCACATTTGGGACTCTTTTTGTTCCATCTTTGGGAATCTTTTGCTGCACCTTGAAGCTCGAAAGAGACTTCGTGTGAGACTTCAGGTCTGTGGGTACCACAACATAGAAGCTCACGATGCGGTTCATCACACTGAATAGATTGCATCGTTACCCGATTATGTTCAAATAACATCACAAGAAGTTCATCAAAAGATATATAACAATGGAACTTAACACAAAGATCATTAAGTTTAGATTTGTCAACAATGAACTTACTTTTTCAGTCTAATTGTCTGAGCTATCTCGCACATCAATTAACATTTATCAATCTTTATTATTAAAAATGATGTAACAGATAATGTCTAGTGTATCTATCATTTCTCACGTTTTGCAATTTAGATTCTTATGACATGATTTTTCTTTCTTTTTGTTTTCTTTTTTTTTTCATGCACAATCACAATGCAAGAATAAAAAGACATAGAAATCAATAATTGACATCGACTTATTATATTTTTGGATTTTATATTTTCTGATTTTGTATTTTGATTTTCATAAAAATAGAATTAGTCATGGTTGATTAACCCTATGGATTGAATTAAGAATTCAAACCTTCCTGACAAAAATGGTTTTGTGAAAAGATCTGTCAATTGTTTGTCGGTATGAACTTTAATCAAAATTATTAAACCTTTTTTAGAGTTATCTCTGAGAAAGTGATATCGAATTTCGATATGTTTTGTTTTTAAGTGTTGAACAGGATTAGCAGTAATGAACATAGCAGCTGTATTGTCTATGTAAATGAGAGTTTTGAGAAAGTTAAACCCGTAGTCAAGCAATTGATTTTGTAACCACAAAACTTGAGAACCCCGCAGATGCAGCGATGTATTCTGCTTCAGCAGTGGATACGGAAACATTGGTCTGCTTTTTTGCATTGCCATGAGACTAGGCGAGGACCCAGAAACTGACATCCACATGTGGTCGATTTCCTGTCATGAGCACAACCACCAAATTCACTATCAGAATAACTATATAATTCAAAATTTCCTTCATAAGGATACCATAACCCGAGATTAGGTTTCCCTTTAAGGTATCTGAATACACGTTTGACAGCAATCAAGTGCGACTCTTTAGGATCGGACTGATATCTGGCACACACACATACAGCATACATGATGTCTGGTCTTGATGCAGTGAGATACATCAACGAGCTGATCATTGATCTGTAAAGTGTTTGATCAACAGATTTGCCTTTTGGATCAGGTTGGATTTTGCAGTTAACATCAGATGGAGTTCTAATAGTCTGACAATCTTGCATCTTGAACTTCTTCACCAACTTTTCAACAAACTTTGATTGGTTGATAAAGATTTCGTCTGCTGACTGTTTTACTTGCAATCCAAGAAAGAAATTAATCTCCCCCATAGAACTCATCTGAAATTTGGACTTCATAATTTCCTCGAACTCTTTGCACATGGATGAACTTGTTGATCGAAAGATGATATCATCAACATAAACTTGAACACATAAACGATCTTCATTATCTCGCTTCATGAATAAAGTAGGATCAATATGATCTCTTGAAAAACCATGTTCCAGCAAATGTTTCGATAACGTCTCGTACCAAATCCTTGGAGCTTGATGTAGACCATATAACGCTTTGCTCAATTTGTATACACGATGTGGATACTCAGGGTCTTCGAAACCTGGAGGTTGCCTGACGTACACATCATCGGTAATTGGTCCATACAAAAATGCACCTTTAACATCCATTTGAAACACTTTAAACTTCATGAATGAGGCATATGCTAGAAAAACGTGAATAGCTTCAAGTCGAGCGACCGGAGCAAACACTTCTTCGTAGTCAATACCTTCTTCTTGAGTGTAACCTTGTGCAATTAGCCTGACTTTATTTCTGACCACAATGCCACGTTCATCTGGCTTGTTTTTGTACAACCATCTTGTACCAATAGCATTTTCTCCTTTAGGTAAGTTCAATAATTTCCAAACTTCTTGTTTTCTGAACTGAAGTAACTCCTCTTGCATGGCTTCAATCCAACTATTATCTTGCAATGCTTCCGAAATGTTCTTCGGAACCACTTGAGAAAGAAAACATGAATAAAGACAAACGTTTGCATGTTCAGTTTGACTTCTTATGGTTCTTTGATTCAAAGGTCCTATAATCTGAGAGATAGGATTAGACTGATTCAGATTTGGTAGATCTTGTAGAATTGTAGAAGTATGCAGAGTGAAATTAGGAACTTGTTCTAGTGAATTGATGAAGTAATCAAATGTTTATGGAAAAACTTCAACATTCGGATCTGATGATGGTTGAGTATGAACAGATCCACCATCATTAGGAGAATTTTGCTGATTCACAACATCTTCAAGATTGTTTGATTCCTGATCTTCTTGAGAACGTGATGGACCCGGATCTTGATTTTGAGATACATTGTTAGGATTGTGAAATGACATGAAAGGTAACTCAGAATTGAGATTATTATCGTCGTCATTGTCTGAATCATCACTGAAACATCCTAAGTCTCCTGATTCCTTCTTCGATTTTCCTGAAAAATCAAATAAGTTAGAGTTGAAAGATTTGGATAGCGAATCTAAATCAAATAACCTTTCGGGACCATGAGCCACTAACGGAAAAGAATTTTCTAAAAACTTAACGTTGATAGTTTCAATAACAACATTGGTTTTGCTGTTAAAAACTCGATAAGCTTTTGAAACGGATGAGTATCCTAAGAAGAAACCATCGTCGGATTTTCACTCAAATTTACCGAGATGATCAATTAAATTTAAAATCGACACAGGACAACCAAACGCTTTCAAGTATGAAATATTCGATTTCCTTCCAAACAATAACTCATAAGACATTTTATGTTTATCCTGAACCAATAAAGTCATGTTTTGTAAAAAGCAGGCAGTAGCAATAGCTTCGTCCCAGAATGTGATAGGGATTTTGGCATCTGCAAGCATGGATCTTGCTGCTTCGTTTAGTGTCCGATTTTTCCGTTCTGCGACTCCATTCTGTTGAGGAGTTCTTGGAGCACTAAATTGACGCGCAATTCCTTTTTCTGCACAAAAGGAGTCCATATTAGTATTTTTAAACTCGGTTCCATTATCACTTCTCAAGATTTTTACTCTAGATTCTAACTGATTTCAACTTTGATAATGAATTCTTTTAACAACTCAGCAGTTTCAGATTTAACATGCAAGAAATAAACCCAAGAAAATCTAGTAAAATCATCGATGATGACTAAACAATAAGATTTCTTTCCGATGCTTTGAACATTTTTTGGTCCGAAAAGATCCATATGTAGCATCTGTAAGGGCTTTGAAATGGAGTTTTCTAGCTTGGACTTAAAAGACATTCGGTGTTGTTTTCCTTTCAAGCAAGCTTGACAGAGATCAGTTGTTGAGAATTTCTTTGAAGGTATTCCCACAGCATGATTTCCAGTCACCAGTTTGTTCATGTTTCTGAAGTTTGAATGGCCCAGCCGTCTATGCCATAGCCGACTCTCATCATTTGATGCATGCCAATGAGACATGTGGTTTCGGTTTCAACATCAATCTGAGACATATCAAGTTTGTACACGTCTCGATCTCTTAGAGCTTTAACAACAACCCACTCATTGTCAATCTTAAAACCTAGTTTGAGTATGTAACAAAAAGAATCATCAAATAATGTTAAATATGATTTGTCACAAATTTGAGATACACTTAGCAAATTAAAGTTCAACTGGGCACATTAGTTGACTTTATCAAAGCTAATAATCTCATTTGACACAGTTCCATCACCATTGATTTTTCCACCAGCATCTCCTCCAAATGCAACATGTGTACCATTCTTTTGCTTAAAATCCTGAAGCAAGGCATGATTGCCTGTCATATGCCGGCTGCACCCACTATCAACAAAGCACGAGTTGATAGGTCTTCGAGGGTGCACCTGCATTTCAACAATTACTTATTTAGTTTGGTCAACCCAGGCCCACATGGTCTTGGGTTTTCCGAATATATCTGTAACAGTAACTTGTTGATAATGTAAGTTATTAAAATTTGATTCATTTGAGAGATTTGGTTGAAAACTGTTTCTGCCACTGGCTTGGTTTATTTGCTTTCTTCTTAAAGCTGAAAACCTGTCCTCTAACTTAGGATCACGGTTGTTTTCATTTCTTTGATTTCGAACCATCAAAGCTCTTGGTGTGAATCTGTTAACCTGAAAGTTTCTTGACTCATCAAAACCATAATTGATTCTTTTGAAAGGTTTCGAATCAAGAGCATGACTTTGATTTGTTTTTGAAAAACCAACAGATTGATTTCTTAAAAAAATTTGGAAAACCAGTCACTTCTCTTGATGAGTTTTTCCGAAAGAAACAATCTGCAGTGTCATGATTTCTCCTTTCACAAATCTCACAAAACTTGTTATAAAAACATTCTTCCAAAGAGTGATTTCTTTTATCACAGTAATCGCAGTACCTGTTAAAGAAACACTCAGCAGTAGCATGGTTATAACGATCACAAATCTCACAATGTTTCTTACTGATCTTAAAGAGCCGACTGTTAACTTTTGATGTTGAACCAACATGTGAATCATTAACAAACTTGTTTGTTTTAAAGTTAACTTGGTTCGTTTGTGGAGATTGTGGTTGTGACTTTGATTTCTTGTTATCAGATTGTGTGTTTGATTTGGGAACATGATTTGATTTTGAGACATTTTGCTTAGTTACCTTTTTGGATTCAAATCGTTTATCATTGACAGCGGGAGTCTTAGGTTCTGAACCTAATTTCAGACCAGAGTTAGATTTGATCTTAGAATTTATTTGGTTACCATGAGATGAATTCATATCAAAAGTTCCTGCTGACACAAACTTAATTGGTTTGATTTTTGACACTTTCTTTGTCACAGGTTTTACAGTTTCAGCTTTGACAACTTGAGCTTTGGTATTGTCATTTGATGTTATGACCTTTTTACCTTTTGAATGTTTCATTTCAGATTGATTGTTTAACATTTTCGGTTTCTACACCTTAGCTTTCGAAACATCATTCTTCTTTACTGTTTCTTTTTGGACCAACTGATCAGCAACACGAATTTTCTGCTCCTTTTTCCACTTGATGTATTCTGGATCGTTGTAACCCGAGAATTCTGCTTCATCCTTCATCATTTCTGCTGGTTTTGGATTCAGTTCTGGATATTCAACAACTTGCACCAGAATAGGATCAAATTTGTCACTGGCCTCGTCATCAGCTTCAACAGACATACTTTCATCTTCTTTCAAACATTCAATCAACACTTTAGATTCTTCGGATTAAGATTTACTTCTTTGAATTTCTTTGAATCTTTGTTCATTTTCAGGTGAATGATCAAATTCATTAAAGTTTTCTGGTAAAGTGTTAGTGATTGATTTAGGCATTGGTTCATGTGTGAAACCCAATCCTGTTCTATTATCTTTTTTATCACTTATCAACTTTGCCAAAATAGCTTTTGAGCTTTTCATTTTTGTCAATTCAACATGAGTTGCTACATGGGAAATCTTTTATAATTCAAAGCTCTTGAACATTTCTTCCAACTGTTTATTTGAAAGTTCCAGTTCTTTCAAGGTTTTGTTCCATGATTCTTTAAGTGACAATATCTTCTCATTAGCAATTTTGTTATCATTTTTAAGTTGTTCATGAACCTTTTCATGTTTACTTAGTTTGTCACCAATTTTAAATGAATGAGTTCGATAATGTTCCACTTGTTTAATGCATTGTTCAGAACCTAACCTGCCTTTCACATCATCATGTAAAGGAACATAGTTAGGGGTAATTCGATACTAACCTTTGGTTGATTTGACTCAGCAGATGAGAAAGACTCTTCTGATGTAGCCATAAGAGCAATCTCTGATTCAAATTCTTCAGTTGGATCTGACTTTGCACTCCAATCATACTCTCTAAAATCTTCACTGACATCATTCCACTTGACAATCCCCTTCTTTAGACCAATCTTCTTCCTCAATTTCACAAACAAGTGCCAAACTTGAAGTAAGATCAGCTGTAAACTGTTCGGCATAAGCACTCCAGTCGTATCCATCTTTGACACTAACCACTAGCACTTTGTTCTGATCTTCAGGCTTTTTACCTTCATCTTTCAGTTCTGGCATTGGAAGACTTTGATATGGTTTCGGAATGAATCGTTGATTTCTGTTCTGATAGCTTGAAGACTGTTGTGAATTCTGACTTTGACCTTAATGCTGATTCTGTCCATTTGAACTCGCTTGACCATTATAATTCTGATTCTTAGGAGCTTTACATTCCCTCGAAAAATGACCATAGCAGTTGCAATTGAAACATCTAGCCTTTGACTTGTCAAAACCAACGGTCTTGTTTGCATTTGGCTTGTAACTACGGTTAACATACGCATGTTTCTGAGTTCGGTATGCAACCATAACCATTTGCCAATTTAAGTCCATCTCTTCCACGTCATCAGGATCCATTTCAAATAGGTCTTGAAGAACAACATCTAATTGAGTCAAATGACTTCCCTGATAAGTCTGAAAGCTTGCCATGAATACAGTGAAAGAATTCTTAGTCTCATCATTTTGTAACAAGATGTTCATGACATCTTTTACTTTTGCTTGAACTATTGAACTTGAACTTTGACTTTCTGCTTGAGATTTCATTGGCTGAACTTGAACTCTTGGTGGAGATTGAGGTTGAGAGTAAATTGGTGAACTTGATTGATACGACGAATCAGTGTAAATTCTAGCACCAACAAACAAATCACCCTCATCATCAGATTTAATAACATCTTGAGCAAAAAAACATTTTCAACTGTATTTGAAGGATTCACCACAAATTTGTACTGAGCATGTGAACTTGATCTATCAGTATTTCTTGAACTTTCATCGATTTCAACTTCTTCAATATTTGCTATAAGAAGATCTAAGTACATTGGAAACTTTTCTTTATGCTTCAACAAAGTCACTGTTTGTTTCCATGATGATGGAAGAGCACACAATAATCTATCATTCAAGTCTTGAAGATCTATCTTGACACCAACATTTGTCATCTCAGTTGTTAGATGCACAAATCTATTCATCATCTGGTGTATAGATTCTCTAGAAATATGCTCAAACTGTTCTAATTGTCTCTTCAGTTTCTGCTTCTTGAGACTTCTTAACTGTTCTCCTCCTTCACAAATTGATTTCAATGCTTAGAATAATGTGTAGCCAGTTTGATAAGCATCCATTCTTGACAACACTTGAAGTGGTAGCCCTTTACACATTAACGAATAAGCCTTACTGTCATTCTTGACCTTTCGTAAGTCTTCACCTTGTAGATTATCTTCAGGATACGGTTCAGCTGAATCTTTTGTGTAAGTGCTTGCACTGTTAGGAGCAGTCTGGGTAGGAATATGAGGACCTTTATCAATAGACTTCCACAAATCATTATCAATAGAACATAGATGGTGTTTCAATCTGATTGTCTAGTTCTTGAAATCTGCACGGTTAACTAACCTTGGTACACGATTATTAGAATCATCAATAGGTGCCATTTTAAATTTAAAAGAAAATATTTTTGTGTTTTTGTTGATGTTTGAAAAGAAACAGACAATTAAAATTTTAAAATAAAAACTATTTTTAAGTAAAGAAATAAGAGTTGATGTGACCAAACAGTAATGAAATAAGATAATAAAGTTTGAAACAACTGAAGTAAGTCACGCGGCTGAACAGTAATTTTTTTTACCCCGCTGAACAGTACATGTATGAAGTCACACGTCTGAACAATTGCAAGTCTTCAAACAATAAAAATCTTCACGCGGCTGAACAAATGAATGTCACACGGCTGAACAGTGATGACTTGACACGGCTGAATAGTGATTATCTGGCTGAACAATTGTCAAAATTTTCACCCGGCTAGAACTTGACACGACAGAAAAATGATGACCCGGCTGAACAGTAACAAGATAACCCGGCTGTAGAAAGTTGATCACCCGGCTGAATAGTTACAACACCGGTAAAATGTTTTTCACCCGGCTGTACAGTTGTTCACCCAGCACAACAGTACACAGATTTTACTTGAAAATTCTTCACCCGTCTAGACAAAATTACTTCACGCGTCTGCACAAGAACCTAATTTGTTCAAAAACTAGGTCCAAAAATTTGTCTAAGTCAAAATTAATCACCCGTCTAGTACATCTTCATCCTGTTCATTATGTTCATCAACATCTTCAAACAAATTTTCTGAATTTAACAAAACTTGTCCAAATCGTTCCAAAATCACACATAAGCAGTGATTTATTCCGATTATCAATCTTCAATATCAATCAATCCAAAACATGATCAATTGATCGAACAGTAAACTTCACTTTTCTTCTTAATTCCTCAGATCTGATGAAATCTGATGGAATCTGCACAATTTTTGTGAATCAGAAATGATTAAGATAATGAATCAGATCTAAAAACAGCAACAGATCATTCAGATCATGATTTGAGCAGTATTGATGTATTTTTGCTTGATGAATAGCAAAGAACACACAGTACAAATAGCTCTGATACCCATTTATAGGTTCAATAGGATCGATACTGCCACAAATTAGAATGATCTAAGTACGAAAACAACAATTCAATCAACAACACAATCCATTACTAAATAATTCTTTGTATTGATTATTAAAGCAAATAGTTGCAGTACAAAGTGCAAGAGAATACAATCACACACACAGTTTCTCTCTCTTTAGTGTATTGGTGATCTCTACTCTCTCTAACACACACTAGCAACATGCTTTATACATCACTACTTAGGGAAAATACAAAATTAACCCTAAACTATACAAACTAGTACAACATAAGAACAAAGTAAATCTTAAACACGGAACAAGCCCTAACATCTAACTACTGAGATGACAAATGTTGGAGTAAAAACAGATCTTCAAGACTTAAATGACAGATTGTGGTGTGCTCTTCCATCTTCATGGAAACAAACAGTTACCCTTCTGAAACATACTAAGAAATTTCTAATGGATTTAGATCTTCTGATTGCAAAAATAGAAGAGATGGAAATAGATGAAAGTTCAAGGAACACAAATCGATCTGGTTCTCATACTCAGTATAAATTTGTTATGAATCCTTCAAATATGGTTGAAAATGCATTTCTTGCTCAAGATAATTTGAAAAAAGAAGATGAGGAAGATATGTTCGTCGGTGCTAGTTTTTATACTAATTCTTCTTATCATACAAACTCACCAATTTACATGCAGCCTCAATCTCCACCAAAAGCTCAACCTCAACCAATGAAATCTCAATCTGAATCTCAAAGTTCAAGTTCAATAATTCCATGCAAAGTCAAAGATGTAATGAACATTTTGTTGCAAGATGATGAAACAAAGCATGCCTTAACTGCATTCATGGCAAGCTTTCAAGCTTATCAAGGCAGTCATCTAACTCAAATGGATGTTGTACTTCAAGACCTTCTTGAAATGGATCCTGATGATGTTGAAGAGATGGATCTAAATTGGCAGATGGTTATGGTTTCATACAAAACGCAGAAACATGCTTATGTCAATAATAATTCAGACCAAATGCTAATAGGACAATTGGTTTTGACAAGACAAAGGCAAGATGTTTTAGTTGCAATGGATATGGTCATTTTTCTAGGGAATGTAAAGCTCCTAAGAATCATAATTATAATGGTCATACAAGTTCAAGTAATCTGAATCAGTTTCAAGGTTGAAATCAACAATATTCAAGTTATCAACATCGGAATTCACGTTTTCAGCAGAAACCATATCAAAGTCTACCCATGCCAGAATTGAAAGATGATGGTAAAAACCAGATGATCAGAACAAGGCGCTTGTAGTCAGTATTAAAGATGGTTATTACTGGAGTGCATATTCTGAACAATTCACTGCTAATCTTATTGGCAATTTGGCTTTGGTATGAGAAATCGAAGAGGAAGACTGGTCTAAAGAAGGTGATTTGAAATTTCTTAAGGCTAATTTTGAAGGATCAGAAGCTAAAATTGCGCTCATGGCTACATCTGAAGATTCTTTTCTCATATGCTTAATCTGAACAACCAAAGGTTAGTTCTGAATTACCCCCGAATTATATTCCAATTCCAGATGATGTGAAAAACACGTTGTGTTCCAAAGAATGCATTGATCAGGTAGAACATTATCGAAATCATTCGTTTAGAATTGGTAATACATTAAGTAAACATGAAAAAAATCATGAACAACTTAAACTTGATCGCAAAATTTCAGATGATAAGATAATCTCACTTCAAAATTCATGGAATAAAACAATTAAAGTACTTGAAATTGCCACCAAACAACTTGAAGAAATGACCAAAGCACTTGAATTGGAAAAGATTGCTATGCAGCACCTCAGGTGGATTTAACAAAGATGAAAAGTTCAAAAGCTATCTTGGCTAAATTGGTAAGTGAGAGAAAAGATAACAAAGCTGGGTTGGGTTTTACTCATGAACCAATGCTACATCAATAACAAACACTTTACCTGAGAACTTTAATCAATTTGACCACTCACCTGAAAATGAAGAGAAATTTACATAAATTCAAAGAAATAAATCTGAATCGGGAAGCTCTGAAGAAAAAGGTGATGAAAAGATGTTGACTGAGATTGTGAAGGAAGAAGCAGTTGTGCTTATTGAAGCCGATGATGAAGCAAGTGAAAAATCAAGTCCGGTGCTTGAGCAAGTTGTTGAATATCAAAAGTTGATAGTAGAAACAGCAAAGACTGTGAAATATGTTGAAGAATTTTCAGGATTCAATGATCCTGAATATCTGAAATGGAATAAGGAACAGAAAGAACTTGCTACTGCCAAATTTCAACAACAGGCAAATGTGAAGAATGATGGTGCTTCTACTTCTAAATCACTTAAATCAAAGAAGTCAACCAATCAATCTAAAACAAAGCAAGAAAAAGGTAAAAATGTCATAACATCAAATGACAAAACCAACAAAGCTCAATTAAAAAAATCACCAAAGAATGTGTCAACATTGCTCAAACCAGTGAAGTTTGTTTCAGCTGGAAAGTTTGATTTAAATTCATCTCAAAGTTACCAACAAAACTCTAAGATCAAATCTCTCTCT
Source organism: Tagetes erecta (assembly GCA_030867185.1). Lineage (NCBI taxonomy): Eukaryota > Viridiplantae > Streptophyta > Magnoliopsida > Asterales > Asteraceae > Tagetes > Tagetes erecta. The sequence goes on along the minus strand of CM061497.1, from coordinate 6,813,951 downwards.
GATGTGAAAACAGATTCAGGTCCTAAGACTTTCGATGTTAAACGATTTGAATCTAAGAAGGTAACTAAGAAAGATGTTTCAGAATCAAAACTTGTTTCAAAAACAAAACCTCAATCTGGTAATAACAAACCGAATTCACAAACACAATCTCCAAAGAAGAACCAAGTTAACTTTAAAACAAACAAAGTTGTGAACGAATCACAGGATGGTTCAACATCAAAAGTTAACAATCGGTTGTTCAAAATCAACAAAAGATATTGTGAGATTTGTGATTGTTATAACCATGCAACTGGCGAGTGTTTCTTTAACAGGTACTGTGATTACTGCAACAAATGAAATCATTCATCCGCAGAATGCTACTATAACAAATTTTGTGATATTTGTGAGAGACGTAATCATGACACGCCTGATTGTTTCTTTCGAAAAACCTCATCAAGAGAAATTACTAGATTTCCAAACTTTCAATGAAATCATTCTTTTGGCTTTCAAAATGCAACTAACAGTCGTTCTCTTGATTCGAGACCTTTCAGAAGAATCAATCTGAATGCCTTGCAGCACAAGGTACGAGAATCACTGTGATCAAGTGCAGGGCAGCAGAATAAATACTAGTTTATTTTTTCTTCCAATTACTGTTGCGGTTGCTGTTGCTGGGCTAAACCTTTCATCCTTCATACACCGATCACCAAATCGGCTTAGCCTTCAACGAAATGCCAGCAAGGCAGTTTCAGGCTAACAGATTTTTGCCAATAGCTGTGATGGTTGGCGCTCAAAGAAATGAAAACAACCTCGATCCTAATTTAGAGGAGAGGTATCATGCTTTAAGAAGAAAGCAATTGAACCAAACCGGTGGTAGAATCAATTTTCAATCCAATCATTTGAATGAACCAAACTTGATGTGACACTCCGTACTTTTGAAAGTAAGTTATAGGCCTTATATAGTCTTTTGGTATTTATAAATTTGACCCTTAAATAATATGTGGGCAGTTATTATAGAAAAATAAAAATATATGTATACTTATGACGTTTTTATCTCAAATATTATTTAACGAGCAAGTAGCGGACCAGGTGGCAATTAGAAATATGAGTCGTTTAGACGAGTATTTACTATTATAGGAGAACGTCTAATAATAATAAAAGTATATTTTAACTGAACATTCTCCGTTTTTACCAAACTTGGGTAGAAAGGTTCAGAATAATTAGCTGAATCTAACACCATTTTCAGATTTTTATAAAACGTCATATTTTAAAAGTTATCAGATAAAAACGAAATTATAATTAAAGAATGACATTCTTGTAATATAAGTATAAATATTATAATAATATATAAAGATAAGATTGAACATATGAATATGTGTATGTTAGGATTAATGTGACTAGATTTTTTTACCCTGTATAAATAAGGAGCTTTAGTTGGCCTTCTTCACTTTACTTTCCATACACACACTTTACATAAACCCCTACACATCACATATTACACACACACCACTCTTTTAATTTCAAAGATCACAAGTTAAAAATCGAAGTGCTGTCCGACTAGCAACCCGACCAACCGACAAACGCTAAGCTGTTACTCTATCCAACCGAGGTGAATACATTTATTATTTTCAAAACTGATATATGTTTTACTGATTTTAGAATGTATGCTTATATTAATAAGTTTATGCCCATAGAGGGTAATTTATGGGAGCAAGCAGGATATGAGCGGTACATATGGTTTGATCAAACTGTACACGTATTAGATTGAGGTCTAATTCATTAGATATAAATTGGGACGAAGTGTAAATCTTAAAAAGGTTACTAATATGGCCTACAAGTCTCAGAACCAATTTATGTTGGTGTACAACAAGAGGATTTCTGGATTGTATAAATTGCTAATTCCAACCATAGATTGTGGATTTTCTAAAAAGGCTCAAAACTCTAAGAAGTGTATGAAGCATTCACAAACAAACACGTGTCCATGAGGGGGGAAAACACAGAGAGGTGTTATCGTCATTTTACGCGTTGACGCTGCGATATGAGATCTGTTCTCATTGTGTTTCTTAGCACTTCCTGGTTATCACTCTCGATGTTCAGTTATGGTGTTTTTTTGACGTTTATTAATTTTAAATCCATAATCATTCATCTATGGCGAATACTGAAAGCGATGATGTTTTTGTTTGTTTTTGACGTTTTCGTTTACTAATTACGAACCTCCAATCAATGTTCTGTTCTTCTGAATCATTGTGTTTTTAACATTCTGAGTCATGGTGTTTTTAGTGATCAGTTCGAATGTTAAAAACACCATGATTCAGAAGACATAGATCCCATTTGAGTGCTAAGAAACATCGTGAGAAAAGTTAGAAACGCCATGAAAAGATGTGTGAAAATAAAACACCAAAATGTCAACTGTTTTTACTATGATCAGTTCAAGCGTAAAAAAAACACCAAGATTCAGAAGACACGGATCTAAGAAACACCATGGCGTTTGAATTGTGGTGTTAAAAACGCACAATGACAAATCTACCCTCAAATCCATCTCGCGTGTAACCAAAACATCAAAATAATTACAAAAATTCCACCGCGTCCATCCGGGTCGTAAAACATCATAATCCGAAGTCCCAGATTACTTCTTAGGCTTTTTAGAGTTTTTTGCCTTTTTCGAAAATCTCTCCTCTATATATATATATATATATATATATATATATATATATATATATATATATATATATATATATATATATATATAGGGGAGGGTTCAATGGGGAACCCTTTTTTTATTGGGGAACTAGGGAACAATTCTAGGCCATTAGATCATCTAGGGTGGGGAACACCTACACCCTCCAATCCTATGCATTGCACCTTAACAAAAAAGAAAAAAAAAAGAGCGCAGGGAAATTCGAACCTGTGACCTCACTATTGAAGTTCACAAGACTTACCAGCCCACTACAGCAACTATTTGTTAATAAGCATGATACTTGTTTCTGTTAGTTAATTAATACTTTTGTGGCTTCAATTATGTAATATTTTGTTAGTTTTCTTATTTGTATATCAGTGTAGATTATCAATATTACAAGCCTTACAAGTCTCAATTATTTGTTTCTGGCTATAGTTTCGTAAGGTACATGTGTGATGCAGCAACAACGATGCACCGACGATATCAATTTACAACAATATACTCGATTAAGAAATGTCTCATGCCTTTTTATATGCCATGAACCTTACAAGTCTCAGTTAAATAATAAAAACACACTAATAACAAGAAAATAACCTAATCCTTTCTAGTAGAATGACTTAGGAAGTTCACCCTGTTTGATCCAGATCCGTTTTAGTTATAAATCTTTTAGCACAAACATAACCTAGTTTGACCTATCTTTAGGTAAACGGGTCATATTATATTTTAGTAAACACATATCCAAAAACTTCCTTAATGTGCTTGTTTAGTACTTTGGTATGTGTGTCCATTTCTAGGATAAACAAATGTACCACTATCAAATTTAAAAACCGAAAAGTTATTTTATAGCATGTATTACATGCATATATGTCATGTGAAAGGCAAACTATATACTCATTGTTAGCAAAGAAAAAAATTGCCACTATCAAATTTAAAAACCAAAAAGTTATTTTAAAGCATGTATTACATGCATATATGTCATGTGAAAGGCAAACTATATACTCACTGTTAGCAAAGAAAAAAACTGGAATGCATAAACAAGAGTTTGTTTAATATAAACATGTTGATTTGTCACATAATATCATCATTTATAATCTTTAAAATCTAAAATAATCCATCATCCATGTTAGAACATGTACAACAATCCTAGAGTATCTCAAAGATGAAATGACATTAATGAAGACTTTTACACATAAATTATAACTCAAATTGACATAAAAAGTGAATTTGTAACCACAATCATAATCATTCATAAGCAAATGTATCATAATGTCTTTACATTCATTGAATTAGGGCGATTGATCTAAAAGTAGTGTTGATAATTTTCCACATCAAATCCCGAAATCGTCCCTCCTTTTGTCTCTTCGTGTCCAATGTCGAGCATATTTGTTTTTCCCCTGAAAAAGCCTTTTGAACCCGCCGCCCAAAACTGAAAAAAACCGCTTGTACCCGCATACCGACCTTCCAAACGTAAACGTAGGTGTTCCAAACGTTGCACTAACAACTGAAACGCCACTTGGGTTCTGTTAAATGATTAGTACACGATTAACACATAATCTTTCCTTTCCGCTTCCCCTACATGTAAAAGTGCATCAAAGTACAACATTTCGACACAAAGGTTATTTCACCTATGATCAGATCAGTGGGCAACCATAGTTTACTTTTTTCGTTGTTGAAAGCTCATCACTTATTTAAGTAGGCCTTGCTTTTTGGAGCTGTTCCCAATCACATATCAGCAACCTTGTAACATAGAAAAAAAAGTAGATGGTCTGCTATGTGTGTAGTTTTGGCTTACGGATAGAACAGAAACAAATAGCAGCAGCCTTGTAACAAAAAAGAAATATCAGTAGCCTTGGAACAGAGCATAAACAACAGCTGCATATCAACCAGGTACGCTATGTAACAGTTGCATATCAACAGCCTTGTAAAATAAAAGAAACCAAACACAACCTTGTACCAGATCGAAAACAACAACAAACGTGCAAGTGGAGATGTGCAATGTTATAAATGGAGTTAGAGCTTTCTGACTTACCTCATCCCATGCCACATTCAGGACACAAACCATGTAGTCTACACCATGAAGTGAAAACCAAAAATTATAACATGTGTATGCATAGCTCATTATGATAACTAAAAATTGCACAACACACACATATCTCACGTGCACAACCAAAATCTCACACAAGAATCTCACAAAATGGCTTAACTAATACACACATCACCTTATAATATATAGTTGAAAACATTTGGATGTTTTTTCAGTAGTTTCTTAAAACATTGATTTTTCAGCAAGTTCTTAAATTATACACGATTCACCATGATTGATTGGTAAGCAACCCATTTTAGCCCCTGCCAATGGCTCTCAACTACTACTACGCAAGTCTTGTTTTTATGTCTTTTTAGGAAAACAAAACAAACTTTCATTTATATGAATTCATATAGCGAAAAACCATCATTATAACAATCATGTTAGCAAAAAAATATTTTCAATAATTACTTATGGACCTATAACATAAGATTATATTAGGAGAAGTAAATAACCTGAGTTTAATTGTTTAAAAATGTGATACAATTGTATCAATATTATCTGTGCCCAGTTCTTTTGAAACTTGATTTCTTCACTAACACCTAGACCAGTATGCAGATGTAGATTCACAAATCGAAACACATAAACCAAATGCTAAAACCTGCATAAAAGCAAAAAAAATACCAAAGCAACCTTCAAGAAATGAACTTATACATAAACAACTACAATTCCAAAGTAACCATAAAGGCAAGCAGTAACCTAAAGGCGAGCAACATTTAATCAAATCAAAACACACTCGATCTGAAACGACCTTCTAACAACCACCTTGCAAAAAGATCAAAAACACACCAAACAACAAACTAAATTAGAGGCCACAACAAACGCAAGCGCAAGAATATGAATAAAAAGGTTACCTCTGGTTCCTATTTGTTTGCAATGCAATCCTCAACTAACAACCACTTTCATCTACATAGAAACCATGTAAAAATACTACATTGCAACTACATGAAAATGTTGTTATACATACATAGTTGATATAACAGATACCTTTTTTTCGCATTCAACACACATAAAAATTGCAAAACATACACAAACACAATGTTTTACATACAAAAGGCAACATTGCCTGCAAATGAAAAGGATGACGCTTTGGACTGCAGCTGAACCGCTAACTGACATATTGGACTGAAGAAAAGGTGCAATAACAAACTACCACCAAACCTCGAGATTACATAAAGCAACCCAATGCATACTTCAAATAAATAAGCAAGAAAATTAATCAGCCAAACATGTATGCAAATATTAATCACTTCTATTCAGTTTTGGTTTATCAATAAGAAGGTTGCTTTAATAAGGTAGCCAAAAAAACTTTGTGATTTTTAATTTACAGGTACAAAAAAGGGAACTTCACCATTTTCGTATAAAAGATGACTTTCACTCAGTTGAAGTATTTTAATGAATGTATTGTCTTTTTTGCAAGTAAATTGAATAAAAATACTTGATCTTGTTCTGTATTAAGTAATAACATGCATATTGATGATGAAATAACTTTAACATGGCAGCCAACACACTTACTGAACCCAAATTCTTGCTCAAGTCGAATGCCAATAACTAACAGGCTCAACATGTGGTCAATTATTGACATACATGGTGATGATAAACAGCACTATGTCAACTATGATTGAGTAGTATTAGCAGCTACTCACTAAAAATGACAACTAATGTTGAGACACTTTTAACTATTCTAACTAACAATAAAAATACATAGTACCAATATGGCACAAAATAGCTTCTGTAGTTGCTATTGTGAGGTTGTTTGCATCTTCTATATAACTACACACACAAAGTAGCCCAATTTTAGACCCACATAGTATTTCACCAAATCAATACAACCTCCATGTCTACTAAACAACAATTATTTCATATGGGACATGGAGCTGCTAATTACACATAAGAGCACTTCAAAACGTCAAACTCATGCCAATTTCAAAAAGAAAAGTGAAAGGAAAAACAATAAAACATGAATACCAAGTTTTGAAGAAACCAGTCATGTGAAAGAAGCGATTATAGTCATACGAATACCAAGTTTTGCAGAAACCAGTCATGCGAGTAAAGCCATTATAGTTTTGCAGAAACCAGTCTGCACACATAAAAACAAAACAATGATCATTATTTAGCATTAACTAATGATTAATCACAACCACTAATTTAGCAAAATTTAAGAAACCAAATTAAAGCAAACAATAAACATATGCTTCACACTCATCATCATCATCATCATCATCATCATCATCATCATCATCTCCTAGCTAATCCATTGATGACCAAATTTGTTTTCAATTAACCGAATTGAGAATCAAAACACAAAACTAAAATAAGAAATAGAAAATTTAGGAGAAATAACTAAGTCAATTTCAGAAATCACTAAACATAATTAAAAGGAAATGACACCAGTTTTAATCGATCTTCTTAATACCCTTTGATTAGTCTAGTTATATTGTTTTAAATCGAAGCTAATTAACTACACATAACTTTTAAAATCGATTTCATGACCAAAAAATCATACCTGAAATCATAAATTAAAGGCACCCACATCAAACCACTTTCTCTTTGATTTCAAACCAGAAAGTAATAGATACTTCTTTGTTTATAACCCAAAAAGTAAAGAGCTTAAGATTTATGTTACATATGACATAAAAAGCTGGAAAAGAAATAAAAGATTGATGTGGTCTAAAATATACATAATTTAATATTAATATTCTCAACACTTGGGTCATTTTTTGTCGATTTCTACTCTTAAATGGTTCAAATTTATATTTTATAATTTTAGGAGACTATGGGCTTAAAAGATATATTATTATTAAATAAAAGAAATAAAAGAAAGTAATTCAAAGAAAACGTGATGTTCAATTTAATAATTTGGGTACTTATCTTATGATGTAATTTTTGAGCATTTGTTAATTGTTTGCTTCCATCATGCAGGTTATAATTTGCAATTCACAAAAAGCTCATAAGACAATGAAGCATGATGATGGCATGAAGCCCACGTGAGATTTTAAGGGCCACTCAATTATTTATTTTTGGGTTTAGATGACAATTTAGGTGAAGGTAATAAAACCCAAATACAAAGCCCATGATGAGAAAAAAAGGTGGTTAAATGTGTGTGACGGCAGAAAAGAAAGAGGGGAGTCGCATAATATATATATTTTTTTTGAAGGCCAATAATTGGAGCCAGAAGTTTTTTTTGACGCAACAGTTGACGGCAGGCAATCATTGAAGAACAATATTTAGAGGCTTGGTTGGATTATACGGTTTGCGTTCGAAGTCTACTGGGTGTGGAATCACTTTACTATTCGGTTTTCTTTTCTTTTTACTTTTCATTAACATGTTTGAGTTGAATTTTATATTTTATTTTAATATGTTTTTGACTAATATGAGTAGCTAAACTTGTTATGGTTGCTTAGGTTAGATGAACTAGACATATTGTTTGAATGAATATTTTTTGTTATTGAATGAATGTGTTGATTTACATGTTTAGACTTTGAATCCGATTCCTACTATTTGTGTGTTGGTATTGATTGGTTTGATAATATATTTATTGACTCCATTGGTCTAGAAACTTAGAAATATACTTTAGATTCGAGAGTTAGTCTAAGTTGGTAACTTATAGTTGTCAAATTAGACCTTGAAAGTGAGAAATCTAATTCGAGTATAATAATTATTAAAATCAATCAATTAAGGCGCGCAATCAATTCTTGAAGTGAGAAATCTATTTTAGAATTGCTAGGTTATTAATTAGGCGTTGTTTGACAGTTTGGGTAGCCGATAACTCGGGTTCACCTGTTTACTCGCGTCTAGAGTTTCCTGGGGTTTCGGTTTTCTAAGTTTATTCAGCTTCGTAACTTGAGGGTTTTAGTATTTAAATTATCTTTTACCTAATAGTTGTGGGATTTGGTGGTCGATAACTCGAGTCAATCCATTTTAGCACTTCTTCGCTTGTCTTACTGTCAGATTCGGTTTATCTTCCGGGGGTTTATCGAGTCAGATAGGGTCTTCATTCAATTCCAGAAATTAGGATTTCATTTATGGTCTAGGGATTCTTGCCTAGGTAACCTACTTTAATCCGTACTTGAGCTTTAGTTTGTTCTCTAGTTTTTGAGCTTGCCGTCTATTCTAGTTATTTATTTATTTATTTAGTTGCAATTTAAGAACCATTTTCTCATCAAATCAATTTAGTAGGCTAGGAGTCGATAGAGATTTATTTTCAAGAGTCGTTAGATCTGTGTCCAAGGTTCGATAATCCGGACTTATTTACTTAGCTACACCGCGACCGGTGCACTTGCCGTTAGTGTGTGGTTTTGTAGGTTTTTCCATTTTTAAAACTTGTTTGATTTTAATAGATACAACTTTCACACATCAAAGATTTATCACAAATTCTCTAGATACTTCTTTGTTTATAAACCATAAAGCATTTGAAACAATTTGACCTTTGACTCATCTACAGTTTAGCAACTAAATAGACCCAAAATACTGCTAAATTAAAACCTGATTTGCAGCTAGTCATCATGAAGGTTATATCTTCCTTTTATGGATCTGCACTTTACCTACACATTTAACAATTTAGATAACAATAAAATAACCAATCCTACTTTATAATCTTTTGCCTTATATACATAAGTGCCATGACTTAACAAAATTAATATTAGAATTCTTACTTGAAGCACTTGAGTGTAAACTCATATTACCCTCCATTGACGCATTTGGTCAAACTGTTGTTTTTATGGCTATAAGGTCTCCATTTTTTTTACTCAATTGACTTCATTGCTCTACATTTGACCTAATTCCACCGGCAATCAGCTTCACTCACTAATTTCTTCTTCAACAAATCTTGAACCCTAATTAGACATACATAATTGTGTATTCTAAATTGGCCATCATACAAACACACAAACACTAAAACATAAACATAAACACACAAATTCTGGTAACAAAGTTCAAGTTAAAGAAAAAACTTGTTGTTGAGTACCTTTTTTGACTTTGAAAGCAGCTTTAGAAGAACCATATCTTGGATGTTTATAGATCTGGGAATTGCAGGACATGAAAATCAACAATATTGAATTAAAAGTAGAGCCAGAAAGGAACTAATAACATACCTAAATAGATGGAATGAAGAACAAATTAAATACACACATGGATAGATAAACAGAAGAAATAATATATGTCGATGATTCTTACAGAAAATACAATGAATAGAAAGGTGAAGAAGACAACGGTGACGGATGAAGAACGATGGTAGTTGAAACTATAGATCTGAATCTGATTTTTACTTAACCGCGCCTCTTCCTTTGTGAAATCGATTGCATCTTAAAACTTTAGACCATACTAAAAATCATTGGAGGTAGAAGGAAACGATGGTGTCGGGGATGGCGTCTATTCATTGTGAAGATACATGTTGAACAATGGCGTCTATTAGGGTTTAGAGAAAGAGGCGGGGTATCTAACTTCCAAATTAGGGTTAGAGTGTTGAAAATGGTCTTATATACATGTTGAAAATTTAAGAGATTTGTTCAATTACCGTTTTGCCCATCCAATCTACTTATTAATGTAGTATAGATATATGATTATAAATATATATATAAATTTAAATATAAAAAGTTATATATAAAATAATTGAATACTAAACGAGCGGAGCTTGAAAACATTCTGACGAGCTGAGCTTGAGCTTTGAAAATAAAGATCGAAATGAGCCGATCTTTAGCTCGAGTTTTGTTAAATTAAAATGAACCAAACTCGAGCCTTAACGAGCTCGGGCTTGGCTCGTTTACACCCCTAATGTTAGCTACTTTGGTTAGTGGCGGGTTAAGTTTGGGATTCGAACTCGTGACGCTGGGTGTGCGACTCACAAACAAAATGCTTAAACCATTGTGCTATAGCAATAAGTTGTTGTTATTTTCGATTCATTAATATTATTACTATTAGCTTCGCTGATTATTATTAATTGTTTTTTACTGGCTTGTTTTTTTTAATTAGTTTTATGTTTTACCTTTTAGGGTTTAACTTTATTGCATAGTTTTTAGGTTTAGTTTTACAATTAAGTTTTTTGGGTTAGGTTTTACGGTTAAGTTTTTTTACATTGTCATTGGTGTCATGGTTGATGTCGTGAATCTATGGGGAACCACTTTTTTTTAGGGAACAAATGAACATATCTTGGCCATCCATTTTATCTTATTATGCATCTTTCATGTTCCTTAGTCATATGTATCTCATTTATATTATTTTAAAATCTAAAATCACATGTGATAAATCTAAAATCCCATGTGCTAAACTTTAAAATCACATGTTCTAAAAACTGGAATCACATGTGCAAAAACTAGGGGTGCAAATGTGCCAAGCCGAGCCCAATCTCGTTTAGGCTCGAGCTCGGCTCGTTTGAGCTTTACTAGGCTCGAGCTCAAGCTCGGCTCGTTTCATGCTTTAATTTCAAAGCTCGAGCTCGTCACAAACTTTTCAAGCTCGAGCTCGGCTTGGGCTAGGCTCTTCTGGTTTTTTATATTTTACTTTTAATTATTTTTATTTAATTTTACATGAACTTTTAATTATATGTATTTTATATGTAACAAAAAACGTATCATATAATTTTAATCTTAATATATATATATATATTTTAACTAATAATATATATATATATAAAATAAATAAATAAAACATATAAATAAAAAGCTCGATAAGGCTCGCGAGTCGGCTCGAGCTCGATATGTAAAGCTCGAGCGCTACTCGAGATCGGATCGATAAAAAGCTCGAACGAGCCGAGCTTTTTCGAGCTCGAGGTCGAGCCCCAGCTTAAAAAAACTCATTAAGTTATCGAGCCCGAGAATCACATGTCCTAAAACTAGAATCACATGTGCTAAAACTAAAATCACATGTGCTAAACCTAAAATCACATGTGCTAGAACTAGAATCACATGTGCTAAACCTAAAAGCACATGTGCAAAAACTCAAATCACATGTGCTAAACGCCTAAAACTAGAATTACATGTACTAAAACTAGAATCACATATGGTAAACCTCAAATAACATGTGCTAAAACTAGAATCACATGTTCTAATCTTTCAACCGAAGACAATTAACAAGTTTACAAAACTTCAAATTAATGTGCTAAAAATTAAAAATCACATGTCCTAAACCTCAAATCACATGTTCTAAAACTAGAATCACATGTGTTAAACCTTAAATCACATGTGTTGAAACTCAAATCACATGTGCTAAAACTAGAATCACATGTGCTAAACCTCAAATCGCGCGCATGTGCTAAAACTAGAATCACATGTGCTAAATCTCAAATCACATGTGCTAAACCTAGAAACACATGTACTAAAACTAGAATCACATATGTTAAACCTCAAACCACATTTGTTAAAACTAGAATCACATGTGATAAACCTAGAATCACATGTGCTAGACCTAAAATCACATGTGCTAGAACTAGAATCACATGTGCTAAACCTAGAAGCACATATGCTAAACCTCAAATCACATGTGCTAAACGCCTAAAACTAGAATCAAATGTGCTAAATCTCAAATCACATGTGCTAAAACTAGAATCACATGTACTAAAACTAGAATCACATATGTTAAACCTTAAACAACATGTGTTAAAACTAGAATCACATGTGATAAACCTAGAATCACATGTGTTAAACCTAAAATCACATGTGCTAGAACGAGAATCACATGTGCTAAACCTAGAAGCACATATGCTAAACCTCAAATCACATGTGCTAAACGCCTAAAACTAGAATCCGATATGTTAAACTTCAAATCACATGTGCTAAAACTAGAATCACATGGACTAAAACAAGAATCACATATGTTAAACCTCAAATCGCATGTGTTAAAACTAGAATCACAGATGATAAACCTAGAATCACATGTGCTAAACCGAAAATCACATGTGCTAGAACTCGAATCACATATGCTAAACCTAGAAGCACATATGCTAAACCACAAATCACATGTGCTAAACGCCTAAAACTAGAATCCCATATGTTAAACCTCAAATCACATGTGCTAAAACTAGAATCACATGTACTAAAACTTGAATCACATATGTTAAACCTCAAACCACATGTGTTAAAACTAGAATCACATGTGATAAACCTAGAATCACATGTGCTAAACCTAAAATCACATGTGCAAGAACTAGAATCACATGTGCTAAACCTAGAAGAACATATGCTAAACCCCAAAGCACATGTGCTAAACGCCTAAAACTAGAATCCCATATGTTAAACGTCAATCACATGTGACTTCTGCCCCAAACCCGAACCCGAATGCCCGACTCGAACCCGAAGTTGTTATCCTTTAAATGTAATTACTTCCCCAAAATGTAACATTCATTGTTATTATTATGAATAAACGCACTTGATTCTACGTTATTTCCGTTTCAATTGAATAATCGTATTTACATCACAAAATATTCCCGCATATCAAATAATTATTATTTGTGACAATAAAACTCAAAATGTATATATATAAATAAATATATATATAGTTCATAAAAGAAAATTATTGAAAATGTTAAACAAAAACGCTCCTAAGTCTTGAAATAGTCTCGTGATGGCTTAAACGAGCTAAAGCAATAAAAGCGTCACTTAAATAATTGTTACTTTTCAATTTAGTTAAGTTAGTTAGTTAAAAGATATAAATAATTAACTTTGTGCTAAAACTGTCAAGTTACAAACTATTAATAAAACTCACAATAACTAATTAAAACAACCTAAATGTTCAGGGACCAGTTGTTTAAATTTTAATCAACCCAGCCCCACCCCCTCTTGCTCGTGTTTCAGACTCAACTTCCGGCCAACTGGCCGGAGACCATAGAGTTTTCCGGCGGTGTATCTTTAGGCCGTTTTCAAGCCGGTTCGACCCAACAAACATATGTAAAATGACCCTATGATCGATTCGAACCCCGTAACCCCCTTTAATCACTTCACAATCGACACATCAATGTTCCAATCACGTTTCATTGATCGGCCATCAACACCCACATATACAATCAATCCAAAACGTATCAAACCAATAAATTGGATCAATCAAAACGTCAATCTCAACGTCTACAATCGGTTAACAACAATCAATTGGGTTAAAATTACTGAATTAAACACCCACTTTACTCCATTTCAGTCGTATGAAATCGTAACCCATACGACTACCTACGGTTCACCATAATCAAATTCAATCGACCTACACATTTCTCATTGCTCGCTCCTACTCCCTGTAACATGAATTTCTTGATTTATCATCTAAAAATCTGAAGGTGATTTCACCTCAGCCGGCCCTGTTCATCGTCTTCATCGACCCGATTCTGCAACAATCAAGTAAGTGTCATATATCAAAATGATCGTGTGTTCGTGTAGATCAAAAGCCCTTTATTTGTTTTGAATTTGATTCACTGGTTTGTACGAATTGGATCGATCTTGAATCTAGGGCTTATATTGAGAAAGTTGTTCTTGGTAAACAGAATACAAAAGAATTAAAAACCAGTTTTACTAACAAAGATTGCGCTTGATTCAGCGGTTGATGTGTCTTGGTGTGGAGCCGTGGTCTCGGGTTCGAACCACACCACCATCAGATTTTGTTTCATTTTTATTTTTAAGTATTTTTACATAATTGTTAACCTTAAATCATAATTACAACTAAACCAATAGATAATATCTTTTATCTTCAATATATTCTAAGGTTTATAAAAACATATGATATGATTTCTAGATGTGAAAAGGATATTACACTATAATAAAATGATACGATGTTTCAAATATAAAACTAAATGGATCTGTATAATATATATATTATCAAAAACGAAAACACAATAACGTTTCGTATAAAACCCTAATTCCCAAATTGTACTTCAAAACCCTATTTCTCAAATTGTATTTCAAAACCCTAATTCCTAAATTAGATTTCAAACCCTATTTCCCAAATTGTATTTCAAAACCCTAATTCCTAAATTATATTTCAAAACCCTAAATTCCCAATTTGTGATTTAAAACCTTAAATCCCAAATCTGAAACCCTGGATCTCGGATTTTGATTCTTGTTACTATTGTTTCGTTTCTAAGTTAGGGTTTTCCCAATAATTTAGGTGGTACTAATGTTTGGGCAACCCTCGGTGCTTTTTAGCTGCGTTTCTAACGGTTCGATTGTAATTACTTTTCAAGGTGAGTAAACTCACTCCCCTTTTTACTGTTTACATTTTTGGGGCTGAAATACGTGTTTCTATAACACAAAGGTTTCTTTGATGTTTCTATTTTCGAAAATGAGATCATTAGATGTGTTAATCGTGTTTGGCCGCATGATGCAAAATTGTGTGATAGTCAATAGTATTTATATTATCTTGTAATTTCCACCGGTATGATATTAGCGCTAATGGCCTGACAAGCCCACCTACATTAATGGCCTGATAGGTGATTAGACCCGGCGATTCTATGGTTGATTCTATGTTACTAGTTACTATTTGTGATGCTTGTTGCTACGATGCTATGTCCCTTTCGATGCTTAAACATTTATTGATAATTTATATATCGAGATGGTTAAATGACTGTTATACGAGAATTATCAGTATTTGTAACATGAGTGGTTCCTCATGACTTGTTGCTAAAGGTTACCCTGCGGGGTCTATGATACTTGTTTCTATGTGTTTCTATGGTCACGGTTGAGATATATAATGCAATTGCTATACACATAAGATTGCGAAACATATTTATAATGATCTCGGATTTCATATTATTACTATTAATTGTGTTTTTACTCACTAGCTAATTCTTCAGCTAACTTATTTTACACGTTTTTCAGGTGGTGTTTGATACGGTTTTGGTTCAAGAAACGTAGGATGCTTCGGACCTAGAATAAAAAGACAATAAACAATATTTATTTGCCGGTTTCTGTTACGATTTTAAGACTGTTCGTTGCCTTATTTTGTCACGACATTATTACTTAATTAATACTAAAATATACATTTAGTGTGCCATGTGCTTTGTACTTTGATATCCGATTCACAAACTTAAGCGTTACTATCCTAGTACTCGAATTTGACTATCTATATCATTGAACAAAGTTATTTATATAAGCAATGTCTACCTAATGGATGTTAGTTTCTTCTGAATCATCAATCTACTTATCATCTTAATATGAGTTTCCCAAGTACTATTTCTACCAAGTATGATATCAATATCTATACGTATCATCATTTTTAACCTAAACATTGTTGTGTATTTCTGACTCGCACGTGATCGAATGAACTGTGGAGTCCATGCAAAAACTGAAGTAATTACGGGTGCACACGGAATTATGAAAGTTGGTGCATGGGAACCATAGTAAGTTTTGTATTGTGTAGCTGGGCCATATTTAATCATCTTATTTTCACTTGACTTGTTTACTCATTTTACTAATTGCATATAAGTCACTTAACTATGTGTAAGGTTACTTAATTCGTTTCAAACATTCTATTAGTCACGACTATTCTCGATGATCATTTAAATAATTTTAAATCCATATACTTAAAATATTTCATTTGCAAGTTGGTATCCTATTCTATTCCTATATTGAGTAGCAAATAAAATTTATTCGAATCTACATACAAATAGTTCAACCGAACTCTTATAAGTGAAAAGAGTTAAATAAACAATTCTCAAATGAGACAAAGCAAATTAAAAATAAATAACTTCTTAACCTTGTTATTTAAAATCGTGTCTCAATCAAAATGCTCATTTTTCCCTTGATCGAATTCTCAAGAGTTTCTTGCGAGATGAAACTCCCTACGGAAGTGGGCAGTGTTCATCTCGTGCTTCATGTTTCTAATCTGAATAAGTGCTTATCCGATAAAAATTTCATTGTGCATATCGATGATGAATCGATGCAAGTTATTGAACGACCATTGGAAATTATGGACCGTGAAGTCAAACAACTCAAACGTAATCAGATATCAATCATTAATGATCGTTGAAACTCAAAATGTGAACATGAATTTAAAACCAAATGAAGGTTAAGTATCCGCACCTTTTTGCTTCATCCTCTTCTACTTCGGTTTGACTAAATTTCGGGACGAAATTTCTATAAGGAGGGGAGACTGTGACATCTGCCCCAAACCCGAACCCGAATGCCCGACTCGAACCCGAAATTGTTATCCTTTAAATGTAATTATTTCCCCAAAATGTAACGTTCAAGGTGGTGATAATACTGATAATTCATCAATGAAGGAGGCGTCAATGACGTACATTGAATCAAACTCTACCAATAATTCAACGACGAGCTAGTTCTAAAAAGACGGAAGTGTTAGTTGTTACATGGGCTCCAGATACGTTTCATATTCACAAACAACCCCAAACCACTATGCTACAACAATCGTTTAGTATTATTTTGGATTTAATACTATTATTACCTTTGTTCTAGCTGCATATTATCATATGTTTTTTCTTGTTTTTTTATATAATTTTACGTTTTATGTTTTTTTAAAGTTTAACTTTATGGTATAGTTTTATGGTAAAGTTTTTTGGGATAGATTTTTGGGTTTGGGTAGGGGGAACGAGTCGAGTCAAGCCTGAGCTCGGCTCGTTTCAACGTAACAAGCCTCGAGCTGGAGCTCATCACAAACTTTTCAAGATTGAGCTCGGGCTTGTCTCGTTTGGTATTTAGTTATTTTATTTTTATTTAATTTTGCATAAATAATAATAGTTTTTATTTTATATAACAAAATATATATTATATATATTTTGAACACAATTTATATATTTTTAACTATTAATAAGAATTTACATTTATAAAATAAATAAATAAATAAATATTTAAATAAAAACTCGTTAAGGCTATTGAGCCATCTCAAGCTCGACATGTAAAGCTCGATATGTAAAGCGAAAGAGATAAATGCTAAACCGAAAGGATACAACGTAAAATATAAGAGTTAGACATAAGACAATTACACTAAATGCTAAAGCTAAATCCTAGATGTCAAATTAATTTGCCCTACACTTCTACAATTTTTTTTGGTACACCTGCACAAAAAGTTTTTTTGCGTACACCCATACAAAACACCATTTTTTCTGCATATCATTAGCAATATCCGGAGTTTTATCAATATTTTGTTGAAAACTATTAACAATATTTGGACCATTTTATCCAATATCCTCATTTTCTTCAAACTTAAAAAAAATTACCATTAAAAATATGTTTTGATTGTTCAGGGTATCCTTTTAAGTGCTCATATGTATCATAAACATATAACGAGAAAAAAAATTAAAATTTTATATTACACGCGAAAAGTTAAGCCGTAGCCCGAGCTAAGACTCACCTCTTTTTATGTCCGCCACTTCATTAAAGTATCTAAAACTAAATGAATATCCTAAAACAAAATTGTATATAAACATAAAAATATATAAAAATAACAACAATAGTAAAAAAAAATCTCACTATCGAAGCTTATTACATAAAAAAACTGCACTTGTGTTAAGTTATATATATAAAATTTGTAGATCTAGATCAAAAGTAGTTGTGGTCGAGTGAAAGTTTTATACTAAACAAAGCTGTTGGTCGCGTGTTCAAAACCTTCAGCCCCCGTTTTTTTATTTTTTCTAAATGAAATGTAGAGGATTTGATGGTGTAGGTGTTCCCCTCCCAAAATTAAATCAAGAGGATCCAAGGGCCCAGAATCGTTTCCTAGTTCCCCGGTAAAAAGGGGGTTCCCCATTGAACTTTTCCCTATATATATAGGGGAGTGTTCATTTGAGAAGAGCAAATATTGCGAGAAGTGAAAGAAATAGCTAAATTCTTCATTTTTTTCAACCAAAAACGTTTTTAACTTACAAAAAAATGAGAGAAATGCAATATTTATTCATTAGCTTTGACATACAAAAAATAAAATTGAATAAATTTCGTTTATTTGTTAAACCTACACATGTGGAAGTCATGTGTAAGTTAGGTTACTTAAACATGTGTAGGTAAATTTAAAACGCTAAAATTACATACGTAAAAAATATTTTAATGATTTTTTTTAGTTTATACATTACACATTTGTATGTAGGAGGTGAATTTATTTAAAAAACTAAACTGTTAGGGCTCGTTTCTGTTAGAAGATTTACTTTGTACTTTGTTTATACAGGTTTGTATAGTTTAGGGTTAATTGTGTATTTTCCCTAACGTGTTGATGCATAAAGCATGTTGCTAGAGAATGTTAGAGAGAGAGTCTAGATCACATCTTACACGTTAGAGAGAGAATTGTGTGTGTGTGTGTGTGATTGTATTCTCTTTACTTTGTACTTTGTTTATACAAGTATGTATAGTTTAGGTTTAATTGTGTATTTTCCCTAAAGTGTTGATCCATAAAGCATGTTGCTAGAGAATGTTAGAGAGAGGGTCTAGATCACATCTTACACGTTAGAGAGAGAATTGTGTGTGTGATTGTATTCTCCTACACCATTGTACTACAACTATTTGCTTTGATCATCAATACAAAAGAATTATTTAGTAATGGATTGTGTTGTTGATTGAATTGTTGTGTTTGTACCTTGATCGATCTGATTTGAAGCAATATCGATCTAATTGAACCTATCATAAACCATTAATAAGTTTTTTTAGTGATTTAGGTTTCTTCTTGCAATATATGAGTCTTCTCATTTGATCCTAATCCTACATACATACATACATACATACATACATACATACATACATACATACATACATACATACATACATACATACATACATACATACATACATACATACATACATACATACATACATACATACATACATACATACATACATACATACATACATACATACATACATACATACATACATACATACATACATACATACATACATACATACATACATACATACATACATACATACATACATACATACATACATACATACATACATACATACATACATACATACATACATACATACATACATACATACATACATACATACATACATACATACATACATACATACATACATACATACATACATACATACATACATACATACATACATACATACATACATACATACATACATACATACATACATACATACATACATACATACATACATACATACATACATACATACATACATACATACATACATACATACATACATACATACATACATACATACATACATACATACATACATACATACATACATACATACATACATACATACATACATACATACATACATACATACATACATACATACATACATACATACATACATACATACATACATACATACATACATACATACATACATACATACATACATACATACATACATACATACATACATACATACATACATACATACATACATACATACATACATACATACATACATACATACATACATACATACATACATACATACATACATACATACATACATACATACATACATACATACATACATACATACATACATACATACATACATACATACATACATACATACATACATACATACATACATACATACATACATACATACATACATACATACATACATACATACATACATACATACATACATACATACATACATACATACATACATACATACATACATACATACATACATACATACATACATACATACATACATACATACATACATACATACATACATACATACATACATACATACATACATACATACATACATACATACATACATACATACATACATACATACATACATACATACATACATACATACATACATACATACATACATACATACATACATACATACATACATACATACATACATACATACATACATACATACATACATACATACATACATACATACATACATACATACATACATACATACATACATACATATATACTAGTAGGGTACCCGCGCGATGCGGCTGCGTAGATGCGACATCGATGATAATTTAACACACGATACTTTTTTCTAATAGCAGATTAATACTATCGTGACTTCTATTGCATGTATTTTTGTTAGTTTTCTTGTTTGTATATTGGTGTATCCTATCTAGGTTATGCGTATAACAAATTATATAAATGATTAAAAACACATGAATAATTAAATATCAGTCGTAAACATAGTACTATATACTTAAATATCCGAAAAAAGAATAAGAAAATACAATACATACCAAATCACCATTCTTCGACAACTACCATTCCTCATCATTATAAAATTCGTGAAATTATAGGAATTTAAAATGAATGGGTCAAAGTATCATGAGTAACTTTAAAATGAGTCAATATTGTGAACTCATAATATACGGATTGATTATAGTGTTGTATATTGAAATGGATCACACATGTTATGTTACTAGTAAAAAACCCGCGCGATGCGGCAGGAGCGTCATTTGACATTGGTGAATATATGTCATAAGTGTTAAACTCATCATGGTGAAGATATGTAATAAGTTTTAGACATATGTCAACAAACAACAAACCATTGATGCAATAAAGTAATAAACGAAGAATAATATTCTAGTTTGACTGCTACATCTTTAAGAGACACATCAACTATATTTATATCTTGTTATTACCTTTAAACAAAAAAGAGTTAGCTCAGTATAATTACATGTCAATGTTATCTAAACCAAAATTTGAATTCACACACAAGGGAAAATGCAAACCAAGCCTATGATCCAGAAAACTTGACTATGACCACTTGATTGTGTTAGCAGTTTCTTATGGATGATGTATGTCCATTTGCATGTAGCAATTTTTTAACTATATATAGCGTGAACATTTAAAGTGGAATTTTTTAATTGTCATGAACATGTCAATTTTCATTTTAAGTTTTTGAAAAAAACATGACCTCGATTCGGGAAGAACCATTTTATGGTTTCTTGTTTCTGGTATAGTATATTGATTCCACTTATGCTATAAATATGTTGTAAAAATGCATGTGATTCAAAAAACTTGATTCTCCACACAACACAAAACATAACGCACATTCCTGGTATATTTAGAATAGTTGATATTGTTGTAATTTATACACATTCATACATACATTCATATAACACACATTCATACATTCGTACAAAACACAAATTACTAAAACTTTTTGCCAATCCATTACACACATTCATACAACACACACATTTCCAACGCTGCTGTTGTTATGATTGATAAACATTCAACATACATTCATACATGTGTACTGTTGTTATATTGAAAAGCATGTGTTGTTACATTCATACATTCTGATGGGTGAACCTAGTTATAGCATGTGATGTGAAGCCGAAGGGAAGGCAGATTTCAGTATGTAAACATGATTGACCAAAAATAGTTAAACACACTGTGTAAGACCCTACCCATTAATCATAGTTAACGCGTATAATTTAACTCGTTTGGTCCTAGAAAATACGCACTTAAAATTTCTTTTTGTTTTAAATCTTATGTAACCTACTAACACTTTAACCATAAACAACTTGCACTCTGTTTAAAGATTATTAAACAGTTTTATATAGCGTTTACAATAAGCTAAAACTTTTCTTTAGGTTTCCCATTGTGTTATGCAAGGACGGGAACTAGTAGTGTACGGGGGTGCTCGGTTCATTGGCTAGCTTGATCTTCAATCATGTACCTCCATCACGTTCAACCTATCATAAACACACCCAAAAAGATTAGTGTTTATATTATTAAATCATTTTCACATATTAAAAACAAACCAATTCAATCGGATCATTCACAAGACGTGAAAACCACGAATACAACAAATAGACCCGGCCACTACCGTAATCCTCCTCATTCGATTTAATGTGGTATGAATCCACGATCTCTTTATCACTTTTATCACTGTATAAGATCAAAAGATTAGTTTCACATGTCTATAATATTATGCCTTGGATCATTCATTGTGATCCAAGTTCACACTTGGCTCCCTAACCGACCTGTTGAAAGGTACATTGAGTGTTTTAGCCCAAGACATTGACATCTTCCTTCCCACTTATATTAATGCACAATTTATATATTTGGAAAGGTCATTATCATTTCATTAGATTATATTTACATCAGATTACATAGTTACCTTTTCGACTCATAAGGGTAGTTTGGTTATAAAATACCAATACCCATCCTAGCACTCCATTCCCTTTAATATCCATTAGTCGATCACTATTATGATTTCCGAGTATTCATTTGGATCGCGGAACTCACCCGAGTGTCATTAATATATTAAACGTGGGTTTTGAGACCTTTTACCTTACTTGACCCGTTAAGGGATAATGCGGCTCAAGGGTCTAGAATCCCCATTACTCTAACTCATTTACCAATTTACCCCTCCAAGGTCATTTCTTTACCAATCAAAGCTCATTACGCTTTGGTTGATATATCCCAACATTACTTGATTATAATACTCATTATAAAACACATTACTTGATTTTAGGTACGCGTTCTATTTAAAGTACGCGTATCGTCTTCGGTTATTTACTTATGACTTTATCTTTCCAGCTTAAAAGAAAAACAAATAAGAACATGGACTTTTCAAGTTCTAAATACCTCTTAGTTTGTATACCCCCTTTTGTTAAACGTCTTACCCGGCCGCACCTAAAGTGTTCCATTTTTGCCATCCATACACCCTAACCAAGGTGACGATAATTAATCATACCAAAATGATGACCCGTTGTCAATACCATGGTAGATCGAGGTCGTGGACCCGCTTATCCCACTTACACTTTCACGTGCTAATTCTCGGCAACACTTGCCTTACATACTTGTGGTTACCTGTAACTAACTCCACAAGAAAGTTATCGAAATTTTTGGTTCAAATGGTGACTTCATCACCATTAGTCATCATTTGACCCAAATTACCCAATCGGTAATTTCGGCTATCATTCCATTTGTCTAGTCACATAAACAAGACCAACATTTTTGAAATATTCTAACTTAGTAATTAAAAGTGAACAATGTCACTTACCTTTATTTGCCAACAAGAACTCCCACGCATTCCATTAGCTCGTTTGACCCGTTTCGTCCAAGCCTCCACCTAGCTTGACAAGATCAAACATTTCCCAATTTCCACAAGTTTAATAAGTTAGTCATTATATTGCATGACTACCAATCCGATGGACTCATCCATACCAATTTATCAAAAACACTATTTTTGGGTTAGTTTGACTTTTAAAAGTCAAACTCCCCATATTCACCAACTATCACATAGAGTGGTGCAAGTACTTTAGACATTTCTAACATACCAAAATATGTGCACATACTCAACTAGGATCAATCATTCACGCTTACATCATGTATACTCAAGTATCTCCTTTTGCTTATATTTAAAAGCTTATATATTTGTGCAGCACTTTTCTACGCAGCTGCACAAATGAACTATTTTGACTAACATAACATTTTATTTAGCCTTTCATGTTTGAATGTGGATTGTAGTAGACTCATAGATGTTTCCATCCATATATCATACACATTCATCGGATTTTTCTATGATTTTATATGATTTTTACAAAAACAGGACAGAAGCATATAATGATCCCAATCAGAATATTTTATATCCTGACTAGGCCATTTTGGTCTACTGTTTTGGATGACTTCTCGTCTTTTTTAGGGCTTTATGTTCAAATATGAATTTTAGTGGACTCATCAAGCTTTCCAACGATATAAGACTCGTCATCTAACTCCAAATAACGAGTGAGATACAGTCTTTGCAAGATAGCTATACAAATCTGTCAAAAGTGACGGATTTTTACACTTTTATACACAATCAATTAACAACATCAATTTCATCATCTAGCCAAATTTCAAGTTTCATATAGGCATTTTATCAAACACTTTGAGTGCATTATTCTATGCATGCCTATCTTATTACCATCCATATCAATATATCCACTAACCATCAAATAGGTTATCATCAACTTAATTCAATTCAAGTTGCTATTAAATCTAGAAATCAAGCATCATGCAAGACACATAGGGTGAAACTCTCACCTAGTGTAAATCATTAACATGCAATTTCAAGTAACCAAGTAGCATCAAGATTACTAGCAAAACTCATATTCATCATCTTATGAAAACTAACAATTTCAAGTATGAACTCATCTCTATAACATAGAAATGATCATGATAGCATTCATAATCAATTAATCCAACGAATTCAACATATTTTAACCAAAACCCACTTGTGGGTCTTTCAATACAAGGAGATGGTTCTAGGGCTCTTACAAAAACACAATTCATGAAAGTGAACCTCTTGGATGCTTCCCTTCACCATCTCTACCTTCAATTTCATTAAATCCGTCTTCAATTTGGAGAATTTTCGTGATTTAGTGAGCCTTAAGGGCTGAATAATCGTAAACCCCATATGGGGGTCTCTTCCCCAATTTCAATTGCCCACAATTTACAAAAACAATCCCCCAACTTTAGCCTTTTTAGCCCCTTTCAACACTTAACCCCAAATTGAGTTTTTAACCTAATTTCTTAACCACAAGTTAAGTATATCTTCTCATTTGTAATAACCTAGCAATTGTTTATTAACATAGGCTAGTTTTTATAAATAACACCAAATATTAACAAGTTTTGTCGATTAATCGCCTTAGCGGAATTAACCGAGTCTTTAAGGTTTTTAACACATTAACCTTAAAATCATATTTTATCACGTTTATATTTTATTTTCAACATGGACCAATCCCATCCATATTATACGGGGTCTCGACGTGACCGAATCGATTATTAGTTTAAGCCTCGTTTCCCGGGCCTTTACTAGCATAACCTCCCGTAAGGTATTTATATTCATTATTATAACATAGCATGAGGTTTATCTACATAATTTCAAATGTTTAACTTATTAATTTACCACTAATGGTAATTAATTTGTTAACTTGTTGTTAACTCGGTTTATTAACCGAATACGTTTTCGAGGTGTTACACACTGCACTTAAACAAAAACTATGCATACATTGAACATCAAGTTACAACCTAAATAAGAGGATACCAAACTACAGGCACTAAAAACACATTGCAGAAAACAAAGCCAAGTTTCAATTAACGCCCCCTAATTTCGCCTCTCGACAAGTTCCTTTGAAGCACGATACGATAGCACAATCTGGTATGTCAAATCACCAAGCCATATAATCCGACTAAACCATAACAGAACTTGAAGTCATGTAAACCGGTCACTTTAATTGCTCAATGAACATACCTGATTTTAAGTAGAACTAAGCAAATCCAAATGAAATGTTTCATTAACCAATTATTCAGATGCAAACAATAATAATTATAAGCAAACTACACACAATAAACTGCATACAACAAACGCATTAGTCGCAAGTAATCAGGTCAGCATGGGTTAGGTCAAGATGGGTCAGATGCAAATTCACAGTTGCAGTCAATACTTAACCTGAAAACACATGCATCTGTCGCTAATATACAAGCAAAATAGGTCAGGTATGTGGCCATGCTTGCAGCTGAAAATTGGACCTAAAAACGCTTGAAGTAGTCATTAATACGCATACAAAACAAATCAGGTCAACGACATACAAAGTATAATGCACCCTATATCTAAAGTTCATAATGCACCCATAAATACCTTCTTTCAGTTTATATGGGTTATTATGACCCGAACTGACTTTATATGATCTTGATTAACCTTTTAACTGACATATAAACCAAATCGTTCACAATGATGAGACCAACTTTGAATAGCTTCTTGGCCTTGTTATGTGCCCCTCATAATTAAAACCCCACTTTATTGTTGCTCGAGTTTAGCATACACATGATGGAGTATGAACCTGCAAAGAAAGAAACATAATAAGACTCTTTGAACTAAAATATAAAACTATTCCATAGAGTTTATGAGTAACAACCAGTCTTAAATGCAACCACCTAGTAGCAAATGTGCGTAGTTGCAGCCTTATATGGTTGTAATTTCTAACCTTAACGATTGCATAACGTTTCTACATCTATATAATTCCACACAACTAAAATTTTCATCATATAGTTATATAACAGCACTATTTACAGCCATATACATTGTATTTTCAAGCATTATATAGCTATGTAAAAGACTAACAACACATCACATAGTAACTATTGTACTAAAATGATTATAAAGGCTAGTATATATTTAGGTCAGCATGGGTTAGGTCAAGATGGGTCAGCTGCAAATTTGCAATTGCATTCAATACTTGGCCTGAAAACACATGCATTAGTTGCTAATATACAAGAAAAATATGTAAGGAATGTGGCCATGCTTACAGCTCAAAATTGGACCTAAATACACTTGAAGTAGTCACTAATATGCATACAAAACAAATCAGGTCAGCTACAAACAATGTATAAGGGAGTTTTTTGAAAGTCATTATCATACAAAGTAGTCACTAATAGAAGTTTGCAGACTCAAGTAACACACACTTATCTTGTTCATACAACACACACATTCACTTAATAATACACACATAAGCCACATTGCACAGCATAAAACATAAAAAAACATAAATGTTAAATAATCATGAGAATTCATACCTTGGATTAAATACTGATTGCAAAAACAGCATGCATCAAAAGTCAGTTTAAAATCAGTTTAAAATTTGCACTTTAAGTTTAAAATCACCAAAACTTATAAGATAATATGCCAGATAATTGTCTGAAAAGCATCTTAGCTGCAATTAGTAAATTCATATTTAAAATCAGCTAGCAATCTCTGGTTTAATTTGCTGGTTGACCTACATAAAGTCTTCAATATTTTGACTGAAACCACATAAGATGCAAGCCAATATTGGTCTTGAAAATCAACTCTCATTCTCTGATACGCAACCTGAAGTTTTCATACAAAAAAATGGTAAGCAACAACATTATTCATCTCATAACACTTAACATATAACTAACAAACATTGCAATATAAAAAGCTTTATATCAATGTGTAGCATTCTAATATAATGGTTTACACAAGGAACAAAAACAAATTCTATCAAATGCCCACATGCTTAAATATACGCAACCACAAGCTCTTTTAAACATGGTTACTACGTTACCCCCCCCCCCCCGGGGCAGATTCATGACATCAACACAACCATCCACATCACACACACACTCCAAGAACAGAAACAATAATTAAAATGGTTAAACGGGTCAAAAGCATGATCATTATGAAAGCAAGTTCATTATTATTTAGAATACGGAATTGAAGAAAACATAGAATTGAAAACCACATTACTAATGTAAAAAACAGTTGCTAAAACTGGTTCTAAGTGGGCTGAATTTAAGTTTATTAATGCACTTGCAGTGGAAATTTCAATTTTGACAGCAGAAAATGGGACAAACAGATGAAAATATAATACATGAAACACACAAAAGCACCACATGAATACACAGACACAATTTAGTGGTGAACAACAACTAATTAGTTTAAACAACAACTCATTAGTTCAATTAGCTCAAAGGTTTAATGGGTCAAACATATGAAAGCACAAACTAAATCATTCACAAATGAAAATGCTTGGCTAGAACACAAACAAAAGTATACACAAAATGATCCAATCACTAAATAGAGATTAACTTACCAACCGAGTGAAAACTATAAGAATACCTACAAAATCTTTTCCCAAATACCCACAAAGACCATACACTATCAAAACCCAAAATAAAATTATTATGAAGTAAAATAATAAAAATAAATAATGAAATGCTCTATTGTGGGCATTAAGACACAACACACAAATCAGCCGCTTGCACATTATGGTTTCCTACACAAGAAAACATACATATTACAAGGACAAAATCAATAACAAATAACACACACAGATTGGTTCGTCAGGATTTAGTTGCAGGTATGCCAGATTGTAGATTCATAAACATGTTCAAATTCATTAACAAAATTTCCATCTATAAGAGTTAGAAAATGTTTGAGCAATTTCCATCAAATTCACTAACACAAGTTCATACCAGGCCGCATAAAGCATACAATCCTAAATCTTTATTATGCAACTTTATATTAGACAAACAATTTAACGACTCCACACTAGACATTAACGCCGGCACACTTATATATATATACTATGCGAATGATCCTAAACGGGTCAAAAACTACACAAAACAAAAAAGAACATTTTTATAACCTGCACATTCAACTTAAAAAATGAACATTTTTATAACCTGTGTATGTATATAAATAGACATCAGATTTACCCTCCCCCCATACACACACACCACAATCAAGACACTAACCATGTAGCAACCTGAAGTTTTCATACCAAAAAAATATGGTAAGCACAAACATTATTCATCTCATAACACAACAAATAACTAACAAACATTACAATATAAAAAGCTTAATATCCATGTGTAACATTCTAATATCATGGTTAACACAAGGAAAAAAAACAAAACACCTTATCAACATGACTAAATGATAGTTCTATCAAAGGCCCACATGCTTAAATATATGCAGCTACAAGCTCTTTTAAACATGGTTACTACGTTCCCCCCCCCTGCGGGGCAGATTCATGATATCAACACAACCATCCACACCACACACACTCCAAGAACAAAAACAACAATTAAAATGGTTAAACGGGTCAAAAGTACGATGATTATGAAAGCATGTTCATTATTATTTAGAAGACAGAATTGAAGAAAACGTAGAACTTAAAACCACATTACTAATGTAAATGAATGATCCTTTCATGCCCCTTCTTGAAGATAGCTCCACAAGAAAATGAAGAACTACTAATCAAGTCATGGTGTCATCCATCTGCAATCATATGTGTATGTTTAAATAATTTACTCAAACAAACACATAGCCATGACTACAAAAACCATATTATTGTTTAAAGACATCCTCAAAATAGACATATATAGTTGTGACCACAATAACCCTTACCTCATTTTTGAAGTACAAAAAAAAACATTTTTTCTACAATACAGTAACAGTGACTATTTGAAAGCTTAAAAGATCAACCAATGACACTGCAAATACATATTCTTTTTGAAAATACCTTACTTGTAGATGATAACACAAGAAACATGCTAGAAAGAAAAGAAAGAGTAGTAGTACAGCTTGTATCGATCGATCAACAGCTGATTTGTACAACCATATCACCAATCAACGTAAAAAGATGCATCAATCTCTCGGTTTTTTCCCTCCTGGCCAAGAAAAAAACTTGATTGTTCAAAAGTAATAAACTAAAAAAGATAGGGTACACACAAGTTCAACGATCTAGGGCTTACTCTGATTTGTCTGCCCTTGGTTTCACTGTATCACCAAAACCCATACAATTTCCTATATAGACCAAGATAGCTCCAGAATTAACAAACTTGTGATGCGGTGACACGTATGAGAAATCAACCAACTGGAAAATTAAAAATCTGGATTGGTTGCCTACTACTTTGTCATTTTCATCCTTCAAAAAATGAGCATTGAACTCCACCTTCATTGCTCTCTTAACAGCCTTCTCATCATTTGATGACAACTTTTCTTTAAAAAACTCATCTATACACCAAAATATTGTAACCTTTGTAGCATCAGAATAACCCACCCGAGCTGCACCTTTATTAATTTTCATCTGATACTCTGACTCATTTTCCATTATACCTAAATGACTTGATTTCTGATAGCCAACCAATCTTGGTTTGGACCTCCGTTTATGCCAAATATAGCCCTTTTCATCCATTTTTAATGCCCTTATATTAGCTTCTTCACAAATATCCCAAAAAACTGATTTTTTCCTCGTAAGTGTTTGATTTAGTTGCCCAAATTCACAGCCTTCATTTCCATTCATTCTTGAATTATCACCCCTAATATGTTTTATTTCACTACTATCCTTTTCATGTAAATCATGATAAAGAACAATATGGACCTGTTTATCTTCCTTATGTATTTCATTTTTCTCTAAATCACCCTTCCCATCATTTGATTCTTGAATCATATTTTCATGTATACCCTCACGACTGACCTGGTCCCATTCTTTATTACTCAAAACGTGTTTTATAAACCCATGTTCATCATTACCAAAATCAATATGAACATTAATTGTACCTTGTTGCTTCTTATCTTCTACAACTTCAATATCACCATTAGCCTCAACTAATTCTACTACAACAGCCTTAGTTGATTCTTGAATCTCTATAACCATATTTTGAGTTAGAGAACCCATTCCATGTTGATCAACTTCCGTTGAATCTTTTCTTGAAAAACTATCAATGATTGCTCTTGAATACTCAGCCCAAGTAATACTAGCAATGGCTTTATTTTTAACAAAATTATTGTGCCATGTCAAAGCTTTACCTTCTAGATTGATGAATGCATAACGTACCTTAAAATTCTCTGGAGTTTCATCAACAACAAAGAAGTGATTGCATTTGCAAATCCAATCCTCCACATCATCAATTCCACTAAACTTAGGGAAATCAATTTTCCCTAATTTGAATAATCTCTCAACCCTAGATTTATGGGTTTCCTCTTCATCTGAATCATTGACACTGCTGGAACTGTGGCAATTAGAAATATGAGTCGTTTAGACGAGTATTTACTATTATAGGAGAACGTCTAATAATAATAAAAGTATATTTTACCTGAACATTCTCCGTTTTTACCAAACTTGGGTAGAAAGGTTCAGAATAATTAGCTGAATCTAACACCATTTTCAGATTTTTATAAAACGTCATATTTTAAAAGTTATCAGATAAAAACGAAATTATAATTAAAGAATGACATTCTTGTAATATAAGTATAAATATTATAATAATATATAAAGATAAGATTGAACATATGAATATGTGTATGTTAGGATTAATGTGACTAGATTTTTTTACCCTGTATAAATAAGAAGCTTTAGTTGGCCTTCTTCACTTTACTTTCCATACACACACTTTACATAAACCCCTACACATCACATATTACACACACCACTCTTTTAATTTCAAAGATCACAAGTTAAAAATCGAAGTGATGTCCGACTAGCAACCCGACCAACCGACAAACGCTAAGCTGTTACTCTATCCAACCGAGGTGAATACATTTATTATTTTCAAAACTGATATATGTTTTACTGATTTTAGAATGTATGCTTATATTAATAAGTTTATGCCCATAGAGGGTAATTTATGGGAGCAAGCAGGATATGAGCGGTACATATGGTTTGATCAAACTGTACACGTATTAGATTGAGGTCTAATTCATTAGATATAAATTGGGACGAAGTGTAAATCTTAAAAAGGTTACTAATATGGCCTACAAGTCTCAGAACCAATTTATGTTGGTGTACAGCAAGAGGATTTCTGGATTGTATAAATTGCTAATTCCAACCATAGATTGTGGATTTTCTAAAAAGGCTCAAAACTCTAAGAAGTGTATGAAGCATTCACAAACAAACACGTGTCCATGAGGGGGGAAAACACGGAGAGGTGTTATCGTCATTTTACGCGTTGACGCTGCGATATGAGATCTGTTCTCATTGTGTTTCTTAGCACTTCCTGGTTATCACTCTCGATGTTCAGTTATGGTGTTTTTTTGACGTTTATTAATTTTAAATCCATAATCATTCATCTATGGCGAATACTGAAAGCGATGATGTTTTTGTTTGTTTTTGACGTTTTCGTTTACTAATTACGAACCTCCAATCAATGTTCTGTTCTTCTGAATCATTGTGTTTTTAACATTCTGAGTCATGGTGTTTTTAGTGATCAGTTCGAATGTTAAAAACACCATGATTCAGAAGATATAGATCCCATTTGAGTGCTAAGAAACATCGTGAGAAAAGTTAGAAACGCCATGAAAAGATGTGTGAAAATAAAACACCAAAATGTCAACTGTTTTTACTATGATCAGTTCAAGCGTAAAAAAACACCAAGATTCAGAAGACACGGATCTAAGAAACACCATGGCGTTTGAATTGTGGTGTTAAAAACGCACAATGACAAATCTACCCTCAAATCCATCTCGCGTGTAACCAAAACATCAAAATAATTACAAAAATGCCACCGCGTCCATCCGGGTCGTAAAACATCATAATCCGAAGTCCCAGATTACTTCTTAGGCTTTTTAGAGTTTTTTGCTTTTTTCGAAAATCTCTCCTCTATATATATATATATATAGGGGAGGGTTCAATGGGGAACCCTTTTTTTATTGGGGAACTAGGGAACAATTCTAGGCCATTAGATCATCTAGGGTGGGGAACACCTACACCCTCCAATCCTATGCATTGCACCTTAACAAAAAAGTAAAAAAAAGAGCGCAGGTAAATTTGAACCCGTGACCTCACTATTGAAGTTCACAAGACTTACCAGCCCACTACAGCAACTATTTGTTAATAAGCATGATACTTGTTTCTGTTAGTTAATTAATACTTTTGTGGCTTCAATTATGTAATATTTTGTTAGTTTTCTTATTTGTATATCAGTGTAGATTATCAATATTACAAGCCTTACAAGTCTCAATTATTTGTTTCTGGCTATAGTTTCGTAAGGTACATGTGTGATGCAGCAACAACGATGCACCGACGATATCAATTTACAACAATATACTCGATTAAGAAATGTCTCATGCCTTTTTATATGCCATGAACCTTACAAGTCTCAGTTAAATAATAAAAACACACTAATAACAAGAAAATAACCTAATCCTTTCTAGTATAATGACTTAGGAAGTTCACCCTGTTTGATCCAGATCCGTTTTAGTTATAAACTTTTAGCACAAACATAACCCAGTTTGACCTATCTTTAGGTAAACGGGTCATATTATATTTTAGTAAACACATATCCAAAAACTTCCTTAATGTGCTTGTTTAGTACTTTGGTATGTGTGTCCATTTCTAGGATAAACAAATGTACCACTATCAAATTTAAAAACCGAAAAGTTATTTTATAGCATGTATTACATGCATATATGTCATGTGAAAGGCAAACTATATACTCATTGTTAGCAAAGAAAAAAATTGCCACTATCAAATTTAAAAACCAAAAAGTTATTTTAAAGCATGTATTACATGCATATATGTCATGTGAAAGGCAAACTATATACTCACTGTTAGCAAAGAAAAAAACTGGAATGCATAAACAAGAGTTGGTTTAATATAAACATGTTGATTTGTCACATAATATCATCATTTATAATCTTTAAAATCTAAAATAATCCATCATCCATGTTAGAACATGTACAACAATCCTAGAGTATCTCAAAGATGAAATGACATTAATGAAGACTTTTACACATAAATTATAACTCAAATTGACATAAAAAGTGAAATTGTAAACACAATCATAATCATTCATAAGCAAATGTATCATAATGTCTTTACATTCATTGAATTAGGGCGATTGATCTAAAAGTAGTGTTGATAATTTTCCACATCAAATCCCGAAATCGTCCCTCCTTTTGTCTCTTCGTGTCCAATGTCGAGCATATTTGTTTTTCCCCTGAAAAAGCCTTTTGAACCCGCCGCCCAAAACTGAAAAAAACCGCTTGTACCCGCATACCGACCTTCCAAACGTAAACGTAGGTGTTCCAAACGTTGCACTAACAACTGAAACGCCACTTGGGTTCTGTTAAATGATTAGTACACGATTAACACATAATCTTTCCTTTCCGCTTCCCCTACATGTAAAAGTGCATCAAAGTACAACATTTCGACACAAAGGTTATTTCACCTATGATCAGATCAGTGGGCAACCATAGTTTACTTTTTTCGTTGTTGAAAGCTCATCACTTATTTAAGTAGGCCTTGCTTTTTGGAGCTGTTCCCAATCACATATCAGCAACCTTGTAACATAGAAAAAAAAGTAGATGGTCTGCTATGTGTGTAGTTTTGGCTTACGGATAGAACAGAAACAAATAGCAGCAGCCTTGTAACAAAAAAGAAATATCAGTAGCCTTGGAACAGAGCATAAACAACAGCTGCATATCAACCAGGTACGCTATGTAACAGTTGCATATCAACAGCCTTGTAAAATAAAAGAAACCAAACACAACCTTGTACCAGATCGAAAACAACAACAAACGTGCAAGTGGAGATGTGCAATGTTATAAATGGAGTTAGAGCTTTCTGACTTACCTCATCCCATGCCACATTCAGGACACAAACCATGTAGTCTACACCATGAAGTGAAAACCAAAAATTATAACATGTGTATGCATAGCTCATTATGATAACTAAAAATTGCACAACACACACATATCTCACGTGCACAACCAAAATCTCACACAAGAATCTCACAAAATGGCTTAACTAATACACACATCACCTTATAATATATAGTTGAAAACATTTGGATGTTTTTTCAGTAGTTTCTTAAAACATTGATTTTTCAGCAAGTTCTTAAATTATACACGATTCACCATGATTGATTGGTAAGCAACCCATTTTAGCCCCTGCCAATGGCTCTCAACTACTACTACGCAAGTCTTGTTTTTATGTCTTTTTAGGAAAACAAAACAAACTTTCATTTATATGAATTCATATAGCGAAAAACCATCATTATAACAATCATGTTAGCAAAAAAATATTTTCAATAATTACTTATGGACCTATAACATAAGATTATATTAGGAGAAGTAAATAACCTGAGTTTAATTGTTTAAAAATGTGATACAATTGTATCAATATTATCTGTGCCCAGTTCTTTTGAAACTTGATTTCTTCACTAACACCTAGACCAGTATGCAGATGTAGATTCACAAATCGAAACACATAAACCAAATGCTAAAACCTGCATAAAAGCAAAAAAAATACCAAAGCAACCTTCAAGAAATGAACTTATACATAAACAACTACAATTCCAAAGTAACCATAAAGGCAAGCAGTAACCTAAAGGCGAGCAACATTTAATCAAATCAAAACACACTCGATCTGAAACGACCTTCTAACAACCACCTTGCAAAAAGATCAAAAACACACCAAACAACAAACTAAATTAGAGGCCACAACAAACGCAAGCGCAAGAATATGAATAAAAAGGTTACCTCTGGTTCCTATTTGTTTGCAATGCAATCCTCAACTAACAACCACTTTCATCTACATAGAAACCATGTAAAAATACTACATTGCAACTACATGAAAATGTTGTTATACATACATAGTTGATATAACAGATACCTTTTTTTTCGCATTCAACACACATAAAAATTGCAAAACATACACAAACACAATGTTTTACATACAAAAGGCAACATTGCCTGCAAATGAAAAGGATGACGCTTTGGACTGCAGCTGAACCGCTAACTGACATATTGGACTGAAGAAAAGGTGCAATAACAAACTACCACCAAACCTCGAGATTACATAAAGCAACCCAATGCATACTTCAAATAAATAAGCAAGAAAATTAATCAGCCAAACATGTATGCAAATATTAATCACTTCTATTCAGTTTTGGTTTATCAATAAGAAGGTTGCTTTAATAAGGTAGCCAAAAAAACTTTGTGATTTTTAATTTACAGGTACAAAAAAGGGAACTTCACCATTTTCGTATAAAAGTTGACTTTCACTCAGTTGAAGTATTTTAATGAATGTATTGTCTTTTTTGCAAGTAAATTGAATAAAAATACTTGATCTTGTTCTGTATTAAGTAATAACATGCATATTGATGATGAAATAACTTTAACATGGCAGCCAACACACTTACTGAACCCAAATTCTTGCTCAAGTCGAATGCCAATAACTAACAGGCTCAACATGTGGTCAATTATTGACATACATGGTGATGATAAACAGCACTATGTCAACTATGATTGAGTAGTATTAGCAGCTACTCACTAAAAATGACAACTAATGTTGAGACACTTTTAACTATTCTAACTAACAATAAAAATACATAGTACCAATATGGCACAAAATAGCTTCTGTAGTTGCTATTGTGAGGTTGTTTGCATCTTCTATATAACTACACACACAAAGTAGCCCAATTTTAGACCCACATAGTATTTCACCAAATCAATACAACCTCCATGTCTACTAAACAACAATTATTTCATATGGGACATGGAGCTGCTAATTACACATAAGAGCACTTCAAAACTTCAAACTCATGCCAATTTCAAAAAGAAAAGTGAAAGGAAAAACAATAAAACATGAATACCAAGTTTTGAAGAAACCAGTCATGTGAAAGAAGCGATTATAGTCATACGAATACCAAGTTTTGCAGAAACCAGTCATGCGAGTAAAGCCATTATAGTTTTGCAGAAACCAGTCTGCACACATAAAAACAAAACAATGATCATTATTTAGCATTAACTAATGATTAATCACAACCACTAATTTAGCAAAATTTAAGAAACCAAATTAAAGCAAACAATAAACATATGCTTCACACTCATCATCATCATCATCATCATCATCATCATCTCCTAGCTAATCCATTGATGACCAAATTTGTTTTCAATTAACCGAATTGAGAATCAAAACACAAAACTAAAATAAGAAATAGAAAATTTAGGAGAAATAACTAAGTCAATTTCAGAAATCACTAAACATAATTAAAAGGAAATGATACCAGTTTTAATCGATCTTCTTAATATCCTTTGATTAGTCTAGTTATATTGTTTTAAATCGAAGCTAATTAACTACACATAACTTTTAAAATCGATTTCATGACCAAAAAATCATACCTGAAATCATAAATTAAAGGCACCCACATCAAACCACTTTCTCTTTGATTTCAAACCAGAAAGTAATAGATACTTCTTTGTTTATAACCCAAAAAGTAAAGAGCTTAAGATTTATGTTACATATGACATAAAAAGCTGGAAAAGAAATAAAAGATTGATGTGGTCTAAAATATACATAATTTAATATTAATATTCTCAACACTTGGGTCATTTTTTGTCGATTTCTACTCTTAAATGGTTCAAATTTATATTTTATAATTTTAGGAGACTATGGGCTTAAAAGATATATTATTATTAAATAAAAGAAATAAAAGAAAGTAATTCAAAGAAAACGTGATGTTCAATTTAATAATTTGGGTACTTATCTTATGATGTAATTTTTGAGCATTTGTTAATTGTTTGCTTCCATCATGCAGGTTATAATTTGCAATTCACAAAAAGCTCATAAGACAATGAAGCATGATGATGGCATGAAGCCCACGTGAGATTTTAAGGGCCACTCAATTATTTATTTTTGGGTTTAGATGACAATTTAGGTGAAGGTAATAAAACCCAAATACAAAGCCCATGATGAGAAAAAAAGGTGGTTAAATGTGTGTGACGGCAGAAAAGAAAGAGGGGAGTCGCATAATATATATTTTTTTTGAAGGCCAATAATTGGAGGCAGAAGTTTTTTTTGACGCAACAGTTGACGGCAGGCAATCATTGAAGAACAATATTTAGAGGCTTGGTTGGATTATACGGTTTGCGTTCGAAGTCTACTGGGTGTGGAATCACTTTACTATTCGGTTTTCTTTTCTTTTTACTTTTCATTAACATGTTTGAGTTGAATTTTATATTTTATTTTAATATGTTTTTGACTAATATGAGTAGCTAAACTTGTTATGGTTGCTTAGGTTAGATGAACTAGACATATTGTTTGAATGAATATTTTTTGTTATTGAATGAATGTGTTGATTTACATGTTTAGACTTTGAATCCGATTCCTATTATTTGTGTGTTGGTATTGATTGGTTTGATAATATATTTATTGACTCCATTGGTCTAGAAACTTAGAAATATACTTTAGATTCGAGAGTTAGTCTAAGTTGGTAACTTATAGTTGTCAAATTAGACCTTGAAAGTGAGAAATCTAATTCGAGTATAATAATTATTAAAATCAATCAATTAAGGCGTGCAATCAATTCTTGAAGTGAGAAATCTATTTTAGAATTGCTAGGTTATTAATTAGGCGTTGTTTGACAGTTTGGGTAGCCGATAACTCGGGTTCACCTGTTTACTCGCGTCTAGAGTTTCCTGGGGTTTCGGTTTTCTAAGTTTATTCAGCTTCGTAACTTGAGGGATTTAGTATTTAAATTATCTTTTACCTAATAGTTGTGGGATTTGGTGGTCGATAACTCGAGTCAATCCATTTTAGCACTTCTTCGCTTGTCTTACTATCAGATTCGGTTTATCTTCCGGGGGTTTATCGAGTCAGATAGGGTCTTCATTCAATTCCAGAAATTAGGATTTCATTTATGGTCTAGGGATTCTTGCCTAGGTAACCTACTTTAATCCATACTTGAGCTTTAGTTTGTTCTCTAGTTTTTGAGCTTGCCGTCTATTCTAGTTATTTATTTATTTATTTAGTTTCAATTTAAGAACCATTTTCTCATCAAATCAATTTAGTAGGCTAGGAGTCGATAGAGATTTATTTTCAAGAGTCGTTAGATCTGTGTCGAAGGTTCGATAATCCGGACTTATTTACTTAGCTACACCGCGACCGGTGCACTTGCCGTTAGTGTGTGGTTTTGTAGGTTTTTCCATTTTTAAAACTTGTTTGATTTTAATAGATACAACTTTCACACATCAAAGATTTATCACAAATTCTCTAGATACTTCTTTGTTTATAAACCATAAAGCATTTGAAACAATTTGACCTTTGACTCATCTACAGTTTAGCAACTAAATAGACCCAAAATACTGCTAAATTAAAACCTGATTTGCAGCTAGTCATCATGAAGGTTATATCTTCCTTTTATGGATATGCACTTTACCTACACATTTAACAATTTAGATAACAATAAAATAACCAATCCTACTTTATAATCTTTTGCCTTATATACATAAGTGCCATGACTTAACAAAATTAATATTAGAATTCTTACTTGAAGCACTTGAGTGTAAACTCATATTACCCTCCATTGACGCATTTGGTCAAACTGTTGTTTTTATGGCTATAAGGTCTCCATTTTTTTTACTCAATTGACTTCATTGCTCTACATTTGACCTAATTCCACCGGCAATCAGCTTCACTCACTAATTTCTTCTTCAACAAATCTTGAACCCTAATTAGACATACATAATTGTGTATTCTAAATTGGCCATCATACAAACACACAAACACTAAAACATAAACATAAACACACAAATTCGGGTAACAAAGTTCAAGTTAAAGAAAAAACTTGTTGTTGAGTACCTTTTTTGACTTTGAAAGCAGCTTTAGAAGAACCATATCTTGGATGTTTATAGATCTGGGAATTGCAGGACATGAAAATCAACAATATTGAATTAAAAGTAGAGCCAGAAAGGAACTAATAACATACCTAAATAGATGGAATGAAGAACAAATTAAATACACACATGGATAGATAAACAGAAGAAATAATATATGTCGATGATTCTTACAGAAAATACGATGAATAGAAAGGTGAAGAAGACAACGGTGACGGATGAAGAACGATGGTAGTTGAAACTATAGATCTGAATCTGATTTTTACTTAACCGCGCCTCTTCCTTTGTGAAATCGATTGCATCATAAAACTTTAGACCATACTAAAAATCATTGGAGGTAGAAGGAAACGATGGTGTCGGGGATGGCGTCTATTCGTTGTGAAGATACATGTTGAACAATGGCGTCTATTAGGGTTTAGAGAAAGAGGCGGGGTATCTGACTTCCAAATTAGGGTTAGAGTGTTGAAAATGGTCTTATATACATGTTGAAAATTTAAGAGATTTGTTCAATTACCGTTTTGCCCATCCAATCTACTTATTAATGTAGTATAGATATATGATTATAAATATATATATAAATTTAAATATAAAAAGTTATATATAAAATAATTGAATACTAAACGAGCGGAGCTTGAAAACATTCTGACGAGCTGAGCTTGAGCTTTGAAAATAAAGATCGAAATGAGCCGATCTTTAGCTCGAGTTTTGTTAAATTAAAATGAACCAAACTCGAGCCTTAACGAGCTCGGGCTTGGCTCGTTTACACCCCTAATGTTAGCTACTTTGGTTAGTGGCGGGTTAAGTTTGGGATTCGAACTCGTGACGCTGGGTGTGCGACTCACAAACAAAATGCTTAAACCATTGTGCTATAGCAATAAGTTGTTGTTATTTTCGATTCATTAATATTATTACTATTAGCTTCGCTGATTATTATTAATTGTTTTTTACTGGCTTGTTTTTTTAATTAATTTTATGTTTTACCTTTTAGGGTTTAACTTTATTGCATAGTTTTTAGGTTTAGTTTTACAATTAAGTTTTTTGGGTTAGGTTTTACGGTTAAGCTTTTTTACATTGTCATTGGTGTCATGGTTGATGTCGTGAATCTATGGGGAACCACTTTTTTTTAGGGAACAAATGAACATATCTTGGCCATTCGTTTTATCTTATTATGCATCTTTCATGTTCCTTAGTCATATGTATCTCATTTATATTATTTTAAAATCTAAAATCACATGTGATAAATCTAAAATCCCATGTGCTAAACTTTAAAATCACATATTCTAAAAACTGGAATCACATGTGCAAAAACTAGGGGTGCAAATGTGCCAAGCCGAGCCCAATCTCGTTTAGGCTCGAGCTCGGCTCGTTTGAGCTTTACTAGGCTCGAGCTCAAGCTCGGCTCGTTTCATGCTTTAATTTCAAAGCTCGAGCTCGTCACAAACTTTTCAAGCTCGAGCTCGGCTTGGGCTAGGCTCTTCTGGTTTTTTATATTTTACTTTTAATTATTTTTATTTAATTTTACATGAACTTTTAATTATATGTATTTTATATGTAACAAAAAACGTATCATATAATTTTAATCTTAATATATATATATATATATATATATATATATATATATATATATATATATATATTTTAAGTAATAATATATATATATATATAAAATAAATAAATAAAACATATAAATAAAAAGCTCGATAAGGCTCGCGAGTCGGCTCGAGCTCGATATGTAAAGCTCGAGCTCGATATGTAAAGCTCGAGCGCTACTCGAGATCGGATCGATAAAAAGCTCGAACGAGCCGAGCTTTTTCGAGCTCGAGGTCGAGCCCCAGCTTAAAAAAACTCATTAAGTTATCGAGCCCGAGAATCACATGTCCTAAAACTAGAATCACATGTGCTAAAACTAAAATCACATGTGCTAAACCTAAAATCACATGTGCTAGAACTAGAATCACATGTGCTAAACCTAAAAGCACATGTGCAAAAACTCAAATCACATGTGCTAAACGCCTAAAACTAGAATTACATATACTAAAACTAGAATCACATATGGTAAACCTCAAATCACATGTGCTAAAACTAGAATCACATGTTCTAATCTTTCAACCGAAGACAATTAACAAGTTTACAAAACTTCAAATTAATGTGCTAAAAATTAAAAATCACATGTCCTAAACCTCAAATCACATGTTCTAAAACTAGAATCACATGTGTTAAACCTTAAATCACATGTGTTGAAACTCAAATCACATGTGCTAAAACTAGAATCACATGTGCTAAACCTCAAATCGCGCGCATGTGCTAAAACTAGAATCACATGTGCTAAATCTCAAATCACATGTGCTAAACCTAGAAACACATGTACTAAAACTAGAATCACATATGTTAAACCTCAAACCACATTTGTTAAAACTAGAATCACATGTGATAAACCTAGAATCACATGTGCTAGACCTAAAATCACATGTGCTAGAACTAGAATCACATGTGCTAAACCTAGAAGCACATATGCTAAACCTCAAATCACATGTGCTAAACGCCTAAAACTAGAATCAAATGTGCTAAATCTCAAATCACATGTGCTAAAACTAGAATCACATGTACTAAAACTAGAATCACATATGTTAAACCTTAAACAACATGTGTTAAAACTAGAATCACATGTGATAAACCTAGAATCACATGTGCTAAACCTAAAATCACATGTGCTAGAACGAGAATCACATGTGCTAAACCTAGAAGCACATATGCTAAACCTCAAATCACATATGCTAAACGCCTAAAACTAGAATCCGATATGTTAAACCTCAAATCACATGTGCTAAAACTAGAATCACATGGACTAAAACAAGAATCACATATGTTAAACCTCAAACCGCATGTGTTAAAACTAGAATCACAGATGATAAACCTAGAATCACATGTGCTAAACCGAAAATCACATGTGCTAGAACTCGAATCACATATGCTAAACCTAGAAGCACATATGCTAAACCACAAATCACATGTGCTAAACGCCTAAAACTAGAATCCCATATGTTAAACCTCAAATCACATGTGCTAAAACTAGAATCACATGTACTAAAACTTGAATCACATATGTTAAACATCAAACCACATGTGTTAAAACTAGAATCACATGTGATAAACCTAGAATCACATGTGCTAAACCTAAAATCACATGTGCAAGAACTAGAATCACATGTGCTAAACCTAGAAGAACATATGCTAAACCCCAAACCACATGTGCTAAACGCCTAAAACTAGAATCCCATATGTTAAACGTCAAATCACATGTGACTTCTGCCCCAAACCCGAACCCGAATGCCCGACTCGAACCCGAAGTTGTTATCCTTTAAATGTAATTACTTCCCCAAAATGTAACGTTCATTGTTATTATTATGAATAAACGCACTTGATTCTACGTTATTTCCGTTTCAATTGAATAATCGTATTTACATCACAAAATATTCCCGCATATCAAATAATTATTATTTGTGACAATAAAACTCAAAATGTATATATATAAATAAATATATATATAGTTCATAAAAGAAAATTATTGAAAATGTTAAACAAAAACGCTCCTAAGTCTTGAAATAGTCTCGTGATGGCTTAAACGAGCTAAAGCAATAAAAGCGTCACTTAAATAATTGTTACTTTTCAATTTAGTTAAGTTAGTTAGTTAAAAGATATAAATAATTAACTTTGTGCTAAAACTGTCAAGTTACAAACTATTAATAAAACTCACAATAACTAATTAAAACAACCTAAATGTTCAGGGACCAGTTGTGTAAATTTTAATCAACCCAGCCCCACCCCCTCTTGCTCGTGTTTCAGACTCAACTTCCGGCCAACTGGCCGGAGACCATAGAGTTTTCCGGCGGTGTATCTTTAGGCCGTTTTCAAGCCGGTTCGACCCAACAAACATATGTAAAATGACCCTATGATCGATTCGAACCCCGTAACCCCCTTTAATCACTTCACAATCGACACATCAATGTTCCAATCACGTTTCATTGATCGGCCATCAACACCCACATATACAATCAATCCAAAACGTATCAAACCAATAAATTGGATCAATCAAAACGTCAATCTCAACGTCTACAATCGGTTAACAACAATCAATTGGGTTAAAATTACTGAATTAAACACCCACTTTACTCCATTTCAGTCGTATGAAATCGTAACCCATACGACTACCTACGGTTCACCATAATCAAATTCAATCGACCTACACATTTCTCATTGCTCGCTCCTACTCCCTGTAACATGAATTTCTTGATTTATCATCTAAAAATCTGAAGGTGATTTCACCTCAGCCGGCCCTGTTCATCGTCTTCATCGACCCGATTCTGCAACAATCAAGTAAGTATCATATATCAAAATGATCGTGTGTTCGTGTAGATCAAAAGCCCTTTATTTGTTTTGAATTTGATTCACTGGTTTGTACGAATTGGATCGATCTTGAATCTAGGGCTTATATTGAGAAAGTTGTTCTTGGTAAACAGAATACAAAAGAATTAAAAACCAGTTTTACTAACAAAGATTGCGCCTGATTCAGCGGTTGATGTGTCTTGGTGTGGAGCCGTGGTCTCGGGTTCGAACCACACCACCATCAGATTTTGTTTCATTTTTATTTTTAAGTATTTTTACATAATTGTTAACCTTAAATCATAATTACAACTAAACCAATAGATAATATCTTTTATCTTCAATATATTCTAAGGTTTATAAAAACATATGATATGATTTCTAGATGTGAAAAGGATATTACA
The DNA here is from genome assembly GCA_030867185.1 of Tagetes erecta. Classification (NCBI taxonomy): domain Eukaryota; kingdom Viridiplantae; phylum Streptophyta; class Magnoliopsida; order Asterales; family Asteraceae; genus Tagetes; species Tagetes erecta. Next base: position 6,769,395 of record CM061497.1, on the reverse strand, counting down.
CTATAATAAAATGATACGATGTTTCAAATATAAAACTAAATGGATCTGTATAATATATATATTATCAAAAACGAAAACACAATAACGTTTCGTATAAAACCCTAATTCCCAAATTGTACTTCAAAACCCTATTTCTCAAATTGTATTTCAAAACCCTAATTCCTAAATTAGATTTCAAACCCTATTTCCCAAATTGTATTTCAAAACCCTAATTCCTAAATTATATTTCAAAACCCTAAATTCCCAATTTGTGATTTAAAACCTTAAATCCCAAATCTGAAACCCTGGATCTCGGATTTTGATTCTTGTTACTATTGTTTCGTTTCTAAGTTAGGGTTTTCCCAATAATTTAGGTGGTACTAATGTTTGGGCAACCCTCGGTGCTTTTTAGCTGCGTTTCTAACGGTTCGATTGTAATTACTTTTCAAGGTGAGTAAACTCACTCCCCTTTTTACTGTTTACATTTTTGGGGCTGAAATACGTGTTTCTATAACACAAAGGTTTCTTTGATGTTTCTATTTTCGAAAATGAGATCATTAGATGTGTTAATCGTGTTTGGCCGCATGATGCAAAATTGTGTGATAGTCAATAGTATTTATATTATCTTGTAATTTCCACCGGTATGATATTAGCGCTAATGGCCTGACAAGCCCACCTACATTAATGGCCTGATAGGTGATTAGACCCGGCGATTCTATGGTTGATTCTATGTTACTAGTTACTATTTGTGATGCTTGTTGCTACGATGCTATGTCCCTTTCGATGCTTAAACATTTATTGATAATTTATATATCGAGATGGTTAAATGACTGTTATACGAGAATTATCAGTATTTGTAACATGAGTGGTTCCTCATGACTTGTTGCTAAAGGTTACCCTGCGGGGTCTATGATACTTGTTTCTATGTGTTTCTATGGTCACGGTTGAGATATATAATGCAATTGCTATACACATAAGATTGCGAAACATATTTATAATGATCTCGGATTTCATATTATTACTATTAATTGTGTTTTTACTCACTAGCTAATTCTTCAGCTAACTTATTTTACACGTTTTTCAGGTGGTGTTTGATACGGTTTTGGTTCAAGACACGTAGGATGCTTCGGACCTAGAATAAAAAGACAATAAACAATATTTATTTGCCGGTTTCTGTTACGATTTTAAGACTGTTCGTTGCCTTATTTTGTCACGACATTATTACTTAATTAATACTAAAATATACATTTAGTGTGCCATGTGCTTTGTACTTTGATATCCGATTCACAAACTTAAGCGTTACTATCCTAGTACTCGAATTTGACTATCTATATCATTGAACAAAGTTATTTATATAAGCAATGTCTACCTAATGGATGTTAGTTTCTTCTGAATCATCAATCTATTTATCATCTTAATATGAGTTTCCCAAGTACTATTTCTACCAAGTATGATATCAATATCTATACGTATCATCATTTTTAACCTAAACATTGTTGTGTATTTCTGACTCGCACGTGATCGAATGAACTGTGGAGTCCATGCAAAAACTGAAGTAATTACGGGTGCACACGGAATTATGAAAGTTGGTGCATGGGAACCATAGTAAGTTTTGTATTGTGTAGCTGGGCCATATTTAATCATCTTATTTTCACTTGACTTGTTTACTCATTTTACTAATTGCATATAAGTCACTTAACTATGTGTAAGGTTACTTAATTCGTTTCAAACATTCTATTAGTCACGACTATTCTCGATGATCATTTAAATAATTTTAAATCCATATACTTAAAATATTTCATTTGCAAGTTGGTATCCTATTCTATTCCTATATTGAGTAGCAAATAAAATTTATTCGAATCTACATACAAATAGTTCAACCGAACTCTTATAAGTGAAAAGAGTTAAATAAACAATTCTCAAATGAGACAAAGCAAATTAAAAATAAATAACTTCTTAACCTTGTTATTTAAAATCGTGTCTCAATCAAAATGCTCATTTTTCCATTGATCGAATTCTCAAGAGTTTCTTGCGAGATGAAACTCCCTACGGAAGTGGGCAGTGTTCATCTCGTGCTTCATGTTTCTAATCTGAATAAGTGCTTATCCGATAAAAATTTCATTGTGCATATCGATGATGAATCGATGCAAGTTATTGAACGACCATTGGAAATTATGGACCGTGAAGTCAAACAACTCAAACGTAATCAGATATCAATCATTAATGATCGTTGAAACTCAAAATGTGAACATGAATTTAAAACCAAATGAAGGTTAAGTATCCGCACCTTTTTGCTTCATCCTCTTCTACTTCGGTTTGACTAAATTTCGGGACGAAATTTCTATAAGGAGGGGAGACTGTGACATCTGCCCCAAACCCGAACCCGAATGCCCGACTCGAACCCGAAATTGTTATCCTTTAAATGTAATTATTTCCCCAAAATGTAACGTTCAAGGTGGTGATAATACTGATAATTCATCAATGAAGGAGGCGTCAATGACGTACATTGAATCAAACTCTACCAATAATTCAACGACGAGCTAGTTCTAAAAAGACGGAAGTGTTAGTTGTTACATGGGCTCCAGATACGTTTCATATTCACAAACAACCCCAAACCACTATGCTACAACAATCGTTTAGTATTATTTTGGATTTAATACTATTATTACCTTTGTTCTAGCTGCATATTATCATATGTTTTTTCTTGTTTTTTTATATAATTTTACGTTTTATGTTTTTTTAAAGTTTAACTTTATGGTATAGTTTTATGGTAAAGTTTTTTGGGATAGATTTTTGGGTTTGGGTAGGGGGAACGAGTCGAGTCAAGCCTGAGCTCGGCTCGTTTCAACGTAACAAGCCTCGAGCTGGAGCTCATCACAAACTTTTCAAGATTGAGCTCGGGCTTGTCTCGTTTGGTATTTAGTTATTTTATTTTTATTTAATTTTGCATAAATAATAATAGTTTTTATTTTATATAACAAAATATATATTATATATATTTTGAACACAATTTATATATTTTTAACTATTAATAAGAATTTACATTTATAAAATAAACAAATAAATAAATATTTAAATAAAAACTCGTTAAGGCTATTGAGCCATCTCAAGCTCGACATGTAAAGCTCGATATGTAAAGCGAAAGAGATAAATGCTAAACCGAAAGGATACAACGTAAAATATAAGAGTTAGACATAAGACAATTACACTAAATGCTAAAGCTAAATCCTAGATGTCAAATTAATTTGCCCTACACTTCTACAATTTTTTTTGGTACACCTGCACAAAAAGTTTTTTTGCGTACACCCATACAAAACACCATTTTTTCTGCATATCATTAGCAATATCCGGAGTTTTATCAATATTTTGTTGAAAACTATTAACAATATTTGGACCATTTTATCCAATATCCTCATTTTCTTCAAACTTAAAAAAAATTACCATTAAAAATATGTTTTGATTGTTCAGGGTATCCTTTTAAGTGCTCATATGTATCATAAACATATAACGAGAAAAAAAATTAAAATTTTATATTACACGCGAAAAGTTAAGCCGTAGCCCGAGCTAAGACTCACCTCTTTTTATGTCCGCCACTTCATTAAAGTATCTAAAACTAAATGAATATCCTAAAACAAAATTGTATATAAACATAAAAATATATAAAAATAACAACAATAGTAAAAAAAATCTCACTATCGAAGCTTATTACATAAAAAAACTGCACTTGTGTTAAGTTATATATATAAAATTTGTAGATCTAGATCAAAAGTAGTTGTGGTCGAGTGAAAGTTTTATACTAAACAAAGCTGTTGGTCGCGTGTTCAAAACCTTCAGCCCCCGTTTTTTTATTTTTTCTAAATGAAATGTAGAGGATTTGATGGTGTAGGTGTTCCCCTCCCAAAATTAAATCAAGAGGATCCAAGGGCCCAGAATCGTTTCCTAGTTCCCCGGTAAAAAGGGGGTTCCCCATTGAACTTTTCCCTATATATATAGGGGAGTGTTCATTTGAGAAGAGCAAATATTGCGAGAAGTGAAAGAAATAGCTAAATTCTTCATTTTTTTCAACCAAAAACGTTTTTAACTTACAAAAAAATGAGAGAAATGCAATATTTATTCATTAGCTTTGACATACAAAAAATAAAATTGAATAAATTTCGTTTATTTGTTAAACCTACACATGTGGAAGTCATGTGTAAGTTAGGTTACTTAAACATGTGTAGGTAAATTTAAAACGCTAAAATTACATACGTAAAAAATATTTTAATGATTTTTTTTAGTTTATACATTACACATTTGTATGTAGGAGGTGAATTTATTTAAAAAACTAAACTGTTAGGGCTCGTTTCTGTTAGAAGATTTACTTTGTACTTTGTTTATACAGGTTTGTATAGTTTAGGGTTAATTGTGTATTTTCCC